>OX402048.1:9455018-10094976 GCA_947859365.1 Archips crataeganus | reverse complement strand
TTGATTCCTGACCTACTGCTGAACATTCTCAAAGTAAGTGTCATGACATGATTTCCTTGTCAGGCAAAGCAGTGCCACTATGACTTGATTGTTGCAAAACGATTCCACAGTTGATCACGATTCAGTTGGTTCGATAGTTACTGATAAGCTAAAACCTAAAACGAAAGCGACTCACCGGCTGAACAGCACTGACTTTGCCGTTTTAGCTTTTCGGCAGAGGAAATTAAGACTTGTCTTCAATGAGATCCACTACTAGCCGTAAGTATGAGTGTAAGAGCAATTAATTGCTTCTAATGTTAGAGCTTACCTTATTCCTGATTCGTCTCTCCGTGCGGCGGTCAGCACTGTCACCTTTTTCTATTTCTTCAGATCCTTCTCTATCTGTGGACTTGCCCCTGTCATCGAGAGACTTTTGTCTCTTCAAGGAAGATTCTTCTTTGATTGGAACCTCTCCAGACTCTAAGCTGCTTCTCCTTATTTTTATTATTCCTACAGATTCGTCGCTGTTTTTATTACAAGCATCGTCATTAGAGTTCTCCAAATGTCTTTGGAGTTCATCTAATTTCATCTTCTTATCCATACCATCAATAATTCTGGACAAGTCATCAGTCTTTACTTGCGGAAGCTGCGTAAAAGGCTTGATGTCGTCATGATTGAGTGATTTTACTTTTCCATCTACATGAAGAATTTTACCAGTGATAGATTGTTTTTCATTTTTTATGATTTCGCTCTGCTTGGTCCTTTCTTTTCGGGTGTCACTATATTTTTTACTTTTCTGTTCTCGAACTGCATCTTTTATTTTTATTGATTTATCTTTCTTATTTTTATCTGAATCCTCATCGTCATCATCTTTAGTATCTTTCTTTTCAGTATCAATTTTTTTCTTCTTATCAACAAGACTGACACCCGCTTTGCGCTGCTCTCTGAAAGTTTTAGACTCGAAAACTGTACCTTCTTTGCTTTCAATCTTTCCAGAATCTTCCTTTAGTTTAGATGACTTATCTTTTTCCCATTCTCTCGGTTTTATCTTTTTTACTTCATTCTCTCCAGAATCATCTTCCTATAACAAGAAAAAAACATACATTACTTTTTTTGCATATCTGAACAATAAAATATCGGAATACTAAATACCCAATAGCAACAAAGTACTAAAAATAACTATAAATTAAAAAAATTAAAACCCCCCAACGCAATTAGGGCACATAATGTATGCTTGATAGATAATAAAGTAAATGCCCATTATACGTCTAAGATCCCTTCCGCTGCTAACAAAAGAGCTGATAACCTTGAAACGGCTGAACCGATTTTGATGAAACATATTTTATCTAAGAACCATTGCCAAGAAACCAGCTTTCTAATAATATAAAAAACCGCAACCAAATCGTTTCACCCGTTTAAGAGCTATAATCCCACAGACAGACGCACAGACAAAGAGACAGACAGACACAAACACACACACACACATAGAGGTCAAACTTATGACACCCCTCTTTTTGTGTTGGGGGTTAATAAAACATGCCATCATACACCCTTACATTACACCCAAGTAAGTAGTAGTTTGTTAGTTAGGGGCGTTTGGGGTCTGATGGATAATTCATTTGTGAAAACCTATGTTCTTATTTAAATAAATTATTACTAAATTATCATTACTATACCATAGGCAACGTAAAACAACGAACTACATTTATAAACTGAAAAAAGTCAGAAAAAAGAAACCTTAAAGCATGTATCACCACCGCTCTTTTGACTACCTTCTTGAACATCCTTTTTACTATCACAATATTTACCCGAGGTCAAAGTAAATGTATTGTGCGTTTTCATAGACAAAGCAGGAAAGTGACTGTCCCAGTCTGAATCTGTACTAATAAATTCATCAGAACCGTGAGCGCTTTTTAATTCTGGTCTGATTGGCGCGCATTTCACTTTGGTTTTGTGGTATATTCTTTGTTCACCAAACCAAACCTGTTGATTGGGTTTGTGGTCATAATGGTCACAATTATAGCTACATATTTCATCTTCTGAAATGTCACCAGGTGTCTAGAGGGAAAATAATACCAATATTTAAAATTTAAAAGATAGGTGCATTAGATATTGGCAGCAGAATTATTTCACCCCACTAAAATACTTTCAAGTAGCTGGAATTAATTAATCAGGATATTTTTTTTGTAATTAAAGTATGTAGGGTAAATCGCTAACAACTGGCCACCGTTCAATAAATGGCCACCTCATACTAAAACTGAACTCTATTCACACATAATAGAATTCAATTTAGTATAAGGTGTTAATTAGTGGCCATCCTTCAATAACTGGCCACGTTATACTAAATTGAATTCTGTCTGTAGGGAAATAGAGTTCATTTTCAGTATGAGGGGGCCAGTTATTGGCGATTTACCCCACTACTAACTAGTAATCGATCCGACCGATTTCGGCTATGGCGACCACTGCGATTCCTAATTGCGTTGGCGCTCTAACTAGTAGTACTAACTCCAAACAAGAGGCGCTTTTTTATACCAGTCTCAAAATAACCTGGATTTTATCATAAAGCGCCTTTACCAGCAATGTCAAATTGACAGTTTCTCGCGACTGTGTCGTTGCATAAAGTAGCGTCGTCTGTGGGTGGTTTGCATACAAGGGCAAATAAATGAAACCATACATACACCATGTTTTATTTATTTCCACTAACTTTAAGGGAAGATTATTCAGGTCAAAAAGAGTTAATTTTTCGAAGAAACTAGTGTCTTACTTAACTCTTACTTTTTTTGAGATATATATAATTAAAAGGTCCTTCATTACGTCCTATTATTATTTATCTTTTAAATTTCGTCACTAAAGAGTTTTCCATTCATAGCTATTCGCTACAAGGAGATTATTGAGGCGAGTTCGTTCGACATTACATACTTTTTCTTTTATTACATATTTTTAAACATCGGTATTAACAATCGTGTTCAATGTGTGTATCAATAATCGTGTTTATCTCAACGGAAATTGCCACGATTTAATAATTTTTTTTTTCGGTTTTTAACAAAAATCAATACTTATACTAGGTAGTTTCTGTTAATGTACCGAGGAGCAATGTGTCGAATTTAACGGAAAAAAACATGGTGTATAATTATTAACTACAGGATAATTGAGTATGCAAGTTAACAATATAACAGAAAATAAGCGGCGGGGATATTAATCTGCTGCCCAAGAACACATTTCGAAAGAGAAGACTGAATAGGTTAGTTGATACCATAAAACAAGACACAACTCTAATAAAATAAAACAAACTTTAATTTAGCCCTGAAAAGTGGACTATTTTTAATTCTTAGTTAGTAATTTCAATTTCTATAAAAATGTTCTTTACTTTCGGATGTGATTCCAAAAATGGCCTGTCAGATGAAGTGACTATCATAATTAGGGTGTGCAACCCGGTTCTTTTTTGTATTGGACAAACCGGGTTTTTGGAAATACCCGGTTCTTGCCACAAAAATTAACCAGGTTGCATGCCCTAATCATAATGATATTATAAGTTTGTAAAGGTTGGCATTATCATACATAACACAACAGTTTTATACACACCCGCACAGGGCCCAAGTCCTCTCATTTGGGGAGGCCTGTGCCCTGCTGTAGGATGTATACAGGCTGAGATGATGATGATCAGTGATCGGAATAGTAGACTCTAATTTTCTTACAGAATAGTTTCTAGACATGACATAATTGAAGTTATATGACAAATCGCGAAAAATAAAAGTTTTGTCATTGTAAATAAATCATTCATATAACATTACATATTACGTTTAACAGTTGCAAGTGTTTACCACAAAATAAAACATAGTAAAATGAAATCTGTGCAATTATTTAATCATGAAATAAACCACGAAAATGAAAATAATCAAAAACTTAAAAAACTAAAACTATGAAAACTTCAAATGAAATCCTGAGGTTATAAGCTATATCCATACTGTTTTAATGGTTTATTTATTTAATGAATCACATGCACTAAGCTTATGCACCAGTCTCCCGAAATTGCACTACCTAAACCTATTCCGATTACTGGTGATGATGCACAGTTTTATAAAAGTTTGGCGCACCTTGATCGGCAGCTCCTTGGTCTTGCGTTCAATACGCATCTTGCGTTTGTCGTGCTCGCGGCGGCGGCGCTCGTCGCGCCCTCTCTTGTCTTGCTTGCGCGCCGCTAGGTATTCGAGCAGCGGGGTCGACTGTACTTTCTTGTCATTGCCTGGAATCCAGTGATGTCACAATTTAAGACCAGAAGCTAATACAAAACGATGAAACGTTTGTAAAATGTTGAAGGCACACACACATCACGCATGTATTCCCAAAGGACGTAGGTAGAGCACACAAAACGCTATGCTACGTTTCAGAGCTACTTTTAGCATTTTAAAGTTAGATAAAAGTGGCACCGGTGACAGGCTGCTAGCTTATCGCCTATTTTACAATATACCTTAACCTATATCCCTAGTTGCTTCTTACTACATTGAGAACTTGAAATTTGGTGTACATGTGTAGTTTGGAAGACAATGAAAGTAAAGTATATGTTAAAAAAAATTATATATAAAAGCCTATGTGTAAAAGAATGGAGGAATCTTACATTTTAAGTAGTCTTATGGATATTCTTTTTGCTGAATGAGTTGTTTATTCAACTGTTTCTGTAGCATATCATATTAATAGTGATGTTATTAAAAAAATGTTCTTAACCACTTACTTAACAACACATACAAAGCACAATGTACTTATGCAATTCAAGAGGCATTTTGTTTCCGCAGTAATCTATCTGTTTATATGACTAACATATGCATATGCTTTTAAATACACAAGTAATTCTTGTACCTATGTTTATTTATTCCGGGGATGTCTGAAACGGCTCTAACAATTTTGATGATATTTGCTATGTAGGAGTTTTAAGGGGTGAACAATCCATCTAGCTTGGGCCTATCTCTGGGAAAACGCATGTTTTTGAGTTTTAGGTCAAATGAGACTACTACTTGTATACTTTTAGAAACAAATTATCTATAGCTAATTGACATAGAGTGGTATAAAATAAATACTTTTGATAAAACCAACAAACATAATGGACTGTTGATTTCATTTTGTTGTGCAATGAAAAATATTGAGAACTACATTAATAGTGATTTAATACTTGAAATTCAACATTTCAAGTAAAATTCCAACAACAAATTGTTAAAACTGGTGAGTGGTGATGTTTTTACAAAAACCTTCACAATGTCTTTTGTTTTGCTCTTTTATTGGGATATTGTAATAAACACTTTTTGAACACAGCCTTCCACTTAGCCTCTTATCCCTAATGAAATAGACAGGAATATCTTTGGTTTTAAAGTAATTAGGTAGACTAATGATGAAAAAAGAAGTTACCATCACTGATAGGATAGGAATACTCCAATTTTGGTTGACTTTCAACTTCCGGTTCCTTGGTCAAGTTCTCTAGAAACTCCTGGTATACGGGATCACTCTCGATAGTGCCACACTTAGGGTCCTTCTTTTTCTTTTTCTTGGGGATCCTCTGAAATGGGGCATATTCTACTATGCCCACATACTCCACACCTGACAATCAAAAAGTTAAATTAAAAAACATTGATGTGATGAGAAGGATTATGTTGCTCAGTTGCCAATAACATTAAAGGAGTTGTTTCGGTGGATGTAAATATATTATGTGGGTGGATCAACTATTTCTTGTTGTTATTCTGTCCCGGCAGCGAGGGGACAAAAGTAGTACAGTTTGATTAGAAGAAATGTTGTGTCACATTAACTAACATGCTTATTAGATGACCAATTGTAGAAGGGGTTTAAAACTACCACAAAAATGCATGTTTGGCAAATTTTAATCAGATAAACTTACGGTTTAAAGAGTTACTCTGGAGACCGTCACTATAGCAACGAGTGACAAAGAAAAGTTGATTGACCAATGTCAATCACAGTCCAAAAAATCTGCAGTCCAGTACAGATCACATTTACATAAAATATATACACCGTGAAATTTTAGTGGTTGTTTTCCCGAAACGAGGTGATTTAATTTCGATTGTATAATCGATTTAAAATTACTATTTTGACTAGAGTCAAAAATCCAATTGTGAGTACCTAGCCTATCGTACGATCGTACGCTACTTGTACCAACGAAGCGTTACTATTGGTTTGCGGTCATTTTCGACTTTCGTTTTTCACAATTGGATTTTTGACTCTAGTCAAAATAGTAATTATAAATCGATTGTACAATCGATACTAAATCACCTCGTTTCGGGAAAACAACCACTAAAATTTCACGGTGTATAGGTAAAATGTAGTGTTTACATCATTCGTTTTGACTAGACCGCAGGAAGCACAATCCATCCAGTATAACAAATCTTTCAATAAAAATATAGTTTTTCATTCTACTTCCATATGCCTTGATCACATGTACCAAGTAAACGGGCGAGACAGTACTCTCGGCCGAGTACTTGGTGCGTATAAACAAGACAGCACTTGTTTATACGCACCGAGTACTCAGCTGAGAGCACTGTCTCGCCCGTTTACTTGGTACGTGTGATCAAGGCATTACTATGGTTGCACTACCCTTAGAACTTTGAAACAATAAAGTTGCCAAATAACTAGTCACATACAATCTAAAAATAGTATTAACTAAATAATCACACCTGTGTAGGTACCAATATTATTCAGTTACGAATAATGCAGAATGCGAAATATAAGTTATAAACTTTACCTTTATCATCAACAAAGACATAATCATCAAATTTATCTCTAAAGAGATAAATGTCTTCAACATTAACAAAGTTAATGTAGGCCCTTGAAAATACGTTGTTTCCCAGCGACGGGTCAGGTTTGGCGAAGTAGAAATGGTCGTGTTCCGGTATGGGCGACACTTGCTCCAGAAACGCTTCCTCCGTCATCGTGGGAGGCAGCCGCCGAAGTATAATCTACAATATATATAAAAATTACAACATCACTCTTTTACAGCTGTTAGAACTTTCAAATGAACTCGAGTAAAGACAAATATGTAACCCAGAATAAGCGTACTTTGGTTAAAGGCCGTTGTGATCTTGTTTTCTTGTCCTTTGTTTTGTTAATGAATGTTTTGCTGCCCGTGTCCGGCTGCGAGTCCTTAACATGTTGATCCTCGGTCATTATTTGACGATTAATTTATGTATAAATACGTTAACTTTTCAACATTATTGTATATAGCACTCGTGTTGACGCAAGTCCATATCGTGGTTCTGTCTTTTTTGGTTTGTCACACACAATTGTGACGTTTGTGACGTTGACGGACGGTTGCGTTTTTCTCAAATTAATTAACTTAAAGAAAGATAAAGGGAAGTGGCTCTTACAACAATGATTTGAAATGCTCCATGCTATGGCCATTTTCGATCTGAGATTGATTTCTGAAACTTTTTTATGTTGTATAATGATAATTTTATTTTTGTGATTACACATCGTAATCGTTGTTCTGTATTCATAAATTTAATAATAATAAATAATAATACAAATACGGCCGCAGTATGGGTAAATCGGATGTAAGCTTTTCGCAGTCTGTAGAAATAAAAATTATCATAAATAAACTGTCATAATTTGAATTGTATTGTATGTACTTGGTATGTACTGTGTACTGTACACATCGATATAATATGTACTAACGTACTAGATATCGCGATCCGAACACTCAATCTGTTACACTCATGGACCTACTACCTAGACTGGACTAAGTACTGCGACAAAAAGTGTCTCCGAAAATAAAGAAAATAAAACCTTATGCTAAGGTCGTAAGAGTCTTATTGCACGCAAAATAAAAATGAAGCCGTGTTTTGCCGAGTGAGAGGGCAACCAGTGACCGCTGTGTCCCGTTCTAACAGTGACCTAGAGTTGCCAGAGTTAAGTTTAGGTATTTCAATTCTTTCGATTTTTGTAGAACAATATGCGATTGATGTAATGTAATGAAGTAAAAACATTTACTTCTAAAATGTTTCTAAATATAAATAATAATTTATTACCGACATGTTAAAGCAATATTATTTGTTGCTACATGTAAAGCCTTATTAACGCAAAAATTTTGCGATTGTCGTATAGGTTTTCTTTTATTTGTATGAAATACGGACACCTGTAGCGTTGAAAAAGCCGGAAAAAATCAAATGTTTTTTTGGGAAGTTTTCGAAGTTTTCGTTTTTTCCGATTTTTTCGGGTTTTTTAAGAAAAATAAGAAATAAATCATTAAATTTTATTCATTTTTTATTCACAGTCACTCTCATTTATTTAAATAATTTCTGCTTCCATTTCGTTGGTGTAGTCCGTTTGTAGGTGTAAATGAGTCCGAATAAAAATTAATCGATTGTTTCCCAATGTCCCCAAACACCACTTTTGACACGCGGCATTTTTACCGAATAGAAGAACAATATACTTAATAATTATTACCAATATCAATTCCACTACAATTATATCACTCTATGTGCAACATTTAATTAGAAATAAATGCGTTCAAAAAGATATTTTACAATTTCTTTAAAGTGGCACTTATCTTTTATTGCTGATGACAGTGATGACAATGTCAAAGCGTTTAGGTTCATTTCGTCCACATTCCCACTTCGTCCGCATTTCCATTTCGTCCACATTCCCACATCGTCAACATTCCCATTTCGTCCGCATTCCCATTTTGTCCACGTTGCCATTTCGTCCACATTACCATTTCGTAACAAAATAGTAACGAAATTGGTAGTGTAAGATGAATAGTACTGACCCGCACCGAGCTTAGCAAGTATTTTTCTTAACATGAATACCTTTTATCACAAAAATAAATAAAATCTTCCCTGAGAATTAAGCTAAGTGATAGCGAAAACCGCATTAAAATCGGCAAGGAATGTTGACTAAGCGGGAATGTGGACGAAATGGGAATGTTGACTGAGTGGGAATGTGGATGGGGTGGGAGGGGGGCGAAATGGGAATGTGGACTGGGGAGGGGGGCGAAATGGGAATGTGGACGGGGTGGGAGTGTGGGCGGGGTGGGAATGTGGACGAAATTAACCTAAACGTGTCAAAGTACCCGCTGACCTAAGAAAAAAAATTTAAAACCTTAAAAAGTATGTACTTACCAATTCTAATTAACAACATTCATATAGAAAACTTCATTCGTTTTTTCCATTTCATTTTTTTCGGTTTTAATCGTTTTTTTTTTCGGAAAAGTAAGAGCGGAAAGTTTTGTGGTTTTTGCCATAAATATCCGAAAAAACGGGAATTTTTCCGGACTTTTTCAACGCTACTGACAACCCGACATGAACCATCCAACCAATCAGCCATCGCCAGAGAGGGATAAGAGGTACAGTTACTGTGCTCTCGTTCGGCTTCAATTTTGCGACAACAGTTCATTCCCGTTGTACGTAGTACTTATTACTTCCACGGTTACACTGCTTTGACCCGTTGAAGGTGCAACGGACTTCAGTGCGACTTTGACATTCATGAGTGGCGAACGTACTAATTTTTGATTGAGACTCCGAATGTAAGCGTGAACTTGCACGTAAGTAACAATTCACTACTCAAGTAAGTAAAATTACATGTTGTTCAAGTGACTATGCGGCTAATAATATTGTAATACCACAATAAAAACATTATTTTAAATAAAACGTCACGCCATCCTACAATCATAGACTAAAAACATGCAGACGTTCCCATCCAAAATTAGTTATAGGTAAAAAATTGTGACTGACTGAACTTGAATGACAATTAGTTTAATTGCTATATACCCAGTTTGATATTTTTGAATATTTATTTTATGTTCTTTCTTTTTAGTCTAAATAATATCAAAAAAATTATGTCGTCGTAAAATATGACGTCGTGCGTTTTTCGATACTGCAAAAACACGGCAAAAAATGTCAGCGAATCATCAAGTGTCAGTTTTCATAGGTAAGTTTATAGTTAGAGGTACTTAAATGTGTAAGTATACGTTTTTGTTGATTTTTTATTGTGTATTATATATACTATAGGTACCTACATAATAAAAATATTATTACAATCACTAAGTAGGTTTACGAAACCTTGAGAACATAATATTATAATATCCATACCTAGATTAGATTTTAATCCGTAAAGCATTTTGTCATTCGTTAGCTCTTAAGTACGTACCTATTACCCGTGAGCTAGTATTCAGATTTAAACTGGGTTCAATTGATTCTCTTGTGAGTGATATTGAATTATTTTTACTGTTATTCAAATCTCGCCCCTCATACAGGGTTATTTTTAATTCACTGACATTCTCTTAATCCTGAATTCCTATTACTCAAACAAATGTTTTTTGTTTTACGACTTTTTAAAATGAAGCACTTTTTTCCCATACAAATACACAGAGTATCGTAAAAAAAAGAGGTAATCTCAAATTTTCAAAACGTTATTTACTACACCAAAAATATTAAGTTATGACAAAAGCCGTAAAACAAAAAACATTTGTTTAAGTGGTAGGAGTTTAGGGTTAAAAGGATGCTAGTGAATTACAAATAACCCTGTATACTACATACATATTTCAGGTTTGTTCACCCTGGTCATCACAAAAGAGAAGAATGGATAAAAATTATTCAAAAGGATAGAAGCGAAGACACATGGCTTCCTACAAAATATTCGTATGTCTGCTCTGCACACTTTCAAGCTGATGATATATATAGGACTAAAACTGGAAAGCGTTATCTTAAGAAGTCAGCTATTCCTTGTAGTAATCCTACAGAATATGCTCAAAATAATCTACAGGCTTCTCCAACATCTTTAGACAATGTGCAAATTTCTGACTCTGAATCAATATTTAACTCACCCCGAAAAATTCAGTTGAAAAAAGATTTACGGAAAGTATTCGCAGCAAAAAAAATAATATCAAAAACAAATAAAAAACTACAATGGCAAAATAACAGTCTTCGGAAAAAAGCGGAAACTTTAACTGGGATTGTTAAACAATTGAATGAAAAATTCGGAATAAATAAACAAATAGAAAATGAGTTGGTGAAAATAGCCGAAGTAGTGGAAATGTATTCTAATACATTACACAAAGTAAGAAAATCAAGAAAAAAATTGAAATACTCACCCAGCATACGGAAATTTGCTCTTACTTGCAATTACTACTCACCGTCTGCTTATAAATACGTCCGTCATTTTTTTCAAAATGCTCTACCTCATCCTCGGACTCTCTGCAAGTGGTATGGAAGTATCAACGCCGAACCAGGATTTACAGAAGAGTCTTTCAAAAGTTTAAAACTGAAATCTGGTTCAACTTCTAAACCCGTGGTTTGCTCTCTTGTTTTTGATGAAATGGCATTGAGAAAGCAAATGTTGTTCAAACAGAGAAAACTAGGTTTTGTAAATTTTGGAAACTGTCCTGTTGAACAACAAGAACAAGTAGCAGCAACACAAGTATTGGTTTTCATGCTTGTTTCTTTGACGGAAAACTGGAAAATTCCTGTGGGATATTTTTTGGCAGCAGGTATCAGTGCTGATACCAAGTCATCCTTAATAAGCATCTGCTTAAGCAAATGCTCGGAGGTAGGAGTTTTTGTACCCAGTGTCACTTTCGATGGGTGTCCGGCAAATTTTCATGCTGTTGAAAAACTGGGATGCGATTTTGCTGATGTCGATAACCTCAAAACATATTTTATACATCCCTCTACTTCAGAAAAAGTATACGTATTACTTGACCCATGCCATGTCATAAAACTTATACGCAACACATTTGACAACAAAAAATTACTGTATGATGAAGATGACCAGCTTATAAAATGGCAGCTTCTTGTCAATTTAGCAAAATTACAACAAAGTCAAAGACTTAACTTTGCCAATAAGGCATCCCCTCGGCATATTTACTTTCGCAACCAATTAATGAAAGTGAAACTAGCAACGCAATTGCTTAGCATGAGTGTTACGAACGCACTTATTCTTTGCGATAAGGAGTTGAAATCCTCTCAATTTCAGAACACGGAAGGGACGGTGAAGTTTATTACCACAATGAATCATCTTTTTGATGTTCTTAATTCACAATCTTGCCATTTCTATGGGTACAAAAGACCCCTTGATTGTAAAAATAGGGAAGAAATTTTCGCTTTTTTAGATAATGTCAAAAAGTACATTAGCAGATTGCGATTCCATGTAAAACAAAGGCGAGAAATCCGAAGGCCTAATCGGGAACCAAGAATAGTACTAAATATTTCGAAGAAGCGGATTGTTGAGTCAATAAATAAAACTGGATTTCTTGGTGCACTCATATGCATAGAAAGCCTAAAAGGTTTATATTCGACGTTGGTGGAAAAATCGGTGATGAAATATTTATCAACCTACCGGCTAAGCCAAGATCATTTGGAGTTATTTTTTGGTTGCATTCGGAGACACGGTGGAATTAATAATAACCCGAATGTTTTACAATATCGAGCTGCATATAAAAAAGTGCTTAATCATTTAGAGCTGCGATCGTCTTTCACCGGAAATTGTATACCACTGGAGAACTTCACAGTGTTGAATTCTCCAGTGGATGTAATTAATGATACATCCATAAGGAACCGACACGGCGATGAAGAATTTCAGATACTTGAGAGTGAGGGAACTATGGACTCTGACAGGGTTGCGGAAACGAATTGTACAATTCTTGCTGACCATTTAAATGAGGAACTATTGACAAGTGCTACAAAATTGATTGTGGGCTATATATCAGGCTATGTATCAAGAAAATTAAATAAAGAACTTAAATGTGAAGAATGCATTTCTAGCTTGGTTACGTCAGTTCGAATATGGCGTCACAAATTGATTCAGCTAAAAGATATGGGAGGGTTGTGCTATTCAACAGAAGATGTTTACAAAATTTGCTTGAAAACAGAAACACTGATTCGTCATTTGATAAAGTACAAAGGGCACGGCAAAAATTTGCCCGGGTTGTTTAGTAATATAAATACAATTGTATCAAATACATTAAAAACATTTATTAATTCAGATATATTCAACTCACTATATTTACACTCTTTACAGCAGCCAGGTACACTAAATCACAGAACCCATTTGATTAGAGCAGTGATTGAAAAGTACGCCAAAATAAGATTACACCACGAGGCCAAAACAGATCCCGAGATACATTATTCAACAAAAAAACAGAAACTGACGAAATTAATCCTATTCGACGGAAACTGACATATTCATTAATTACTTTCGTTGAAGTGGTAAAACATACAATATATACAAGATCAATTTAGTTAATTTTTAATTTAATGTTAAACTACATATTTATTTATTACTTTTATTATTGTAAAGTCATGTACATAGTAATTAGGATGTTACATAATATGTATAAGCTTAAAAATGAGCTTAAATACACGTAAATAATTAATTTTCTTTTTATCTAGCTAGAAATCCCCCACGATTCGATCTTACTAGGAGAAAAAAAGTGTCCCAAAACTTTCATATAATTTTTGATTCTTCCAATCCGGTACGGTCACATAAAGTCAATGAAAAATGGTAACGGAACGGGAAAAAAAACTTGGGAAACTTTTTTCTTCGAGTAGGATCGTAATAGCTCGTGATTCTGAGCAGAAATCACATAAAACTTTCCGAATTTAAAAAAAAGTCAAAAGGTACAACAAAAAATAAAATTGCCCAGGTAAAATAGCTGTGTCACTTCTGCGGTGTATAATCTATATCGCGATGACGTCTTGTGACAATCCGGTATTTGAACACATTGTTGACATAAAAAGTCTTGTCTATCGGTAGAATATAATTATGTCAATGACTGTATATTTCCTTACCGGATTTAAAGGTTAGGTTATTTATGTATTCTATATCTCGCATAATCAAATCCAAGTTTTTAAAAGCTTTTATTTTAGTAATAACTAACATACTGAATTTGAAAAGCGGGATCTGAATTACTCGAACAATGTTTGGAATCCTCAAGTTTTCAAGACATTTAAAACAATCAAATTTGATGAAAAGGAGCTCGAGATTACTTAGTTCTATCGACTCCCAAAATTTAAACCAAAATCCAGAGAAATTACAGAATGTTCCCGAAAAAGGTGGCTTTGCCAAAGCTTTTGACAAACAAGCACAAATTCAAGATTCTCAGGAAGCTGTAGTAAATCACTCCTTTCCATCTCTTCTTCGGAATTCCAAACTTATGGACGTAAGTTCTTTTCATCATTATCATACCTTCAAAGGTTCTTGTTTAGTGTTGGGAATCTATTGAACAATCACTTGTTATTTTGCAGCTTGGAGACCCTAGTGGGAAAGTAGTCATAGGCAAGATTTTTCATGTTGTGGAAGATGACTTGTACATTGATTTTGGATGGAAATTTCACTGCGTTTGCACCCGTCCGTCTAACAGAGGCGATGAATATGTCCGCGGGTCGAGGGTGAGGCTGCAGATCAAGGACCTGGAATTATCATCTCGTTTCCTTGGATCAAGCACTGACCTCACACTGTTGGAAGCCGACTGTAAATTACTAGGTTTAGTATCAACACCACTAAGAGCTGTAGCAACTGAGAAGGAACAGTGAGGTAAGCGAGTGTTGACTTGTAAATATGTAGTTTCTGTAGACATATGCAAATTTATGTAACATTATTTAGTTTTAAAATAAAGGCAATTGATTGTTTTAGTCATTCAATATTTACTTTTGATTTACACAATGTAGAAATACCTTTTTAGGGTTCCGTAGTCAACTAGGAACCCTTATAGTTTCGCCATGTCTGTCCGTCTGTCTGTCTGTCCGCGGCTATGCTCAGAGACTGTTAGTACTAGAAGGCTGTAATTTGACAAGAATATATATATCAGTCACGCCGACAAAATGGTTAAATAAAAAAAACTAAAAATATTTTTTTTAGGGTACCTCCCATAGACGTAAAGTGGGGGTGATTTTTTTTTTCTCGACTAACCCTATTGTGTGGGGTATCGTTGGATAGGTCTTTTAAAACCATTGTGGGGTTGCTAACATGATTTTTGTATTCAGTGATCTGTTTGCGAAATATTCAACTTTAAAGTGAAAATTTTCATTAAAATCGACCGTCCCCCCCCCTCTAAAATCTAAACTGTTGGGTGGAAAAATTTGAAAAAATTCAGAATGGTAGTAAATATATCAAATTTACTAGGAAAATTATAGCGGCTAAGATTGCTTGGAAATTATTTGTAGTTTAAGAGTAAATAGTAGCCTAAGGTATAAAACATACCTAAACTTGGATGATTTCCGTACACATACGAAATCCTTAGAAAAATATTACTTGATTTTTTTCGTAATGGCTACGGAACCCTACCTTGGGCGTGTCCGACACGCTCTTGGCCGGTTTTTTTCCTGAATAGTAATATTTATGCTAAAGTTAACATAGTATAAACATCTACACTAAATAAATGAATAATACAGTTGAGTATAAAACAATGTGATCATCTTCGTCTTATGCCATATTGCAATGGCATAAGGTACAATTTTATAAGGTTCATGTGTGGTTAGTTTAGATTGCTGACAGTTGTTGTGTTGTTGTTATACACATTTTCAAGGATGACAGTAATAGCAATATCCACACATATTTCATCATCATCATAAATATCAGTTACTCAACATAGAAATCCCATTTTTACCTTATTTCATGGGAGCTATGAAAAATACAGAAATTAGTTTTTTACTGTTATAATTATCTACATGGAGGCCAAATTTGAAAAGTCTAGTAATCATAGTAACTCTGAATCAAACATATAAATCCCTTTTATTTTCTACCCCGCAGGACTTTCAACAAATCCATCCTTATTCCTAAAGGCAAATGCAGAATTTCAACCCTCTAAAACCAAGGGTGGGTTGGGCGTTGATGAGTCTGTCAGTTAACCCCTTGTATGCGGGAAGTGAAAAAAATTGTGCATTCTAGTCTCAACTGCTTCATATAAATCCAACTATACAGATTATAAAAAAAATACAAAAAGAATGCCTTAAATTGGGCATGGATCCGTGTTTTAAGCATACAAGGGGTTAATGAGAGTGTGTGTGTGTGTGTGTGTGTGTGAGTGAGTTATTCAGGAATTTTAATTTTATATGTATACATTTTAGTTCTTATTTCATTTATTTTATGTCATACTCTATACAGAATGAACTAAAACAATTACTTTGCTCACCGCGACCTTACAATAGTTACGTTTATGCAAGAAATGTGCGTTCATGCAGTTCCTCCACCTCCACACTGTACGAACACACACAAATCACATAAACCCAACCATCACCACCACCAAGCTACACTGACGCGTTTCGAACTCAACCAGAGCTCATCTTCAGAGTTACCACAACCGTATGCTATACTACCAAATGTTAAACTAACAAACCAAAACAAATGTTTTAACTTGTCACTGTAACTTCTCAAGTACCCGCTTCATTTTTCTTATTCTCAAACTACCCCACAAAAATTAACTTTTATTGACATATTATAAAACTACCTTGAATTTTTGTTTATTTATTTATAAGGCATATTTTATTAATACTAACTGTTCACATTCAACCCAAGCCGCAGTAAAGGAGAAGATACTAAATTTACCTGTTCATTAATAATAGACCCCATAGTGTTGTACCTAATTATTTCCATGCATTCCAGAGCATCCAGACGCAACCCCTTGCCGCAATAATGTAAATAAATAATATAATGTAATAAATAAACAAATATTCAAGGTAGTTTTATAATATGTCAATAAAAGTTAATTTTTGTGGGGTAGTTTGAGAATAAGAAAAATAAAGTGGGTACTTGAGAAGTTACAGTGACAAGTTAAAACATTTGTTTTGATTTGTTAGTTTAACATTTGGTAGCATAGCATACGGTTGTGGTAACTCTGAAGATGAGCTCTGGTTGAGTTCGAAACGCGTCAGTGTAGCTTGGTGGTGGTGATGGTTGGGTTTTATGTGATTTGTGTGTGTTCGTACAGTGTGGAGGTGGAGGAACTGCATGAATGCACATTTCTTGCATAAACGTATACGTACGTACGTATTGTAAGGTCGCGGGTGAGCAAAGTAATTGTTTTAGTTCATTAATATGGACCTCCGCAAAGTAACGCCTGATTCAATAAATTCTATACAGAATCTTTACAAGTTTTATGATTTCTTAAGGGAAGTCAAGTAATAATCAAGCGTAGATTTTAAAATTCAACAATTTATTTAATTGACATTACATAATATTTGGACAACATCTTAAAGATGTTTAGAACATTCCAATACTAATAAACATTTGAATTCATCTATACTACATACATACTGTAACATTTATTTATTGTCTTTATCAAAGATAGACTTTTCTATCATTTTGTAGGTAGTTATTTATAGATTGATATAGATATAATAGAACAAGACACCTAGTAAAAAGGTTCTCTATTTATTTCTAAAAGCTATCCAAACTGTTTGAAATATGATGTGTAAATTGTTACAAGTTTTACAACAACAAATGGAATGTTAAAAATACAAAAAAGTACATTTGTTAAATTTTTAATACAAAATAACATGTCTATCGCAATTTGAAACTTTTGTGGAATACTGTTAAATTAAAAAATGCTTTATGAAAGTTTGGCATAAAAGCATACAAATATTTATCCCTACTTACAATTATTCAACACAATAATAAACACAATTATTTCACCTAAAACGTCTTAGATAGTTTTACCACAATATTAAATAATACTTGCATATACCTACCTACCAGTCATACCGATAGTACACAAGAGCTTGAGAGCTACTATGTATGTCTGCCTTAACCCAATATAGTGTTAAGTCTTTCTTTCAATAGCAGTGCTGCTATTTAGTGGTCGCTATAAAACGTCAGTTTGCACTTGAGGTAATGTTTTGGAACAACAAAATTAGCAGAAGCAGACAGGACTTTTATACGCTAGTATTATTAAGTATTCCTATGACAATTATGAGATCGACGGCAATAAATAAGCAACTGAGATTCTTTTACTGGATTTTATCGCCGTTTCTGGACACGATCTCTTGGATGCTGGGATCTTTGACAGCATCATTTGCATCTGGTGGCGCGTCAAGGATCTCGTCGACGGACGCTGCAGGCTGCACCTTCTCTTTGGGATGTGTTTGCTCCCATTCTTTAAGGTACTGGACTACGGCTGTGTGTCCAAAGGTCTCTGCTTCGTTGAGAGGGCGACTACCCCAGCGGTCGCGAGGATCGTGGTTAACCCCACACTGAGCCAGCAAAAAGTCCACGCAACCAAGATGACCCTCAGCCGCAGCCAAGTGTAGGGCCGTGCGTCCGTCGTAGTCGGACAATGTCATGTCCATACCAGAGAGATGATGCCTAGAAGCAGATAAATAGCATAATAACATCTACATTATGAAAACTCGTTAAGGTAGCTTCTTGAAAGCTTATCGATTTAATGATTATGGGTGGTAATGATGCTCTACTCACATGTTAAACACGATATCACTCTAGCTAGAATTAAACATCTACTACCAGACAAGCAAATCTCGTTATGATTTAAATTGCGCCCAGCAGTCAACATGAAGTATCACTTGCACACTTAACTAACTACATACCTACTGTCTAGTGTTCTCCCAGTTACTTTGCGCTACACTACCGACTTGCTTAAGTTACATCCTAATATATATTTATTGATCATTTTAATGGTAAGTATTTAGCTAAATTAGCGGTCCTACTTCTTTTTCTACAGAGATAACGTAAAACCTTCTGGTAGCGCTTAGATATTATTTGAACTGGGCTGCCTATATTTAAAACATTGAATAAGATAACCCAGGGTTCAACGCAAATAAAACTTGATAAAATAAATGCCAATTAAGTATGAATTCTAAAGCCAGGTGCACGATAACCTACGCCCAGAGCCGTCTTAGGGTATTCCGGGGCCCATGTGCACCACCAACGAATATGAAACCACGTTGGAAAATGTTGAAGTGAATGCCATTAACAATATCGTGTAAACGAATAAGTATATCTGACTTTTGCGGCTCCGGTGAGGTCGGGGGCCCTGCGCAAGGGCCCCGTGTGCCCTTATAGGAAATACTGTACGGCCTACGCCAGTCCCTTTCGACAACGAGAACCATTGAAAATGTTCTTAAAAGTGATGCCCATCACAACACTCGACCTACTCTGTGTGCTTAAATGGTTGGAAAATTTTGTAAATATGTGTCTATAATAACATATACAAATACTGAGATTTTATCTGTTCCAAAAAATTTTATTTATCTAAAAACAATTGTTAAGCATCTTACTTCGACTGAATTTTGAATAGCGTGTAAATAAATTTTAAGGCTGCGTTCAGACCAAACCGACTGTCGGCCGCCGAATGTGAGCGCGCGTTACGCAGTTTATTGTATTTCCATACATATTCACTGTTTCGTTCACACCGAACCGACAATACGCCATTACGCTATGCGTAGTCGCCGACATAAAATACCGTACAAAATAACGTTCACACTGGGGCTCACAGTGAGCCTGCTCACATTCGGCGGCCGACAGTCGGTTTGGTTTGACCGCAGCCTAAGAAACGATTTCGTAGCTCTGATAATTTGGATCAGAAAAACATATTAATCAATGCATCATCTTTATGAGCATCTTAATTTTTTTTTATATTCAGATATAAGCTATCATTGTAGCTGTTATGCACAAGTATGGCTCTTGATCTATATTTATATGAGATGGGTTATCGAAAGAACTTAATTGATGACCTTGTGAATAATTAAGCGATTCATACGTCGTGCTGGCTTTACTTGTAAATCACAATTCAATTTGGAGACTCCGTCGGTAGTTGAGACTCCTCTGTAGGAGAACTGGCAAATATTACAATAACAAGAAATGTAAAGTTCGTTTATGATTTAGTCATTGTATGTAGGTATGTACTTTGTTTGTTAGGTCTTGTATAATTACCTTCTGAGGGCACTAATGTCACCACTTGCCGAGGAGAACAGCAGATTGACAATGCTGAGACCGGTCGTTTCAAATTTATAGCGCCTTGGATCCTTCTTGTGGCTGGCATAGCGGATGTTGTCATACTTGTGAAAGTTGAAACGCTCTATCAACTCCTGAAAACATAAAAAATACATTCGCAAACAGATTGCATTTTCTCTATTATGATGATATTAGAAGTGCTGATTTAGGACACGCACGTCACAGAACTGAAGTCCCCTACAACTGTTGCCGAGAGGGTCAAGCGGTGGCGACCAGGTGCAAATACCCATGACATTGGGCACCACTATTAGCATTGCCCCCGATACTCCCGACTTCGCCGGCAGCCCCACTTTGAATGCAAACTGGCCGGAGTAGTCGTACATGCCGCAGCTGTGCATAAGCGACAAAACATTGCGCACTGAATCTGGACGCAGCACTTTCTCATCAGTGATCGGACAGATGCCACCATTTGCTAGAGTAGCTGCCATTATAGACATAATTTCGCAGTTGGCTTCCATCGAGCAACACTGTAAAGCAAACATAATATGACTCATGATGAGAATACTAAAGTGCTTTTAAATATTGTTAATCATCACATACTGTATAGACATTGTATTAAGATGTTTGAGCAACTACCTGAAAATAGAAGTCCATGCATTCTCGCAGATTTGTTTTTTCCGGATAGCATTTGTGCTCACGCATATAGAAGCCAAGTGCATAATTACGGTCGGCGGCCTCGCGCTCCGACAAAAATACTGCATTGTTGAAGCCCAATACTTCGTTACCCGCAAGACGACTGAAGAAAGACATGACATAATCGAATTTCTCTGCCAGTGTCATCTCGGGTTTGTCCAATTGCTTCAACAGGGAACATACTAATATTGCACCGGCATTGATCATGGGATTGTGAGGTTTCACTGTAAACAAAGTAAGATAAATATTATTTCCGTTCCTTGCCAACATGTTTTGTTTATTCTGTCTATTTGTGTGATTGGATCAGTAAATAGATGTAGGTGTAAATTCATTTACGCACTATTGAAGTCCAAGACGAGCTCATTGAAGTTGCGACCGCTTGGTTCTGTGCCAACATACTTGTGGACCACGTCGGGCCCCAGTGTCTCGAGGGCCATAGCGTATGTGAGGGGCTTGCTGCACGACTGCAGAGTGAACGGTACTGCCACGTCACCTGTGCACAGGATCCACGTTTTACTAAATGACACGCTTTTAACAATTTTCAACAACAACGGTATAGAAAAACTTCGTACCTATAGAGAATCTTTGGCCGTCTATTGTGCAAACGCTCACGCCCCAATTCTCCGAGCTTGCTCGAGCTAGCTGGGGTATGTAACTTGCAACTTTGCCGTCCGTATTACTCTTAGCAGACCAGTACATTTCTTCTATATCCTTAATAAAGTCTTGGAAATCTGGAATAACGAATTGACTACGAAACGCTCTCGTTATCAAAACGATGTTGGGGGATATTACTTCCTTAAATACCTTCCTGTCTAGTTTTAATGTTTCGGGAGAACCTCCTTCGTAGTTTGATTCTTTGTGCGCTTTGTATAAGTTGTGCATGACTTCCTTCACGCGTGGATCGTTCTTTCTAATTCCAGTAGTTCTTAAGGCCTGTAATATATTTGTTGGATTATTTAATTTACCTTTCTACTAGTGCCTAGTAAATATGACGTAAAATCACTTACGGCCAAAAACTTCCCGACAGGAAGAAGTCCCGTGTCTTCATTCTTGAACATATCAAATAGGACATCGTCTGCATTCTTATGTGATCCCTCTTGAACTCTGAAAATAAAAGGCAACAATTACTTGTAAGTATAGCCTGTAAAAAATCTTTAAATAACAGTGCAACTATAGTAAATTCTAGAGAAAGTGATGGTGGGTGTGAACATTAAGGAAAACAGCACTAATGTGAGACTAATGAATTTGGCAAATATAGCCGTCGTGTATTTGAAGATGTGCAATAACAAGTGGTCGTCACGCGCGGGCTCGTTATAGACTCTGACGTCGACGGTCCGCGGGTGTGGCTACCACGTAGGACCTTTTTATTTTTAGCTGGTTTGCTGAAGTATTTTTTCAATCATCCATCATTTTTGGCATAGGTAAAGGTAAATGTTACTAAGCACACGGAAAAACCAGTTGCTAAGCTACGTGAAGAAGCCAAATATTTACGAACTAAACGAAAAATAGGCAAGACACAACTAAATGTATTAAGAAAAGTTAATTATAAAAACAAATAATAATTACTGTACAATCTAAGCATTACCCGATGGTTCACGTTGAAGCAAGATAAAATCAAAACTAGAATACTTAAATAAAGTGCATAAATTCTGTACCTACCATAAAATGAATTTCCTGTTTCGTAAACCAGTAGAAGCAATAAAACACAATTTCTTATCAAAATGCATTTGCTGAATGCTGGCCCTCACATTGGCCTCGGTTTTTTCACTTACGGCATATAATAACAAAGTTACTACTCCGAAATATATCGTGTTACAATAAAAATAAAAAAATAAAAAAATAAATAAATATCACGGGACAATTCACACCAATTGACCTAGTCCCAAAGTAAGCTAAGTAAAGCTTGTGTTATGGGTACTAGGCAACGGATAAACATACTTATATAGATAGGTACATACTTATATACACATTAAACACCCAAGACCCGAGAACAAACATTCGTATTTCTCATACAAATATCTGCCCCGACACGGGAATCGAACCCGGGACATCAAGCTTCGTAGTCAGGTTCTCTAACCACTAGGCCATCTGGTCGTCTAACAATATTCGTGTATTTTGACGACAAGAATTATGAATGTGAGGGCGCAATTAAAGTAGGAGCGTTCAAATCCAAAACCAGACTACACGAGCATGCAAAGCTAACACGGTCTGGAAGAATCCAGCCTTTACTCACGACGTGGAATCGAGGTTATGCACGAATGAGTACTGTCTGCTCCTTGCCATGAAAACAATACAATACATTGAGTAAATAGTTACCTACCAGACACTTTTGACGTTGATTGATTGCATTTGGAATACTAAGATACTAAACCAGATATATGTACAATTGTGCACTTTTAATCGTTTGAGTACCTAGGCATGTAGTATAGATTTTGAGAAAATTTATTTCGTGCGGTAATAAATTACCGCACGAAAGTAATTCAGTCTTTGAAAGTCTTTCAGTTATTGCTCTTGTAAAACGAATCAAATTTCAAGAAGTTTTGTTACAAATTCTTTTATTTATGTAACTACAGTCATAATCAGCACTTATTAAGTACCTATAGGTTACTGCAACAGTCACAAAATGTCAGGGGTGAATTGACAGCCAATCGTTCATGGCGCCGGCAAGTTAATGTAGATCAATAGGAGTTGATGTTGGTTATTGAAACAATTTATTTTTAACAACGGCCATACATATAGCTGTTCTAAGTAGAAAACATTACGACTGTTGGCGACACTTTATTTACCAATGCTACTTTATTATTACGCGACAGATGCGAGTACTGCTGTTTCAGTTCAGATTGAGCTCAATGTGTATTTTATGTCATCGTCGTAACTTTTAGGATAGTGAAATGTGCATTGCTTACCTCATATCTATAGATTGAGCTGCATAAAAATTAGGCGCAGAGTTTCGCCACTTCTGCAACAATAAAATAATATGGCTGAGAAAAAGTCTACGTTTAGAAAGCGTCGAACTGACTAATAGATTTTTTTTAAATTAAAAATTGACATGGAAAGCACTCCAATGACCATAGCAACAGAGTTTTGTCGATTTTCACGACTTAGCTGTCAACTACATCCCCTCCCCTAGTCGTATGATAAACGAGATGATCCAAGGTGTGAAGCAAACGGGACACTCACAGCGGGTCTGTCTATAATATAGACGGGGATTACTTGGCTATATTTCCGATAGCATCTGCACGTCGAGCGTTGGATGAGCAGGGGCCGGGCCGCGGCCGAGACCCGGCGGAGCTGGCGGGTGCTCATGATGACGGGCGAGGGAGGACAGGCGCCTCGGAGACCCGCACTCGCGCCGTGCGAGATCCAGCAACGCGCAGGCGCCAACTGACTGAAGGCCCCTATCGCGAATTCTCACTATCAACTCTGTCACTGTTTACCTGTGACGCGACTCGTAGGTATGCGTTTTACTATCGTGTTACGCACGTTATCACTTATCACATTATCTACTCTTCTGATTTATACAACTTCACTTGTCACTTTAACCTTGTCCGATTTTATTTTGCACCTATGATTTGAACTGGTCGAAAAGAATTCACGGACAAATGCGATGTCGGTTTAGGCATATTTCTTTCACAAACCTCGTTATGATAAACATTTAGCTTATCCATATCCGATTAACATTTTTGGTAGGTACGGCTTCGATGCCGAGACTTTAAGCCATTTCGCAGCCTTTTATCTATACTATTGATGCCTAAATTGAATAAAGAATTTTGACTTTGACTTTGACTTTGACTAATACTAATATTATAAAGCTGAAGAGTTTGTTTGTTTGTTTGTTTGTTTGAACGCGCTAATCTCAGGAACTACTGCTCCGATTTGAAAAATTCTTTCAGTGTTAGATAGCCCATTTATCGAGGAAGGCTATAGGCTATATATCATCACGCTAACTCCAATAGGAGCGGAGCGGAGCGGAAGAATGTTTCAAAATCGGGGGATTTTCAAGTAAAACTTCAATAGGCGCTAATCTCAGGAACTACTGCTCCGATTTGAAAAATTCTTTCAGTGTTAGATAGCCCATTTATCGAGGAAGGCTATAGGCTATATATAATCACGCTAACACTAATAGGAGCGGAGCGGAGCGGAAGAATGTTTAAAAATCGGGGGTTTTTGAAGTAAAACTTCTATAGGCGCTAATCTCAGGAACTACTACTCCGATTTGAAAAATTCTTTCAGTGTTAACACCAGGGGTGGGGGGGGGGGGGGGGGGTTGAGGGGCGTGAGGGTGCGGGGGTGGTGTGCGGGAGTTTTAAGGGGGGGATGAGGCGGGGGAGCGGGTGCGGGGGCTTCGGAGGGGGGATTAAAATTTCATTGATTTGCACCGTTTTCAAGATAACTAACTAATTTGGCTCAGGGACCCAAAGAGGGTCTTGGCCTCCGAAATGAGAGCACGCCATCTGTCCCGATCGTGCGCAGCCTCTTCAATATATTTGACAAAAACACCAAGGGGGGGGGGGGTCGGGGGGGGGGTGCGGGAGAGGGGGGCTCGAAAGGGGGATTAAAATTTCATTGATTTTGCCGTAGAATGCACCGTTTTCAAGATATTTGACAAAAACACCGGGTGGTGGGGGTGGGGGGGAAGGTGCGGGGGAGGGTGCGGGGGAGAGGGTGTAGGGGTATTAAAGAGGGGATGAAAATTTCATTGATTTCACTACGTCTATTCTTTAAACAAAAACACTACCGGTTGTCTATTTAGGTACGGCACGATAGCAATTAAAGCAATAATCGATTCCAGTCGGCAATCCTTAACATTCGAAGATCTATGTTATGTACTTACTTATGTATCTACGGTAGCTTGTGATTGTCGCATGCATAGTGTTAGCTATGATTTACTTTGCTCGCGATTTAAAAATATAATATTACTATTGTAAGTAGGTACAATATTACTATTGTAGGTAGGTACAGCCAAGTGCAAAAATAAGTATCTATTCGAACCACTCAAAAATATGTTACTACGGCCTTATTGCGTCGGAATAAGAGTTTGTGGTACTTATTTTTAAAACTTAGAATAATTACATATTTTTACACTTGACTGTACCTCTATATAAATTGTCTTTAGCGATAAGATAATTCGAGATCTCCAACGATAACAATAATTGGAGATGACTCGTTATTTGTGAAATGACGATATCATTAGGCTAGCTGACGTTTTTCAAAATTTGCGTCACTTTTATGAAACTAGAATGATTGCGCTATGTTGCATATATGCCTCTGTCTGAATATTTCGATAATGTATCAACCTAAAGTTATTTAAAAAGTGAATTTATCAAGTTATCGAGCTCGAGTGATTATGAAAGCAAAATACCTACTTACCTACATCTAATAAAAAGTCCACTGAGAAATTAATAGTTTAGCAAAAATCTTTTGCTTGTTTTCCTGAAAGGTTTGCGATATCATTTATTTATTATTCAGGTCCAATTAGATAGGTCTGTATGGGCAAACTCTGAAACCATACGACATAGAAAGATCTATTCTCAGGAATCAAGCCATCGATTTTAATGACTAGAAAAACTTCCTTCAAATATTTAAAACACAATTAAAAGTCTTTGTGAAACAAATCATTTTTAATACAAGTTTTTTGCCTAACTGTACTTTTTGTTAGCTGTATTTGCATTGTTATCCAACCTACATAAATGCATAAGTACTTACCAAATTTTAAGTCAGTCTGCCCACTAGAAGTAGGTACCTATGTAAGTCCGATTTAATTTAATTGGGACTGAAATGTACACTTAAGTAAGTATTTTTCTTCAACACGACCGGGTTCGATTCCCAAAAGGAGTTAAATGCGTTTTTTTTAATGTGTGCTTGCAATTTTCCTTGTCACTAAATAGTAATAAGTAGGTATTAGTAATGAATGATCGTTATCAGCACGCAGTTTTCGTAGCAAATTAAGGGCCGATTTTTCAATCCCCAGATAAAAGTATCCGTCAGTTAAAACTATCGCTTTCCTTTTCTCAAGTCATAGGAAAAAAAGGACAGAGCTTACACTTATCTGACAGGTACCTTCATCTGGGGATTGAAAAATCGGCCCTAAGTATATAATTGGCAAAAAATTATATCATGTAAATATTCAATATTATTTTTTACTATTAAAATAAATACTTCAAGATTATTATCTTAACTTTTAGATATACACAGTGAAATTTTAGTGGTTGTTTACCCGAAACGAGGTGATTTAGTTTCGATTGTACAATCGATTTATAATTACTATTTTGACTAGAATCAAAAATCCAATTGTGAAAAACGAAAGTCGAAAATGACCGCAAACCAATAGTAACGCTTCGTTGGTACAAGTAGCGTACGATCGTACGATAGGTTAGGTACCAACGAAGCGTTACTATTGGTTTGCGGTCATTTTCGACTTTCTTTTTTCACAATTGGATTTTTGGCTCTAGTCAAAATAGTAATTATAAATCGATTGTACAATCGATACTAAATCACCTCGTTTCGGGAAAACAACCACTAAAATTTCACGGTGTATAATTTTTGAGATAAAATCTTTTCCGAACTTTTCTTTTTTTTAAACAATATACGTTCGAATGACGTGTAAATATCATAAAATACAGCTCAAGTAAAAAGTGTAGGTAATTACATAAAGTGATTAATTTTATTTAAATCATCCATTTAGCCATTTAAAATGGATGTTTTCAAATAGACGTGAGCGACTGGTAGCCAAATCCGTTGGACAAATTTTAGTTGAATATTCAGTATAATGTGAATAACTGTATACACCGTGAAATTTTAGTGGTTGTTTTCCCGAAACGAGGTGATTTAGTTTCGATTGTACAATCGATTTATAATTACTATTTTGACTAGAGTCAAAAATCCAATTGTGAAAAACGAAAGTCGAAAATGACCGCAAACCAATAGTAACGCTTCGTTGGTACTTATCCTATCGTACGATCGTACGCTACTTGTACCAACGAAGCGTTACTATTGGTTTGCGGTCATTTTCGACTTTCGTTTTTCACAATTGGATTTTTGACTCTAGTCAAAATAGTAATTATAAATCGATTGTACAATCGATACTAAATCACCTCGTTTCGGGAAAACAACCACTAAAATTTCACGGTGTATATGTATAAATATCTTATTTCTTGAAATATATACTATTTATTTTGCCTACTATGTGTATTTATTTATTTGCGCCAAAACTGCACACTGATAAAACGATAGTTAAATATTAGTTCATAGCTTCAAACAAATGCGAAATTAATATTTAGATATAAGTATATTGCTTAAAAACATTCTTTAAACCTAATGCATACTTAACTGACACAATGTTGCTCAAAAACAACTGAAATTAAGCAAAAACCAACTACACACAAAAACCTTTTCACCTCAAAATCATTTCCATATTCCATAACGAAATCGTCGTATCCGCAGTTAGATAGGGTCCGCATAACAAACAGCGAACCGGGAGGCTGCGCCTGCGACTCCCGCGAATACTGCCGCCAGCCGCGTATTCGCACACTCCTCGCGCACGCGCAAAACTGCGACATAATTCTCTCCTGCTTGTAGTTTATAAATACACGTAATGCCGGGAGCACAGTGCTACTGACTGGGAATGACATTATATTTAGAATTCCATGGTCACGACGTATGAGAAGTCTCTTAAAAAAAGTCTCATTCAAGCGCAATAACAATTTAATGTCTCATTCATTATCTTACATCGCATCGGATTATATATAACTACAATTCCAGAAGTCTTATAACGTTTTGTTTCTCTTTGAGAATGTGACGTATACTGGGTCCTTATTCCTCAGCACTAAGTCGCCCAAAAATTTGAGGTCCTCCGGGCGAGTGACTGGCTGCAGTTCAAACTTCCGCAGTATTTCCGCCAGTACTAACTTCATCTCGAGCATCGCAAATTTCTGACCTAGAAGTACAAGATTATGGCACCTAAATAATTAATTCATGTTTAAATTAAACCGGTTTGTTAGATTAATAGCTCAGCATGTTTTTAGGGTTCCGGTTCCGTACCAAAAGGGTAAAAACGGGACCCTATTACTGAGACTTCGCTGTCCGTCCGTCCGTCCATCTGTCCGTCTGTCACAAGGCTGTATCTCACGAACCGTGATAGCTAGACAGTTAAAATTTTCACAGATGATGCATTTCGGTTGCCGCTATAACAACAAAACCCTGAATAGAATAATAAATAAGCTCCCATACAACAAACGTGTTTTTTTTTTTGCTGGTTTTTGCTCGATATTGATAACGCCAATAGGTAGACGCTTGAAATATTCACAGAATATTTAGTTATAGAGGGCCATCCATAAATTACGTCACACATTAAAAAATAAATAAATAAATAAATAATTAAGTCACTTAAAAATAAATATTTAAATTAAAATAAAACAAATATTTATGGGGGCTCCCATACAACAAACATGTTTTTTTTTGTTTTTTTTTTTGATAATGGTACGGAACCCTTCGTGCGCGAGTCCGACTCGCACTTGGCCGGTTTTTTAAACAAATTTCATAATTATGGTCTCACTTTCGTTGTTTCAATCATTCTCAAATTGTATTTGCTTAGGCTTTTTTTTTCTGTGTCATTTTTAGATTATTGTTCATTTTGAAGATTTGCCTGACACATTTTATCTCGAAACCTTCATATCTTACAGGGGTGATTCTTCAAGGTCGTGATTTTTGTTTTATTCCTCTGTCGTATTTTTTTTTACTTCTTTTTTTTTCTATTTTCATGGGAGCATGATTTTTTCTGTACTAAGTAAAAAAAAAATACGACAGAGGAATAAAACAAAAATCACGACCTTGAAGAATCACCCACAGATGACTGACCAATATGTAATTTATTAGAAAGTTCTCAAGCGAGTGTTAATACAAATGACTTGTGATTAAAGTTAGTGATTACCGATGCAGTTTCTGGGTCCTGCGCTAAAAGGTATGTAGGAGTAAGGGTGTCGGCCGATGGAGTTCTCAGGCAAGAAACGATCCGGGTCGAACACTGAAGGGTTAGGGAACAAGTCCTCGCGATGGTGCAAGTCGTAGATCGATATGTGACACTGTACTCCAGCAGGAACGTGGTAATTACCTGAAAAATATGATAGTTTTTATTCACTCAGGGATTCAGAAAAATTAAAATAGGGGTTTAATTACGAAGTGAGTTTAATTATTAGTAGCATGAACGTAATATAGCAACAGCAAATCATTCGGTAGCTAATAGGCTAACATTTTAATCAATCACCATCTGCACGGTACATTATCATTATCATAGTCATATTCTGCTATTTATTTCCGAATGGTTTAGTAGGTATAGAATAGAAGCAAGTTTAGAAGGTTTAGGTACATATACGGGTGTATACGGGGGGGTGGATCAAACGAAGACCAAAGGTAGGGGACCTCAGGAGCTACCGAATCGACCCTTATGTATGTTCAGCGATTTTCATTTGTTTCAGAGTTATGAGCATTTTAGTGAAAATTTCAGAAATGCCGGATTTCAGGTATAATTTCTTAGTGGTAGCTAAACTATTCGACCTACGACCGTGAATTTTTTTTTGGAAGTAGTAAGATAGCGGGTCTAGCAAATAACAATGCCATTTTAACTGGTGCCATCAAAAATTTTACAACAAAAAATGATACTCTCAATAATTTGAGTACATTAAAATTTTTCATAAATTTTCAAAGGTCATTTTTTTATTTTTTTCACATAGGTTTTTTTTCTGCAAAGTACTTCAAAAACTACCTTAGTGTATGAAGAATTTAACCAGTAATTTTGTTTTCAGATAGTCCCAAGGCATCACTTTAAAAATAATATGGAAAGGGCACTAGTAGTAAAAAACACTTTTTAAATCGCTACCGAAAAGTAACTTTAAATTAGACTAGTGCATTAAATTACATATTTATTTATGAAAAACACATATCAATGTTGATCAAAATTAAATTACAACAATTGAAATGATCTAAATATCCGCGAGTTAAGAATGGTGGAATCTAAATTGGTGAGGAAAATTTGATTTAAAAAAGTTTTGTTTTCTTCTTTTTTTTCAAATATTACTGGCCATTAGTATCGGGTTAACAATAAAATAATAATTTAGAACAGTTTTGAAATATTTTTCTTTGTCATTCAGTGCGTAATTAATAAGATTAATGCATCTTGTCTCTTTAAATAACAAATTTAATTAATTGTAGGTCAAAACTGTTCTAAATTTTTTTTTTTTTTCTAACCCGATACTAATGGCCAGTAATATTTGAAAAAAAAAGAAGAAAACTAAACTTTTTTAAATGAAATTTTACTCACCAATTTAGATTCCTCCATTCTTAACTCGCGGATATCTAGATTATTTCAATTGTTGTAATTTAATTTTGATCAACATTGAAATGTGTTTTTCATAAAAAATTATGTAATTTAATGCGATTTAAAAAGTGTTTTTTACTACTAGTGCCCTTTGCATATTATTTTTAAAGTGATGCCTTGGGACTATCTGAAAAAAAAAATACTGGTTAAGTTCTTCATAAACTAAGGTAGTTTTTGAAGTACTTTGCAGAAAAAAAACCTATGTGAAAAAAATAAAAAAATGACCTTTGAAAATTTATGAAAAATTTTAATGTACTCAAATTATTGAGAGTTTTATTTTTTGTTGTAAATTTTTTGATGACACGAGTTAAAATGGCATTGTTATTTGTTAGACTAGACCCGCTATCTCATTACTTCATAAAAAAAATTCACGGTCGTAGGTCGAATAGTTTAGCTACCACTAAGAAATTATACCTGAAATCCGACATTTCTGAAATTTTCACTAAGCTCATAAATCTAAAACAAATGAAAATCGTTGAACATTCATGGGGGTCGATTCGGTAGCTCCTGAGGTCCCCTACCTTTGGTCTTAGTTTGATCCACCCCCCGCCGTATACACCCTGTATAGGTGTTTAGTATACTTTATTTAAAAAAAATTGTGGCCGCGTAACACTGAGTATACCTTCGCAAATTATAATTTTGCCGGGAGTACTTACTTAAAGTCACATCTTCAGTCAAGCGTCTGCTAATGAAATGCACCGGTGGATACATGCGAAGAGACTCCTTAATGCAGCATTCCAGATAACGCATATTTCGTAGATCTTCCATTTCAATGGGCCGGTCAGTGTCAACAATTAAATCGCTGATTTCTTTTGCAGCTTTGTCCTGTAAGTTGGAAAATGTAAAATGGATTCATAGGAATTGATTTGGATGCTCAGTTCAGTTACATAAAAAAAAAATGCTTGAGGTGAGGCCACGGAATTAATTGATTAGCCACTATGGAACGCTGTCATGTGATCATTTCTAATCGCTATCAACGTGTTGTGACAATGTTCCATGTTAGCTCAGCTATAAAAATACTTAGCACTTACCTGTATGTGCTTATTATTGGCTAGTACTAGCATGCAGAACGTTAATCCAGACGCTGTAGTATCGTGGCCCTGTTAACAACATCAAATGACTGGTTATTCTCAATATAATCATACCTATTTGAATTTTTGTTGTGAACAAGTTGTTAACTTTCAAGCTTGTCAGGTTAAAAAGATCTTACCTCGAACATGAAGGTATCGACTTCTTCCTGAATGCCTGCATGATCGATCAAACCATATTTTTCAGCTGATAGTAATAAATCCAACATGGCTAGTTTTTTGCTTTTCTTCATATAGATGTCGTCATTAACGTCATTGTCTTCGCCAATAGTTGTTAAATCCGCATTCTTAAGTAATTCCTTCCGTTCGAGGATCACTTTTGAAGTAAACTTGTGAATTATCTCCAGAACTTTTTTCTGCGCTCTTCCCATTTGTGTTAGGTTAAATATGGAATCCTTAAATAAATATATCCTAGAGAAGCGATAAGCGATTATATTGCCAATTTGATAAATTGCATCTTTGTAAGTTTTACCGGCATCCGTGTCATTTTCGTTCAGTTGCGTACCCATAGCAGTTTCTGAAATGAATAAAATTGTAAGATCACAGGTCAGTTTTAGCTACAAACAATTGGCAGCGCAATTATGCGCATCGACATATTTACTGTACGAAATAACTATTAAGTAGGTACTTAATATGTGGCTGTGGGTACAGCCACAAACTTGACTGTGACTAGAGTAGGTAAAGTTACTGTGCTAAATTTACCGAGTCAAAAAAAAACTCTTGTCGGAAAGACATGTTTTATTATAGGAATTCTAATAAAAAGTAGTACTACTTAGGGTCGATCTCATTCTTTAATTTAAATATGTTTTTTTAATATTGGCTCATATGCGTATTTACCACAAATAGAGCTAAGCGTGAACTCCGATATAACGGGCACGACATCAATAGGCCGCTCTACAGTTGTGTGCAGGGTATCCAGCAATCGCTGTGCGTTTTCTTGCAGAATCTTGCTGAATTGGCGCAGAATGTTGAAATGGAAAGTTTGTGTCAGAATCTTCCGTCGTGTGTGCCATTTTTCATCTGTGAATATCATATATTATCACCACTGTAAATTAAACCCTATTCTTGGTTTGTAAACGAAAGTGGCTCTACGAAATATATCTCTGACTAGACGATCATCTCGTCTAAACCTCTTCATATCGACGAAGTCGAAAATAAATAAATACCTAGCAATTATAGTTCAGACAGTAAAGCTGCCATCCCCTATTCGGTTTCGTGGTCTTTGTCTTGTAAACCCTCCCTCCACCAGTGAATGGGTTTAATATATCATGATATGATTATTAGCTCTTCGCTTCATCTTTTATAAAAGCGCTATAGCGCGGGGTTGTAAAATAATTGAATTCACTTCCGTCGTCGTTTTTCCGGATAACTACCTACAAGCGTTAGGCTGCGTATCCACCGGAGCTGTGAGGGGATTCAAAGGGGGGATGAAAATTTCATTGATTTTACCGTAAGATGCACCGTTTTCAAGATATTTGACAAAAACACCGGTTCTCGTCCGATCACCGAAGTTAAGCAACGTCGGGCGCGGTCAGTACTTGGATGGGTGACCGCCTGGTTTTTTTATTTTTTATTATGAAGTTTCACTTCTTCCGCGCGGAGGGACTCCACGCACTATTTTTTTTTGTTGGAGGTTTACATACTGCCACAGGAATGATCGTAAAATGACTCTACCATAGTAGTAGAGTTTCTATCTTCTCTTCTTGTAACTACAATCATCATCAAAAGTAGCACATGGACTTAAACGATCTTAGGCGTTCCATAGACGGACAGCTTAGAGCAGTCGAGGTCGAGACCAGCGGCACGAGAGCAGTCATGTTGCGGTTGGAGTAGACTTCAACCCGAATGCTCTGAATTTTGTATTGAAACAGCAGATAACCCAACAGCGACCGCTTGTAGCTGTTGGCACTGACTGCTCCAAGCAGTCCATCTATGGAGGCCCTTATACTACAAGTACAGAATTAAAAAATCTTACTCTTGCTTAAAAGTAGTCCTTCTTGCAGCCATGGTTTTAAAAATGTATATACCATACTCTTCTCACTGTGTTTCATAGTTGATGTTACAATCTGAAAAAAGGGTACTTAACTTAGGTACTGCCATTAAGAAAAGACAAAAGGACGGGAGGGGATGAGTAGAAACATTTTTTTTCCTTTAGTTTGTATAAATAATCTAAAATTTTACCGAACAACGGCCGACATGTTTTATATCTGTCTTCTACTTGACACTAGCAAAATTATTTTGTGTTTATATGCCATATAAAAAACACCGGCCAAGTACGAGTCGGACTCGCGCACGAAGGATTCCGTACCATTATCTATAAAAAAGGCAAAAAACACGTTTGTTGTATGGGAGCCCCCCTTAAATATTTGTTTTATTTTTATTTTATTTTATTACTATGAATATCGCCATTATTTTGTTCTAATGTCACAGATCGCTTGAAATGTGTGACGTAATTTATGGATGGCCCCCTATACTAAATATTCTGTTAATATTTCAAGCGTCAACCTGTTGTCGTTATCAATATTGAGCAAAAACGAGCAAAAAAAATCACGTTTGTTGTATGGGAGCCCCCGTAAATATTTATTTTGTTCTGGTTTTTAGTATTATAGCGGCAACCGAAATACATCATCTGTGAAAATTTCAACTGTCTAGCTATCACGGTTCATGAGATACAGCCTGGTGACAGACGGACGGACGGGCAGCGGAGCCTCAGTAATAGGGTCCCGTTTTTACCCTTTGGGTACGGAACCCTAAAAAAACTAAAAGAACTACACTTAGGCTAGTCTTAAGTTATAAACTTATTGTTTTTTTTAGTACATTTTTATTACAATAAATGACGTTTTTTTTTAAATGACAATAGGGAAGTTTTCTATCTAAATAATAAGGATATTTTCTAGAATTCATATCGGAATTAACTAGGTACTATTTTTCATATTTACCTCTATGTCTTCTGGATTGTATATCATGATTACAGCGATAGGAAAGCTCCAAAATCGATGTATATTGGGAAATTTCTTGGCAAATCTCCTTGCCAGATCCATCAATTCATCTATCAATTAATAAAAACAATGAGCTTTGTGCCTTGTATGTACAGTCGCGGAATGAAAAGGTTCGTCACTTTTCGACTCTATGACAACGAGTTAAGGTCGAAAAGTGACGAACCTTTTCATTCCGCGACAATACACAGATGGAGATCATTATAGATACTAGGGGCGTTCAATAAAAAGTGAGAATGAGTATGTTATAAACAACTTTTACTAAATGTCATTTTATTTTTCGACATAGTCACCTTTTAGCATAATACACTTAGTATATCTTTTTTCTAAACTTAAAATTCCATTTTTAAAAAAGGTCTCATATTGAGTACTTAAAAAATCTTGTACTGCAGCGACTACCGCGTCGTCGTCTTCAAATTTCTGGCCTCTCAGGTATTGTTTCAATCTCGGAAATAGGTAGAAATCACTGGGAGCGAGATCTGGTGAATACGGAGGATGCTTAAGGATATCGAACCCAGCATCACGAATTGCAGCCATTGCAACGGCGGACTTGTGTGCCGGGGCATTGTTCTGGTGGAACAGTACAACTTTCGAGAGTTTACCTCGCCGTTTTTCGCGGATCTCATTGCGCAATGTTGCTATTTGTTAGGCGTATAAAGTGCTCGTAATAGTGGCTCCATGCTCGAGATACTCAATCATTAATACCCCTTTACCATCCCAAAAAACAGAGCCCATGACCTTACCGGCAGATGGGCTCACCTTTGATTTCTTCGGAGTTGGAGATGATGGCCTTTTCCATGTCATAGACTGCAGTTTCGTTTCAGGGTCGTAATGATGGAGCCATGTTTCGTCCATTGTTATAAATCGCGCCAAAAAAAGTTCCCGGTCTTGCTGCATCAGGTTCAAAGCTTCTTGACAAATCCCTAGTCTAGTTTGTTTTTGCGTGTAAGTAAGCATTCTTGGTACCCAACGCGCAGATACCTTTTTCATACCCAAGCGTTCATGTAAAATATTATGCACGCTCCCCGTTGAAATCTTTACATTTTCAGCAATAAAACGAACTGTGACACGACGATCCGCCAAAACTGAGTTTTCGACTTTTTTCACAATTTCTTCAGTTACTGCTGTAGTAGGGCGTCCGGAGCGGGGGTCGTCCATTGTCGATGTTCTTCCACGTCTAAATTCGGCGCACCAACGTGCGACTGTCGAATACGGAGGAGCATTAGACCCTAAAGTGTCCCGCAAATCCAAATTGACTTGGTCCGTAGAAAAATTTTTCAAATACAAGTATTTTATAACGGCGCGCAGTTAAATTTTCTCCATTTTCGCTAACGTACTCAATAGCATTGCAAAGAAATTACCGTATATTTTTTTAAACAAAAGACAGTTAGTTTTTTTTTTCATAGCAATCAGCTAGATAGATTAGCTTTACCGGCCAGTATTTAATTTCGTAATATTAAAAGAGTTTGCATCTCATTCTCACTTTATATTGAACGCCCCTCGTATAATAAAGTACGTAAACAATTAGAGGATCAGAGGAAAAAGAAGATGGAGATTAAATTCTTCCGACCAAGTTAAGGAGAACTTTAGCCCTGGGTCATATCAAGAAGGCAAAAGGCTGGCGGAAGAAAGGGATAAGTGGCAATTACTCCACCAACAAGATAATTTAACTCTTAAATGATGAAGATGAAAGTACGTACCTGGTGAAACCATAACTTGTAGCGCATTACCTACTATAAAGTGTCCATCTGGTCCCTGTATTTTTCTCATTTTTCTTGCTAAACTGTTGTAATTTAATAAGACATGAATAACACATAATATAATCACGACCGACAACAAGAACACCCACATTTTGCTACGATTTCATAGATACAATTCAATTGTTTCAGCACAAGTAGACACATTTATACCGTCTGAATTATCTTTTGCGGATTCTATGATATACTGATAGAATTAACTAATACTGTGTGAATACTTTGGTACATTCAACCAAAGTCTTTTTGAGATAATCTCTGACAAATATACAGGGTGTCCCGTAAGTAGTACGACAAACGGAAATGGGAGATAGGTGGGCAGGTCGTCTACCAAATATCAAAAAATGACCTCAGTAAAAGGCGCACCGTTTTCGAGAAATTTCGAAATCCTGATTTTTTGAACTATGATTTTGTGTTGTGATATTTGGAATTAATTATTTTTTGCATTTCTTTTTATTCGAAAGTAATCTTGAATAGTTGTTTTATCAGACGCAAAAAAACGTTTATAAAAAACTTTTGTAGTTTTTTATTTATTTTTATTTAAATTTAAATTTTGCATCCTCTCCTAAACTTTGGTCAAGATTTGATCTATCACAGTGAAAAAAAATTACATGACAACTGTTTAGATTACTAGTTTAAAAACATGTTCATTTAATGGACATTCAAAAATGATAAAAAAATTATTAAAAAATATTCACAGGAAAAAAGAACTCCATACAAATCATTAATTACCCTACAAATCTCGTTAAGCCAATACTACCACCTTATCTAAGTTTACGCTCAAGGTGGATCAGAATGCACTCTTGTTAAATTCAGCAGCCATGCAAAACTAAATACAATGCAAAAAAGTACATTTTTCAAAAAATCAGTAAAATTGAAATTTCTTGAAAACGGTGCCACTTTTACTGAGGTAATTTTGGTAATTTTTTGATATTTGGTAGATGACCTGCCCACCTATCTCCTATTTCCATTTGTCGTATACTTACGGGACACCCTGTATAATTTTGTTTGATAATATGATAATCAATGATAACGATAATATTAGTAAATAAAACGATTAATCATTCATTCGACTAAGGGTTATTACTTATTAGGAACATCCTACGTTGATTTTATTGCGATCATTTTAACTCCACGTGTACGCGTGTGCAGTCAGCATCAGATATATCTACGCGCCCCAGGTGTTCATATAAACGTGTACATTCCAATCGTCACAAATTCATTGACAACTAAGTTATCATTTACACGTGGACGCTCAGTACGTCACAATACTCTTGACAGCCCAGTTTTTAATAATACTTACACCACTTGAAAGTCATAAAGATAATAATAAGACAACTAGAAAATCTGTGGTAACTAAGCACTGACAGTTGTCAATAACATCTATACGCACTACCGTTTATTTTATCTAACGTTCAAATGGCATAACCTTTGTTGATATATTGTATTAGAGACATAACCCCAGATTTACTACATACTAAAAATATCTATATTATATTTATTGCAAAAACGAGACGATCATTTTTATAACAGCCTATAAAACGACTCTGCATGGGTAAGTTATTAGGGCATAGGGAAATAGGGGAGCCGGGGGGGGGGGGGGGGGCGAAGATTAAAAAAGAAACCAAACCAAAGGTTCATTTATGTAGAAAAGTAGGTTAGCTTAGGTTAGAACTGCATCGCCCAACAAAAACGAACTGCTACCAGAAAAGTAGGTTAGGTTAGGTTTGAACTGCATCCCCCAACAAAAACGAACTGCTACCAGAAAAGTAGGTTAGGTTAGGTTTGAACTGCATCCCCCAACAAAAACGAACTGCTATCAGAAAAGTTGGTTAGGTTAGGTTTGAACTGCATCCCCCAACAAAAACTAACTGCTACCAGAAAAGTAGATTAGGTTAGGTGCGACCTCTACACAAAACGAAAAAAATTAATATATATCATATTTTAAATATGTGATGATAATAAAATATATACCGCTTGATAATATGATTTATGAACATTATACCATATGATGGTTATCAGAAATAAGTGTTCTACCAAACGATAACTGTACAAAATAAAAATATATAATTAACTTTGAAAATATATCAAATGTTGTTATATGAAAATAAATTATATTGTTTATTACACGCTTTATATTAGCTTCACCTGTATGTTTGTATGTTTGTATGTTTGTAACCGACTCCTTAGGGCGCGATATTGACCCACTTCCCGGTTTCCGATTGAGCTGAAATTTTGCACATATGTGTAAATTGGATGACAATGCAATATTATTGTAACATGGAGCTGATCTGATGATGGAGCTGGATGGTGGCCATAGGAACTATGTAATAAAACAACACAATCCCGTCGAGTTTGGGCTCGTTTGATTCGCCTTAACTAGCACTTTGATCCTAGAAGGTAACCAGGGTCTGATGATGGAGCTGGAAGATGGCCAAAGGCACTCCACAATAAAACGACACAACCCCATCGAGTTTGGGCTCGTTTGATTTGTCTTGACGAGCACTTTGATCCCATATGGTAACCAGGGTCTGATGATGGAGCTGGAAGATGGCCAAAGGCACTCCACAATAAAACGACACAACCCCATCGAGTTTGGGCTCGTTTGATTCGTCTTGACGAGCACTTTGATCCCATATGGTAACCAGGGTCTGATGATGGAGCTGGAAGATGGCCAAAGGCACTCCACAATAAAACGAAACAACCCCATCGAGTTTGGGCTCGTTTGATTCGTTTTGACGAGTACTTTGGTCCTAGATGGTAACAAGGGTCTGATGATGGAGCTGGAAGGGGGGTAGGTAGCGGGGTGGGGGGGGGATGGGGTATGGGGTAAGGGGGTCGGGGGTTTAGAGGGTTGGGGGTAAGGGTGTGGCGGTTGGTGTTAGGGGATGGGGGTGTTACGGGAAATAGGGTGGGGGTGTTGGGGGGTTCGGGGTTAAGTGATTTTGGGGGGTTGTGGGAAATGGGGAGGGGGTAAGAGGCCTAGATGGTAACAAGGGATTGATGATGGAGCTGGAAGGGGGGGGGTAGGTGGCGGGGTGGGTGGGGTGTGGGAGGGGTGGGGGGGCAGGTGGCGGGGTGGGGTGCTTTTTAAGATGTTATCAAAATGATAATCCTTGACAATTGACACCATGCACCCCACGCTTTTTTTACAATAAAATATTTTAAACTATTATTATTATTTTATTAATATTTAGAATTGTTTACAAATTTTGATCTGGATATAACAATATAATAATTGCTTATTAAGATTTTTTACTGCACTATAAGAATAGTGAATTGAAATTTATTAAAATTTATTTTTTATTATTATATCGACCATCAGACCCGTCAGACGTTTCGACGACGATTCTACTGAAAAGTAAATAAGTTAGAGTAAGTTGACCGAAAAGCATGTCTGTCAAATTTGATTGAAGAGAAAACTTGAGACATGTATGTGATGACAAGTCTGTACTGTTTTCGATGATTGTCATATCCATATCGCTTACCTGAAATTAGAATAGCTATTTTTTATCAAAATTCGACTATAGTTATATGCACCATGTGGCACGGGTCGGTCGTGCCGATCACTGGTCATATCGCTTACCTGAAATTAGCATTAAGTTGCTATTTTTTATCAAAATTCGACCGTAGTTAATTATGCTTTAAACGTTTATTTTTCCATGTTGTTCAGATATATTTGATATGTTGACCAGTGATTTTTTGAAAACTAAAGTATCAATGACTTGTTAGGAGTGTAGAAATTAATGACTATCGACTGTTTAGGTATTTCTGACACGTTGAGCGCTCACAAGTAAATAGTACCATAACAGTCAACAACATTTTGACAATTTAAACGTTTACCTCTCTTTGAGCACCTGAAGCGTATAGCGACTTTTGATGCTGACTGTACCTATTTTGAACCGACTTCAAAAAAGGAGCTATGTTCGACTGTATGTATTTTTTTTACTTTTTTAGGGTTCCGTACCCAAAGGGTAAATACGGGACCCTATTACTGAGACTTCGCTGTCCGTCTGTCACCAGGCTGTATCTGACGAACCGTGATAGCTAGACACTTGAAATTTTCACACATGACGTATTTCGGTTGCCGCTACAACAACAAATACTAAAAAATAGAATAAAATAAATATTTAAGGGGGCTCCCATACAACAAACGTGATTTTTTTGCTCGATACTGATAATGGCAACAGGTAGTCTTAGAAATAGGTTTAAACGTGAAATATAATAGTTATTAAAACATATTTAAAAACTATAACATGCTCCGGAAAACCGCACAGAAGACAGTGACAGCTAAATCTTTGTATAAAAACAAGGCAGCCTAAGGATCCTGTTGATGGCCAGCGTTAAGTATATTCAACACCCCCCCCCCCCCCCCCCATAACGTGGACATCATCACTACGGCACACCAAGTTGGCTGGTAAATAGCTCATTTTCGTACAACCAAGTGGCTTGGTAAAAACGTAAAAACATCAGCTACTATCAATCTGCAGGGATGTACTAAATCTGTACATTGAAGCGGTCTATCATATCCCTGACATGGTACGGAACCCTTCGTGCGCGAGTCTGACTCGTTTAATGTATGTTCACTGATATCTCCGCCAATTGTAGACCGATTTTTCAAAATTCTTTTGTTATTAAAAGAGTATACCTACTCCTGAGGTGGTCCCATTGGCACCAAGTTAAGACCTGATGATGGGATCCTAGAGAAATCGAGGGCAACCCTCAAATTTTATAGGCACATCTATGGCAATTTTGGTTTTTTAGCATCAAGTTAAGCATTTTTATTCAGAAAGTATCATTTGGTAAACTGGACTGAAGAAGGCCGCAGTTGGCCAACGGAACTCCTCAACGGGTCAAATCTTGCAAGTTAAATTTGACCCACTTCGCGGTTTCCGATTAGATGAAATTTTGTATTCATGTGTAACTCAAATGACAATGCAATATTATTATGACATCCATGTCAGCTCCAGCTGATCTGATGATGGAGCTGGAAGGTGGCCATAGAAACTCTGTAATAATAAGATACCACCGCATTGAGTTAAACTCGTTTGGTTTGTACTTTGATTCTAGATGGTAGTGATGGTCTGGAGCTGGAAGGTGACCATAGGAACTGCGTAATAAAACGACATTACCCTATCAAGTTTGGTCTCGTTTGATTTGTCTTGACGAGTACTTTGATCCTAGATTGTAACCAGGGTCTGACGATGGAGCTGGAAGGTGACCATAGGAACTCGTAATAAAACGAGATAACCCCATCAAGCTTGGCCTCGTTTGATTTGTCTTGACGAGTACATTGATCCTAGATAGTAACCAGGGTCTGACGATGGAGCTGGAAGGTGACCATAGGAACTCCGTAATAAGACGACATAATCCCATCAATTTCTTCTCGTTGGGTTCGTCCTGACGAGTCACTTTGATAACCAGAGGCAAAAAGTACAGTCAGCACAAGAAGCTTGTGTTAAAAATATAAACGCCTTCAATAAAAACCAGAAACTAAAAAAATAATTGTGAAATAAAAATTGAACTGACTACAAAAAGCATGAAAATATCTTTCTGCTGATCTGTTTGCAGTCAGGGACTCAGCATGAGCCAGCAGGAGTGGACCTAGCCTATATATTGGGCTTCTACCACTCCTGCTGGCTAGTGCTGAGACTCCGACTTCAAACAGAGTAGTAGAAAGATTTTCATGCTTTTTCATGTCGATTAAATTTTAATAATTTAAATTTTATGTTTCTGGGTTTTTTAGTTAAAATCTTGCAAGTTAAATTTCACCAACTTCCAATCCTTAAATTACATTGAAATTTAACATAAATACCTACTTATTCCGTTCGGATGACTATGCCGATCGAAAATAAAAGAATGATTTGGATGATTCAGCTGGATTGCTTCACGGAGGAACTCCATACCGGTTAACAATTAACCTACCTTTAATAATAAATCCACAATAAATTAAATTTTCATAGAATATGGTGTATTAATAATTATACAATATTGTCTCTCAATTCCTTAAGTACAGTTAACGAGTTGCTGTTTATGTTGGTTGTTGGTTTCTTATTTAACGTATTTAATTAAAAGGATATTCTATCTTCATAACGTATTTATTAGGCGACGCCATTACAAGGAAGGGAAGAATCTTGGCACAGATAATATATATAGCCGAATAATCATAACCACAGACATGACAACAATATTGCCACCAAACAGTTGCTAAGTTTTTAACTACAGTTGGTATGTAACAATACTTCAAAAGTTAAAAGTCCGTTTCATGGCGTGTCTCCCCTACGATGTGGATGGGTAATGATTAGATTTTATTTAGTGGAAAAGCTAAATTCCGGCCTATAATATTGTAATGTTTCTTTTCGCAAATGTGACGTAAACTGCAGACTTATTCCTCAGCACTAGGTCGGCTACAAATTTCAGGTCTTCTGGGCGAGTGACAGGCTGCAGTTCGAACTTCCGCAGAACTTCTGCCATCACTAATTTCATCTCAAGCATCGCAAATTTTTGGCCTGAGAATGCAAGGTTATGATTAGTCTTGAATGTAACTTAATTAAAAAGCTCATAGTGAAAAAAGTAATTAAAAAGCTAGCTATTTCACTACGATTTAGTTTTCTATCATGATTTTCAAATACCTAGGTAAAAGCTTTCATTGAAGATTATTGATATTGCTAAACTACTCCTTGTACAAATTTAAAAACTTCCAGAAACAAGACATTTGATATTGGAATAATGTCGCTGATTGTAAGACGGAAGAAGTTATTAGGTATAGGTTAGGTACTCTATCTTCATCTCATATTGTTAGTTATTTTACTGGAATGGTTTTACGACCCAGATACTTTTATTAGTAGGTATTACCGATGCAGTTCCTAGGTCCCGCGCTAAAAGGGATGTAGGCATAAGGGTGTCGTCCAACGCAATTCTCGGGCAGAAAGCGATCCGGATTGAATTCTTCAGGATTAGGATATAGATCCTCGCGGTGGTGTAAGTCGAAGATCGAAATATGACACTCCACTCCGGCGGGAACGTGATAATTGCCTGAAAAATAGGATATCTCATTGTGTTGTTGGTTTGGATAGGTGACTCGAGTGGTTTTTGTTGCCGTTTAATAAGCAGTCGTGTTTCAATTTAATCTATCCGCTTATTTAATTCTGCTATTAACCTTTTAGCCGCCTATGTATTAAAAATAAGACAAGGCGCTCAGATTAATAGCAACCTACGTGCTTACACATATGTTCTAAATTCGCTGTACTACTAAAACATTCCTAGAGCTTATAGGGCTAATTTACCAAAGGCGTTTGTTTAATAGCCGTGTGACTCAAAGCGATCCTAAATCTTGCGTTCGTGTATTACAAGCAACATTTATGAAAATACTAGCTTTTGCCCGCGACTCCGTCCGCGTGGAATTAGTAATTTGGGCAGCTTATTTTTTGTATCCAATTTGCTTTTTCATCAATTATGGCTCTCCTTAGTTCCTCGATATTAAAAAAATTACCCCCCGCAACCCCCCGCACCCTCCAACCCGCTCCCTCCCGCACTCCCCCTCCACAGCAACCCCAAACACCCCTCCGCACCCCCTGCACGCCCTCCCACACAGCACCCCCCGCACACCCGCGTTCGTCCCAAGTCAAGCGTGCCCTATAGAAGCTTTACTTCAAGATTTACTTCAAGTTTTTTTTTGTCAAATATCTTGAAAACGGTGCATCCTACGGCAAAATCAATGAAATTTTCACCCCCCCTTTAATGCCCCCACACCGTCTCCCCCGCACCCTCCCCGCAGCCTTCCTCGATAAATAGGCTATCTAACACTGAAAGAATTTTTCAAATCGGAGCAGTAGTTCCTGAGATTAGCGCGTTCAAACAAACAAACAAACAAACAAACTCTTCAGCTTTATATATTAGTATATAGATTGTATCTTACTCAGTGTGACGTCTTCGGATAAACGTCTACTGATAAAGTGTACTGGTGGATAAATACGAATAGACTCCTTGATGCAACATTCCAAATAACGCAAATTCGTCAGATCTTCCATCTCAATGGGTCGATCAGAGCCACCGAAGTAATCGTTAATTTCTTTTGCAGCTTTGTCCTGAAACGACGATACAATACTCATAGTCATACTCATTTATTCATAATACTTATTTCTATTAGGTACGTGTCATATTTATTTTATTATATTATTACATAGTCATCATAATAATACTAATATTTTAAGCATTTCCAATACAATATAATATCCAATAACACCCTTCAGTAATTTTAGTAAGTAGAAGTTTTTGACTGAAAGTTAAAGAATTCATCAAAAGTGTACAATGTGTATTCAAGAAACCAATTTTTGAGTTGTCTCCTAAATATGTCCAACGATGGAGCCGAAGTAATCGCTTCAGGTAACCGTTATAAACTGTCGGGCTTACAAAATGAGTCACCTCACCTTGCCAGACTTACCAAGCCGTCGCTTCACTGGACGGAGCCTTAATGAAAATTGTTCGCAAAGTCATGCGTTATAGGCATACATACTATTCATAAACTAGGAAAAAAATAATGCATTTTAGATACCTGTATGTGCTTATTGTTGGCCATTAATAGCATGCAGAAAGTTAATCCAGATGCAGTGGTGTCATGACCCTGTTAAAAACACCAAATAGATACCTACTGATTAGATTGTACATACACACTATAAGTTACACGCCGATTAGTTGATATGCTTGGTGCGAAATTAAAGACAGAAACCGCACAAACGTAGTAAAACTTAAAACTTCATGAGTTAATGTAGGTATATAATTTTCAAGTAAAAATGATTCGTACTTCAAACATGAAGGTGTCAACTTCTTCCTTAATTCCAGCATGATCAATCAAACCATCTTTTTCTGCAGATATTAACAAATCTAACATAGCTAACTTTTTGCTTTTCTTCATAAATATATCATCATTGGTATCGCTTTTTTCGACAATGTTGGTTAAATCTATATTCCTAAGTAATTCCTTTCTTTCGTGGATCACTCTTGTAGTGAACCTATGGATTGTGTTGAGAACTTTCTTCTGAGCTTTTCCCCACGATGTTAAGTTAAATATGAAATCTATGATCAAGTATATTCTAACAAAGCGATAAGTGACTATACTGCCAATTTGATAAATTGCTTCTTTATAAGTTTTCCCTTCTGTAATGTTATCTTGGTTTAATTGAGTTCCCATAGCAGTTTCTGAAATAAAATTGAATAGTGTCATTTATTTGATCAAAAATGTAAACAAACAACTGTAAATGTCAAAGTGACGTACCAGGAGTAATGAACCTTTATTATGTTTTAACTAATGAATTTAAATTACACATTCTATTTAGTAAGCTCTTAACTACTGTTAGTTGTTGAATTATTTCATATAGAACGAACAATATTTGTAGGTATTTCATCGATTTTCATCTCGACCGTGCATTTAACTGTCGCGTTGTGTCAATCGTCTATTTTTCTAGTCGCTTTTAGTTTTAGTCGCGTTTCACCTTGATCGTGTATTAAAACACAATAATGGACTTGTTCTGAATTAAATTATTATTAGGTATGATTATTATTAAAATTTCCCTTTGTTATTTATTAGTTATTAGTCACCAAGATAATATTTCAATGAGTTTGATATTATTTAAGACATGAAAGTACATATACAAACCTCGTTTAAAAAAATGAGAATTTTAATGCAAACTTATATTAACGCGTCAAATTAAATGAAGTCTAAACAAACCCCGATCGCGGTGAAATGCGTCTAGGGTAAAATATTACACAGAAAATGAAATGCTACAAATAAATTACACTAATGTAAAACGCTACGCCAAATATTACTTCAAGTAAAAAATTCTATTGAGATTTTGTTCATTCAAGGTGAATTGCGATTCGGTGAAACGCTTCAAGGAATTTATGCTTTGAAGGTAAAGTACTAACAAACGTGTTTATCATATTGACCTCTAATTTCATATTTAACTTTAGCTAAAAATACGAAACACAACAATACCTAAAATAAGCTGCCACTTAGAACTTATACAAGCTTACACCTGGGGCTTCACCTTCATCGCTGAATCCCTGTCCTGAGAGAATTTTGGAAAATTCGTTCTTATTCTTGGCCTACATCAAAATGGTGGTAGCCTAGTGGTATGACATGGCCTCCCAAGCTGAGGTTCGTGAGTTCGAGCGCAGGCTCGCATCTCTCAGGGAATTACTTCCCAAGTCTCTCATTCTGAGAAGAGGCCCGTGCCTTGCAGTGGGACGTATATAGTCTTGGACGATGGTGATGACATCAAATTTTACCTTTCTGGGCCCAAGGGTTTGAGCGTGTCGTTGTTGAGTTGGTCAGTATCAAACTCAGTCAGTCAGTTAAATCTATCGCTAAAAGACAATTTTTACCACAAATGGAGCTAAGCGTGAACTCCGATATAACGGGCACAACATCAATGGGCCGCTCTGCAGTTGTGTGCAGGGTGTCCAACAATCGCTGTGAGTTGTCCTGCAGAATCTTGCTGAACTGGCGTAGAATGTTGAAATGGAAGGTTGGCGTTAAAATCTTCCGTCTTGTTTGCCATTTTTCACCTACGGGTGTTATAATAATAGGCTTCATGTTAAAGTGATAAAAACGGTGCCCCTTTTCTCCCATAAAATTTTAAGTCATACAGTGATTTATTTCTGAAACGGTATTTTTTTCAGGACTTTTTTAAATGCCATCTTATACATAGAATGCAGTAGGTTAGGTTAGGTTTGTTTTATAACAATTCCGAAAAATAAATTGTTTCAGAAATAAATTAATGAATGAATGAATGAATGAAAAAGTTTATTTCACACACAAAAATTATAGAAAAAAAAATATATAAAATAACATAAAAAATAAAACATTAAATTGTGTGTGAAAAAGGTCCCGCCTCAGCATAAATGCGGACTCCTTAGGTAGAGCCAGCGCTGGTCTTCCACTGGTCCGGTCTGGTCTTCCAAATCACTGTATGACTAACGTTGATTATGAACTAATGATAATAATGACTAATAATGTCTTAAAATTTTATGGGAGTCATTATAAACCCAATAAAAAATATACCAGTGGGGAAAGTGCTTCTAAATATCCATAAATTTACTAATATTATAAGTGCAAAGTGTGTCTGTTTGTCTATCTGTCTGTCTGTTACATCTTCAAGTTTAAAGCGCTGAACCGGTGTAGATAAAATTTGGTATGGAGATAGTTTGAGACCCTAGGAAGGACCTAGAATAGTTTTTATCACGGAAAATTGGCTAATTTATAAGTACATGTTTAAGTTTTAAAAGTTTTTTTAAGAGGTGCTAATTATATTTTTTTTCGACAGTTGGCGTTCTGAAGATCGAGAAACTGCAGCTGTTTTATTTTTATCTCCTATTGTTTACTGGAAATATTTTTTTAAGTGTTCGAGATGACATTTGTGAGATTTAATGCCTGACAAGCCGTTCGTGCTCAGTACTTAGTAGAAACAGAAAAAAAACGAAGTCATCTGTCACTTTTGTCCATGTCATTTACCACATTTCTCCACGACCTATGCACGATAATTGAATTACGATTGAATATTTTCGATCACTATTTTGGAACTGCTTCTTGGACAACGTAAAGTAAACGAAACGCAAACGGTTAGATTTAATTTGAAATTGACAATTGACTTCGTTTTTACACGCTTTATATTAGCTTCACCTGTATGTTTGTTTGTATGTATGTTTGTTTGTAACCGACTCCTTAGGGCGCGATTTTGACCCACTTCCCGGTTTCCGATTGAACTGAAATTTTGCACATATGTGTAAATTAGATGACAATGCAATATTATTGTAACATGAAGCTGATCTGATGATGGAGCTGGATGGTGGCCATAGGAACTATGTAATAAAACAACACAATCCCGTCGAGTTTGGGCTCGTTTGATTCGTCTTGACGAGCACTTTGATCCCAGATGGTAACCAGGGTCTGATGATGGAGCTGGAAGATGGCCAAAGGCACTCCACAATAAAACGACACAACCCCATCGAGTTTGGGCTCGTTTGATTCGTCTTGACGAGCACTTTGATCCCATATGGTAACCAGGGTCTGATGATGGAGCTGGAAGATGGCCAAAGGCACTCCACAATAAAACGACACAACCCCATCGATTTTGGGCTCGTTTGATTCGTCATGACGAGCTCTTTGATCCCATATGGTAACCAGGGTCTGATGATGGAGCTGGAAGATGGCCAAAGGCACTCCACAATAAAACGAAACAACCCCATCGAGTTTGGGCTCGTTTGATTCGTTTTGACGAGTACTTTGGTCCTAGATGGTAACAAGAGTCTGATGATGGAGCTGGAAGGGGGGTAGGTGGCGGGTTGGGGGGGGAATGGGGTAAGGGGGTCGGGGGTTTAGAGGGTTGGGGGTTAGGGTGTGGCGGTTGGGGTTAGGGGTTGGGGGGGGGGGTTTACGGGAATAGGGTGGGGGTGTTGGGGGGTTCGGGGTTAAGTGATTTTGGGGGGTTGTGGGAAATGGGGAGGGGGTAAGAGGCCTAGATGGTAACAAGGGTTTGATGATGGAACTGGAAGGGGGGCGGTAGGTGGCGGGGTGGGGGGTGTGGGAGGGTTGGGTGGGGGGGGGGGCAGGTGGCGTGTGGGGGGAGGGTGGGTTTCCGGGGGTTTGTAAAATGAGGAGGGGGTAAGGGGGGTTTAGGGGATTGGGGGTAAGGGTGTGGGGATTGGGGGGGGTTTGGGGAAATGGGGTGGGGGATGTTGGGGGGTTGGGTTTAGGGGGTTTGGGGGTTGTAGGTGAGGGGGTAAAGTTAGAAAGAAAAAAAATGCAACTAAAAAATAGAAAATAAATAATAGTTTAAAAAAACTAAAAAACACGCTTTAAAAAATAAAAAATAAATTTTAATAAATTTCAATTCACTATTCTTATAGTGCAGTAAAAAATCTTAATAAGCAATTATTATATTGTTATATCCAGATCAAAATTTGTAAACAATTCTAAATATTGATAAAATAAATAATAATAGTTTAAAATATTTTATTGTAAAAAAAGCGTGGGGTGCTTTTTAAGATGTTATCAAAATGATAATCCTTGACAATTGACACCATGCACCCCACGCTTTTTTTACAATAAAATATTTTAAACTATTATTATTTATTTTATCAATATTTAGAATTGTTTACAAATTTTGATCTGGATATAACAATATAATAATTGCTTATTAAGATTTTTTACTGCACTATAAGAATAGTGAATTGAAATTTATTAAAATTTATTTTTTATTTTTTAAAGCGTGTTTTTTAGTTTTTTTAATTTTTTCTATTTCTACTAAGGACTGAGCACGAACCGCTTGTCAGCCATTAAATCTCACGAATGTCATCTCGAACACTTAAAAAAATATTTCCAATAAATACAGTAGGTACAATACAATACAAATATTCTTTATTGATCACCAAAAAAAAGTACAGAAAAAATTAATAACAATAAAAAATCAGGCAGACAATAGGCGGTCTTATTAAATAGTAGGAGATAAAAAAACAGCTGCGTTTCTCGGTCTTGAAGACGACTACTGTCGAAAAAATATATAATTAGCACCTCTTCAAAAAACTTTACTTAGCCAATTGTATAGTTACTGCGGGATAGCGATAAACGAATTATTTGTAGACGCAGTCGCGGGCAACCGTTAGTTTCTGATAATTTTTAACCTTTTAACCGTAGTCTGATATATAAGACACATAGTTTCCAGACAATTTCGCCGCAGATTGATATTTCCTAAGCACTGTACGGCTGCTTTTCGTGGGAGCTTCCGTTATGCTGCCACGAAATGTTGGAATAATATCCCACCACCAATAAGGAACTGCAGTACAATTGGTTCTTTTAAGTATACCTAATTTAAGAAATATCTGTTGAATGTACAAAAATCAAACTTAGTCAGTTCGTGCAGTGCTTCCACTTTCTATAATGTGTAATAATTATGTTTTTTTTTGTTGTGTATGTATACCTATATGATGTGAATTGTTTTTTATTTTACGCCACATTTCTTGCTTTGCGCCGTTTAGTTTAGTTTGTATTAAAGCTTAGCTTGTGGGTATTATTATTGTAACAAGTGGAGCTGTCGTGTACCTATCTCAAATCTGGGCTCTACTGAAAACCAGCGTTGCTGCACTCTCTGTGTAGCAACACATGCTGAGTGGAGACCCTTTTTCGGTGACAATTGGTGTCACTGCCATGATACACTTGTCTTTTAGATGTAGTTATTAATGTTATTTTCTAATGTTTGGTGGTGGTGCTTTTAAAACCGTAAATAAAATATTTTTCTTTCTTTCTTTCTTTCTTTCTTTCTTTCTTTCTTTCTTTCTTTCAGTCTGATAAATAAGACCAAGTTTTGATTTATATTTTAAAGGTTATTCGTCGCTCTAGCGTAATTTAATTAAATTGACTTATACACAAAGAATTATACTATTCCTATCGGTGGCGACACGAGCACGCACGATGAAAAATTCTAAGCGGTTAAAGGATTAAAGAATTGTTTATCAGCCTTTTCATTCTCATAATTCTAATGATCTCCACGTCTCCGCGTTAATATTAATTTGTATTTAATTTATTCGTACTTATGTACCTGCCTAGTTTTTAGCAGCATTGTGTTGATAATATAAATTGCTTCTATCGATATTATAGGCGTTTTGGATTCAAGACGTTTTACAGCGCGTCAGGAGATTGTTTTAATATTATCAATTACTTACCTATACAAAAATTTTTTAAACCAAATCTTAAATAGAACTTTCTGCTAATAAAAAAATAATATTTACTCAATTATTGTAGATTTTTTCTTCTGTTTCTCATTTTTAACCCTCGACACAAAAAGAGGGGTGTTATAAGTTTGACCGCTATGTGTGTGTGTCTGTCTATCTGTCTGTCTGTGTGTCTGTCTCGTGGCATCATAGCTCTTAAACGGGTGGACCGATTTGGATGCGGTTTTTTTTAATAGAAAGCAGGTTTTTTGGCGATGGTTCTTAGATATGTTTCATCAAAATCAGTTCAGCCGTTTCAAAGTTATCAGCTCTTTTGTTAGCTGCGGAAGGGATCTTAGACGCATAACGGGCATTGACTTAATGTTCAAACATACGAGTGACATACTTACCTAATTGCGTTGGGGGTTTTTAAAATTTTTAATTTATAGTTATAGCTTAATTTATAACTGCTAACTAGGTCATTAAGTAAGTAGGTATGTAATTTTACCTTTGCTTAAGAGCAAACCTTCCTGCAACCATGGCTTTAAAAATAAATATATCCTACTCTTCTCGGAGTGTTTCATAGTTGAAGTTACAATCTGGAAAAAAAAACATGGCTTAGCTGTTCGCTGTTCGTGAGGAACGACAGACGACATTTGACAAGATTGGATGGATAGGTACTAGAATAAAATAATTTATCCATTTTAGGCGTCAACCGGTCAAACCAAATAACGATTAAGTACCTCTATATCTTCTGGATTGTATATATTCACTGCTGCGATAGGATAGCACCAAAACCGGTGAATATTCGGAAATCTTTTGGCGAAATCTCTTCCTAGATCCATTAAGTCATCTACATATCAATGGAAACAATATTAATGATAATTAGCTTCATCTTGTAAAAGGAGAGATTATTATTTAAATGCCATGGATAAACGTACCTGGTGAAACCATAATTTGAAGTGCATTACCTACAATAAAGTGACCGTCTGGTCCTTGTATTTTTCTCATTTTCCTCGCTAAACTGTTGTAATTAAACAGAACATGAATAACACATAGAATTATCACAGTTAACAATAAAAAGACCCACATTCTATTTAGTACGATAGTGATAGTAGCGATACAGTCATCAGTTACAACACAACTCAACTAATTTAAGTCGTCTACAAAATTATCGACTAACAGCAAAGATAAGGATAAGAGGGAGTTTATTTATGAGATAACGCGTAGTACGGTCAGCTCCAATCAGATATGAATACATAATGTAGGTACGTTACAAATCCATCTGAAGTAACTTGAATGTTAGTTGGTCTAACAAGATAATATTCTTTTTTTCTTCAGGAACGTGTAGTATCCGACTCGGCTGGGCAGCGTTCAGAAAGCTCCGTAATATCTTGTCATCCAATATACTGCAATATCTCAAGTTATAAGTCTTTGACCAGTGTATGTTGCCAATGATGACTTATGGCATTGAGACGCGCTAGACGTGGCCGCTAACAATGGGCCTCATAAGGAAGCTTAAAGTCTCTCGAGAGGGCGATGGAGAGATATACTTACTGGCCGCATTGCCACGCTATACAGCCAAAGGCTGAACCAGATACCCATCACTCCGGTGGGCACAGCCCTCACGGACATTTTAGTACTTACAACAAAACATGGTTTCTTGAAATAAGTACTTATACAGAATTGTTACATAACTACATTTCTAACTGTCATTACATTATTGTTAAGTAGGTACGTAATTTTAGAGTTAACTGTAGGTACGTACTTTAGTATCTTCTTTTCCATGCTACCAGCTTATCAAAGTAAATACTTATCTTAGGGAGCCGACTGTACTACGCGAACTTTGCTTGATCATTCCAAGTCCGGTTTTGATAGTCGAGGGCGAGACAACAACGTCTATTACCTAATGATAAAATGTGTGAATGTACGTAAGCATTTACATATATCACTTTCTGATAACTGCTAATATTAGTATGTAAATAATTGGGATGCACCAAAAAATATAGCCTATAGTTTTTATATTTTTTTTGGAAAGAATAGGATATTTTAAGAAACCATTTTCATTGATTTTGAATTTGGTCAACCAGAATTGAGTATTTAATTTTTTATATTTTTTTTTAAGAAATACGTTGTATGGCGTCACAGTGAGAGAGCCACGTTCCATTGCCTAGAAAAATTCAAGTTGTACATAACATCATCTGTAGCACTACTGATTTGTCTTGTCACTGTCAATAATACAAGCACGGCTTAGGGTTCTAAATGAACCATGGCAAAATATTTTTATTTATTTCTCTTTATTAGCTTCGATTATTCGTGTTTGTTTAATGGTGTGATAGTAAATAGATATTTTTTTATTAAAATCTGATATTTAAATTCTTTTATATTTACTTGTAACGTAGTAATTTAATAATTAAATTTGTAAAATTACATTGGAAATACTCGTATACATTTTGGACTTTACGATAAATGACAAATGTTTAAAGCCAGGTGCGCATCATGTGATTAAAGTTCTGTCTTTGTCACTCTTTGCTATTATAAGCAGAACAGCAACATTTCAAACTGTCAATTTGCTTTAGAGTGTAGACCTGCTTTACATCTGCCTTTGTGACGATTCACTGCAGGGGTCAAATAAAGGTCATTACTTAAATTTTCTTTATTTAATTCAGTTTATCATATTTTTGGAATCTGCAGATTTCTGAAATCGCTTCACAAAGCCTATTTCTCCAAACGGTTTTCGATTATACGTTGTCAAAAATTGGGACATCCCAATTAGTGTTACTTATCAATAATTGAAGGAAAGCAGCTAGCATGGGATCATTAGGGTCCCGCAGGCTTATTGTCTAACGCTTGTGACGCTTGCCTTTGCAATCACTTTTTCTTTCTGTCAAACAGTATAAGATGATGACAGAAAGAGACGGTGAAAGCAAAGGCAAGCGTCTGAAGCGTTAGACAATACGGCCTCCGCTCCTGTACCTCTACCATGAGTTAACACTAGTTTACGTGACCGTACTCGCTAGCGACGGCGTAAATTATTTGTATGGAGAATTGTACAGTGCCTCTAGCGGTCACTTACGGAAGTACAATTCTCCATACAAATCATTTACGCCGTCGCTAGCGGTCACTGTGAACTAGTGTAAACTCATGGTAGAGGTACTGTAGGGTGACAAACGGAACCCTATTAAGAAGTTACGATGCGTATCATTTCTCCATACAAACGCAGTCCCCTGTTTCCTCCCTGGATAGTGACATTAGAGCAAACATATAGTTTCCGTAAAATCTATATTTACCACGGCCACGTTTTTAGGGTTTCGTAGCCAAATGGCAAAAAACGGAACCCTTATAGATTCGTCATGTCTGTCTGTCTGTCCGTCCGTATGTCACAGCCACTTTTTTCCGAAACTATAAGAACTATGCTGTTGAAGCTTGGAAAGAAGATGTATTTTGTGAACCGCATTAAGATTTTCACACAAAAATAGAAAAAAAAAACAATAAATTTTGGGGTTCCCCATACTTAGAACTGAAACTCAAAAATTTTTTTTCATCAAACTCATACGTGTGGGGTATAATATAGGTCTTCAAAAATGATATTGAGGTTTCTTCTATAATTTTTTTTTCTAAACTGAATAGTTTGCGCGAGAGACACTTCCAAGTGGTAAAATGTGAAGGGTCCACGGAAAGACCATGTCTAGTCACTTTTTTTTGAAAATGAGATTTTAATGCCAAAATGTAAAGCAAGTAATATAAGCTATAACTTACATCTACTGTTGCAACTGTATTATTATATCAAAATGACTTTTTTTTTATTTTAAAAACCTATACACGTAAAAAACGTGTGTTGTGTATAAGATACATGGAAAAAACATGTTATGTCACAAAACAAAACAATACATTAAAGAAACTTTTCTTTTAGTTATCACATTACAAAATGAGAACGAATGAATGGTAGGTAGGTATTAATTCCAAGCTCAACTTATGTGACTTATGTGACCAGCCTGAAACTTCATGTGTCTAACTGTGACGGATCCGGGGTCTCCTCTGGTTTTTGTTCCTGCGTCTGCGTCGCGAGGGTTGCGTTTGTGAAATATCTTGGTGTTACTCTGGACGAAAAACTAAATTTTCATAAACATATAATGGTAACATCAGCAAGAGTGCGCAAATTAATTTACACAATGAAATTTCTGAGAGACGTCGCAAATGCAAAACTTTTAAAATTAGTGTACTTGGCGCTCTGTCAACCCATACTAAACTATTGTATTCTTGCCTGGGGAGGGTGCTGCAAATCCACTCTGATAATCTTGGAAAGAGCTCAGAGAGCGGTTTTGAAGGTATCCTTAAGGAGACCACGGCGGTATTCTACTGAGAGTCTGTTTGGGGAGGCAGGTGTTTTAAGTGTGCGCAGACTGTTCCTGATGCGGGCTACAGTATACACGCACAGACAAATTTTAAATTCACCATCCTACAATGAGATGGTAACCAGGCGTATTTATAGGGCTAAGGTGCCCACTGTGCGCTCTGGTTTCGCTAAGCGTTTTAAATTGTTCATTTTTCCTTGGGTGTATAACGCGGTACTTAAAAAGTTAAATTTAAAATTGCTTAATCTTGCAGAAGCTAAGAGAAGGATTAGACAGTTTTTCATGTCCCTTTCCTATAAAGAGGCCGAGGATATAATGACAATTAGGTAGTGGTGGGAATTGGGTGTGGTAGGTGCATGAAACTTGACACGCACACACACGCACACACTCACACACATACTCACTCACACACACACACACACACACACACACACACAAACCCTCTTTTTTTTTGTTGTTGTTAAATACTTAGTTAAATATATTATTATTATTATTGTACAACATCAGTGTCTCCGTTTCTTTCAAGCCGCATGTTAAAGTTTAATCCTGTATGTTTTGACTCCCACGATACAGGCTCTGCCTAGTGTGGGTGTCGCAGAATTATTTTTGTTCTAAATTGTCTCTAATTTTTTGGTAATAAAGAACTTTTACTTTACTTTTTTTTACTTTTACTTCGGATCGGAGTCTGCATTATTTCATACAGGTAGGTAGGTATATAAAGTAATGGAGTTATTAGCTAATTTTAACTAATTTTTTTCGTTACTTACTTACTTTCGTTACTAAGCTATTACCTTCCTATAGATGACATAGGTACCTAGATTGACTTATTAATAAAGACAATAGCGACTCCATGGTATTTAGAACCACGGAATATGTAATCAAAATAAACCTAATTAATATTCAAAGTTACCAGATTCCAATAAAATATACTTTTTTGCTTTGGACTTTGCATGTTTATTTCATGTAGTTAAGTGACAACGCATGTTTCTTCCGTGTTCAATAGGGGTCTGGTTCGGTTTTTTGGTTTTAATAATAACAATCCGTCACTTTTAACTAATATTCTTATTTATTTATCTAAAGATGAATAATATTGACATACAATTGATTTATAGACAAGTGCATAAATATATTTGTTGATTAATTACATCGTTCCAAACTTTAAAAACGCGATAACTCAAAATATAGAAAACATAGGGGCACAGCACAGCTAAAACCTTCCTCTAATTACTTTTGAAGAAAATATAATTTTTACTAAAATTTTTGAGGAAAATAGTGGACTAAGAAATGCTAAGCTGTTTTAATCAATTTTTCCTACTCCTGTACTTTTATCTGGTTTTTACATGGTCGCGAACAAATATATAAGAACATAGATAATATGACTTCAGAAAGTCTATACTTAATCTATTCGCCATAACAGCACTTGTGTCGTAATGTCGTTATTACGATACACCTAGCTGCCACATAATATTAAATGTAGGGTACACTCAACACTAAAGCCCAGTTTAGACCTGCTGAGTTGAGTAGAGTAGGGTACAGTCGGGTACAGTAGGGTAAAATAGGGTACAGTAGGATACAGTCGGGTACAGTAGGGTAAAATAGGGTACAGTCGGGTACAGTAGGGTACAGTCGGGTACAGTAGGGTAAAATAGGGTACAGTCGGGTACCGTAGGGTAAAATAGGGTACAGTTGGGTACAGTAGGGTACAGTCGGGTACAGTCGGGTACAGTAGGGTACAGTCGGGTACAGTAGGGTAAAATAGGGTACAGTAGAGTACAGTCGGGTACAGTAGGGTAAAATAGGGTACAGTAGGGTAAAGTAGGGTACAGTCGGGTACAGTAGGGTAAAATAGGGTACAGTAGAGTACAGTCGGGTACAGTAGGGTAAAATAGGGTACAGTAGGGTACAGTCGGGTACAGTCGGGTACAGTAGGGTAAAATAGGGTACAGTCGGGTACAATAGGGTAAAATAGGGCACAGTCGGATACAATAGGGTACAGTCGGGTACAGTCGGGTACAGTAGGGTAAAATAGGGTACAGTAGGGTACAGTCGGGTACAGTATGGTACAGTCGGGTACAGTAGGGTACAGTCGGGTACAGTATGGTACAGTCGGGTACAGTAGGGTAAAATAGGGTACAGTAGGGTACAGTCGGGTACAGTAGGGTAAAATAGGGTACAGTCGGGTACAGTAGGGTAAAATAGGGTACAGTAGAGTACAGTCGGGTACAGTCGGGCACAGTCGGGTACAGTAGGGTAAAATAGGGCACAGTCGGGTACAGCAGGGTAAAATAGGGTACAGTTGGGTACAGTAGGGTAAAATAGGGTACAGTCGGGTACAGTAGGGTAAAATAGGGTACAGTAGGGTAAAATCGGGTTCAGTAGGGTACAGTCGGGTACAGTCGGGTACAGTACCCAAACCCAAATGTACCCTACTTTACCCTATTTTACCCTACTGTACCCGACTGTACCCCATTTTACCCTACTGTACCCGACTGTACCCTACTGTACCCTATTTCACCCGACTGTACCCTACTGTACCCGACTGTACCCCATTTTACCCTACTGTACCCGACTGTACCCTACTGTACCCTATTTCACCCGACTGTACCCTACTGTACCCGACTGTACCCCATTTTACCCTACTGTACCCGACTGTACCCTACTGTACCTTATTTTATCCTACTGTTCCCGACTGTATCCCATTTTACCCTACTGTACCCGACTGTACCCGACTGTACCCTATTTTACCCTACTGTTCCCGACTGTATCCCATTTTACCCTACTGTACCCGACTGTACCCTACAGTAGGGTACAGTACAGTACAGTAGAGTCGAGTCGTAGGAAAAATATTGTATGCAACGGTGTATAATTTGGTCTTAACGGCTCGTGCCGTCTTCCATTGCGATACTCGCATTCGCTCGTATCGCAACTCACGTCACTCGCCTTTTAAGACCTCACTTATACAACAGTTGCATAAAATACTATTATGTACCTATTCACGGTCTGAACTGCAGTTGTGCCTTTCTTATTGACCTATACGGAGGTGTTGGAGCGAGACAGCGACATTTAATTAAAATAGGTACTTACCTATTTATCAAAAGTCCCTCAGGTATTAACATCGCTACCTACACTGTCCGTCCGTCCGACTACCTGTCGGGGGTTGTATCTCAAGAACCATAATAGATAGACTGCTGTTTATATGCAATACCTACTAGCTTTTGCCCGCGACTCCGTCCGCGTGGAATTAGTAATTTGGGCAGCTTATTTTTTTTTATCCAATTCGCTTTTTCATCAATTATGGCTGTCCTTAGTTCCTTGATATAAAAAAAAATTACCCGCCCCCGCACCCCCCCGCACACCCGCGTTCACATTCAACACCGTGCACCGTACTCCCAAGTCAAGCGTGCCTATAGAAGTTTTACTTCAAAAACCCCCGATTTTGAAACATTCTTCCGCTCCGCTCCGCTCCTATTGGTGTTAGCGTGATGATATATTGCCTATAGCCTTCCTCGATAAATGTGCTATCTAACACTGAAAGAATTTTTCAAATCTGAGCAGTAGTTCCTGAGATTAGCGCGTTCAAACAAAAACCTGTTCGCTAAATTCTTAAAATAGACGTATCTTTCTTATTTGTGAACCGATTGAAATGAAACAAACACTAAATGTTAATCCAAGAAAATACCAACATATCAGTGAAAACCGCATCCTTCTAGGTTAAGCCGCTTCTGAGATTAGCGCGCACAAACGCACACAAACAGACAAACAGACAATAATTCTAAAAATCATTGTTTTGGGTTCTATTGTGCTAATAAATAGCCCTAGTGACGGTTTTTCTCAAATATCTTCAATGTACAGACACCGACTTGTTACAGATTTATTATATGTATAGATATAGGTATGTATTTCACGGGGGTAGGGCAAGGTTTGTTATGTCGATAATTTTATACACCGTGAAATTTTAGTGGTTGTTTTCCCGAAACGAGGTGATTTAGTATCGATTGTACAATCGATTTATAATTACTATTTTGACTAGAGTCAAAAATCCAATTGTGAAAAACGAAAGTCGAAAATGACCGCAAACCAATAGTAACGCTTCGTTGGTACCTAACCTATCGTACGATCGTACGCTACTTGTACCAACGAAGCGTTACTATTGGTTTGCGGTCATTTTCTACTTTCGTTTTTCACTATTGGATTTTTGGCTCTAGTCAAATTAGTAATTATAAATCGATTGTACAATCGAAACTAAATCACCTCGTTTCGGGAAAACAACTACTAAAATTTCACGGTGTAGAGAAGGGAAATATAATGAAACAAAATATCGCTATCGATGTTCACAATTATTAAAAAAATACAAAACTAAATGTTCGAATACGATTTGTTGTAGCATTATTGTTTTTCTTATTTTTTTTTATAATAGTCCATCCATAATATCGTATTGTAGTTTTCGCAAAGCTACTTTGGTCACTTTTTTCTGTGAGTTCAAACACTTTTAGTAATGTTTTCTACGGCCTATTTCTCGGTGCATTGATTGATAATGTAAGTATTAGCGAAACTACATACAAAAAAGTCGGTATTAATCACAACACTAGCCTGCACTGGCCAGTTCCCATGGTGCGATACAAGGCGGTACTTTACAAGACAGTTTTGGCTGGTACCGCACCAATTACAATTTTTTATCGTCTGGTGCGGTACAAGTCGAATTTGTCTGTATATTTTGAACCTACCTATTGGATATAATTTCAAGTAACAAACCTAAATGTATACTTGTCTCTTTCTGAATCAAGGGATTTCAATGTGAAATCACCGCCGCACCAGACAGAGGTCGCCTATTTTCAACGCCGCACCGAACGAAAGTCTAATACAAGTCAATAATGACTTGTACCGCACTCAACGTGTTAAAGTATGTCGACATTTCAAGGGTAAACCATTTTTATTTCTTTTGACTTTATTATTATTGCTAGCAAGCAACCTTTTGTTTTTATGACATTCTCATATTTGTCATGTGACTTCATATTTTTTATTTGACATTTTTATTATATGATCGTTTTTATTTTTTAACATCTTCATATTGTGATTTAATGTCTTGATTGACATTTTGTTTTTTAACCCCTGACACAAAAAGATGTCTGTTATAAGTTTGATAACTGAAGTTATGTAATTTCAGACCAATACTATTGATAGACTTCAATACTATCGATACTATCGATAGTATTGCTTTGAATAGTATCGATAGTATCGATAGGCCTATCGATATTGTGACTATTTTTCGAGGTCACGATAGTATTGCCGATACTATCGATAGTTCGATCTATTGTTGGCAACGCTATTTGACAGCATTGTGTGTTTGTGTGTATCCGTCTGTGGCATCATAGCTCTTAAACGGGTGAACCGTTTTGGATGCTGTTTTTTTTATTTGAAAGCTGGTTTCTTGGCGATGGTTCTTAGACATCTATCTATCTACTGCTGGACGCAGGCCTCCCTCATATTGCGCCAACATTCGCGATCCTGGGCTTCCCTCATCCACCCACTGCCAGCTCATAGACAGACATGTTTCATCAAAATTGTTTAAGCCGTTTAAGTAAGGGCCGGCGCTCACTGACGGCATGGCACGGCAAAGGATTTTATTACCATCAAGTTATTTTGAATCTTATTTCAATGAGTTCAGATTTCATATTACTTTATTTCGCCGCGACGTGCCGAGGGATGCTGCGGTAAAATTCGTATTTAACCTGCCGTGCCATGCCGTCAGTGAGCGCCGGTCCTAATCAGCTCTTTTGTTAGCTGCGGCATTTACTTTATTTTCAAACACCATACGTGACCTAATTAAGTTGGGGGTTTTTGAAGTAAAACTTCTATAGGCACGCTTGACTTGGGGGTAAAATGGTGAATGTAACGGAAGTAAGGCGAACGCGTTACGAAAACAGGCGAACGCGGGGAAGGGGTATCAAGAGGGGGTATGGGGCAAGAGAGAGCACTGAACGTCAGTCAGTATGTACGAGAGAGCGGCGAACGACAGTATGTACAATCTTAGTACTAGCGCTCTGGTAATTATCAATGCGGGGGGTGTGGGTGGGTGGGGGATGATGGGGGGTTGGGGGGGAGGTCAACGGACAGACGGACGGACAGCGGAGCCTCAGTAATAGGGTTCCCGTTTTTACCCTTTGGGTATGAAACCCTAAAAACACATGGCACATTTTTTTTCAATTTCTTACTTTATATGACCTATGTACTTATAACTTAATATTATTAATAAATGGAAAAACAAACATTACAAGAATTAATATATTATAATTTCTAGAAAACCTCAAGAGTACATTTAACTACGATAATATCGCGGTTCTTAGTAAACTTATACCACAGAATAAGTAATAGTACTAGTTAACGTACAGAAGGATCACTCTCGAACAAAGGTCAACTTTAGGTATAAAAACTTTCCTACTCCTAATGCGTGCACGCGAAATTAAAACTTATCGTGTGATACGAGCGTTCACATTCCGTTGGGCACCGCTGATCCGAAACCAAGGGCACAGGGTTCCCACTCGCCCATATTTGGTAGGTATATAAATCAGGAAAGATAACAGTGTGTATTAATTCAGTAAACTACCTTTAGTATGTAAGTAAGTTATTTATAATATCGTTTAGAAGTCATTGTTTGTTGCAAAAATCACAGAAAAAAAAGATGCTTAATTACGCGCGACGCGGCTAGCGTGCGAACTGAAGGCCGCGCGACAACCTACTGCCATACTCCTCCCGGGAGGAGCGCCGGCCGAACATACCTAAACTGCGGAGTGAAACCCCCCTGCTTATACTACCTATCTTTTTTCAAATTTAACTTGTATCGGGTCTACGGGGCGCAGTATGAAATCTGTGATGAAAACTAAATTTCGTGGAGTTGTTACCGGCAACAGCTTGTAATTTCTCAATATTGCTGACAAAGCGAACTTCATCTCATTCATTGCAAATTTTTGACCTGCAACAACAAATTTTAATTAGATTTGTGATAACAGGCAGTTCAAAACCGGTGAACTGCTTTCATATTTAACACTCGCTAGTATATATATCTGCGTAGGTAACATTAACATACAATTTCACAACTATCACAAACCATAATCATCATTGAGAACTGTCATTTTTAGGGTTCCGTAGTCAACTAGGAACCCTTATAGTTTCGCCACGTCTGTCCGTCTGTCTGTCTGTCTGTCTGTCCGCGGCTAAGCTCAGAGATCGTTAGTACTAGAAAGCTGTAATTTGGTATGAATATACATATCAGTCACGCCAACAAAGTGGTAAAATAAAAAATAAAAAATAAATTTCTTTTAGGGTACTTCCCATAGACGTAAAGGGGGGGTGATTTTTTTTTCTCGACTAATCCTATAGTGTGGGGTATCGTTGGATAGGTCTTTCAAAACCATTGCGGAGTTGCTAACATGATTTTTCTATTCAGTGATCTGTTTGCGGAATATTCAACTTTAAAATGAAAAATTTCATTAAAATCGAGCGTCACCCCCCCTCTAAAATCTAAACTATTGGGTGGAAAAATTTAAAAAAATTCAGAATGGTAGTAAATATATCAAATTTACTAGGAAAATTATAGCGGCTAAGATTGCTTGGAAATTATTTGTAGTTTAAGAGTAAATAGTAGCCTAAGGTATAAAACATACCTAAACTTGGATGATTCCGTATACACATACGAAATCCTTAGAAAAATATTACTTGATTTTTTTGTAATGGCTACGGAACCCTACCTTGTGCGTGTCCGACTCGCTCTTGGCCGGTTTTAACCACTCGTATGCTTAGGTCACGGATCCGTGCCCAATTTAAGCCATTATTTTTGTATTTTTATTTTTAATCTGCATACTTAATTGGATTTATATGAAACAGTTGAGACAAGAATGCACGATTTTTTACACTTCTCGCATAGGAGGGCTTAAATGACTTACATAACACGTGTTCTTTGCTTCAAAACTTAATCAAACGACAGTCTAATAAAAATAAGAAATATTGTGGATCCAAATATAATAATTTGTACCTATGCAGTTTCTAGGTCCTGCGCTGAATGGGATGAAGGCATACGGATGCCAAGTCGGCTCCTTCATAAATCGTTCCGGTCGGAACTCGAGCGCTTCTACAAATTGATCACTGCGCCGTTGTAGCTCCCAAAGCAAGATGGCGCAGTCCGTCCCTGCCGGTACCTCGTGGTCGTTCGTGTCTATAAATTACACGTTAGGATTACTAAGAGTTCAAAATGTATTTAGTTAGTACCTATCCTAATCGAGCTTCGAACACATCTATCAATAGTCTTATTTGTTAATTCCTTAAGTATAATCTGCATGCCAGCTGATAACGATAAGGGCACACATCAACAAAATTGATAAATTAATTAAGTCCGAATTTGGGGCAAAACGGAAAAATACGAAGAAAATGACATATTTATTACTTACTCAGTTTCAAGGGTTCTCCAAGCTTCCTCATTATGAAATGTACCGGCGGATAGAGCCTTAGTGACTCTTTGATGCAACATTCCAGATACTTCATCCGTGCCAAATCGCTCATGGTTGCTTGTTGTGTGGGAGCTTTGAATATTTCATTACACTCTTCGACGGCTTTATCCTACAAGTAAAAAACATATTACAGTAGCCGTACAGAACGACTATTGTTTAGGTACATCACTTCATCCAGCGCAGGTTGACGAAGCGTGCATTGTGTTAGTATATGTTTTCGTAAACGCATAAAATATTTTGGACCTGTGCATCCGGGTGGTTTGCCAAGAGCATCAATGCCATTTGTAGAGCTGTAGCCGTTGTATCATGGCCCTGAAGTCAAATGAAGATGGATGAGTAGAATTGATGATCGTTTACTATAAGTAGTATAATATAATTTAAAAATTTGATATATTCTCCACCTCAAACATAAATGTATCCACTTCTTCACCAATACCATTTGCATCAATAATGCCTTCTCTTTCAGCTTGGAGTAGAAGATCTAACATCGCTAACCTCTTTTTGCCCGACATCGATGTCTCTTGATCGTCATTGCTGTTAGTTGCCTCGGTGACCATACTTTTAAATTCACCTGAGTCCCTCCTTTTGTCAATGACACTATCGCGAAAAGATTTCATTAAGTCCAATAGTTTTTGTTGTTTCCACCCGGTGTTAGTGAAGCGAAATACAATGTTGGGATATAGCCACACTCTCTGTGATCTGTATACTACGTATTCTCCCAGTTTTATAATTGCATCTTTATAACTGCGTCCAATTTCACTCGTATCTTTATCTAGTTGTGTACCCATTGCCGTTTCTGTAACATTTTGAACATTATTGACATAATCAAAAACAATTATTATATTATTGTAAGGAAATTCAGCTCCGTTGTTGTGTAACAAGCAAGATAGGTTGGGAGAGGATCGAGCGAGTAACTGAGCATGTGTAGACCGTTAATTACTTGCAGCCCCAGACAGTTGACTTGACTGGTTCGCGCAGAATAGAGAGCAGAGGTGCTCTTTGATGATAGAGACCAGTAAGACAAGCTGAGGAGACCCACACTAGGTTGCGGAGCCACCGGAGAAATTAGGTAAGTGACCTACTAAGATTTTAGGTATACGGTCGTGTGTAGGTGCAACACAAGTTTTCGACTAATTTATTAGTGATCTATGCAAATAAATAATTATTTTATTTAAGTAATCGTTTAAAATGGTATGGCAGCCATTTTTTTGGTAGCTAAGCCAATTGTAAATAAACATTATCGTGCTAAATAGGCTTACCACATATAGAATGCAGAGTGAATTGGGTGATGTAGTTGGCCACATTTGTCTTGTCCTTGCCTACTTCTATTGAAAGTTGTTCGACCAGTTTTCTAGAGTTTTCTTCTAATATTACGTTGAAATGGCGTAAAATATTGAAATGGAAAGTTGGCGTCAGAATCTTCCGACGCTGATGCCATTTTGCACCTGAAATGTATTGTTTCATTTGTAGCAATTAGCTTTTACAATAATTTTATTTAATATTTACATAAAATAAAATAGTAAGTGCTTTTACGGCCGAGGTGCACGTTTCATCCTGATGATGATCTTCCGAAAAGGTCGAAAGCAGTCGGATCGTACCCGATTTGTGATCGATAGTTTAAAACTAAGTTCAGATTCACAAGCTTGTCACATCAGTCCGAATCGAATGTGATTCGGAAGTAGAACTGTTTGATTATTAATTGCCATATATAATAATAATTATAATAATTTATTCATTTAATCAGACAATTACATTCATTTTGTTAGTAAATAGCATAAGACCCCGTTATCTTGTCGCACTGAAATTGTTTTTCAGTAGAGCGTGAATGTTTTTTTTATCGACCTTTTTGATATCGATGTTTATATAATGCAAATGAATTTTCGCCATGTCAAAAAAGAATTACAGTTTATAAGGGATAACATGTAAATTTTATCGGAAGCAATCCCAAAATTAGAGAGGCAATCAATCGAGAAAGAGGCAGCTGTATACGGCATATTTATAAAAATCTATCTTTATCATTAAAAAAAATGTTGGATATCATACATTGCATGCAAAAAATTGATATGCTTAACAGAGGCATACAAATAGAAGTAATGAACGACGATCCATGCAAACCCAGCCTCCAATACTTCTCTTTATTTAAGTACGCTTTCATTACATCTGTCGCAGTGGATAGAAGTTTTTATATTTTAAAATGGATCTTTTCAAATAGAAGACGCAGCATGACTTCAAAAAATGTAGAGCAATTTTTATTTCTTCGTTTATTATTATATATATTTTTATACAAAAGTAATAGTACCTCTAGTGACTCCTCTTTGAAATTATCAGTGACATACAGTATCGACATTTAGATAGTCGATAAAAAAACATTCACACTCTACTGAAAAGTAATGTCAGTGCGACAAGATAACGGGCTCTAAGCATATCTACATACATATATATCATACAATACAATAAACTGTCAGTCAATTTAAATTGCAAACAATGTAAACAAACCTTGTATTTAAAATGTCTTTAATTTCCATTTTGCCTCATCAAATACTGCTAAATCCGTGTGTTATTTAATCAATACTTACCACAACACTATCCTAAACCATTAAAACAATAAACTAGTGCTAGAATATGGATATTTCATTAAATGGTTTATTTACATTGTTCGCAATTTCAATTGACAGCGATTTTAACTCCTTATTAATCTCCTTTATTTATTGTCTCTCATGCATAAGAATTAAAATATTTAATACTAATATTGACTTTGTAAGAAAAAAATAGTGGTGAGTGTTTACCATCACTTAATAGAAGTCCTTCTTTAAGCCATGGTTCTAAGAACCTGTAAAGATATCCTTTGGTGTTGAATTTCGTACTGGATATAACGGTCTGCAAAAAAGTAATTTCAAGATATATGTACCTACATGTATTATTGAAATTTTTGACTACGAGTAAGTAGGTATAAAAGTTATGTTTAGCAGTGGACGTCTTTGGGCGGAAATGATGATGATGATGATAAGAGTTAGTTTTAAAATCTACATTATATTAGCTATGAAGTATCTTTTTTTTGTACTTATTTTTTCAACTTCATTTTTTTATTACTTTTACTTTTTTTTTGTCACTGCATAAGGTGATGATTTAGCAGATTGAAATGTATGATGTATAGGAAAGATTCGTGTCTAATCTCTAGACCAGTGGTGGTGTAGGGGTATGGCACGCGGCACGGAATGCTGAGGACCTGGGTTCGATTCCCAGCATTGGTCTTTTTTCTGGGGTTTTTTCTGTGCATCTATATTTCAGTTTGTATTTAGTACGAAATATATGATTTCACGGGATGACCGTAAAAGTAATAAAAAAATGAAGTTGAAAAAATAAGTACAAAAAAAAGATACTTCATAGCTAACTTGTTTAAAGTTGCACAGTAGCGCCATCTCTTGTCCAGGTGAGCGGTTAGTTCCGAAGGAGTGTTAAAATCTCTCGATGAGGGTGTAACATAGATGTGCGCTTGTCACTGCATAAGGTGATGATTTAGCAGATTGAAATGTATGATGTATAGGAAAGATTCGTGTCTAATCTCTAGACCAGTGGTGGTGTAGGGGTATGGCACGCGGCACGGAATGCTGAGGACCTGGGTTCGATTCCCAGCATTGGTCTTTTTTCTGGGGTTTTTTCTGTGCATCTATATTTCAGTTTGTATTTAGTACGAAATATACTACATTATATTGTTTAACCGCACGCGTTTTTCTCTTAGATTCTGGACACACTAGTCTTGTCACAGTAACACGCGCAGCGATTGTAACGCGGCTTGTGAAGAAAAATTGACACTTAAACTTCAAGTCTACACTATCACTTTTCTCTTGCGTTTTGACTAGCATATACTTATATGTACATAGCAAATATTTTCGCGGCCTCAGAAAAGCAGATTACTTGGAATTTCGGGGTTTTAGCTTCTCATTTAAATATGATTTTAATCGTGATGCGTGGACAGCAAATAATATAAAAATAAATCATCGAAATTGATTCATACCTCTGTGTCCTCTGGATTTAGTATTAGTATAATTTTTCTGGGTCCGAGTTTTAGTTTGTAGAACTGTTTAAATGTGCCGGACAGTTTTTTAAAATGATAGAACAACTTAACTGAAATAAAACAAAATGTAAAAATATTGGCATATATTTTCATTGCAACATTTTAAACAAATAAGTGATAATAATAATAGCCTTTTATTCAGATTTTTGAATTGTACATAAACATACTAACTTAAAATTAACTAACTCAAAATTCTCTCAAAACTGTCTCCATACAATTCTGACTCCAGCTAACCTAGTCCATAAACTGCCTGCCATTGCCTTGATCTCATCGGTCCAGCGTTTAATTGGTCTGCCTCTTTTCCTTATTTTATACTTTGGGTACCAATTAATAATTGTTTTACTCCATTTGGTTATTCCTCTTATTAAGTGACCCGTCCACTTCCACTTTAGCTTCTTGACTGTTACTACAACATCTTTTAGTCTGGTAAGTTTCTTTATTGTAGTTGTTCTTATCCTTTCTGTTTCTATCGCATTTCCTATCATACTTCTTTCCATCGCATTTTGACGTCTCAAGTTTTCTTATCTGAGCTTTGGTAAGAGCCTAGGATACAAAATAAGAATCTAACCTACAAATCAGCAAACCACTCAAACCACCTGTTAAATATAGTCGCCGTGGTTAACTTATCTGAATACGCCCGCATTATCAATCGCATAATATGTGCGTTTTCAGGTATTTTCTACGGAGGCAGCTCCGAGGCTTATAATGGCAACTGTAATTAATAAATATAATTACCCACCTGGATCAATAAGAATTTCGAGCGAATTTTCTAAAATGTAGAGTCCTTTCGGGCCAGGAATCTTCTCGTATTTATCATTACTTCGTATCCATTGGTTTAAGAAGTAAACAGCTAATGCCACTACAGCTAAATATATCCACATCATTATTCTCAACCAACAAAATAAAACAAATAATTAATTAAATTACGTGTAGTTATTGTTCGTATCACATAGCTAATCACAACAAGACCACAACGAAATGTACGAGTCTTGCGACTATTGTGCTTGTATTTAACTTTGTTTGAAATGCCCATGAAGTGCTTGATAAGCTTATCTTGTTTGCCACTTAATTAGGGTTCCTGAGTCAAAATAGCAAAACGGAACCCTTATAGTTTCGGCATGTCTGTCTGTCCGTCCGTCCGCGGCTTCGCTAAGAAGCAATTTAATAGGGCTAGAAAGCTGTAATTTTGCATGAAAATGTTTAACAATTATCCGGAAAAAGTGAAAAAATAAAATGTGAAAAAATATATTAGGATAAAGTGGGGGTGATTTTTTTCTCGTCTAAATTTTATAGTGTGGGGTATCGTTAGATAGGCATTTTAAATTAATTTCAAAGTTATGTTGACGATTTTTCGATATAGTGATTCGTTTCCGAAATATTCAACTTTAAAATGCAATTTTTTTGTTAAAATCGAGCGTCTCCCCCCCCCCCCTCCCCTTTGGTATTATTGGTATTAACGGGCTATTTTCCGCAACTCGACGTCTCTATGCGCCTATTTAGTGTAACTGGCTGTAGGCACTATTCGTGCCAGCCCATTTTTTATTTTATTATTTATTTTCAAAGTGAATATATAACTAAATATTCTGTGAATATTTCAAGTGTCTACCTGTTGCCGTTATTATTATGTTGTATTTGTAGTATTTGTTGTTATAGCGGCAACCGAAATACATTGTGAAAATTTCAACTGTCTAGCTATAACGGTTCACGAGATACAGCCTGGTGACAGACGGACAGACGGACAGCGGAGCCTTATTAATAGGGACCCGTTTTTACCCTTTGGGTACGGAACCCTAAAAATCAGGGTGGGAGGAAATATGTCAAATTAACAAGGAAAACTATAGTGGCTAAGTTTACTTGAGAATTATTAGTAGTTTAAGAATAAATAGCAACCTGACCTATAAAATATTGCATGTTTAATATGGACAGTATAATTAATAGTAATAAATAAATATATAAATAAATATAAATATAAATATTAAGGGACAATCTTACACAAATCGACCTAGTCCCAAACTAAGCAAACCTTGTACTATGGGTACTAGACGACGATAAAAATACTTATATAGATAAATAAATACTTAAATACATAGAAAACATCCATAACTCAGGAACAAATATTCGTTCGCATTACATAGATAAATGCCCTTACCAGGATTCGAACCCAGGACCTCTTGCTTCGTAGGCAGGGTCACTACCAACTAGGCTAAAGAGGTCGTACATTATTGTCGTGGCTTGGAAGTAGGCAATTGCTGGCTGAGTATGAGTATTAAACGGATAACAAATAATAAAAATATCATTACATATATTAAATACTAGCTTTTGCCCGCGACTTCGTACGCGAAGACAATAACGTTAGTTGTTTGCATGAAATTTGGCACACAGGTAGTTTATTACGTGGATTAACACATAGGATAATGCCAGGAAAATGCAAAGTTCCCGCGGAATTCGAATAAGTGAATTCTAAAGCCGGTAAGCCGCGGTGGGCTAGTTGTTTAACCTATGGTCTCTTAAGCAGAGGGTCATGGGTTTGAGCCCGGGCTTGGACCTCTGACTTATTCTGAATTCGTGTGCTAAATTACGTTTGAAGTTTACCATGAGCTTTACAGTGAAGGAAAACATCGCGAGAAAAGCTGCACTTATCTGAGAAGAAATTCAATGGTACACACCCGCACTGTACAAATCGCACTGGGCCCAAGTAGGAACTACGGCCCAAGTGTTCTCGTTCTGGAAGGAGGCCTGATTGAAACTGGCTTATTTTATCCCGGGAAAGTGCAAAGTACAGCATACCGCGGGATAGAAATAACTGTTTTGACCTGTTTTGAAAATCAGAGACACCCGGTATTGGTGTAGCTTTTTATTAGTGAAATAATTTTAAAAATCAGCCTGTGGAGGCTTAACGTGGGTTCAATTCACTTATTTCTATCCCGTGGCAATTTTGCATTTTTCGCAGAAACAGTAGTATGCCAATCAGGGATAATGTAGCTTTCAAGTGTTAAAATATTAGTATTTATTATTATTATATAAAGTTGACTTTACTGATTTCGATCCTACGGGAAATTTGCATTTTCCCGTAGAAAAGTAGCCTATATCAACAGGGATATTGTAGCTTTAAAATTGTAAAATATTTTGTAAAAATCAGCCTCTTGGTTGAATTTACTTATTTCTATCCCGCGGGAATTTTGCATTTTCCCGGAAAAAGTACCTTGTGTCAATCAGGGATACTGTAGCTTACTATTGGTGAAAGAATTTTCAAAATCAGCCCCGGAGTTGAATTCAGTTTTTTCTATCCCGTAGGAATTGTGCATTTCTCCAAAGAAAGAGTTGCCTGTGTCAATTGGGGATAGCCATATCATATCATATGAAAGAATTTTTAAAATCAGTGTCGAAGTTGAATTTATTTATTTTATCCCGTGGGAATTTTGGATTGTCCCAGAAATAAACCCATGTCAATCACGGATACTGTAGCTTACTATTGATGAAAGAATTTTTAAAATCAGCCCCATTTTTGTATTTTCCCGAAGAAAATGTAGCCTATGTCAATTGGGAATATATAGTTATATCATATCATATGAAATAATTTTTAAAATCAGTGCCAAAGTTGATTTACTTATATCTATCCCGTAGGAATTTTGCATTATCCCGGAAATAGTACCCTGTGTCAAACAAGAATACTGTAGCTTACTATTGGTGAAAGAATTTTTAAAATCAGCCCCAAAGTTGAATTCAAATTTTTCTATCCCGTGGGAATTTTGTATTTTCGCGGATAAAAAGTAGCCTTTGTCAAATCGGGAATAGTCATACCACATAATATGTAATAATTTTTAACATCAGCCCCGAAATTGAATTAATTTATTTCTATCCCGGGGGAATTATGCATTTTCCTGGATAAAAAGTAATCTATGTCAATCAAGGATATTGTAGCTTTCTAATTCTGAAAGAATTTTTAAAATCGGCTCAATATCAATAGCTTCAGAGATTCCGCTACAAACAAATAAACAAAGAAAGTTTAGATATTTCCCTATCCCGTGGGAATTTCAAAAAATCTTTCCTTAGTGCACCTCTGCAATACTCAAAGTACATGTGTGCCAAATTTCAAGTCTCTAGCCCCAGTAGTTTAGGCTGTGCGTTGTCTGTCAGTCTGTCTGTCAGTCAGTCAGTCAGTCAGTCACGGTACTGTTTTATAGGTATAGATTAAGGGGGGTGTTGCTCAACCAATATTATTTATTTATTTATTTATTTATTTATTTATTTAGGCAATAATCCCATTCACAATTACAATAATACATAATACAATTCAATATAATTCAATACAATACAATACAATTCGATTAAATATAAATAATCCAATACAATCATTATGTCGCTAAATGTCTGTCCCGTGATGTCAAAAATTAACACTAAGCACTACATTAATAATAATAACAATAATAATAATCATCAACATCATTTAAACATTTATAGGAGCCATAGCAAAGTGACACGCAGCGCAAACAGTCTTTACCAGCTCATTGCCGGATCCACTCACTCTCTCCAGAAAAGAAAAGTGACGTTTTCTTAAGACAGCATAAAAGTTATCCACTCTGTTGAGGGCGAACATCCCAGACGCACTACAACGCCAAGGGAGTCTTAGCATGGCACGAAATGCGTTATTATATTGTACTCGTAACGTGTTAAACGACCGCTTTGTATATTTGTACCATAGCTGACTCGTATAGAGCGCCTGACAGTACGCCCTGAACAGCGTGATTTTCACTTGAACCGAGCATTGCGCAAAACGTCGCGCCAGCATATTACTCTTCACTGAGATGGAACGGCGCTGCCTCTCCAGGTCCTCGTCGTCCGTCAACCCATCCTTAAGTATGTGGCCTAGGTACTTAAAAGATGACACTACCTTAAGTTCAGACCCCAGTAAAAATACCGGTGCAATTATGTCGGGCCCCTTGTCATACTTAAACACCATCAGTTCCGATTTCTTAACGTTGTACTTAAGACCATGAGAGGCAGCATACCGCTCACATATAGCGATCAGTTTCCTCATTGCACTAATGGAGGGGCTCAGAAGCGCCATATCATCAGCGTAACTAAAGTTGTTAGCGCACGAGCCTGCGATGTGACAGCCGACTGCTGCACTGCTGAGCTGCTCCAGCAGTTCATTTACGTAGAGGTTAAACAAGACCGGCGATGTCAGCCCTCCCTGTCTAACTCCACAGTCCAGCCTATATGCCTCAGAATACGTATCATCCCATCGCACCATGTTGATTTGATTTTCGTACCAGAATCTCAACAGACAGGTTACGTCACTTGGCACTCCGGCTTTAAACATTTTTGTCCATAATAAATCATAATTTATGGTGTCAAAAGCACGACTTAAATCCAAGAAACAGCCGTAAACGGTAGTCTTTCTTTTTAAGTAGTGCTTAATGGTATTCTTTAAGCAAAATATAGCCATATCCGTTGACAGACCAGGACGAAATCCGAACTGCGCGTTATTTAATTTTACCGTTTCTGTAATCGATGGATTTATTAGACGTTCAAGTACTTTTGATAGCACTGTTGCAAGAGAGATAGGTCGATAGTTTGAGGGATCGCTAAGATCCCCGGTCTTGTTCTTCACTATCGGTATTACATTACAAAATGATACAATATAAAATGATCTCACACTGCGTACATTTTACTTAGAAGCAGGGTTCTGCTAACACTGGATTATTATAGTTACGACTTGTTCACGGCGTAGGTATATTTTGACATACCTAAAAAGTACGGAACACTCAGTGCGCGAGTCCTACTCGCACTTGGCCGGTTTTTTACTGACCATAAACTATGCACTTCGCGCTCTGATATTTAAACTACTACTAATACTAATACTAATACTAATTATTATGTTCAAGAAATTTTGTTATTATTATTTGCTTTTACAATTTACAATTTATTTATTTACGCATGTAGTCTTATGTATGTATGTAGCTATTAGTGTGCAGTTTATTTATTTATCTATCTAAACAGCGATCTGGGTGTCACCAACGGTACTGGCTGAAAATCAGCAACTTGGTCCGCCTGGAATTGGATTCTATCTCTATAAATAGAAAAAAAAAACACTTCCCATATCAAGTGGAGGTGGCCATTAAAAAAAAGTGTACCTTTATTTTTTTTATTAGGAAATTTTGGGGTTTTCTTACTCAGGATCAAGAGCGGTTTGATTTTCAAATAGAAAAGTGTCCCTATTTTATAGGTCACTTTTGTGACTTTGTTTTCATACGGTTTATATGAGTCGTCACAAAACTGGCATGAAAAAATTGTATGGTAAATTAGGGTCATTTTTCATTCATCATCAAACTCAATAGCGCGCTTGATTCTGGGTCAGAAAACCCGAAAAGGTCGTTATTTAAAAAAAGTGAGGGCTGGGTACACATTTTGTTGAAAACGCCCAGGTATCAATCAAGTCGTAATTAATATAAAATGCTTAATGCAACAAAGTCATATATATACAGGGTTATTTGTAATTCACTGACATCCTTTAACCCTGAATTCCTATCACTCTAACAAATGTTTTTTGTTTTACGACTTTTTAAAATTGAGCACTTTTTTTCCCATATAAATACACAGAGTATCGTAAAAATAAGAGGTAATCTCAAATTTTCAAAACGTTATTACACCAAAAATATTAAGTTATGAGGTTATGACAAAAGCCGTTAAACAAAAAACATTTGTTTAAGAGGTCGGAGTTTAGGGTTAAAAGGATGCTAGTGAATTACAAATAACCCTGTATAGGCTGGAATGATGATGATGAACAAAGTCACCAAAAAAAGTTTTGACTTTTTTTATATTATATATAATGAGTTTTATGGATTTAATATAAGCTAAACGATAATTTTATGATTATTTAACTGTAATATTTATAGTTTTGGAGTTCCGTAGTCCTAACAAAGAACTTTTACAGTATCGCCGTGTCCTTTTATTGCTAGAAACCTATAATTTTTCATGAGTATAATATATATTAATGGCACGGACAAAGCCATTTTTTTTCTCGTCTTTCCTATAGTGTGGGGACTCGTTAATAAGGCTTTCAAAACCATTGTAGGTTGTAGGTTGCGCCGACCGTTTTTCGATTTAGAGTTTTGTTTGCACAATAAAACTGTGAAATGCTAATTTTTGTCAGAGTCAATTTTCCTCCCTCTACTAGCTAGCTAAGAAAAGTCAGATTTAAAAAGTAAACTATCACAGCTTGCTTAGTAAGTCTTACTAATTAATAAGTAGGTAACAGTCGATTAATATTGAATATTTGGCTCGTATAAACAAAGAGCCCTACACTGCGCCTGGCAATACATTCATTCCTAAACTTGTCCAGTTTTTAGGGTTCCGTAATTCCGTACACATAGGGCGATTGTGCACTACAATGAATTTTACTGTCCGGCAACCGATTTTTTACGGTCCGTTTTTTTCATGCCATTGGGCGTTTGTGCACTACAATGAATTTTACTGTCCTGAAGTCTGAGTTTTCATGGTCCGTTTTTTTCATGCCTTAAATGTATAGGACTGCCGGACAGTAAAATACATTGTAGTGCACAATCGCCCTGTACATTTAATGGCGTGCCATATCGGACCGGTAAAAACTCGGACTACCGGACAGTAAAATTAATTGTAGTGCACAATCGCCCAAAGGGTGTTTTTTAGGGTTCCGCACCTCGAAAGGAAAAAGCGGAACCCTTATAGGATCACTTTGTTGTCCGTCCGTCCGTCCGTCTGTCAAGACCCTTTTTCTCAGGAACACGTGGAGGTATCAAGCTGAAATTTATATCAAATACTCAAGTCTACGGTCCCTTGGAGCTGTGAAAAAATCAAACTTCTAAGTTCTGTAAGTTCTGTAGTTTCTACTAACATAGTTATTAAGCACTCATTGTAACTAATAAATAATGGATCCCAGTTATCCAAATAAATAGAATTATTATTATTATTATAAGCCAACGCAATCAAAAGATACAGCCGTTTATGCCGCAAATTTCCGCAAATTGTCGACACTCGCAAGGGAATCAAAACCTACAGGGTACTTCCCGTGAACTCAGAATCTTGAAATTTGGTAAAAAAAGTTGGGAAGAAAAATTGCGAAAAGCATAAGTTTTTTTGTCTGTCTGTCTATATCAGTAACCAATCTACAATGATCCCACACTGCGCACATTTTGCTTAGGAGCAGGGGTCTGCTAAGACTGGATTTTCATAGATCCATATAAATTTGTACGGAACCCGCGGTGCGCGAGTCCGACTCGCACTTGGCCGGTTTTTTTTTTTACATAAAACTGACCCGTGATTGACCACTATCTCACCTGATGAAAAGTGTAGATGAGGCCAAAGGTGTACCTCACTGGTTCAGTAACAGCCTATTCACTCTAGCCTTGAAGAGACCTACGGGACCCTATTACTGAGACATCTAGATACTTGAAATTTTTACCGATTAAATATGTATTACTGTGGTGTGGTTGTTGTGGCTGTGCTTGTTGTTTGATCAGTAGTTTAAAGATACTTAAAAGTCAAATTGCCTTTGAAATACGTTAACTATTGTTATGTTTGCCATATATTTTAACTATTAAATTGTTTAACTATTGATCAAACAACGGGCTCATGTACTCATAATGCAAGATGTTGCTTCGATAACATTCCCTAGCTCACGCTTCCTCACTCGCTCTTTCCTCACTCGTCACTTTTAATTAGGTGTCTTTATTGTTCCCAAGGCCTTATTATCTAACTCACTATAGTAGTTCCAATCATTTATTTTCTCGATGACAGCTCCCATAGAATGTAACTGCGTTTAGTTACGCAAAAATTAACTTTTAAATGCAAGATATAAAAAATACGACAACTGCATAATTTTGTTCCTTGATCCCATATAAGATTCATCTAAGACACATTGAGTCCATATATGCAGTATTTTTTTTTAAAGTACGATAAATAATAAACGTTTTAATAAAGTTACATTCTATGGCCATACAAATGTCATGTTATGATTGCCATAGAATGTAACTTTATTAAAACGGTTATTATTTATCGTACTTTAAAAAAAAACTACTGCATATATGGACTCAATTTGTCTTATATGAATATTATATATTTAGGATCAAGGAACAAAATTAGGCAGTTGTCGTATTTTTTATACCTCGCATTTAAAAGTTAATTTTTGCGTAACTAAACAAAGTTACATTCTACGGGAGCTGTCATCGAGAAAATAAATGATTTAATTGGAAATACTATAGGAATCACAATCGAGTTTACCACTTCTTTGTGTCGCACGGTACCTACAGGCTGAGGGTAGAGAGAGATGTCGAGCGCTCGCATGATAGAATAGAATAGAAAATTATTTATTGTTTGTCATTTATGTGTTACATTTTTTTTGTCCTAGGAAGGGTGTGTACTTAATGCAATATGTCCTAAAGATCTATACATTTAATATATGTCGTGTAGCCTGTTAGCAGCTCACAAGGGTTTACATGAAATCATGAGTATTACTATTATTATTTTAAAATTGGTTCTCTCGTGGGGACGTTTCTTTTACTAACACGTTTATCTCTATCTTTCTTAGTTACATAGTTTATATCGCCTATTCTGTTACTGTACATCATTAGGTTGTATTGACCGTATCTTGTGTGTTGTCTAACGTAAATTTCTAGTCCACGTCACTGATAATAAATAACCTTTCGACCACATTGCACCAGCCGTGGTCACGAGCAGACTGTAAGCGTAATATTTATCCCATCAAAAACATTACATGTAAAAAGATGCAAGTCTCGCTTGGCAGTTCTTATACTGCAAAAAAGTTTTGAGATGCTATTATTAAACCAAGTCGGTTATCTTAGTCAGTACCGGGGGGTGTCCATAGAACTCGTTTACCACCGACTTACTTATTTAAAAACCGTATTATAGTCATTTTGTGTACTAAAACAATAAAGATATCTAATATTAATTTAACGGTTTTTCAGTATAAGAACTGGCAAGCGAGACTTGCATCTTTTTACATGTACCTAATGTTTTTGATGGGATCTCATTGCTTTTTGCAGGCAGTTCTTCTTTTTTTGCCATCACCAGACCATGGTTATCATCTAGTATCAAAGAACTTGTCAAGACGAATCGAATGAGCCCAAACTCGATGGGGTTGAGTCATTTTATTACGGAGTGCCTGTATACAGCTATCTTCCAGCTCCATCATCAGACCCTGTTTACCATTCAGGACCAAAGTACTCGTCGAGATGAATCAAATTAGCCCAAACTCGATGAAGTCGTGTCGTTTTCTATGGGGTGCCTTTGGCCACTTTCCAGCTCCATCATCAAACCCTGGTAACAATCTAGTATTAAAGTCAAATTTGATGGGGTCGTGTCATTTTATTATGGAGTACCTTCGTCCACCTTCCAGCTCCATCATCAGAATCTGGTAACCGTGTAGAACCAAATTACTCGTCGAGACGAATCAAACGAGCCCAAACTCGATGGGGTTGTATCGTTTTATTATGGCGTGCCTTTGACCACCTTCCAGGTCCATCAACAGACCCTGGTAATGATTTACAATCAAGTACTTGTCAAGGCAAATCAAAATGAGCTCAAACTTGATGGGGTTGAGTCGTTTTATTACGGAGTTCTTGGGGCCAGCTTTCATCTCCATCTAAGACCAAAGTACTCGAAGAGACGAATTAAACGAGTGCAAACTCAATAGGGTTGTGTCATTTTATAAAGAGAGCCTTTGGCCACTTTCCAGCTCCATCATGAGACCCTGGTTACCATCTAGAACCAAAGTACTCATCGAGACGAATCAAACGATCCCAAACTCGATGGGATTGTTTTGTTTTATTATGGAGTGCCCTTGACCACCTTTCAGCACCATCATCAGATCAGCTTAATGTCATAATAATATTGCATTGTAATCCAATTTACACATGCATGAAAAATTTTAGCTCATTCGGAAATCGAATCGAGAACTCGTTGCTGTGTGTAGTATAACTTTGTAATCGCTGGTACTTAAATGGGATTACAAACTTATATGTGCATTTTCTGTATCTTTGAAACGTGACTGAAATTGAAATATTTTTAGGGTTTCTACGAGTTTGTAGGGTTAAATCTATTTAAATTTAAAATTTGGAGCCTGTATGTCTGCTAGAAGTACCTTAGAATTATGATGATCATGAGTCAGTTAGTGTGTCAGTGACAAAATTAAGGAACTTTGACGTCCAATAGTTCTGAAACTGCCAGTTCAAATTTAATGTTATTGAGAATAAGTATATCTAAATCTCATTACGCCCAACATGTAACTGAAAATTCAGGGCTCTAGCTGTAGCCAGCATAAAATTACAGGTTTCAAATAGCCTGAATGGGTTCGAGGAAAGGATAATATGGTACGGCCGTGCCTTTGTTTTGATCGACTTGGCGGGGGCACTGCCGTGCCCCCAGACTTTAACTTCGGTATTACCTAACATCTTTTTTCAAATTTTACTTTAATAGGCTCGGTAGGGCGAAGTATGAAGTCTGTGATGAAGACAATGCTATGTGGAGTTGTCACGGGTAGCAGCATATAATTTCTCAGTATCGCTGACAAAGCGATCTTCATCTCATTCATAGCAAATTTTTGACCTGAAACAACAGATGATTAATTTCCCTAATGAAATTGATTTAATATCAGGTCTTGTAAAAAATCCGGCCATAGGCGAATCGGACTGGCCATATCATACCTACTTGTATGTACAGTCAAGGAAACTGAACCGCCGCATACCAGGGAGATACCTTTTCACAGCCAATTTCACGGTAATTTCTTTGGCAAATGTATGGAATGTCAACATGGCATTTGCAATGAAAATGGTTCACCCTGGTACGTGATTCAGTTTCCTAGTTATTTAATCGGTTCTGTTGATTCGGAGCAATGAGGCTGTGACAAACAGACATACGAGTGATTCAATTTCTATTTGTTCAGTTCTGAGGTACGGAACCCTAAAAATTATGAATTTAATTATGACATACCTATACAGTTTCTAGGCCCTGCGCTGAATGGGATGAAGGCATACGGATGCCAAGTCGGCTCTTTCATAAATCGCTCCGGATGGAACTCGAGTGCATCAACAAATTGATCAGTGCGCCGGTGTAGCTCCCAAAGCATGATAGCGCAGTCTGCCCCTGCTGGTACTTCGTGGCCGCCCGTATCTTTATAAACAACACATTAATTCTCATAATATGTAACTTTATAGCCGTATGTACTTATATCAGTATATGAGTGTTTACTTACTCAGTTTCAGGGGTTCTTTAAGCTTTCTCATTATAAAATGTACCGGCGGGTATAGCCTCAGTGACTCTTTGATGCAACATTCCAGATATTTCATCCGTGCCAAGTCGCTCATGGTTGCTTGTTGTGTAGGAGATTTGAAAATCTCGTTACATTCCTCAAAGACTTTATTCTGAAAGAACAATATCGGTACCTAATTTGAAATCACAGCATACAAAAAATAGAAAGAGCGTTGGTAAAATGAGGAAGGTTAGTTACCTACCTGAGCATCTGGATGATTTGCCAAAAGCATCAAAGTGAATTGTAGAGTTGTGGCCGTTGTATCATGACCCTAAAATCAAATAAAGATTGATATTTCTAATCCTTTGTAATTAAATGTCGCATAGTTTTAATATTGCATTCGGCACCTCAAACATAAATGTATCCACTTCTTCACCAATACCGTTTGCATCAATAATGCCTTCTCTTTCAGCCTGCAGTAGAAGATCTAACATCGCCAATCTTTTTTTGCTCGATGTCGATATTTCTTGTTCTTCGTTGCTGTTAGTTGCATCGATGAGCATATTTTGAAATTCTTCTGACTCTCTCCTTATATCGATGACGTTGTCACGAAAAGATTTCATTAGGTCTAAAATTTTCTGTTGCTTCCTTCCTATTTTAGTTAGTGAAAATATGATGTTGGGGTACAACCAAATCCTCTGTGCTCTGTATACAGCGTATACTCCTAGCTTAATAATGGCATCTTTGTAACTGCGTCCGACCTGGCTCGTATCTTTATCTAGTTGAGCACCCATAGCCGTCTCTATAATATTCCATCTAGATTATTAATTAAATAATTACATGCCGAGATTACATGGCCCAAATAAACATGTAATAACTGACATTTATGAATGTGGTTTAATGAAATGTACTTGCCGCATATCGAATGTAGAGTGAATTGTGTGATGTAGGTTGCCACGTCAGTATGGTCCTTGCCTACTTCCGAGGCCAGTCCTTCGACCAGTTTTCTGGATTTTTCCTCCAATATTACATAAAAATGGCGTAATATATTAAAATGGAAAGTTGGCGTGAGAATTTTCCGACGTTGATGCCATTTTGCGCCTATAACAAACATATTTGGTTATTTCGTTGAAGTAAGCTTATATGACCACTTGTTGGAAATGATAAATCTAGTTTAGTCGTTAAGCTTGATTTAAGCTTGCTATTTCGATTTTTTTTTTACAGCAAAACAACCACTGATATAGATACACATAGATAACGCAATACTCACGATTTGTATTGAAACCAAGCGTGTCGACTTTTTAACACCTACTGTGACGTCACAGCCGAAATTTAGTGATGGGAAATCCAAATCACAGACATAATACATCCAAATCGATTCAAATACATCGATGTCGCCGATGCCCCTCCGCCCCGCTACTATTCAAACGATTCAAGTGGAGCCGCCGCCGTGATCGTCTCGCTCATACTCGTAGATTTTATATCTGTGGTCCCGCTCGCTCACCCCGCGCTCGCTCCCCGCCAACCACACGCCAAGACTCACCAGTACGCCGAGTGATTTCAACGTGAGTAGTTGCGATTTTTAGCGGTTTCATTCTGTCGATGCTTTTGGATATCTTCGCATAATCTCCTTTTTTTAAAAGCTGTCGTGTAAAATTAGGACATGAGCTAGTTTTTATCAATAAGTTCTAAATTGGCCATTTTATAATGGGTATTATCATTCGTCTGTCCGATATCGATTAAAATCGATTAATATATATCTTATATCTTGTAGAACGAACAACACTAGTTGCTAGATTTGACAGACGAATGAGAAGTTGCCTGTACCACAAAGTCGATGCGATGCGCGACAGTATCGCTTGTCCAATATTCGTCGTCTCTCAAATTCAAATTCAAATTGTTTATTAAAATAAATAATTATTTACACGAAAAGTCGTTAGTACGCGCTGAGATTATGTCTATGTGTTAGTAAACTAAGACCGACATACTAAAGTACTGACTCGATACAAATTGACCTTAATGGAAAACTAACAACCTAAACATAACAACATAAACATAATACAAACAATACCGTGCTATATTCATAAATAACTTAACTGCCTAAACTAGGATACTAAAGTAGCCTGTTTCTTAGGCAAATAAATATATTGAGTGCTGAAAAATAAATAACATACCTAACTAATTAAAATATTATAGTTCGTGTTTTGCATATAGGTAAAAGGTAGAAAATAAATTACACAACTGTCATAAGCAGGTTTCAGTTTCCTCATAAGACATGCATTTTAGCCACTCTATAAGTTTAATTTTGCAGCTGCTATAATTTGAGTCATAAATATTAAGACGTCTATTGATTTTATTGTAAATAAAAGGACCCAAAAATGCAGAGAACCGGTGCATAAAAGCGTGATTTGCGCGAGATTGTTTAAAAACGATATCAGATCGTCTTTTATTATAGATATCGGGGTTGTAGGAGGCAAGTTTATGCTGTTCTAAGATTAAATTCGTGATAAAAAGCTGGCGAACTGTGAGCACTCTACATGATTGGAACAACTCTTTGGTGGGGAAAGAAGAAAGGTCGAAATGTTGACACTTTTAGAATAGCTCTTTGAGCACGTTCAAGAACTAAAAGCGCTGTTTTTGCGGCGCCACCCCAAGATGTTATGCAATATGACAACAACGATTGACATAAAGCTGTGTACACTTGAGTGAGCAGGCGCTTGTTAGCCACATCACGCAATTTTTTAAAAATGAAAATCAGCTTACGAACTCTAGTAGCAACTGTGTCAATATGAGGACTAAAAGTGAGATTAGCATCAATGATTACACCGAGATATTTAATGGTGGATTCTCTAGAAATGACAGGGCAGGACATACACTCGACAAAGTTAGCACGGGAACACTGGTGAGCTCGGATAAAATGGTAACTGGGCGGTTGTAGTGACTTTCTCATTGAAAAAGCAATGTGTTTAGCTTTATCAGCATTTAATGTAAGTAAATTGCTTTCAAGCCAGTTAGACACTTTACATAAACCGTTTTGAGCGTGACTATAAACATCCACCCACGCATTCCCCGAAAAAAGTAAAACTGTGTCATCCGCATACGATATTATAGTACCATGACTTAAATTAAGACTGCAGAGATCATTAATGTAAATTAAAAAGAGGGTTGGGGATAAAATTCCACCTTGGGGAGTACCAAATTCAATATTGAGGTCAGAACTAGTCAAATTGTTGATCTTTACACATTGGCTATGATTACTGAGATAATCTACAAATAGAGCCAATTGTTTACCCCTTATTCCCACATTTTGAAGTTTACGAATAAGTATTGGAATAGATACTGTATCAAATGCCTTTGCTAGGTCAAGGAAAATTCCCACGGTTTTTATTCCTTTATCCAAATTAGACGAAACATGATCAGTCAAGAGGTGAACTGCGTCACTTGTTGATTTGTGAGCCCTAAAACCAAACTGGTTATTAGAAAGGATGCTATTACTTTCAAGATAGCTTACTAGTCTCTTGTTTATGATTTTTTCTAGAATTTTGGATAAGGATGGAAGTATTGAAATAGGTCTATAATTATTTATGCAATCTTTATTGCCTGATTTATGAACAGGAATAATAATGGCTTTCTTTAGGATGTCGGGAAAAATACCTTCAGTTAAGCATTGCTGAAAAATATGAGCTAAAGGCTTAGCCAAAATATTATCTGAGCCAACTGCACAGTTATCTTTCAAACCGCCGATGATGAGTTCTATTTCGCGCTGGTCAGTGTCAAACATAACAAATGAATTCGTTAGCGGGTGACTCATACCTACCTTACTATAATTGCTGCTATTGCAATTTACAAATTTACTCGCTAGGTTTTTCCCAATGCTTGCAAAAAAACTGTTAGCATTATTTACAGCTAGATGCGGGTTAGAGTGCGTACTAAGCAAATTCAGATTATCATCACGCTTGACCTGTGAGTACGTGATATTTTTGATGAATTTCCAAACTAGCTTGTTATTCTTGCTGTTTTTTTTCAATTCGGCTTTTTCATATTGGCGTTTTAACTTCTTAAGTACAGTTCTTCTCTTTACATACAGCGTCAGATCAAACGCTCAAAGCAAACGCAGCAACGGAATGTGAATATAGTTTTACTTAGCGTTAATCTATAATTACTTGGTAATTCTTGGAATCACAGCTTCGAATAGTTAAAAAAATGATAAAAAATTAATTTACGTAGTACCTTTAATATAATTTTAAAATAACTTATTTGTGATAGGAAATATGTCCTTGCCTTTTTGTGGATGCATTTGCGTTATCTATGTGTATCTATATCTGTGAAAACAACCTTACTTATTTGTCTATATGTGTCACTTTGATGTTTGCCTTTGCCAGACACTCGCCAGGCATTATTCTATAATTTTTTTATGAATAAATGTGTTTGTTTACCATCGCTTAATAGAAGTCCTTCTTTGAGCCAGGGTTCGATGAACCCATATAAAAATCCTTTGGTGTTGTATTTCGTGCTGGAAATAACTTCCTGTGAAAAATTAATTTGATATTTCAATTACTTCAGTAAACTTATTTTTTCTTAGTTTAAGTAAGTACTAAGTACCTACTGAGCGGTTAAATAACCATTTCGAGTCATAAAACATATAATTTATTAACTCAAAATTGTGTAGACATAGTTAATCGGCTTACAAAGGTGGGGTCGTTTTACATTTTAAAACCGGCCAAGAGCGTGTCGGACACACTCAAGATAGGGTTCCGCAGCAGGTACGAAAAAATCTTTGCATACTTTATTAATGCGGTTGTTTTGGTCCCAACTCCCACCGCGCGCTTGGGTTAACAGCGCGATGTACCTAGAATTTCAACGTCGGCGGTACAGCTCCAATGTAATTAGAATGTAATTAGATGTAATTCTTTATCATATGAACCGATTTCAATTCTTTTTTTATTTGAAAGAAGATACTTTTAGCGTGATCTTATAGTACCGTAAAACTACATAACTCTATTCCTAGCCTATAACAGTCCAATTTTCATCCTTACATTATCCTTAAAATATGATAGCTACATGGCTAGACTAAAGCAAATTATTTTAGGCCTAACAACATAATTATATACCCAGAAATAATAGCAGTAATCTGTAATATTTTAAGGGTAATATAAGGACGAAAATTTTGTTGTTGTTGCAGGCTAGGACTATAGTTATGTGGTTTTACGGTACTTAAAGAAAAAAAAGTGCTTGCAGTAGCGGTTAAATTACAATCTTAGTTTAGAAATATTTTTTTTACAAAAACTTAAAAACTTCTCAACTGATAAAGATGAAAATAATTTTCCTAAAAATTGTTTATTAAATTTAACTTACGTGATTTTTTTCATATTTTTTAGACGTGCAGTTCAAAAGTTAGAAGGGGGGACACATTATTTTGAAATTTCGGAGTGATTATCTCCGAAAATATTCACTTTATCAAAAAATGGTTCTAGCAAACCCCTATTTATTTTGAAATACATATCCAATGATATCCCACACTATAGGATTAGTCGAGAAAAAAAATCACCCCCACTTTACGTCTAAGGGAGGTTTAGTTTTAAAATTTTTTTAGTTTTTTTTATTTAACCATTTTGTTGGCGTGACTGATATATATACACCGTGAAATTTTAGTGGTTGTTTTCCCGAAACGAGGTGATTTAGTTTCGATTGTACAATCGATTTATAATTACTATTTTGACTAGAGTCAAAAATCCAATCGTGAAAACGAAAGTCGAAAATTACCGCAAACCAATAGTAACGCTTCGTTGGTACAAGTAGCGTACGATCGTACGATAGGTTAGGTACCAACGAAGCGTTACTATTGGTTTGCGGTCATTTTCGACTTTCGTTTTTCACAATTGGATTTTTGACTCTAGTCAAAATAGTAATTATAAATCGATTGTACAATCGATACTAAATCACCTCGTTTCGGGAAAACAACCACTAAAATTTCACGGTGTATATTCATGCCAAATTACAGCTTTCTAGTACTAATAGTCTCTGAGCTTAGCCGCGGATGGACAGACAGACAGACAGACAGACAGACAGACGGACAGACATGGCGAAACTATAAGGGTTCCTAGTTGACTACGGAACCCTAAAAAGAGGAAACTTTTACGTGTGTCTAACATTGAACCGTGCAATTAAAAGCTTGATCTTACCCTAGAAATAATATAAAAATTTTAATATCATGAATCGACCGAGTCTTCAAAAGCAAAAAGCTTTGCGTTAGTGTACTTCGGGAAAAAAGCAATATTTCGGAATGTATTAATTAACATACCCCACCTACATCCATACCTAGTATTTTTTTAATCTATCTATTCTATCTTCTATCTATCTACATAGTATACTGTAATAAAATAGTAAAAGTAGAGCTCTGTCTGTCTGTATGTACACGCTAATCTCCGAAAGTACTGAACGGATTTTCTTGCGGTTTTCGCACATAGATGATGCTTAAATTGGAGCAACATTTAAGCTTTGTTTCATTAAAATTGGGTCACAATGAAAAAAGTTATCGTCGTTTAATCTATGCTGTTCGGGCATTGTAATCTTTTAATTATGAGGGTAAGTCACAATACTACGGTCGGTTGGCGGCAGAAGAGCTCTCAAGAGAGTTCGAGGTAAACGAACGTACGGATCACACATGTTTTTGGTGTGTACTGTTCTTTTAACCAAAGTACTGTTTTTTTGGTGATATTATTTCGGTCATCGGGATACTATTTACATTTGAACATTATTGTGTGTGTGACATTGTGGACTCTGTGTAAATATAACAGCAAAAGGCGCCTGAGAGCAGACCAAGGTGAGTGGCTTTCCTTATATTGAGAGAGTACAATGCCAAGGACCCTGGGGCTATCCTAATAGAAACCTAAGACTAGTAATCTCCAGCTATCAAAGGGTTCTTTACACGAACATATACCTACTTATAAAACAGTACCGTAACTAACTAACTGACTGACTGACAGACAACGCACAGCCTAAATAACTGGTGCTTGAGACTTGACATTACTTAAGAAATTATTTTTCGAAATTCCCGTAGGATAGGAAAGTATCTAAACTTTGTTGGTTTTTGTCCGAGGGATAGAAATAAGTGAATTCAACTTCAGGCTTGATTTTAAAAATTCTTTCACTAATAAGTATTACATTACCTAAGCTCCACATACCTAACATGTTTTGTACTAATATAGTAAGGCATAAAACTTACGAGTCATACAAACCATAATTAAAAATGCTATATTAAAGCAGGCATCGGCAAGCCGCAGCTTGGGAGGGGTATGTAAAAGATTTAGATTTTTTTTGCCAAAATGTTGAAGAATGCGGCCAAGTGCGAGTCGGATTCGCGCACGAAGGGTTCCGTACCATTTCTATAAAAACGGCATAAAATCACGCTTTTTGTATGGGATCCCCCCTTAAGTAAGTATTTGGAACTGACATGTTCAATCCACTTGATCAAAGTTCCTTAAAATAAAGATAAAAAAAAAAGTAAGTATTTGTTTTATTTTAATTTAAAAATTTATTTTTAAAGTTAATGTATAACTAAATATTCTGTGAATATGTATTTCAAGCGTCTACCTGTTGCCGTTATCAATATCGAGCAACAAAAAAGGATAGATTTGTTGAAACTCCCACGGGAATAAACGGGATTTATTGTTAATTATTATATTCACTAAGTAATACCAATGATGATAGGACGATGGATTTTTGGATGTTGCCGTTGCCGGATTTTTGTTTTATTCAATGAAAGCAATGAAGAAACTTTAGTGCGCGGACGAAGTCGCTGGCACCAGCTAGTTCAAACCATAATTATGTGTCGGCTATGTTTAAGAACTAAACGGAAATTCCATTTTGAGTTGTTTACGGTAAATATAAAAAAAAACATTGCACTTAAAATGCAGTGTTTCCTAAAACATAAGGATGTAGGTATGTAAGTAACGAACACAATAAATATAATTCGCATTATTCATTAATTTTTTGCTCTTAGCAGCACAAATATTCTTTACAGTAGTACGTTTGTGTTATGATTTTAAGTTAGCTCATTAGCAGCAAAAAATAATATTAAAAAAAAGGCCAGTGCGAGTCAGACTCGCGCACTGAGGCTTCCGTAGAAATGAAAAATAAACGAAAGCGCATAATCTATACTGTATGTAATAACGAGATACACTTTGTATATTTCCATAGAAGGGATAAAGTCTAGAATTTTAATTCTTTAATTTATAGTCGCTTATTGAAATTAGACTCTAATGATTAGAGGTTACCCAGTTCACGTACAGTCGAATATGAATTGTAATGAATTGTAACCTAACGTAACTCTCGCAGTAAAATATAGTAGGCAATTAAGTAATTGATTTTGCGACATTTTCTATTAAATGGTTAAACAACGCGTTGCGATTCAAATTGTTCGTCTGTACAGGGTAAAACTTTTTAATTTCTTATGGCCTCGAAAGTTGAAGACTATGAAAGTAATTTCTTTATAAATAAGAACTATTTCCCGAACGCCTAATACCTTGGCTTAGATCAGTGATAAAATATAATATATATACCCACATCCTCACGGAAGTACCAATGTTAAGAAAAAAAACCGGCCAAGTGCGAATCGGGCTCGCGCACCGAGGGTTCCGTACAAATTTGAAGGTATGCCAAAATATACGCCGTAAACAACCGTATCTATTATGCAGTGTTAGCAGCGCCCTTATTTTAAGTAAATGTACGCAGTGTGGGATCATTTTATATTGGTAAGTTGGGACACAGATTCAAGAGACGTAGACCCGAGTATATGGTTTTAATTTCAACTCCATACCTCCACGCGTTCCCGAGTTAAAGGGTCTTGACAGACAGACTGACGGATGGACGGACAATAAAGTGTTTGACACGATGACTGTATACATATTCTTTCAACTGTAACTACGCTACACATGATTATAATGTGTCCAGATATTACAGATAAAAGAGGAATATGCAATAACCGAAACATAAATACGAAACAGGATAAGAAAAATTAAAAGAACATACCTAACATTTTAGGAGAGATACTAGGGGCGTTCAATAAAAAGTGAGAATGAGTATGTTATAAACAACTTTTACTAAATGTAATTTTATTTTTCGACATAGTCACCTTTTAGCATAATACACTTATTATATCTTTTTCTAAACTTAAAATTTCATTTTTAAAAAAGGTCTCATCTTGAGTACTTAAAAAATCTTGTACTGCAGCGACTACCGCGTCGTCGTCTTCAAATTTCTGGCCTCTCGGGTATTGTTTCAATCTCGGAAATAGGTAGAAATCACTGGGAGCGAGATCTGGTGAATACAGAGGTTGCTTAAGGATATTGAACCCAGCATCACGATTTGCAGCCATTGCAACGATGGACTTGTGTGCCGGGGCATTGTCCTGGTGGAACAGCACAACTTTCGAGAGTTTACCTCGCCGTTTTTCGCGGATCTCATTGCGCAATGTTGCTATTTGTTTGGCGTATAAAGTGCCCGTAATAGTGGCTCCATGTTTGAGATACTCAATCATTAATACCCCTTTACCATCCCAAAAAACAGAGCCAATGACCTTACCGGCAGATGGGCCCACCTTGAATTTCTTCGGAGTTGGAGATGATGGCCTTTTCCATGTCATAGACTGCAGTTTCGTTTCAGGGTCGTAATGATGGAGCCATGTTTCGTCCATTGTTATAAATCGCGCCAAAAAAAGTTCCCGGTCTTGCTGTATCAGGTCCAAAGCTTCTTGACAAATCTCGACTCTAGTTTGTTTTTGCGTGTCAGTAAGCATTCTTGGTACCCAACGCGCAGATACCTTTTTCATACCCAAGCGTTCATGTAAAATATTATGCACGCTCCCTGTTGAACTCTTTACATTTTCAGCAATAAAACGAACCGTGACACGACGATCCGCCAAAACTGAGTTTTCAACTTATTTCACAATTTCTTCAGTTATTGCAGTAGTAGGGCGTCCGGAGCGGGGGTCGTCCATGGTCGATGTTCTTCCATGTCTAAATTCGGCGCACCAACGTGCGACTGTCGAATACGGAGGAGCATTAGACCCTAAAGTGTCCCGCAAATCTAAATTGACTTGGTCCGTAGAAAAATTTTTCAAACACAAGTATTTGATAACGGCGCGCAGTTCAATTTTCTCCATTTTCGCTAACGTACTCAATAGCATTGCAAAGAAATTACCGTATTTTTTTTTAAACAAAAGACAGTTACTTTTTTTTTCATAGCAATCAGCTAGATAGATTAGCTTTACCGGCCAGTATTTAATTTCCTAATATTGAAAGAGTTTGCATCTCATTCTCACTTTATATTGAACGCCCCTCGTACAATGAAATACAAGGAAATTAATGAATACCTCTGTGTCCTCAGGATTCAATATAAGTATAAATTGTCTGGGTCCCAGTTTCACTTTGTAGAACTGTTTGTAAGTATCACTCAGTTTTTTAAAATGATAGAATAACGTAACTGAAACACAGAAATATATGTAAATTTATATATAAAAAAAACAATGCAAGATTTTTGCTGACTCTATAAAATAGCACCATAATACAAAATACGTATCCGTTACAAATTTCAAGTCAATCCAATTAATAGTAATGGGTGAAACTCCACTTGAGATTTGACTTTAGCAAACATACCTACAAACAAACATTGCAAGTTAAATAAAAGCTTGTAAAAATATAAGTTTTCATTTTAACAAGATAAAAACGGCTTGTTACATAGATAACCAACCTGGGTCCATTAGAAAATCAAGTGCATTTTCAAATATGTAAATTCCCTTAGGGCCAGGAATCCTCTCGAATTGTTCATTGCTTCGGATCCATTTGTTTAAAAAGTACACAGATAATGCCACCACAACTAAATATATCCACAGCATTGTCACAAGTTTTTACAAAATATACAGGACTTAATATCTCTTGAATCACTTATTGTGCAGTACCTACGTATGTCCCTTACGAAGCGTACGCTAGTAATAAGCTTTATTTATAGTAACGCTTCACAGTAGGGTCAACGTCATAAATAAGTGGTCACTTTTGTACCTTGTCACTCTATCGTCATGTTTGAAAAGTTATACGAAGTCATATATAACGACTGACAGCGACAAGGTACATAAATGATCACTTATTTATGACGTTGACTGTACAATATGCTTTTTAGCCAACTGTGCTTTTTATGAACTGTCCTTTTTATGAACTGTCCTTTGCCATATCATACAAACTATACATAAGTATACCTCAAGTCAATACGACCACTGCCAGTAGATTCATTTCTACTTACCCTCATTAACATGACAAGTTAAATAAAAGCTTGTTAGAATCAAAAAATGACCACCTTAAGGATTACCTAATACTTAGGCTACACAAAATCATTTTTCTACTGAGACGAGAATAGAAAGAAAGCAAATTTTAAAGCAGAGAGGGTCATCAATGCCTTACCGTTTGCGTGTTTTATCATTTACATAATACCTACACTTAATTGATCGATCGATTATCAAGATTATCTATCTAGATCGATTACTATACACAGCAGAATAACCAAAAATCGGAAAAAATGTAATGTTTGAAAAATACTGTACAATCTTAGCCATCTCTTGATTGTATGCATGAATCAATATTTTTTTTTGATCAACATGTAAGTAGAGTTTGTAGAGTTAGAACTTGTCGAGTTAGGGGCTAGGCTCTTCATGAGATCAGTTGACTTTTTAACTTCAAAAGTGCTATGAGCTTTCGAGTCTTGAATTATTACTGATTTTACGTGAATCATTTTTTGTGGGATCTTTTTATTTTAAGATTTTGGTTTTTGTCTTCTGACCTTCAACGCGATCCCTATACCTATATTATTCTACCAAATATACAAAAGGGCAGAGAAATAAAGGAATTTTGTTTGAAGTTATATCTGGCCGCATGAGTTATAATGCTGTGCAAAGAAGTGTCGGTCTAAGTCTAACCCGTTCAAGTCCAGTTTCAGACTCGATTTTGGTCCTGGGGTTGGCTTTTTTACGTTTTGCAACACACAATAACTTCCTAAAGTAGACGATAGGTTAATAATTTTCAGATGTGCGAAAACCATCTGAATATGACTAGCACTGTACGCAACCAACTTGGCTTAAATTTTTTATTATGAAATTAGGTAAAGTCCGTTTTCTTGCCAGCATTCAATATCAGTTTGTTTACGCCTGGCAAAGCTGATAAGAATCAATACTTAATTTGTTGTGAAGCAATACACATCTTTTTCGTATACAGTGTGTCAAATATACAATCTACTAGCATTTGTCCTCAACTTTGTTCGAATAGGCAGTGAATTATACTTAGTGGTTAATACCATTAATAAATTATTCCAAGACACTACTACTATTATACAAAAAACCGACAAAGTGCGTGTCGGGCCATCCCTTTTATTCTATATCTCGTGGGAATCTACCTTTACCTCTATGATCCTCAAGAAATGTATCTGTCAAATTATAAGTTTCTAGCTCCAATGGTTGAGATCTGAGTCAGTTTAAAAAATATATATTTACTAGTTTTTGCCCACGACTCCGTCTGCGAAGCTGCCCGCGGGGAAAATGCAATATTCCGGGTTAAAAACTATCACTATACCAAATTTCATCTAAATCAGTTCAGCGGTTTAAGCGTGAAGAGGTAACAGACAGAGAGACTGACACACTTTCGCATTTATTATATTAGTAAATATATGGATAGTATGGATATGGATTCCTCATTCTATGGGAATTAGGAAAACGTGGAAACTGTTTTTAGATATTGTAGGTGATTGACGTCGTTAAAGGAGAAAAGTGACGTTGTCTATAGAGACGCGACCATAAGGTCGAATGTTCTCAAAAGAACAGTTTTTATTTGTTTCGTCGATCGCAGCATTTTCCAATCTTCAAGCCTCGAGGAATCTTCATCTTTGTCGTCGTGCTTCAGATCGCGGAGTGCAGCGGAGACACACGCTGCATCAGAGCGAAGTACGGAGCTACGACGACATGTTCCTTCCTCGACGGCCGCGCGATGAAAAAGATCGCAAGCTTTGCCGCGCCGTATTTTATAGACGCGAGCGCGAGAGTTCCGAGCGTTCTGTAGTCCGCAACCGTCTCGCTCACTTTAGAGCGAGAGCGCAATGATCCACGCCCTCTTGCGTGATCCGCGGACCTAGCACTAATTGCGCCCTGTACATATTTTATATACACTTGTAAATATTTTTTAATAAACATTCTTCACCTATTCTTCACTTATACAAATCTATTAGGGAGTTTAATTTATCACAACCAGCCATCCCTAAAGTGGTGACCCCGTGAACAACAGCCACCCTCTGAAGCATAGGTCCCCAAAGTGGTGACCCCGCGAACAGAACAACAGCAACTTTCCGAGCCCCCGTGAATAACACAAACCTCTGAAGAATCCAATCCAAGAAAATGCACTCTCCAGCCATCGATACTCAGGTGCTCGTCAGTGAAATTCGAAGATTGTCCCAAGAAGTTGCCGAGCTGCGATCACGACCGCAAGACAAGAATCAGCACAGTCGCCCTCGCCGTAACTTCCAATCACGCCCACGCACTACGTCGCAGAACGGAAGCCGTCCAAACTCGCCCATGCCATACTGCAAGTACCATCATCGCTACGGTATGGACGCCAAAAACTGCGAACCACCGTGCAGAGCCAAGCCCATCCACACGCCGTCGGAAAATGTAACGCTGTCTGCGGCGGAAACTGGCTTTCCCGAAACATCACACCGCCTTTTCGTCAAAGACAGAAAAACCAGATTATCGTTCTTGGTAGACACGGGAGCAAATATTTCCGTCATACCAAGAACGAAAAATTCCACCGCAACGCCTCTTCCTTTCCAACTGTACGCCGCCAACAATACGGTCATACCTACATACGGTGAGAAGACTCTCGATCTCGACCTCAGCCTCCGAAGATCGTTCCGATGGAAGTTCATCATCGCAGACGTATCCAAGCCGATTTTGGGTGCAGATTTCCTGAAATTCCACGATTTAATAGTCGACATAAAACACCGCAGACTCATCGACGGCAAGACGCATCTCACAACAAACGCACAAATATGCTCTGCGCCAATACCTACCGTTCGCAGCATAGATGTGCAAGATGCCTACCACAACATCCTTGCCGAATTTCCAGGAGCCACCCGACTTACATCGATGAAATTGTCGCCGAAACATCCAGTCGAACATTTCATCGAAACTACTGGCCCGCCCCTTCACTGTAGGCCACGCCCCATCGCACCGCATCGTTACGAAATCGTGAAAAAAGAATTCCAGAACATGATGGAACAAGGCCTATGCAGACCAAGCAAGAGTCCTTGGGCATCACCTCTTCACGTCGTGCCGAAGAAAAATGGTGACCTACGCGTGTGTGGCGATTACCGAAGGCTCAACGCCATTACTAAGCCTGATCGGTATCCCATACCACGCATACGCGATTTCACCTACCAACTCGCCGGGAAGCAAATTTTCTCCACTCTCGACCTTAATCGCGCATACCAGCAATTACCAGTCAGCGAAGAAGACGTGGAGAAAACCGCAATCATCACCCCATTTGGTCTCTTCGAGTTTCCGCGCATGTGCCCAGGTCTCAAGAACGCCGGTCAAACGTTCCAACGCTTTATTCACGAAGTACTACGCGAACTCGACTTCGTATTCCCTTTCGTCGACGACCTACTTGTGGCATCAAACGACGAGGAAGAGCACCGAAAACACCTACGCATCGTACTACAGCGACTCGAAGAATACGGCATCACTATCAACCCGTCAAAGTGTGTTTTCGGCCAGCCGACCGTCAAATTCCTCGGCCATCAAGTCTCGGCGGAAGGAATTCAGCCACCTCAAGAAAAGGTACAAGCGATCACCGACTTTCCGAAACCGCAAACCGTGGAAGAGCTACGACGTTTTCTCGGTATGCTCAACTTTTACCGAGAAAACATCAAAGACGCCGCCACCATTCAAGCGCCGCTGAATAAGTACCTACACAATGTCAAGAAGCGCGACAAAACGCCGATTGAATGGACCGCTGAGGCAACGCAAGCGTATGAAGCGTGTAAAGACAGCATAAAAACCGCCGCTTTACTCGCTCATCCGTCTCATCATGCGACACTCGCCATATTTTGCGACGCCAGCGACAAAACAGCCGGTGCCGCACTAAACCAGTACATCGTCAACTCGTGGCAACCGCTCGGATATTTTTCCAAGAAATTTACCGACGCGCAAACTCGCTACAGTACCTACGACCGAGAACTATTAGCTATCTACATGGCCGTCAAGCATTTTCGCAAGATGTTCGAGGGACGCGAAATAATCATTTTTACCGACCACAAGCCGATAACATTCGCCTATACAAAGACAAGTGCAAGTAGCGAATCGCCAAGACGCACCCGCCAGCTTTTATTCATTAGCGAATTTACCACTGACATTCGCCACGTCAGTGGGTCGCAAAACGCTGCAGCGGACGCCTTGTCACGTGTCGAAGCTATTACGTGTCCATCGCCAATCGACTACAAACAACTTGCCGAAGCTCAAGAGCGAGACAGCGATATCATTCAAGCACTCACTCTACAGAGCAATCTATCCATCAAGCAAGTCACTCTGCCCTCATCAAACATCAAAATATTTTGCGAAACATCAACTCCACATATACGTCCATATTTACCCGAAGAACACCGTCGCATCGCATTCAACGCAGTACATAACATCAGTCATCCCGGAATCAAAACGACACGAAAACTCATCGCGCAACGCTACTTTTGGCCCTCAATGAACGCGGACATCGGCAAGTGGGCAAAAGTATGCGTACAATGCCAACGCGCCAAAGTACAGCGCCATACATCGAGTCAACCGTCAATTTTCCCGCCAACCGAACGATTCGAGCACGTACACGTCGATATCGTTGGCCCGCTACGTACCGCGGCCACCGGTCATCGCTACCTCGTGACAATGATCGATCGTGCAACGAGATGGCCCGAAGCATACCCACTGTGCGAAATATCAGCTGAAGACGTCGCCAAAGCCGTCTACGAAGGTTGGATTTCCCGCTTCGGCTGCCCAGCGACCATAACAACCGATCAAGGTCGTCAGTTCGAAAGCCGAGTATTTGCATCTCTCTCGCACTTACTCGGCATCGAAAAAACGCGCACAACCCCATACCACGCGCAATGTAATGGGATTATTGAACGCTGGCACCGATTTTTGAAGGCCGCGTTAAAAGCAAGACTCCAAACCGCAAGAAGCTGGATCGACGAACTACCTACAGTACTACTCGGAGTACGCGCCGCGATACGAAGTGACACCGGCGTAAGCGCAGCCCAACTCACCTACGGATGCAACGTACGCTTACCCGGTGATTTCTTATCACTGACCCGCGATGACGTCACCCTAGACTCCGCCTACGTCGATCAGCTGCGAGACACAATACGCAACCTGAGACCGATGCCGAACCAACCACACAGCAGCACGAAACCCATATTCGTACATCGCGACCTGCAAACATGCGAATATGTATACGTACGCATAGACGCCGTAAAGAAGCCGCTACAAGCACCTTACGACGGACCCTATCGCGTGCTGAAAAGAGATAGCAAGATATTTACCCTACAGCTACCTAACCGGCAAACAAATATATCAATAGACCGTCTCAAACCTGCCTACACCATCGCCGAGCACGATAATATAACTATACCTACCGCTACTACAACGCCGACTATCTGCAACAACAAACAAATTACATCAAAGACGATCGACAAACAAACAACAAACGACCTGAAACAACAAGATCCAAACCTGAAACAAAACACAGGACGAAACGACTCAACACCTACAACAACCACAAGCAGAACTCGCCGAGGCCGCACTATCCGCCTGCCGGTACGCTTCGCTTGAAGGGGAACCCTGTAGGTGATTGACGTCGTTAAAGGAGAAAAGTGACGTTGTCTATAGAGACGCGACCATAAGGTCGAATGTTCTCAAAAGAACAGTTTTTATTTGTTTCGTCGATCGCAGCATTTTCCAATCTTCAAGCCTCGAGGAATCTTCATCTTTGTCGTCGTGCTTCAGATCGCGGAGTGCAGCGGAGACACACGCTGCATCAGAGCGAAGTACGGAGCTACGACGACATGTTCCTTCCTCGACGGCCGCGCGATGAAAAAGATCGCAAGCTTTGCCGCGCCGTATTTTATAGACGCGAGCGCGAGAGTTCCGAGCGTTCTGTAGTCCGCAACCGTCTCGCTCACTTTAGAGCGAGAGCGCAATGATCCACGCCCTCTTGCGTGATCCGCGGACCTAGCACTAATTGCGCCCTGTACATATTTTATATACACTTGTAAATATTTTTTAATAAACATTCTTCACCTATTCTTCACTTATACAAATCTATTAGGGAGTTTAATTTATCACAACCAAACATCCCTAAAATATTATTATATTCCAGACGTACCTTTCTTATATTAATTTATAAATTACGAGGGGCGTTCAATATAAAGTGAGAATGAGATGCAAACTCTTTTAATATTACGAAATTAAATACTGGCCGGTAAAGCTAATCTATCTAGCTGATTGCTATGAAAAAAAAAACTAACTGTCTTTTGTTTAAAAAAATATACGGAAATTTCTTTGCAATGCTATTGAGTACGTTAGCGAAAATGGAGAAAATTGAACTGCGCGCCGTTATCAAATACTTGTATTTGAAAAATTTTTCTACGGACCAAGTCAATTTGGATTTGCGGGACACTTTAGGGTCTAATGCTCCTCCGTATTCGACAGTCGCACGTTGGTGCGCCGAATTTAGACGTGGAAGAACATCGACAATGGACGACCCCCACTCCGGACGCCCTACTACAGCAGTAACTGAAGAAATTGTGAAAAAAGTCGAAAACTCAGTTTTGGCGGATCGTCGTGTCACAGTTCGTTTTATTGCTGAAAATGTAAAGATTTCAACGGGGAGCGTGCATAATATTTTACATGAACGCTTGGGTATGAAAAAGGTATCTGCGCGTTGTGTACCAAGAATGCTTACTGACACGCAAAAACAAACTAGACTAGAGATTTGTCAAGAAGCTTTGAACCTGATGCAGCAAGACCGCGAACTTTTTTTGGCGCGATTTATAACAATGGACGAAACATGGCTCCATCATTACGACCCTGAAACGAAACTGCAGTCTATGACTTGGAAAAGGCCATCATCTCCAACTCCGAAGAAATTCAAGGTGAGCCCATCTGCCGGTAAGGTCATGGGCTCTGTTTTTTGGGATGGTAAAGGGGTATTAATGATTGAGTATCTCGAGCATGGAGCCACTATTACGGACACTTTATACGCCAAACAAATAGCAACATTGCGCAATGAGATCCGCGAAAAACGGCGAGGTAAACTCTGAAAAGTTGTGCTGTTCCACCAGGACAATGCCCCGGCACACAAGTCCGCCGTTGCAATGGCTGCAATTCGTGATGCTGGGTTCGATATTCTTAAGCATGCTCCGTATTTACCAGATCTCGCTCCCAGTGATTTCTACCTATTTCCGAGATTGAAACAATACCTGAGAGGCCAGAAATTTGAAGACGACGACGCGGTAGTCGCTGCAGTACAAGATTTTTTAAGTACTCAAGATGAGACCTTTTTAAAAATGGAATGTTAAGTTTAGAAAAAAGATATGTGTATTATGCTAAAAGGTGACTATGTCGAAAAATAAAATGACATTTAGTAAAAGTTGTTTATAACATACTCATTCTCACTTTTTATTGAACGCCCCTAGTATACCACGTCAATATTGTGATATTGATAAGATAATGCACACAATTGCCTTTGAACTACTTCTCAAAGTCCATTCCATGTCATTGGTCACTTATCTGTCAAAGTAAAGACAAAGAAAATTATTTATAAACATTAATTGTAGTCAGACCATCATTCTGTAAATTCGTGGGTATCGCTTTTATCATCATCATCATCATCATCATTTCACCCGAAAAACGTCCACTGCTGGACATAGGCCTCCCCCAAGGTTTGCCCAACAGATCGGTCCTATATCGCTATGATCTCCTCTTTTTAAGACGATTCTTGTACTTAACACTTGCAATGTTAGGTAAATCTTATAAAGTGATTTCAAAAACCGGTGTAGGTATGCCCACTGCTCAGGCCATGGTTCCGTACTACTTATTTAAATATGAAGATTGAGGATTACTTGTAAAATTGTAAAACCTACTCTACTTATTGTTAGTTACCTATGATATAACTTCGTAAAATTTTACCACCCCTCCCTATATTCCCAAAACTACTAGGTATGCTTTCATTGTATTTCTTGTCGGCGTGATTATTTAGTATGGACAGCCATGCCAAATCACTGCTCTCTAGTAGGGTATAGTATAAATACTCCCAGGAGAATTTTTCGCTTCGAGCCATTACATTAATGAACCTTAATACTATGACGATATCGTTTGTTTTGAAAGATAAGGGCTCGAAGCGAAAAATTCACCTGGGAAGATTTATCTATACTAATATTATATAGCTGAAGAGTTTGCTTGTTTGTTTGTTTGCTTGTTTGAACGCGCTAATCTCAGGAACTACTGCTCCGATTTGAAAAATTCTTTCAGTGTTAGATAGTCCATTTATCGCGGAAGGCTATAGGTTGTATATCATCACGCTAACACCAATAGGAGAGGAGCGGAGTGGAAGAATGTTTCAAAATAGGGGGTTTTTGAAGTAAAACTTCTATAGGCCCGTTTGACTTGGGAGTACGGTGGTGAATGTGAACGCGGGTGTGCGGGGGGTTTGGTGGGGGGTGGGGATGGGAGGGGAGTGCGCGTGGGGGGGGGTTGCGGGGGGGATATTTTTTTTTATACCGAGGAACTAAGGAGAGCCATAATTGATGAAAAAGCAAATTGGATAAAAAAAATAAGCTGCCCAAATTACTAATTCCACGCGGACGGAGTCGCGGCAAAAGCTGGTACTATACATATATATCTGAGAGTCTGGGGTGCGATGTCGCAAACCTCCTCGAGTGCCCGGGCGTTACCACTCCCTTCTATCCGAGGCGTAGGCCTCATAGGGTGGGGAAGGGTAACGCCTGGGACGGTGCACCCTGGGCAACAACGTCTAATCAATTCCGTGGGAGGAATTAGTTAAACGGTGGCTAATATCCGACTGGGGGGTGGGGGTCAGCAATCTCCACATGTGCCCGGGTGGTGGGGAGCATCCGCTCTGCCGTCTGGGCTGCACGCACGACCGTTACGGTTCTCCCTTGTTAACCCTGGTGGTTAAGGGGGAGAAGAGTAGCGGTTGGGTCCATGGCCTGTGGGGATTTGCTGACACACTGGGGGGGTAGCGGTAGCGGGCCCATTCGTGGATCCGCATTAAATCTATACTTATAAAACAGTACCGTGACTGACTGACTGACTGACTGACTGACTGACTGACAGACAACGCACAGCCTAAACTACTGGTGCTAGAGACTTGAAATTTGGCATACATGTACCTTGAGTATTGTAGAGGTGCACTAAGGAAGGATTTTGTGAAATTCCCACGGGATAGGGAAATATCTAGACTTTCTTTGTTTTTTTGTTTGCAGCGGAATCTCTGAAACTATTGAGCCGATTTTTAAAATCTTTTCGCCATTAGAAAGCTATATTATCTTTCATTGACATAGGTTACTTCTTATCCGGGAAAATGTGAAATTCCCACGGGATAGAAATAAATTTATCCAATTTCGGGGCAGATTTTAAAAATTCTTACATATTATGTAATATGACTATCCCTGATTGACATAGGGTACTTTTTCTTAGCGAAAATACAAAATTCCCTCGGGATAGAAAAAACCGGATTCAACTTCGGAGCTGATTTTAAAATTTTCTTGTACCAATAGTAAGCTACAGTATTTCTGAGTGACATAGGGTACTTTTTCCGGGTAAATAAAAAAATCCCGCGGGATAGAAATAAGTAAATTCAACTTCGGCACTGATTTTAAAAATTCTTTCATTTGATATGATATGACTATCCCCGATTGACATAGGCTATTTTTTCATCACGAAAATGTAAAATTCCCACGGGATTGAAATAGCTGAATTCAACTTCGGGGCATTCAATTTACTTGCACCAATAGTAAGCTACATTATCCCTGATTAACATGAGCTACTTTTCTATGGGACAATGCAAAATTCCCAGGGGATAGAAATAAGTGAATTGAACTTGGGGCCTAATTTAAAAAAATCACTGATAAAAAGGTACACTGGCTCTGATTTTCAAAATAGGTCAAAATAGTTATTTCTATCCCGCGGGAACTTTACTTTGCACTTTCTTGGGATAAAATAAGCCTATGTTTCAATCAGGCCCAGAACGATAGGACTTGGGCAGAAGTTCCCACGCGGGCCCAGTGCAACTTGGGAACTTCACACACACCATTGAAATTCTTCACAGGTGTGTCCAGCTTTCCTCGCGATGTTTTCCTTCACTGTAAAGCTCATGGTAAACTTCAAACATAATTTAGCACATGAATTAGGAAAAGCTCAGAGGTGCAAGCCCGGGCACAAACCCACGACCCTCTGCTTAAGAGTCCGAGGTCAAACCACTAGGCCACCACGGCTTAGTGGCCATAGAATTCACTTATTCCTATTCCGCGGGAACTTTGCTTTTTCCTGGTATTATCCTATTAAACTACCTGGGGCCTTACCATGATCTTTCAATAAACATTCCAAACGCAGAGCAGTTCAATTTAGGCACGTTAACTGAATCGTCGAAATTGGTACCACGTCGTCTATTTCTTAGAGCTGAGTCTCAATCGCTTACAAGTGAAAGAAAGACCGATATTGTCTCTGGTCCGAAACTGAAACGCTAAGTCGCGAAAGTGATGCCGCTATATGCAAACCAAATATATCTATCTCTTTTAGTCTCGACTGACGTTTGGACGTTCGAAACCCAAAGTACTTCTAAAGTTAGCTTACGGTTTCATTTCTTCTTCATTTTTAAAGTACTGAAAACTTTAAAAATAATTCATTTCCTTAAATAATGTTTCTTTGTCATAAAATATGACTTTTTTTAGAGCTAAATATAATTTTTAACACAGTGGTTGTGAAACCTTTGTAAAAAATGTATTGGTTATATTCTCTTTGCTTTGTACATTTTAAGCAATCTGCAGCTAAGATTCGGAACGCGAGGGCTATCGCGTATGAATTCGTGAGGCGCTAGTGTAGCTTGAGGTCTTCGAAATGTCAAATGTTTATTTCTATTTATATTAATATTGCGAATATTTAGTAATACGTTAGATTAATTATGGCAAATATAAGTTACCGATTAATGAATGAATGCTTTAAAAGCGGTTTTAAGAAAAAGAGGTGCAATATTAAACGGTCTGAAAGAACAGCTAATTCAGAGGTTAGTTTTTTACTATAAACAAACTATTTCTTTGTCTAAAATTTGCTTGTTTACCTAGATTACAGCTGTTTTTTTCTTTTTACAGGCTTCAAGACTTTGATAGGAATAATATATACAGTGGTGGTCATACAATTAAGAACGATTTGAAGTTTCCGATTTTTTTTAATCTAAATTTTGTCATATGTCTAGTTGTGTTCCTTCTTAGAAGTAACAAGTTATGTTATAAAATAGCCACATGGATAGAGCAAACGGGATTAAGAATAATAGTGTATAATTGCTAACATTTTTTTTTTACAAATTTTATTTGTTCTCTATACTAATAAATTCAAATAGTAATGAAGCTGGACAAATAATTAAGAACGATTTATTAAACTGCTCGAGAGTTGTTTTATATGAAACTTAAATTAAATAAATCATATTAATGTGAAGTTGGTATAAAAAAAAAAGCAATTTTATGCATTTGAACTAAAATTAATAGTTAGTAGCATGTCCACGGCTTTTAATTACGGCTTTACACCAGCGAGGCATTGAATCTATAAATTTTTGACATTTCACAAGAGAAATAGAGTTCCATTCTTCTAAGAAAACGTCGTACAGCTCTCTCAAATTGCCACACTGTCGATTTGAAACCTTTTTCTTGACTTCGCACCAAAGATGCTCTATTGGGTTAAGATCTGGGCTGTCGGCTGGCCAATCTAAGGCAGAAACTGATTGTGATGTGAGGAATTCCTTAACGGTGCGTGCAGTATGCTTTGGATCATTGTCGTGCTGGAATGTCCAAATAACCGGAAGCACGTCCTCGGCATATGGTAACATTGTTTCTTGCAGTATATTTTTGTATTGGAATTGATCCATGTTTCCTTCTATCAGCCTAACAGGTCCAACGCCATGTCCAGAAAAGCACCCCCAAATTTTCACATTTCCCCCGCCATGCTTTAATGTCACTTTTGTGTACTTTGGGTCGAATGCTTTATTCGGAGGGCGTCGTACGTATCGTTTTCCATCAGAACATACCCTATTTATTTTTGTCTGGTCAGAAAAAAGAACGTTTTTCCACTGTCTGACTGACCAGTTTTCATACCTTCTTGCAAATGCAAGTCGGGCTTGCCTATGACATCGTTTCAACATAGGCACCTTCCTTGCTATCCTTCCGTTCAACTTATTTTCTACCAAACGCCTTCGAATAGTGCGTACAGAGATTGCTGAAGGGTTGTTTTCGCCAAAATATTCTTTTCTCAACTCATTAGACCCTTTAAAAGGATTTTGTTTTGCCAAACGAACGATATTTCGATCATCTCGACGAGATGACTTTCTCTGTCTAGGTCCACGCGGAACGTTTGAAGTAGTTTGATACGTGGAATAATGCTTTACGGCATGGAAAACCATTGTTTTTGAACATTGCAGATGGTCGGCTATCTTTTTATACGACCAATTCTTCTCGCGAAGTTCTTCTCTTGTAGATTTATCACAACTTTTATTTTTCCCCATTGTTTTTATACGAAGTAATCACTTTTAAGACTTTAACAGCACGAAATGGCGCCAAAATTATACGAATAATAATCTACAACCACAGAGCCACACGTGTTCTCTATTTAAATTTGAAAAAATAATAAACTATTCAGCGTTCTTAATTACGTGACCAGCCAGTAAGTACTAATACTAGGTTCAGATCGAATGTATAAAGTTTCTCTATTAATTTTTTAGCCAACTATGTTGCATAAATGAATGTACCGGTAGTACGGAAAAGTTTTGCAATACCGAGAGAAATAAAAAAAATACGGGCAATTAGTTATACCTGTTACTTTGAAAAAATCATCTCAATGAATAATCGTTCTTAATTATATGGCCACAACTGTATATGTTGGAAACATAGGAGATGAAATACTAAAAACCGATTTGGCGTACATACTGTTGAGTGGCCTTCAGACAGTTCGTACAGCAGTGTAACATCGAGAAGTGTACTTATCACCTGACTTAGATACCTATAGTGAAATTAACACTTACTTTTTAGAGGTTTACAAAAACAATGTGCTGCAGTTCATAGAAAGGGCTATAATGATAAATGAATATTTAGTGGCTCAAGTGACAATGTACACAAAATAATTTGCTTTTCTATAGGGGACAAGTCCACTCTGAAAACACGAAAGCATTATCATATTTTATGAGCATTGCCTTTGAATCAGATGGAAAAATTGTTCAATCCATGTGCGAGTGTGCTGCTGGTATGGGACCAAAGGCAGTTTGTGAGCACATAGCCTGTGTATGTTATGCAATTTTACGATTTAAAGAGTAAACAAACAGATATGGCAATGAGCCGAAAAAAAAGAAAATGAACTTGTCTCCTAAAAAAGCTGAAAATCTTACATTTGAAATACAAAAATATAATGTTACCAAATCAAAACGAAATAATATGTGTTTTGATCCACGTACTGATAACACTTGCAACACTGTATGATTATGCTAACATAATATATAACAATGTAATAAACTATTGCTCTTTAGAGAAAATACGGCTTGGCATAAGTGGTGTGTTTGAAGTTGCTTCCCTGCATGGAATATCTAATGACCATAAATAATTACCTTAAATTAGTACAATGAAACCCTACCTACTCTCTTCTACTATGTTATATGTGTCTATTTCATGTGTTATTTATACTTGAAAGGTTTAGGTAGTTAACTAAATGTAAACAAACTTCAGTTTCCAAATTTGGCATATTCAAGGATTCAAAACATTTTATTTATCTATCATTCTAATACAGTCAGCGTCAAATAGTTTGTGACACCCAAAGTGGTCAAATAGTTCGCAACACGTCTTTATTACAGTTGGAATAAGGCCGTGTTGCTAACTTTTTGGCCACTTTGGGTGTCACGAACTATTTGACGCTGACTGTACAAACTAGAGTAACGTATTTTAATACAGAAATGTAAATGTTTAGATAGTTCAATGGGAGAATTACAGTATTTAAGACATCAGTCGTCATTGTTTTGTTTACATTTGGTTAATTACCTAAACCTTTCAAATATAGTTAATTATTATAGTAGATAATAGGGATGACTATGTATTGAAAGGATAAATAAAAAGTTTAGATGATTGATTTATTTTTACTTTTATTTAAGTACCTATAATTAACTGTCCAAAATCCTTATTTACATTATATTCTTCCTGAAATTAGTGAGCATAAAGCATACAAATATGATTCTTCCTCCAAGTGGTACTAAATTAGATGCTAGATAACTTATTACTAAGTTTTTCCTAAATCAATGACATGCTTAACATTGATAGGTACGTTCAGATGACAATTTTTTCGATTGCCCGAGTTGGTGTGCTTCAAACTGATTACACCCTTTTTTCAGAAACTGTGGCATGTTTACTGTAACATCCATATATGAAACAAGATCTTGAATATTAAAGCCACGATCACCGAGAATAATGTCCCCTTTGTCCCCTTTTTGAAGTAGATTTATTATGATGCCACACTTTTCGAATAATTCTCTGTTACTGACAGATCCACCATATGCATCTGAAACAAAGGTCACACATCTAGAGCCAGAAATTCCTACCAATACTTTTTATTTTCATGGTTCCAGGAAAATCGACTAGGCTGGTTTTAGTTTAGGAATAGCTGAAAATTTTTAACAACTTGCTCAGTTTCAAGGTTGGGGTAAATCAAATGCCTGATGCAAGCACGGTATTTAGGAATAAGAAAAATCATTACTTACGATTTTCTGTATTTGATTCTTTAGTTTAGGTAATGCATAATCGTCAAGATTTAAATGTTTTTTACAAATACGTGAATGTTTTGAAGGGGCATAGTTGACCCTGCGAATCGCTACTAACCACTGCTTTGAAACACTTTTATCTTTCGGAAACTTATGTTCGCCTTTCTTTTCCGAGCAAAACGGGACTGCGCAACACTGTGGCATGGCCAATACGTTTACTCTACAGTTCTATTGTATTAAATATGAAATTAATAATTAAATATTAAATGTCAATTTTTGTTTTGGCATCCGTAATAACAAACTTTGACAGCCGTAATGAGTAACGTATACTGAATCGCTAAATTTGACACTGAAGCGATTCAATTCCCACTCAAGTTAAGCGTCATGGTACGAAAACCACTAGAACTTGAAGGGCGTGAATGAAAATGTCTGTATCGCTACCGCTGAACCGCACTTGAACTGAATCGCAAAAGTAAGTAACGTCGTGGTACGAAATAGCGATGCAGTTCAGTTTAGAGCTTAAACTGAATCGTATTAAGAGAGCGTGGTAAGACCCCTGTATGCCAAATTTCATCCGAACAACTAACGTTATTGTCTTCGCGTACGAAGTCGCGGGCAAAAGCTAGTAAATAAATAAATCTTTATTCAAAATAGGTTTTTACAGTATAAAACTTAAGTCTAAACAAATTAAAAGTGAAGAATGACACATGCCTGAACCAGGAGGATCCTGTGCCTCAGGCGAAAAAAGGACTTAGGTACACAACTAATAACTATAAGAATTAAGTTAAATTTAATTAAATTAACACTTGCAGAAAAAAAGCATTGAGGACGGCGTCTCGCTCATCCATGGGCGGACGCCTTTGACGGAGGCGAACCCAAACTAAGTAAGTACCTGCTCCGTCACGGCGGACAGGGAAAGGGGAGCCTAGTGGGCGGAAGCGACCGTACCCTCGGTTCCAATCTGCTTTCAGAGCAGGACATGAGGGCGCAGGAGCTAACGTGAGGGCACGTAACCCCGGCTTGCCGGGAACGTGGGCATCTGCGGAACCACGAAGAGTAAACCTCTTTAAACAATCAGACACCAGCGGGGGAGGCCGGGGAGTGCCAAGCCCGAGCCCGCATTGCACGGTGTCGACAGAGGAGCCCCATCACGGGGCGGCCAGTGGGCGTTGCGGTGACTCATATTGCTCCCGTGTCGTTCACAATGGCAATGAGGGAATCTGTGCGGTTTTTAGTGGGTAGGCCCCTTGGGGAGAGCCCCACATACCCTCTGTTTCCCCGAACAGAGACGAATGTGTTAGATTTAGCTCTATTCATATTAGATATTCTATATACCTATCGATATTCTTTTACTTAGAAATATATACGGGAAGTGACAGTTAATTTATCTTGCTTAGCTGCTTTATAGTCACATGTTTTATATTAAACGAGGAAATAACTTATTTTGATGTTTATCGGGGCCAGGAGTTAACGGAGTATAAAATAATAAGTTTATGATGGGTTAAGATATTATATTTGGAAAGTAAAACAAACAGATCAAATCATATTTCGAGAAATCGCTTATATTGAAACAAACCTTATTTTCCAATGAAATAATAGCTTTTAATGATAACGAATAACAACAACACAAGATTCTCGACATATATAAATATTATTCAGTTACCAACATAATTCAAGTATTCATTAATTTATAGCTATACACGTTGATATATAAGCTATACGATAATTATTAATATATTTACATATGAAAGATATAGAAACAAATTATAGCCATTTATTGATCATACAAACAAGTAAGTACTTAACTGTCAAGTGACCACGGCGACGGCTCGTAACAAAGTGCCCCCCACCTGGCCTAAGAAGGCCTTTTATAAGTTTGCCCTGCCGTCCGGGTGAGTCGCAAACAACTGACGTCACCAGAGTAAGACAATCGGAAAGTATCTTAATTATTCTATCGCTTGTCTTTAGAGCCAAGCATTACCTAAATCATCAATGCCGTAACCATATCTCATTTACTTACTTATTTTAACAATATATTTTATATAATTTATTGAATCAGGCGTTACTTTGCGGAGGTCCATATTAATGAACTAAAACAATTACTTTGCTCACCCGCGACCTTTTCGCGACGCGAAAGGTCGCGGGTGAGCAAAGTAATTGTTTTAGTTCATTAATATATTTTATCACCTTACATATCTAATAATGTTATAACAGTTTCTATTACTTAGTATATCTAACACGGCCATACTGACATGTACTACGTTCTCGGAGTACATACATATATAGGTAAAATCATCGAGTCAGTTATAAATGTATATATATTTTTTTCTTCTATAAACGTATTATTATTATAGGTAAACTTTGTGATGGAAGAATTAAATAGTCTTAAGTGGGTACAGTCACGTCAGATTCAGTCAGTCACAGATTTCTCACTGGCACCGGCTTAGCACAGCCACAGGATGACCACAGGCCCCAGCTAAGCACAGCCACAGAATTATCACAGGCCCCAGCTTAGCACAGCCACGGGTTTACCACAGGCACCGGCATAGCACAGCCACAGGATGACCACAGGCCCCAGCTAAGCACAGCCACAGAATTATCACAGGCCCCAGCTTAGCACAGCCACGGGTTTACCACAGGCACCGTCACAGTTTTCGTCAGCCAGTTTAACAGAGTTATTGTAATATGTCGTAATTATGGGTACGATGTTTAAATCTGCAGGTCACACATGACAATCTGATAAATAATTGCTCTATAATACGAGTACTCTCAATAATTTCTACCCTTACCGCATCCGGCTATTCGCCCGCTGCCAGTGAACCGTGTTCACCCGCCGTCAGCGAATGCCTAACACCAGTAAAGGGTTATTTAAAAGCGAAAAACCGCACTGCTAATAAAATAAATAATGCCAGTAAAGGGGTTTTCAATCATAATTATTCTAATAATCCCTCACTGTGGGCGGCCAATCACCCGCTCGGCTGTCAGTGAAGCATAAATCAACTCGCCGTCAGTGATTGCCGGCCACCAGTTAAGGAATTAAAACTGATAGTTATAACAATAATTCCATAATTATCATGAGTGACCTCACCTCAAAACACCCCTACTCAACCTGTCAAACTCAAACTGTCGTCATAATAGTAAAAGTCAATCGTCATCACAACTATGATTCATTTGTAATCATAGTTACTTTCTCATGTTTATGTTATCCCAAATGCTAATTCATCGTCACGGCCATATCAGTGTCATATCATCATCTCATATGATTACTCAAAATCACAATCACAGGATTGTAAATTCTGTAATGATCACCCTATGTAGTAAATATGACCAATCACAAAAAAACAATACTTTATAATAAATCACAGACCACACTCATGTGATCTATTACTTTCAAGACAACAAATTTTACAATATAGCATCATATCTATATGCATTAACATACAAATATCAGAAAGCATTTTTTTTTCATGTTTCGTGTAATTATTAATGTTACAATGGCATGACATCCTTTATCAGCACTATTTTATTTATTTTCCCAAACATTTTATTCTTTGTTTTTATTTTTAATTTTTATACTTATGTTAATATTATATCTCATGCGATGAAGTCTAAAATTTAATAAAAAAATTAAAACTACCTTGTCTGAAATTTTACAAACAAATAGCTCGGCCAAACTGACACATCCAGGCCAAACTGACACATCCATAAATAATAACAAAATAAATATTTAAAAACAACACATACACTGTTAACATCGAGATTTAAAACTGTACTGTCACTGAATTACTTTTGGTGTTCAATAAAGAACATTTTGTATGGTATTGTAAGAAGTGTAAAAACGCGAGTTTTTCATCTATTTATCTCTTTTTAGAATCAACGTCATTGTGTGTCAAAATAAGCTAACCGTTTAAATCATTTACATTACGTGTTGTATATCACGATGGTTCATAATTTTTAAAGAAAACTTAAGTATTTATTACATCACTACTAATTATTAATTTACTAACTTTAATAACATTTTGACATTGCAAAAAAATTTTTATTTAGGTGACAAGTGTACTATTTTTTGTTACTTAATTTAATGTAATGTAATTCAATTTAATGTAATTTAATTTCATTTAGTGTAATTTAATTTTACTGTATAACTAAATATACTTAATGAATTATTTTAATAACCAGGTGAGATTCACCCAAGCAGAATAATACAATACTATCTACCCGTGTAGTCCACAGGAACGAAATTCCGCCATCGCTATCCTACCCTACGGAAACATTTATTATTTTGTGAGAGTAAAAAAACTGGACAAGGCCATTTTTTTTTTAAACTTAACTTCTACCTGATTTGCATAATGCCTAATTCACTAAATTGACTAAACAAATTTTCACGGTCTCGTAATAAGTAAATATCGATTTGTCTCATTCCTAGAATAAATAAATGTCATAGTAACTTTGGTCTAAAAACCTTTCATGTCCGATAATGTCCAAATATCAAAATGTATATTTCTTTATAATACGGAATCACAGATAATAATATGATAATCCTTCAAAATAACTTGAACTGAAAACTCCAGAATGGCAAAATATCAGTTTTAAAATGCTCAAGTATTTTTTCAATCTTGCGGGTTGGGGCAATTATTATATTTGCCTGACATATCGTACCGTAACGTGCTTGTCGTACTTAATCTTTCTTTTTTTTTTTATTACTTCAATGTAAGTGGCCAGGACTAAAGAAAATAGTAAAGCTAATTGTACCTACGTGAAGGTTAACTAGCTTTTTAACAGATTTCATTGAATATAAGATGTTCTGGAATAAGGGTGTTGTGGAACTTGTTCATTATAAGACTCGATACATTTTAAACTCCACCCATATTAAGAACATGGTGTAATGAAAAACAAATCAACTATTCTGGAATTTAGACACTTTGACACTAAGTCTTTTTTAAGATCTAGAATATTGGCAAAAGGGTAGAAGTAAATTCCGGCATAATGTGCCCTAGTCTAATAAATAGGTAAATGAACAAACCTGTTGACGGCCAAGTAGAATACGAAACCACAGGTTGTCACTTGTCAGTATTTACCGGTTATCTTTAACTAATCATTTGATAGAAATTACGACACGTACGTACACTATTTTTTTTTTAAACTGCTAATTACATTTAGCAACTTTTCGAAAACAGTGTTGTTTCGCTGAGACGCTAATAACTGTTACCACCTACCCCAATTTTTCTGACGGTAGATGAACAAAGAATACGAAAACTGTCGTACACAGACAAATAATTGAATCTAATAAATAAAAATAAATTCATGACGTTAAGGTTGTTATAAAATTTAAAATTATTACAGCTCTTTTTTCTGGTGAAAAAGGTAAAGGAAACATATCTGTACTGTTGTGGTACTGGTAAATGTAGATTTTTTTTTTTTAAATTTGTTGTATTTTTTAGTGTTCAGGAAGCGAAACTCTTTCGATTCCTGTAGTAATTATCAGATGTCAAAAAAAATGAAATCTTGTTAATTCTTCTTAAGGAAGTTATGGATTTACGTACAGTTTTTCCTCCCAAGGGAGTTCTAACTTTAGTTCAAAAAAAAATTTGCAAACAATATTAAGGTATGTCATTTCAGACTAAGGAGGTTCCAATTCAGCCAACGTTTTATTTATATCTTTAAAACTTAGCTATAAGTGCTATAACCCAATTTTACAACACAAAACTGATCTACGTGATCATGAAACTTTGTTATTTTTTTATATTTTAAATTTATATCAAATAGTTTTGCAATAATTTTAGTATGTATTTTTTTTCATGTTAGCAGGATCTGGCCGTAAGACCATTCGAATTCTAAGCTAAACACAGTTTACATTATCTATGGTAGATGACTCCAAAAAGTGACAATATATATTGGGAGGTAGCCGTTATTTTATAAAATTTAAGTGTTTAGACACAATTTTATTTTTAGTTTTTTTTTTTCGCAATGTAATGAAAATCATTGTGGGTACTATACTCGCAAATTTTTCTTTTAAGAAGCAAAGACATTACTTAATTCAAATCATAATTGCTTGGCTAACTAATTCAAAGTAAAATAAAAAAAAACAACTTTAACGCGGTAATATTTGTAACGAAGAAATAGATTGGCGAGCCTGTTGAAATTACTGTTAAAGGATGCCATTTAATTTTGAACATTTATACATGACAAATCCTAAAATTCTAATAATAATTTATAAGTTTAGTAGGTATAGTACTCATAGCAATGTTTTTTTTTTTAATTAACGTTTCGATTACTTAAGCCGAAAGCTTTCCAGTATACATTTTTAGGGTTCTATTAGTTACTTAGCAAAAGTCACTATATTATAATAATATCAATTGGGATAAATAAGATATGATTTTCGTAGACTAATTTTGAGTAAGTAGGAATTGAACAATCATAAGATGATACCAATGGATCACCCGTATGTAACTAAATTGTGATTCTACCTTATTTTTTGTTCACTTTAATTTGAAAATGACTTTCAGGCTTTTGCAATCGAAACAATAATTTTGCGGAAAGTAAAGATATCGCAAAATAAGTGACAATGGGTCTCTTAAATCATACTGGCCTTTGTGAAGTAGGTGGTTACTCTTTTATAGTGGCAGCTCTTCTTTATTCTTCATGGAAGCTTGTAAATACTGGAGCACCACATCACGATGCTGCCAATGTTGGTAGGGCGTCAGCGCGATCGCGATGTCAACAGGACGCTGCATTCTACGCCATACCAGTGTGCCGTTGATCATAATTCCGTTAAAGTGGTGTGACAATGACGTCCATGAAAGAAAATAGGTATATATTAATAACTGAGCTAGGTACCATCCCACTTCTGATGTTAGATTTAGCTCTATTCATATTAGATATTCTATATACCTATCGATATTCTTTTACTTAGAAATATATACGGGAAGTGACAGTTAATTTATCTTGCTTAGCTGCTTTATAGTCACATGTTTTATATTAAACGAGGAAATAACTTATTTTGATGTTTATCGGGGCCAGGAGTTAACGGAGTATAAAATAATAAGTTTATGATGGGTTAAGATATTATATTTGGAAAGTAAAACAAACAGATCAAATCATATTTCGAGAAATCGCTTATATTGAAACAAACCTTATTTTCCAATGAAATAATAGCTTTTAATGATAACGAATAACAACAACACAAGATTCTCGACATATATAAATATTATTCAGTTACCAACATAATTCAAGTATTCATTAATTTATAGCTATACACGTTGATATATAAGCTATACGATAATTATTAATATATTTACATATGAAAGATATAGAAACAAATTATAGCCATTTATTGATCATACAAACAAGTAAGTACTTAACTGTCAAGTGACCACGGCGACGGCTCGTAACAAAGTGCCCCCCACCTGGCCTAAGAAGGCCTTTTATAAGTTTGCCCTGCCGTCCGGGTGAGTCGCAAACAACTGACGTCACCAGAGTAAGACAATCGGAAAGTATCTTAATTATTCTATCGCTTGTCTTTAGAGCCAAGCATTACCTAAATCATCAATGCCGTAACCATATCTCATTTACTTACTTATTTTAACAATATATTTTATCACCTTACATATCTAATAATGTTATAACAGTTTCTATTACTTAGTATATCTAACAAATGCATAAGGCGCATTTTCCGCACCAAAAAAAAATATAATTATCATTATACGCTTTTACAGAGTACAATGATTTATCCACAAGAAGTAAGTCGGCGTCCAAATATTTCGACCGAACATTCACTTCAAGCCTGTCACACACAGCGCAGATGCGGTAAGATTTTATCTGCGTATAAAAACTTATCCGTCTGCAGGTATCACACACAGCGCAGATGCGAGGTTTTACATTCACTCTAAAATTTCGGAACTGAGTAGACGTGTTTTGTGGTGCGGATGGCTTATACAGGGTGTTTTTTTTTATATATAAGGGGATAAACGAGCATCCGGTCACCTGATGGGGAGCAATTACGGCCGCCCATGGACACCCGCAACATTAAGGGTGTCACAGGTGCGTTGCCGGCCCTTTGAGAGATAGATAGACTACAATGAATTTTCAATAAAAGCGCGTTACAGTTTCTTTATTTCTCTTCACGACAAAATGTAAAAAAAATCGAAAATGCATTTCTACGCAAGGATGACTCGTTGTTTGCTTAAGTAGTACGTAATTTTATATTTATTTTATTATACACTGAAGTTCCCAATCCGCACTGGGCCCGCGTGGGAACTACGACCCAAACCCTCTTATTCTGAGAGGAAGCCTGTGCCCTGCAGTGGTACGTAATATAGACTGGGATGATGATGATGATGATGATGAAAGTGTGCTTCTGCGCATCCACCTGTATTTATCTGCAGATATAATCTTCACATCTGTCGGATTCTGTCGATATATGTCGGTGCTCACAGATACGCAGATAAAAATCTTACCGCATCAGCGCTGTGTGTGGTCCTCCATTGAATTGTATAGGGAGCGATATTGACAGATATCTGTTCAGATACAGATATCTTACCGCATCTGCGCTGTGTGTGATGGGCTTTAGATTCATGAATACGTAGTTAGGTAGGTAGGTACAACTCTATACTTGGGCAAATGATGATTACGGTCGTGGTGTATGTTGTGTTGTGTAGGTAATTAATGACTAAATTAAAAAAAAAAAATATTTATTAATTATGACACTAATTGTACCTAAATCAATTATGTCCAGCCCGGTAAGTATAGCAATACTTGAGTTGGGAGGGACCGCTCCCTCCAACCGGACTTTTTTACATTGAATTAGTGGATAATATAATAATTCCTTAAATCTGAATAATATGGTAAGTTAATGGTATGAATGTACTTAGTATGATTGTGGACAATTATTATTTATTACATACATACCATTTATATAAATCTACTGCTGTTGCCCGCGACTCCGTCTGCGAAGAATAGAGGTGGGTAAGTATAAAAAATAGCCTACGACCCATTCTCAGATCTACTAAATATAGACAGTAAATTAATGAAAATCGGTGAAGCCGTTTCAGAGGAGTTCGATAACAAACACCGCGACACAAGATTTTTTTTATATTAGAATTTATTTACATGCCATTTGTATGTACTTAAATCTCCTACTGAGCAAAATAAATAGCTTCCCGAACCTGTCCAGCATGTTATGTTGCATATTACAGGCAAGGGCTTGCCCTGACATCCATATAAATGATTTATTTTTTCTATTCAAACCGAATTCAATTGTTAAGAAATTCAGGGCCTTATTTTATTAGGTATGCATACTTACTTAGGTTATTTTTTCTTTCTGTTAAGTAGTCATAAACATTATGAGCAGTTTCGTTTTTTTATTTTCCTACAACTTCGTCCGAGTAAAATTTGCCTATCGCTATCCCGTGGGCACTAACCAATTTATTGAATCAGGCGTTACTTTGCGGAGGTCCATATTAATGAACTGAAACAATTACTTTGCTCACCCGCGACCTTACGATAGTTACGTTTATGTAAGAAATGCGTGTTCATGCAGTTCCTCCACCTCCACACTGTACGAACACACACAAATCACACAAACCCAACCATCACCACCACCAAACCAAACTACACTGACGCGTTTTGAACTCAACCATCATCTTCAGAGTTGGTACGACAACCGTACGCTATGCTACCAAATGTTAGACTAACAAACCAAAACAAATATTTTAACTTGTCACTGTAACTTCTCAAGTACCCACTTCATTTTTCTTATTCTCAAACTACCCCACAAAAATTAACTTTTATTGTCATATAAAACTACCTTAAATTTTGTTTATTTATTGCTAAGGCATATTTTATTAATACTACTAACTGTTATTGCTCAAATTAGACCCAAGCCGCAATAAAGGAGAAGATACTTACTAAATTTACCTGTTCATTAATAATAGACCCCATAGTGTTGTACCTAATTATTTCCATGCATTCCAGAGCATCCAGACGCAACCCTTTGCCGCAATAATGTAACACTTGATAAGAATCCGAATCTAACAATGAATGATTTAATTCCAACAAATGTTTTTGCAAAATTCGATCTGTCTGGATGCTCATTCCTATATTATGGCGAAACATGGTCTTTAAATCTAGTATTAAAACTTCGACCTGTCTATCCTACGTATATACCATTGCAGTCATTACAAGTAAGCTTGTATACCCCCGACCTAGTTCCTTTATCTACCTGGTCTTTGTGGTTACAACTCTGAAGATGAGCTCTGGTTGAGTTCGAAACGCGTCACGCGTCACGCGTAGAAAATATCGATGCCAAAATGAATCAAAATTTATTCAAAATTTCAGGCGTGATAATGTTACAGAGAGACAGTTTCAGATAAGTAGGCTCAACGTCATACATAAATAAGTGATCACTCTTGTACCTTGTCACTTCTGAAAAGCCATACGAAATTATGTAACGACGAAAGCGAAAAGGTACAGAAGTGATCACTTATTTATGACGTTGACTGTACTTAGGTACTTTTGCATTTACCTATACTTAAGTAACATTAATTGGTATTGTAATGCACTTGTGTTTAAAGTTCGTAAAGGATAACTTGACCACATTTATATAGGCCAACCACACAACACTCGTTTTCCTGATTTAATTTCCGAACGCAGAAAATACATAATTATGTCGCACTTCGCAATGACATCATAAAAAACCATCGGCCACTAATAAAAAGCCGCTGATTTTTGTAGGTGATCAAAGCAAGAAACCATCCGAGTGCGTGTCAAACCATATATAACAAAGGGTTCCAAATAACCGAAATGAAGCTACGCGTAATTTAGGTCGAGATAGATTAGACGTCAGACCATTTTTTTTATAGGTACAGTCGAGTTCTTCAATATCTGTACAGCCAACCGTTCATAAATATCTGTACATAGACCTTATTACCGTAACATAAGGTTCATGTTTATATATTTATGAACGGTTGGCTGTACAGATATTGGAGAACTCGACTGTACGCCATGAGCCTAGAAGGACTAAAGTTTGTTTTTGTCAGACACGCGCCGACAGGCTGTAAAGTTTTCATATCCATGGTCATACTCGTAGATAATGTAGATTAATATAGATGGATGTATGGATGTTTGTTACTCTTTCACGTTAAAACGGTTTGACGGATTCTGATGAAATGTGGCGTACAGATAGATTATAATATAACCTGGATTAACATAGCATAGAGGATACTTCTAGTCCCGGAGAATTGCATAGCTCCCCCGGGATAGCGATAAAAGAATTCTTCGCAGACGGAGTCGCGGGCAATAGCTAGTGTTAACACCGTCTGTCCGGGTGCCCCCAATGTGGGGGGGGCCATGAAGCTTTTTTTCACAAGTCCGTGCTTCCACTATGGGTTTACAACTTCAAAGACAACTTCAAATTAGAAACACGCTTGAACGTGTGGCTTTGTGAACTCATTTTGTATGGGGATAGTGAACGTGTTAAATATTACTACCACAAACTTAGAATCACAAATCATAGCCATAGTAACGAATCGAAGTGTAACATAAACTCCATGGTCAGCATTTTGTTGGCATACAACATATTATAATTATGCACTGGTTGGTTTTGTTGATACGTCAAAAATAAGACATTTGACAAGGGTTACGTAATGGGGTTACGTCATATATCACAACACAACAATGCCTTCAACATATTCACCCGTATCCATCCCGCCCATATCTAAGCATAATGCTATAGCATGAGGTCCTGGAAGGAACAGCAAGCTGGACTTAAGCGCCAAAACATCGCTCAGCATGAAACCGTACCGCCGGGCTAATAAAACATTCATGGTTCAAGTAAGACGATTTTCAGGCACAAAGTTAAGTAAATAAAGGTAGAATATAGACTGGTGGGATAGATCCCTAAGGGCTGTAATGGCTTGGTTAAGATCTACAATCATAATTTAAATAATCCGAGCCACGAGTATATATATCCGTGCGTGGGATACGGCAACAAATTCAGATCGACAAAAACATTTCCTTGCCTTTCTTTTTAATACTACTTATTACTTAGGTACAATTTCATGCAAGCGAAGGCTTCTTCAGTGTGAAATGCTTGTACAAGTCTGTAACTATTATAAACTACTTATTTATACGCTTTTTGATGTAACTTAAGATGCAGTATTTAACCATAAATAATGATCACACCATTGCAGATTTAAATACATATTTGCGATTGTCCATTAAATATTTTAATGACGGTTGGTTAAAGGCAGCGTAAAAAAGAAATTTTTAAGGATAGATCTTTAAAACGATTTTTCAAGAATAGATCTCGCTGCGATAAAACCATCACCTGTTGGCTGCCCCATTTCTTGTCTTTTGCTTAGAGCATACAACTTGCTGATATAAATAAGTGCCATAGCTCTTATGTCGTCGAATTTTAGTATCGGTACGTAATTTTTAGATGGGTCCCACTGAAAAGCAGCGTTAAATTGCGGCTTGCCGCAACATTATGCTGACTGGGGCTCAATTTATACTATTCGATTTTTTTTTATTGTATCTTTTCCTGCAATTTTTTTTCTGTGTATCGAATATGCGTAAATAAATCTCTCTCTCTCTAGGATTAAATCGATACGTATTTTTGTGTTGTTTCCTGTATTAAACGTGCGCGGGATTGCAGCTTCGTTCGGCGTCGCGGTTGGGCCGCGTGCGGGTGTTGGCGCGGGAGTTCGCCGGCGACGTGTGCGCACTGTGGCGGTACGGCGCGCCCTTCCCCACCTTCCTCAAGATCATCGGCACGCTGCTGCTGTGCCTGTTCATCGTCATGCCCCTCCTCTACCCGGTCTTCGTGCTCATCATCACTTATTTCACGTTTGAAAGTCTTTATCTGAGGTGGGTTCAAAGCGTTGACGACTGCGAAAGGTGACAATCATAATTACCTATAGTAGCCATAATTTCTATACAGTCTGCCAATTGAGTTGAGATATGAACAGTGCTCTCTTTCGAATAAGGGCGCACAGGACCTATGCTCACGGCTCCCGACCTCAGGGGTCCCGAAAAGCTTTTTGATTGAATTTCTTCTAAAGTGTATGCAGGTTTCCTCACGATATTTGCCTTCACCGTAAAGCTCATGGTTAATTACAAATATAATTTCGCACATAAGATTCAGAAAAACTCAGAGGTGCCAGCCCGGGCTCGAACCCACGACCCTCTGCTTGAGAGACCATAGGTCAAACCACTAGGCCACCACGGCTACTAGGCCACTACGGCTAATGTGTTCTATACGATGATGCCATTTTAATATACTTATCCTAAGAAGTTACGGTTTAAAAAAAATCGATATTATAAATTATAACCCATTCGATATTTTAATACATTTGGTATTTAAATTTTCTATATTAAGAACCGTGCCTACTGGACTACTATAAGACTGCTATAGTAAATATTGTGAATTAACTTTAGGGTGCGTCGGAGGGGATTTGAACCTACGTCTCCTGGCTATCCGTGCCGAGTATGCTAGAAAAATTACACCAAGCCGCCCCTAACCAACTCACCTGAAAAAATTGGTCGTTTTCACTTATACACCGTGAAATTTTAGTGGTTGTTTTCCCGAAACGAGGTGATTTAGTATCGATTGTACAATCGATTTATAATTACTATTTTGACTAGAGTCAAAAATCCAATTGTGAAAAACGAAAGTCGAAAATGACCGCAAACCAATAGTAACGCTTCGTTGGTACCTAACCTATCGTACGATCGTACGCTACTTGTACCAACAAAGCGTTACTATTGGTTTGCGGTTATTTTCGACTTTCGTTTTTCACAATTGGATTTTTGACTCTAGTCAAAATAGTAATTATAAATCGATTGTACAATCGAAACTAAATCACCTCGTTTCGGGAAAACAACCACTAAAATTTCACGGTGTATTTTCTGTTGGTGGTGGTTTTACCAATAGTAGCGTGAGCTATCGCAACTATCATAACTCATAAGCCACGACTCTTACATCCGAAATTCGTGGGGTAATTATTTTAGCAAATCTACACGCCACGGACAGTCAAAAGATGCGGGTTTAAATCCTGTCCGGCGCATCCGGACAACTTTTTCATTTTTTATCTTTTAATTTAGGTACCTATTATTTTTGGTTTTGTTTTTGCTGCCAGTTGGTGGCTGGAGCAGCCATGGCGCTTCTCCCCGGGCCACATCGGGCGGCGTGCAATCACGTTCGTGTTTCGTCCATGCGCATCAAGAGACGTGTGGAAAGTCCGCGAAGTTCTCACTCGCGGTATCCTGCTCGCACACTCCCTTGCCACCTCCGTCGACTATTTGTGTGTCATGCAGGGGCTCCTGGATGAAGCGTGAACCATCATGTTATGAACCACGACACAATCGATAACATACAAGCATCTCAACCTAAATAAAACCAGATCCTGTTCGATGCAAAGGGTGCAAAGAGATGTGGACCCTTGAAGTTATTGGATCGGTTAAGGTGCTAACAATTTTAAAGAATGCTGCATGCTGTATTCTACGATGCTAAAAGAACTATAAATTTCACCATTGCGCAGAATCCTAGCCTGCGTCTAATTAGGTCGCATAAACAATATTAATGATCCACCTTCAAACATGCCTCTAGAGAAGGACGTTTCACTTAAAAAGGACTTGAGGATAAATTTAAGTCGTATGTGACATCTGTCCAGACAAATAAATGGGTGTAACTTAAAATATGGTGGAGCAATGAAACTATTCAACCAGGTTTAATTGTTTCATTTTCCTTCGCACCTTAGAGATAAGAGGTCATTCATTAAAACAATTGCTATTATATGTTATACTTTCTGTGATGTTAGATAAATACTCTTTTATCCAATCTTCATTTACTCGAATGTATCAAACCATTGTTTTTTAGGGTTCCGCACCTCGAAAGGAAAAAGCGGAACCCTTATAGGATCACTTTGTTGTACGTCCGTCCGTCCATCTGTCTGTCAAGACCCTTTTTCTCAGGAACGCGTGGAGGTATCAATCTGAAATTTATATCAAATACTCAGGTCTACTGTCCCTTGGAGCTGTGAAAAAATCAAACTTCAACGCAACGCCAACGCAATCAAAAGATACAGCTATTTATGCCGCAAATTTTCGACACTTGTAAGGGAATCAAAACCTACAGGGTACTTCCCGTGAACTCAGAATCATGAAATTTGGTACGAAGCAAGGTCTTATAGCACAGATAAAGGAAAAATTGCGAAAAGCATATAATTTTTTTGTCTGTCTGTCTATATCTGTAACCAATCTACAATGATCCCACACTGCGCACATTTTGCTTAGATGCAAGGGTTTGCTAAGACTGGATGTTCATAGATACATATAAATTTGTACGGAACCCTCGGTGCGCGAGTCCAACTCGCACTTGGCTATTTTTTTTTCACTGTTCCACGTACCCTTTGAACACCAAGAACGCCTAAAGAGGTCGTGCGTGTACTGCCGTGCCTACCACGCCATCGACGCTTATAGGGGCATTTTCTGAAAAAAGTGTACCCTGTACGTTTTTTTTTAAAACCTAACAAATTTTGGGTTATTTTTACTCAGTCCCCCTTTTAACTGTCAGTTTTGTGACGCAGTTAACCATACATATTGTATGGACCGTCACAAAACTGACTAATAGATTTTGTATGGAAAATTAAGGATAATTAAAGCAAAACGGGTACATTTTTTTCTGAAAACCCCCATAGTGGTCATGTCATGACGTTTATTGTCAAAGAAACTTTGACACGCGACATTACGAGTGAAATTTGCGTTACTTTTCGTCTACACTCGGCGTGTTGGTGACAAATTTGTACTCGAAATGGGGCATTCAAAGGGATAGAAGTATTTTCGCAACTTGCCGGATGCCATCTCAGAATTTACAAACTGATAACGGCTTACACATAAATAAGGTACAGAGTAATACAATTTCGTTGTAAACACATTGAAAGTATTGAAGTTATCTGAACGAGATGCTCTAATATAATCTAACACTTAAGATTACCGTTACCAGTGGGGCTCGGCTAAAGAGCCTGGTTGACATTGCCGCGGCGCCGCAGTACCACTCTGGGAACCGGCATCGCCACACGAAGCGATGGCGTTGACTACCTTCGTCGGAATATTGGCGCTCTGCCAGCTGTAAGTTTACTTTATTAACTAATTAATGTTGTTCTTAGCTTGCATTTGTATTGATTGGCGATTGCATAAAACCTCAGCTACGCCGAGTTGTAAGTCGCGTAATAACGCAAACATGCAATCCTTATCGCTAGATATCAATCATCAAGCGATTTGAATTCCGAAATAGCAGCTAGAACTCGTTGTAACTGACTTATTTACTGCAGCTCTACATTGCATTTTTATCTTAATTTCGAAGTATTGATAAATAGTGTCAAAGTTGACAATGTTGATAATAATAATGAGGTAGGTATAAAAGACTCGTAGCCATAATATTAATGTGACTAATAGGTACTTATGTACTACGTTATCTGTTTTTTTTAACTGTCTCAATCAGCTAGGGCACCTACGGACTTCTTATGCCGGATCTTCGTCTATAAGTATATAGGTTTTATATCGATTAAACAAAAGACAAGTAGGTACAAATAATTGATAAGGTAGTTAAGTTGTTACTATACGGAATCATGGGTTGTCCAGGCGTTTTTGAGCCAGACTGTCTTACAGTTTTGTTTTTATTCTTGACGATTATCACTGGGTAGTAGTGATATTAGTACGTAAGAATAAATAAATATGTTTATTTATACAGATTTACACTAAATACACACATTTGTTTATATTTCTATAGGTATAGAATCCGGCTAAATATACACATTTACGAGTATTTATTCCTAATTGTAATTGGTAACTAGAGTGTAGGTACTAGAATTATGTATAAGGTTCCGCCTATCATTAAGCGCAACCTTGACCAGGACATTTAAAGTTAACAGACGCCACATCACCTTTTACTAATCACTGTGACGTAATAATTACCACCCAGTATTTTTTCTGAATGTATTCGAGTTAAGTATATCATTTTGTCCTGTTTGTACCAATTGAATGATGTACTTATTCCTCCATGTAACGCACTCGGGCTAAATTCAGGAATTCAATCGTTTGCGAGAGGATAGGAATGGACTGAGCTTGAGATGAGCCTTATTTTCCTGTTAATTCGCTTTTTGTAGGGTTCCGTATTCAACTAGGAACCCTTATAGTTTTTAAATAAATAAGGGTAATCCCAATCTCAGCCCAAACCTCTCTCAAAACAGTGATTTTTGGCGTTCCTTAATAGCAGTTCATCCCTATCCTCTCGCAAACGATTAAATTACCACTCGCAAACCGTGTTGGGCCGTTTCTGAATTTAGCTCCTGATGTACAATAAGATCTAAGTACCTGGGCGACCGAGCTCCGCTCGAGCTGAAACTCGGTACCAAGCGTTTTCCCAGAGATAAGACCAAGCTAGATCAATTTTTCATCCCCGAAACCCCCCACATACCAAATTTCCTCGAAATCGTTGGAGCCGTTTCTGTGATTCTGATTATATATATATCTAATATATAAAAATCTCTTGTCACGGTGTTTGTTACCGAACTCCTCCGAAACGGCTTGACCGATTGTTATGAAACTTTTTTGTCTATAATCGGTAGGCATGAGAATGGGTCGTAGGCTATTTTTTGTACTCCTGGGTGATGTATGGCAAAACAACGTTTGCGGGGTCAGCTAGTAATTTTATAATATCAGTGCACAAATACGTGATTCAGTATTGTTGATAGATCACGATTATCTGTTCAAGATTTTTTTTTAATTTTGAAATTTGGTTTGTTCGTAGTGATTCATCCAATAATTGGTCGAGTTAAAATAATAATAATAATAATAATAAATATTAGGGGACAATCTTACACAAATCGACCTAGTCCCAAACTAATCAAAGCTTGTACTATGGGTACTAGACGACGATAAACATACTTATATAGATAAATAAATACTTAAATACATAGAAAACATCCATAACTCAGGAACAAATATTCGTGCTCATCACACAAATAAATGCCCTTACCGGGATTTGAACCCAGGACCTCTTGCTTCGTAGGCAGGGTCACTACTAACTAGGCTAAAGCGGTCGTTACTATGAAAAACAAAAAAAATAAGTGATAAATATTATAACGAAAAATACTGAAATTTGTTATTTTAACGACACTGAATCACATATTAAAATTTGTGCACTTAATAAAAAATTACCCGTTTAAAGGTTAATACCTTAATAGATTAGATAGATCTAATATATAAAAATCTCGTGTCACGGTGTTTGTTACCGAACTCCTCCAAAACGGTTTGACTGATTTTTATGAAACTTTTTTCTCCATATTCGGTAGGTCTGAGAATATGTAGGTCGTAGGTACGCTATTTTTTGTATACTTACCTACCCCTATTCTTCGCAGACGGAGTCGTGGGCAACAGCTAGTAATACAATAATTATTATTATTATATCTGATTCAAGTCTACTGCGCGTTTTTGTGCCATTTCTCAGTTTGGAAAATGCAACATGAGCAATAGTTGCTGCGAATTCCTTTAAAAGAATTTTTCATTATTTGCAAACTCAACTCTACCACAATGACACTAATCAGGAAGAAATCTTAAAAACCTTAAGTTCCTATATTTACCCACTTGTCCGGAAGAAAATTGGCTAGGTTATCGACCCTTAGTTCATTTCATTACCAAAAGTAACAATAGAATGTATCCATGCGAAACGCCACGATAGTTAGGCACCTATTTCAAATTGTATTTTAATCAGCTTATTTGCAACCTAGTTGCATAATTCCAGACCAAAAATAAGAACTTTGCGCAATAACATTATAGTAGGTACAGTCAGTGTCAAGACTTTTGACTTGAAAGCAGGGGATCACACTTTTACTCTATCGCGTTAAAGGAAGGTTCTCAGTACTTCGTGTCAACTGGCTAAACGCTTATTTAGTCGGCTATAGGTAAATGAATCTCTTCTGTCTGTACTGTACATATCTAAATTGAAATATTATGTTGTGTGTGCGGGCGTGTGTGTGTTTAATACTCCTTAACGGTAAAACGACGGGAAAGGATTTGAATGAAATTTGGTATGTAGTGTTTGATAGCTGGATGTCCGAATAGTCCCACGGGATCGGGCTAAAATCCCAAAATCAACATCAACCGTTATGTTCAGAGACATGAAATTTGGCGCAAATACGTCGCATGTACGTTAGTGAACACCACGTTGGATTTTTTGGGAATTCCCAATGATGTTTTGCAAAATCTCGATATTTTAATTCAAATTCCAGATCTAATGGCTAACGCAAGAGAAGCCCCAAGTGATGGCAAGGAATTTACCGTTATTATTTTTAATCAGGGTGATATTTTTTCTGACAATGTCATCCTTCAATTTATCTAGCACAATATCTTATCGATACTGAGTTTAGTACATATAACTTATTGTCTTTAGGGATAAATTAATTCATACATTGAACAAATGAAAATTATGGAAAACGATGGAACCTCGGATCTTATACCTTATATATAACTTTTTCTGTTTATAGAGGAGTGGCTCATTACTCGAAGTTCCCGGAGGGTTTCACGTTCGGAGTGGCCACGGCGTCACACCAGATCGAGGGTGCTTGGAATGTCAGCGGTAAGTACCTAGACCGTACAGCTGGTATGGGGCATCACGTGCATAGCCTGTCAAGTATACAGTTTGCTGTAGCTTAGCCTAAAGTTAGCGCTGAAAACCGACTCATGCGGAACCGGATTGTAATCATCAGTCAAATTTCAGCAAACAATTATTAATTATTATTAAGTAGGTTTAAATTATACGAGTGAATTTCTAACTATCATGTAGTCATGTATATGTAGTTCCGCTTGAGGTTCCATGTCAAAAAAATATTAAATCTACATAAATTTAAATATATCTAATATATAAAAATCTCGTGTCACGCGGTGTTTGTTTCGAACTCCTCCGAAACGGCTCGACCGATTATTATGAAACTTTTTGTCCGTAATCGGTAGGTCTGAGAATAAGCCGTAGGCTATTTTTTATGCCTACCCCTATTCTTCGCGGACGGAGTCACGGGCAACAGCTCGTCTTATATATAAAAATCTTGTGTCACGGTGTTTGTTATCGAACTCGTCCGAAACGGCTTGACCGATTTATATGAAACTTTTTTCTCCTTATTCGGCAGGTCTTCAGTATTAGAGGTATAGGTACTTCGGTTGTTTGTGTGTATGGGGTAATCTCTGAAAGTATTGATTGATAATTAAAAATTAAAAATTAAATTAAATTTTTAATAATTAAAAATCGGTTCACACAATTTAACAAGTCATAATGTTCTTCACGAACGGTGTAACGGTTTTTTTTTCGGAATTGTTATAAAACACAGCTAACGTACTGCATTCTATAAGATGGCATTAAAAAAATGAGTAACGTTGATTATAAAAAATAATAAAAATAAAGAAATACTTATCACGGGACAATTCACACCAATTGACCTAGTCCCAAAGTAAGCTAAGTAAAGCTTGTGTTATGGGTACTAACTAGGCAACGGAAAAACATACTTATATAGGATAGATACATACTTACTTAAATACATATTAAACACCCAAGACCCAGAACAAACATTCGTATTTTTCATACAAATATCTGCCCCGACACGGGAATCGAACCCGGGACCTCAAGCTTCGTAATCTCAAACCACTTGGCCATCTGGTCGTCTAAAAAAATTATGAAAAATGATACATTATGACATATTAAATTATGGGAAACCAAGGGATCCCATAATTAACTAGAAGTACTATGCTAATTTTATCCCAGCAAATAGCAAAGCCGGACTCAGACAAATACATGTTTTCTTAAAACTCTTGAAAATTATAAACAGTAACACCTTCCTTAGGTGAGTAAGTACTTACATCTTATTGTTATCTCATTCCACTTTTTTACTTGTGTACGTTCTTAAGCCAGCTGTCACCTTTTTAAAGTGGCGAATGTCATATGTACACTCGATCAATTTTATCATCCATGATAACAAACTGTAGGTTGAGCAGGAACTAGTTTGTCAAAATAAGTAAAGTATAGATTAACTTAATCCATATCGTGGGGGATAGTGCAATACCGCGTAACGAGCACTGATAAATACTGCGTATTTGCACAACACCCATAGGGAAAATCCGCGTAACTGGCAACTGGGTGTTGTGCAGATACGCAGTATTGCACTATCCCCGACGATATACTTCAAGCCCTTGAAATTTTTGAATACCTACTACCTAGTACTTTTGCAGTTTCTTAATACAACAGAGAGCAAACTAGAGCAAACGATCATCAATGCAATTTTATTATCGTCGATTTACTTATTTCCTTTCTAACGTATGTTCGATATGATAGCGATATGCAGTAACTAAAGCCAACTCAACGATAAAAAAATGGGAATGTTTGATCTTTCTACATAATGTGAGTACAGTCGAGTTCACCAATATCTGTATCGCCAACCTTTCATAAATATCTAATATACATAGACCTTATTACGGTAACATAAGGTCTATGTATGTATAGATATTTATGAAAGGTTGGCGATACAGATATTGGTGAGCTCGACTGTACATAATGTAATGTTTTGTTGTTTACCTTTCGATATAATAAAGAGGTCAACTTGTTTATTATACTTATGTAGGGGTCTATGGATCTATTGAAACGATTCTAAATTACTTTTAATAAAAGAAAGCAACATTAAGCATAGGCCTCAGTAAAAGAAAGCTACAATGCAAAGCTAGGTCCAATATATATATATATTTCTTTTTTTTGTGACGGTTGAAGCATTCTACACATCCATTGAACGTAGATATAAGTAGTTAAGATATTTAGTTTTAGTTTTTTTTTTAACTGAGGGGCCCCATACATCACATCCCTGTACTTTTTTTACCTATATGTAATTTATTTTTAATGTTATATTGTAGTTTATATGTTTACTAGCTGTTGCCCGCGACTCCGTCCGCGAAGAATAGTAGCCTAGGACCTATTCTCAGACCTAGCAATACAGAGAAAAAAGTTTCATAACAATCGGTCAAACCGTCTCGGAGGAGTTCGGTAACAAACACCGTGACACGAGATTTTATATATTAGATTTTGTTTGTAATTATTTATTTTATTTTTGTTTGAAAAGATGACTTTCTGCCAAGTTTCTCGCGGCGCATTCTTCTTGGCAATGATGTGGTCCTTACGAAAGCGCTGGTAGTTTTAAAAAAGTGACATGTAAAAGAGCCCTTTGCGGCCTACTTGCAGAATAAACGTTTTGATTTTGATTTTAGGTTTTCCTGGATCGCAGGCAAAGTTGTGTGCAACCGCTTAGTAGTATTGTGTACCTACTTACAATAGTCATAATATGCGCTTTATAATACATAGCGTGCAACTTGGTGACGTTCTTTCCCTTCGTCACTTACCGTGAATTCGTTTCTAATAAAACTTACCGCTTGCATAAAGAATGATCAATATTCTTCCCCCCCCCCCATACTTCTTTGCACCGTTTCTTAAAATATCAATAATTTACAGGCAAATCAGAAAATGTGTGGGACCGACTGTCGCACACGAGGCCTGAAATGATCGCGGACGGCACCAACGGTGACATCGCCTGTGACTCCTACAACAGGTAATGCGGTAGAGGCGTGAGCAAAAAAGACAATATTTTGGCCGACAATGGGACCAAAACAACCACATTAATAAAGTATGCAAAGATTTTTTCGTACCTACTACGGAACCCTATCTTGGGCGTGTCCGACACACTCTTGGCCGGTTTTTTATTCTAAGAGGGAGGCAATCGAATAAGCGGGTCATCAGATGGGAAATAATCAGTGAATTCTAGTTGCTGATAATCACCACCGCCCTTGAATATCAACGAGTCAAGGAGAGTCACTGATCTGTCCACATTAGTATTCACTGCCGGGAACGCATATGTGCGTTTTCGTCACTTTCGCCTAGTGCCGCTGTTATAGTTTGCAGTCATTTGAACGTACATTGCATTTATGGCATAAAGCCTTTTCTTAGAAGCCTCGAAGTATGGGAAAAGTAACAGGCAACCCGGTGGAAACCGAGTTGTTGCGAGGCCACGTCACTGGGTTGCGATTATTGAAATTGTATTGTAATCTGTCTCTACCATGATACGCAGGTACCGCGAAGATGTGGAAGAGCTCTCGTACCTCGGCGTAGACTTCTACCGCTTCTCCCTTTCGTGGTCTCGGCTGCTGCCTACCGGCCGCGCCGACTTCATCAACCCCGACGGAGTGCGGTACTACCACGATCTGCTCGACGCTCTGGCCGAGAAGAACATTGAGCCGCTGGTATATTCCAATTCTCGCATTAAACAGATCTACTTTGAAATTTTTGTTTAAAAACTTGGCCAACGCTTTTGTAAGTAGTTTCGATTCCTAGTTCCTAGTTTCGAGCCCTTGGTTTTTTTAGGTAACATTGTTCCACTGGGACCTGCCGCAAACTCTCCAAGACCTCGGTGGCTGGGCCAATCCCAAAATGATCGACTATTTCCGCGACTACTCAGACCTCTGCTTCAGGGAATTCGGCGGCAAGATCAAATCTTGGATCACCTTCAACGAGCCCTACGAAATCTGCGAAGACGCGTATGGTGACTTGAAAAAGGCCCCGGCAATCGATAGCCACGGCGTCGGCTGCTATCTCTGCAGTGATACGCTCCTCAAAGCTCATGCTGAGTCCTACCATTTGTATAACGAGACGTACAGATCTACACAGAACGGGAGGATTATGATCTCCATCAACTCTATCTGGTACGAGCCCAGTGACCCTGCAAATGTTGAACAAGTTACGCTTGCTGAAGTTGCCAATCAGTTCAAAGTGAGTATAAATGCAATTGTCAATTAAATACCAACCCACTTAAATTTTAAATGTCTTCAATAACGGTGACATCTTTATTGTTGGTTGTTTGGTAAAATTGTAATGTTTGAGCCCAAATAGATATTAAATAATCCGGGATTCATCACATCACCAATGATGCGAACTTGCAATTTGATCATAAATATTTCTTTCACCTTCATAGACAAATTTATTACGACCAAGTTGACGCTGCGCTGGTAAGTCAGAAAATAATTGAACACTTTTTTTTACAGTTCGGTTGGTTCGCTCACCCTATTTTCACTGAACAAGGTGGATACCCAGCAGTTATGGTTGAAAACGTGGCCCAGCAAAGCTTAGCCGAAGGCTTGCCAAAATCTCGACTGGAGCAATTCGATGACTATTGGACCCAGAGAATAAAGGGGACTTCGGACTTCTTGGGAATCAACCACTACACAACTCACTTGATCACGGGGGCCGGTGTGGATCCGTTGGCAAAGTCACCGTCCTGGCTTAAGGATATTGGAGCTGTTACTACTATGGAAGTTGGAGGAGATTCCGCGTCTGAATGGCTTAGGGTAAGCTACCTTGATTTGCCTATTTATCACACGCTTTGTTAAATACTGGAGCTAACTTGTCCTTGTTTACGATTCCTCGAGACGACAAAATCCCCAATACATAAATTGTTTTAATCTGTGCATCATTTTGTGATCGTTGTCATTTGATGTAATGGAAAATATCCAGGTTGTTCCCACTGGCTTCGCGAACCTGCTGCGTTGGTGCAAAAGCTCCTACAACGACCCACCCATCTACATCACCGAAAACGGTTTCTCAGACCGCGGCACTTTAGAAGACTACGGTCGCATCAAGTACTTCAACGTAAGTTTATTCGTTTCGAACAATCTGATTTGAACAACAATGTGAACCTTCATTGATACTTAATTGGCCTGTTGTGTTAGGACTACTTGACTGAAATTTTGAACGTTATCTACGAGGACGGCGTGAAAGTACTGGGATACACAGCGTGGACTCTAATGGACAACTTCGAATGGCGAGCTGGATTTTCGTAAGTTACCCACTCCTTGACACAATATTTTATCCATGTAGCCAAATCTCTTTACTTCCGTTATTTAACGTAACGTAACGTGGCGAGGTGTACCTACCTGAAGTTTTTTTTACATTATATAAAAAGGTGAGGCTTATCTTTAATGAGGTATTCCGCCGTTATGTAGAAATTGTTAAACGTTATCTTGGTTGATTTTCAACCGACGAAAACAAAAGGAGGAGGTTCTCAAGTCGACGTGTATATATATATTTTTTTATGTATGATCACGCATAACTTTTTGCAGAGTAGTCCGATTTTGATGATATTTTTTTTATTGGAAAGCGTATACCCCAAGGGTGATCCCATGTAAATTTGGAAATAATATTCCTACCCTAAGGGTAGGAAAACAAGGGATGATTGACTAACTTTTTACAGAGTAGTCTGATTTTCATAGGTACCTAATTCTTTTTTATTGGATAGGGTATACCTTGAAGTTGGTATTATATAAAATTTAAAAAAAAAATGACCTCAAGGATGTGAAAAAGTATAAAGTAAAAACTTTTTAACAAAAACTTTTAAACCACCCAAAAAACTGAAAAGCAAAAAATAATACCTTTTTTGTTTGACCTTAATCTAGGTACCAGTTTGAAGTCGGTGCCTCAGCACTAGCCAGGAGGAGTGGACCTATAATCTTCAACCTGATTGGCTTCTATCACTCCTCCTGGCTCGTGCTGAGGCACCGACTTCAAACTGGTACCTAGATTAAGGTCAAACAAAAAAGGTATTATTTAATGCTTTTCAGTTTTTTCGGCGGTTTAATTTTTTTGTTATGCAGTGTCAAGTTTACCTCGTTATTGAAAGCTTTACGAAAAACTTGTACAAGCTGCATTAGAGAAATGGAAACTGAATACGTCAGGGCCTTAACACTTTGTTTTAGCTTTTTCTATTAATTATATATATGTCGGGTCTTCCCCTGAAGACTCGTGACCCTCTGCTCCAGACATGACGCGGGCAACGAAATAACACTCACGTATTTAACACGCAATTATCTATTTACCAAATGAAAACACATTTACAAGGAAATCTTAAATGATTGCACTGATTTTAACGGATTGAGTAAGAAACGCGGCGTGTTCGCCGCGGAACTAGATTAACGTGCTCACTACTTGACGTCTCCAATCTGAATGTCCCTCGACCGCCATCTTTTTACCGTTTACCGCGCTTTTTAATTTTCAAACCTGACACTTCCGCCTGCCAGGCTAGCCAACCCAACCAATCTAGTTCCGCGTCCAACACGCCCAAGCTTACCGCTTGACGTTTCCGGACATAGACAATAGGTGTCGTTAAAACTATGCAGAAATCAATCAAGTAAACAAAAATCATAATAGATGGCACTGTACTCCAATGCATACTGATTTAAAACTAATTTTTAAAATTAACTACGTGTGACGTCACTATCTACCCACAGCGACACGGCCATCTTGACATCTCACACGTCCTCGTGTGACGTATCTGAAATGAGAAAATAACTTGCACCAGAAAATGTTTACGGTATCGGCCAACCTGACCTCACAATTAGTAGTATGAAAGTAATGATGTACGATTGTACGAATGATGTAAAATTGGCCGTGCTTTGAATAAGCTGTTCAGAATCACCAACTTAGCTTACATGACAGCTCTTGGACAACCTTCAAAGGTGGTCCGGTAATCGCCTGCACCAGGCAACTCACGGACCACCGCTTAAGGCGACCGACAGGATAGTCACTACTATCCATCAACAGAACTGGACAATCCAAAAGGGCGACCGATGGTCACTCCTACTAGGTGACCCCCTGGACAACCCCTAAGGACGACCGATATTTGCCTTTATCTGGCATTTCCTGGACAACCCCCAGAGGTGACCGACAGTCTCTCCATTAGACTCCATGGACAACCTCTAAAGGCGACCGATAATCATCTCTAACCCTCGGACATCCAGTGGTTACTATTCGATATTAATACGCTATGTCATAAGCTAAACTAATCTTTAAACTAGTAATTACATTATTGCACTGAAATAAAACCTATTTTAAGATGAAAGGTCTTTTTGTACGTCAGAGTTGTTGATACTGTCGAGATCTTCGTCTTGAAAGCTACTGTCGGGCATTTTGCGTAGTCTGTCGTGTGCGTATTTGTACGTCCGATTAGAGTTTAGGGCTTTGAGAATATAGCGATCACCTTCCAAAACTTCGATTATTTGAAAAGGTCCCTTATATTTTGGGTCGAGCTTTGTTTGGTTTCGCTCTTCGTTTTGAAGTAGAACAAAATCTCCAACGGAAAATGGGTTTACTTTACCTTTTGATTTATCAAATCGCGTCTTTTCGTATGTAGCCGCTTTTTCTATGTTTTCTATTGCATGGGTCCTAACTTGATCGATGTAAACTTCGTGTTGCACATCATCCGAGAGCATAAGAGACAAAGGCCTTGCTACTTTCCCTATGAGTAGTTCTAATGGGCTGCATTTTGTGACACGATTATAAGAGCAATTAATTGCGAGTTGTATATCGGGTAGAGCATCCTGCCAGGAACGATTAGTAGCCTCAGCTGCTGTAAGCATATTTTTGAGCGTGCTCATCATGCGTTCTACTTGGCCGTTTGCTCTGGCGCTACCCGTAGCGATCAGATGCAATTTGATGCTGTTCCTGTCACAATACTCCTTAAAATCTTTACTAGCGAAACAACGTCCCTGATCTGCAATAATCCGTGACGGTGCTCCAAATAAGGAGACACTAGCATTAAGTGCTTTAATACTGCTGGATGAACCTATGTGCAGAGTATGGTGGAGCAACACGTATTTAGTAAACGCGTCTATCAGTACAAATACGTATTCTTTCCTGTCATTTTTGCCGCTTAACTTCCCGGTCGCGTCGATATGTACTGTATGCCACGGGGTTCCTATTTTAGGGATTGGATGCATTTCTACCTGTACCTTGCCGGAGTGAGACTTAGATACCTTGCATGTTACGCAATTTTCCACGAACTTTCTCACATATTTGGACATGTTTTCAAACCAGTATAATTCGAAGACTTTTTCCAATGTCTTTTGCCATCCTAAATGCATAAGACTTTCGTGTACGTTGTTGATGATAGACCAGCGAAGCGAGCGGGGTATGATTGGCAATGAACGGGTCCTACCTTGTCGTTGTATTTTACGATAGAGGATACGGGATCTCAGTTCATATGTGTTGGCCACATCACCAGGGAGCCTGTTTTCTTGTAATTCGGTTATTAACTTACTCAACTCGGCATCTTGTTGTTGTTCAGCGAGCAGCCAGTTGTCCGTTACTTCGGTGAAGTCGATCTGTTTTGGGGCTATTTTTTCTACATCATCGGCATCGCCAAGCTCATCTGGCAAAGGGTTTCTGGAGAAAAAGTCTGCGTGAGACATGCGTTTACCGTCAACGTGGATGATGTCAAACTCGAAGCTTTGGAGAAATGCCCACCACCTGTGGACTCGTGGAGTCAAGTCAAGCTTTTTCCGTGTAGCTCGGAAAGAACTGCAATCCGTGACGACCAAGAATTTGCGCCCGTATAAATAGTGCCTGAAGTGTTTCACTGCGTTGACAACCGCGAGAGTCTCCAATTCATACGAGTGGTATTTTGACTCCGCCGATGTCGTGCGTTTGCTGAAATAGGCAACAGCGTGCAACTTACCTGCCTTTTTATGCATTAAAACTGCGCCGTACCCAATAGCGCTCGCGTCCGTATGTAGTTGTACCTCTAACTCTGGATCGAAGATCATAAGCACTTGCTCATGTGTGAGGCATGTTATGATTTTTTGTCGTATGGCCTCATGCTCGGACTTCCAGTTTAGCTTACCATTACCAGCCGTGAGCGCGTACAAAGGTGCCATAATTTGGGAGAACTGTGGGACAAATTGTCTAAAATAGGAAGCCAGACCAATAAATTGTCGTAGCTGTCTTACCGTCTCTGGGGGAGGTAAAGCTGTCAACGCTTCGATCTTACGCGGGTTGGGACGTATTTGACCTTGACTAACCTCAAAGCCTAGGTACTCTACCTTTTGTTTTAGAAAAGCGCATTTCTTGATTTTTAGGGAAAATCCTTTTTCAGTGAGTACTCCGAGAACTATTTTCAGTCGCTCAAGTGCCTGATCTACGCTATCGGCCACAATTAAGACGTCGTCCATGTAGACGACAACAAACGAGTTTACTAGATCACCTAGTGCCCTAACAATCGCGCGCTGGAAAACAGAAGGCGCGTTTCTAAGACCAAAAGGCATTGAAAGGTATTCATATTGGCCTTCCGGTGTAACAAAAGCTGTGCGCTCGATAGAGTCGGGATGAATGGGGATCTGATGGAATCCTGAAGCCATATCCAATATGGTAAAGAAATGACCGCCGTGTAACTTAGCTATTTGATCAGAAATGAGAGGTAATGGAAACCTATCTGGTATAGTGTTTTCGTTTAACTCACGATAGTCCACACACATCCTGTCGGAACCGTCTTTCTTCTTCACGAGCAGTATGGGGCTGGCAAATGGTGAGGAACTAGGCCTGATGACGTTGGCTTTGAGTAACTCGTCAATTTTGTTACGAACAATTTGCCTTTCATCGGGGCTTAATCGATACGGACGACGATTTACGGTCTTGTGAGGGTCTTTAAGACGAATCTGCATCGCCTCCGTGTCCGCAGGAGCAGTTGGTAGTCCAGTCGTAAAGGAAGTCTCGAAAGATTTTAAGGTCTCGGTCAGTAATTTCCTTTTCTCTAATGGGACGTCAGTATTTATTAAGTCAAAGTCAATCGTGTTTGTCATGGGGAGAGAACAAGACTCTACTACTTTTAATTTTGTAAACTGTAATTTGTCAGATGACATGTGAATGGATAAGCCCTGAGCTAACACTTCGCGTCCGATCATGATATCGTGACGTAAGTAAGAGTCTGGCAGAACGTGAAAAAGGATTTCTAAGAATATGTCGTCAACCTCTACAACTGTCAGTATTTGCGTGGTGGAATTCACAGAAGTCTGTCCTATACCGGTCATAGTCACAACGTCAAAACATCGTTTTCCACTAAATTGACATGCAACAGATTCCTTAATTAATGAGCATTCGGCTCCCGAATCATAATAAAATGGCATTTGCTCACCAGAGTGCCGGAGAAGTCCCGTAGAGTTGTTCACGACGCATAGGTCCACTCGTTTATTCTTCACCGCGCCAGCTTCATTGCTATTACCCTCTTGGCTGCTCCTCTTCGGACAGTCATTCGCGTAATGACCCAGTCCTCTGCAGGCGAAACAGATGACAGCATTTTCCTTGTTGCCGATGAAGCTCCTTGGTCGGTTATCGTTCTTCGACCGGCTGTCGGTTTGAAGCATTTCTCTTTTACGAAAGCATTCTGTAGATTTGTGTCCTAATTTTCCACAGTAGTGACACTTGATGTTAGTGTTAACATTCCCTGTGCGAGTCTTCTTAACATCCGGTTCATTTTTGTCGTTACTCGATAATGATTTTCTTTTCAGGAAGGATACCGCTTTGAGCTCCTGTTGCAATTGCGTCCTTGATTTGATATCTGTTGTAAACGACATTCGCTCGACACGCGGCTCAAAACGGGAAATGTGAGCCAATACCGTGGCAATGGCTATTTGTTCGGTAGTCAATCCGTTCCATCGTGACATAATGGAAGACATTAAACTGGACGCATAAGCGGCAAGGCATTCCTTATCGTCAGGCTTTCTAGCATTTAGGTTAATCAAGAATGAAGCAGGTGTTTCGGAATAGTCGTACCTTGTAAGAAAGAGCGTTTTAAAATCACTCCATTTCATTCCGGGGTAAGCCACTGTTGAAAACCAGGTTGAAGCTTGCTTCTTGAGAGCGCGGCTTAGGGCCATCATCAAAGAAGTTCCGTGACATTGGGGGTCGTCGATACACATATCTGCAGTCGAAATCCAAGCACGAGCGTCGACGTCTTGCTTTTCTGGGTCAAAATCGGGTAGTCTGATTTCTTTGGATACTGACGGTTGCGGTTTGTTCAACGTTTGCAACAAAGCCATGAAATTTCTGTTTTGTTGTTCCATTATTAATCGCCATTTGTCGTTACTTGTAAGTCTTCCCGGTAATCGTGGAGAGTGGCATTCATTCCGCACTTCTGATGTCGGGTCTTCCCCTGAAGACTCGTGACCCTCTGCTCCAGACATGACGCGGGCAACGAAATAACACTCACGTATTTAACACGCAATTATCTATTTACCAAATGAAAACACATTTACAAGGAAATCTTAAATGATTGCACTGATTTTAACGGATTGAGTAAGAAACGCGGCGTGTTCGCCGCGGAACTAGATTAACGTGCTCACTACTTGACGTCTCCAATCTGAATGTCCCTCGACCGCCATCTTTTTACCGTTTACCGCGCTTTTTAATTTTCAAACCTGACACTTCCGCCTGCCAGGCTAGCCAACCCAACCAATCTAGTTCCGCGTCCAACACGCCCAAGCTTACCGCTTGACGTTTCCGGACATAGACAATAGGTGTCGTTAAAACTATGCAGAAATCAATCAAGTAAACAAAAATCATAATAGATGGCACTGTACTCCAATGCATACTGATTTAAAACTAATTTTTAAAATTAACTACGTGTGACGTCACTATCTACCCACAGCGACATATATATACGTACCTACAATCTAGATTATTTGTAAAGACTTTTTACGGAAGTTCCCATTCAAGATGTTTTCACGCCTCTGAACATAGACCAATGTATGGAAATACTTATCAATCACAAATTAAAGATCCCGAAAATTATTTACAGAGGTGCTCACTGAATTTCCCAATAATCTGCTGAAATATACTGGATTACCTAATTCTAAGGCAATTGGTTGATTCAGGCGTTACTTTGTACTTCATGTGTATATACTTACAAAGTTGAATCATCTGTTCAAAACGATACATCGGGTGAAATTACCGACATGTAGCCAGGCAACTGTAGTCGCTCGTATATGAATGAGAAGAGTACAAAAGGTATCTCTCGTGCTCTTCCCACTCATACGAAAGATAGAGTTTGTCAAGCGAGCGAGTCGTGTCCATTGAAAACAGGCGGCATTTTCAAAAATCTTTTATATTTCAACACTAATAATACTGAAAACTATGATTGATACTCGAATTTATGTAGCAGTAAGTAGTTAAAAAGGCAGCTACATAAATACAAGTTTAAATTATAGTTTTCAAAGTCTTATTAGTGTTGATGTATAAAAGATTTTTGAAAATGCCGCCTGTTTTCAATGTACACGACTCGTTTGACAAACCCTAGCCAGGAGGCGACTACTGAGCGATATTATTAAAAAGCCGACTATGTATTTTGCCTATGCAGGTACTGTTTGCCATATTTTGCATTGAACATAATTTTATCCGTCCGTGGCCTAGTGGTTTGACCTATTGCCTCTCAAGCAGAGGGTAGATGGTTCGATAATCCGGGCTCTCACCTGCGAGTTTTTCGGAATGTATGTGTGAAATTGAGCTTTACGGTGAAGGAAAACATCGTGAGGAAACCTGAAACGCCTGAGAAGAAATTTAATGGTGTGTATGAACTACGGCCCAAGCCTTTTCATTCTGAGAGGAGGCCTGTGCCCTGTAGTGATAAAATGATGATGTTATTCCGCAGCGAGCGCTTCGGCTTCTACCACGTGGACATCACGGACCCGGCGCGCCCGCGCACGCCCAAACTCTCGGTGGAATACTACCGCCAGCTCACGGCCACCCGCGAGCTGCCGCAGGATGACCGCTTCAAGGACCCCGCCGTAAGACAGTGCTCCCCGTACAATACCTAGCAGCGGCGTGGCGTGAAAACGGGTCTCATTCTAAATCCCTAACATCGTTTGTCCTAATGTAATGTTTGTCCTAATGATCGATTGTCCTAACACTTTTTTTCTCGGAAACCGTGAATTTTTCAGGAACTTTGAAGTGATTATCCTCTAGAACTCTAAAGGTTAGGTTAGGTTTGTTTTATAAAAATCCAGAATAATTAATAGATTTTAAATAAAAATAGTTAGGACAATCGATCATTAGGACAAATAATCATTAGGGGTTTAGATATAGAGCCGTGAAAGCAATACAAAGACAATCCGGAACAAAAAAGACTCCTACAAGCGACGAGTGTGAAAAGAGCGAGTGAGACCACTCACATCCTTTTGGCAACTATGGTTGCCAATTTTTTTTTATTTCAATCAAATTTATTCCTTAAGTCAATAATGACATTGCTGAGTCATTTGTCAATAAATGACAGTAGGTAAATGCAAAAAAGCACGCGTGTGCACATAGTTAGCGTGAGCTAGGGAATGTCTTCGGATCCAACACCTGGCAGTTACACTACCTACATGTACAGTGGACTACAAAAAGATTGATAGGTATAGTCAAAGTTACAAAAATATGTAAGTATAGGGTAAGTACACGACTTTATTACCTTAGCGTTAAGGTCATGTACTTATATATATTTTTGTAACTTTGGTTGAATCGAATATCTTTGTAGTCGACTGTACGTACCTAGACTAAAGGAAAGTTTAGACTTTGTCATATTTGTTATCACTTAACTACGTCACATAACCAGTTATCAAGTATGAAAAAATGTGTGTGTTGAAAATCGAGTTGTTACGGAGCCACGCCGCTGCTAACTGGCTAGAGTAAAACAGTACTGTAACAATATATCTTACTAATATTATAAATTTTAAATGTGAAAGGTGTGTGAAAGTTTGTACAGATGGATGTATGGATGTTTGTCACTCTTTCACGCTAAAACGGTTTTACGGATTCTGATGAAATTTGACATGCAGATAGTTTATAATCTGGATTATCATCATATATAATACTTTTTATCCCGAAAAATTGCATGGTTCCCGTGGTATAACGATACACGAATTCTTCTCAGTCGGAGTCGCGGGCAACAGCAAGTGTGAAATAGTACTTAGTCCATACCGTACAGTGCATAAATATAATCCTCTCAAACTTTCACACTAGTGTAGTGAGTGTGATTAGTTAGGTTTAATACTTACCCAGCATTTTTATGGCGTTTTGTTTTTCGTCACTATTCGTCATATATTGTTCAAAGGGCTCAGAGTTAACTTTATATGAAAGAAAACAAAAGATAGTGCCGATGCTAATTTTAGTTTGATCAAAATTATTTCAACTGGTCCATCTGTTGTCGTAATATTAACTAGGTATATTTAAATATGGAATTTCCAAAATATTGAATAATATTTATTATTAACCACTAATTTGTGATGATGACACCACCAATCAACTCACGTACTTTTTATGAACCTTAAAAACCTGATTCTTCTATAGATTTTGCAGGGCCAACAGCTAGTTATGACGCCACTTCTTTGCCAACTGAATGGATAAACTATTTATTTTCTTACATTAAAAATCATTCCCGCATTCATTCAGCATTCCCGAAGCGATACGGCTTGGGAATCTTTAAAAAACGAGCCTCTATTTATCAAAAGGCAAATCTTTCCTATACATCTTACATTTCAGTCAAAAGTAATATAAAAAAAAAATGAAGTTGAAAAAATAAATACAAAAAGATACTTCATAGCTAACTTGTTTCAGAACTAAATAAAGTGTTCTTTTACTAGAGTCGCGTCTCGGTATTATTGGTTTATGGTGTCATCACTCAGCATCCCTATTGGCATGCACCTCGACCTTATTAACCTTATTATTCTTAAATGAATCTAATGTAACACTTGATTGATTGGACAATAAAAAACTTCGATGCCTAAATCCATTGACAATTTATAGTAGGTAGGTAGGTACAGTTATAAGTATTTTAATAATAATAACATAATGGGGATGTTGACACCACCAATCAACTGACGTTCTTTTTATGAGCTGTCAAAACACAATCTCCCATACAGTTTGAATGACAATAGCGACATATGACGTCATTGTTCGCAATGCTCAATCAACTAACTATTTATTTGTTTTAAAGCAACAAAAAATCTAATTTTGCATTTAATAGAAAATTAATCTGACTTTCAGGGCTGAAATAAAGCGTTGCTACGATGCGACTCCTGCGAGTCAAACTATTTGTAGAATGTAACGTTATAAATATACTAGTGAAAAGCCGATTCTATGTAAACACTACTAACACTTGAGAATAATACCTACTTTGCAATATTTTCAGCATGTAAGTTTTGCTTTATAATATTTTCACAGATGAGGCGCTTTTGAAGCTTGGTTTCGGGTTCATAACCATGTATGTATTTATTTAATTTTTGATATTATAAATTATAATATTATCTATTCATTATGTTTATGGGATCAAGGTAAAATTTTCTAAGCACTGCTTACTTTTTCACAGGTGTTCAGAAGCGAACTATGACTCCACACATCGCACCTATCAAAATAATTGCAAATTAAAATAAAAATTGTATTAAAACAAATATTTATTTAATTCATATAAGAATATCGAATTATCTACAATGAAATGATTGTAAATTATTTTCCTAAGAACTAATTTCATTGTCGTAACATTGATACACGTACCTTATGTTAAGTATAACAAACTACAGAGAAAACTTGCATCTGCTGTCAGCTTGAAGATATGTTTACAATTATAACGGATATACCTACTTAAGAAATAAACGTATGAAACATAATATTGTTCTGAATATTATTCTGTTCGTATAAGCAGTGCCGGCGGGCGGCGCAAGCGACGGTTAGCAATATGGAATGTTTCCCGAACTGTCCGCGTAGAAGCGGACACAGACCACGATAAAATAATTAAACGATAACACTGTCAATTGTTTCATTTAGCTCTGTCGAGGAGCATTAAAACATACTAAATGGAAAAGCGAATACAGAATAATGAACCGAAGAATATGAGGAGCGTCTTATGTTCGGAGGACGAGAATTAAATACGAGACGAATATAAAATCAAGTACAACAAATATGGATCTACAGAATACAAAATTAAATGTACCATAAACCCAGCACCGTTACGTCTAATTATAATACTTACACAGATGCTTATCGAAAATGAAGATTACATTAAGTCTTATAAGAATAATAATAGTACGTTACTAATATGGCAAAGTTTTCAATGTAGCATTCATATTAAAGTCCTAATTTTACTGTCGTAGTTTCAATCGAGCTAGCTATATTAATAAATTTCATACAAAAAATCTAAAGACTAGGTGGGCTAAAACAATTTTGAGAGAGTTCTGACAAAACTTCAATAGATAAGATAGAAAAATAGTTAAGTATATTAGAAGACTTTAATACTCAGTTAACATTAAATTATATTTGCAATAATAATCTGAGTTGGCACCAAAGGGGGCGTGTTTCTTGGCGCCGAAAGCACTAGCCGCGTGGAAGCACACCTTATGTCGTAAAATACGTAGACATTCAATTAAATTTTTCCCTAATGTTAATTAGCTAGCTGCACCCATACACGTAGTATAAATTCCTAATTAAATTTAACTTTTAACAGTGTATATTGTAATTTTGCCAGCATTATTATCTAGTTCACAATTAGGCTAAGTTTACAACTATCATAGATACTTATGCGTATTTATAAGTTTTATAATCTCGACAAATACACAAGGACGGTGTAAGTAGGTAGACGATCACGATACTTCCTACTGTATAGGTAGTTCAATTCTGTCCAATTACACATAACATAATATTAATTTAACATCTTGACCATATAAACTGTAGATGTAAATATATTTTTTAACTTACAGACCACAATAAATATATTTTATTAAAAGGCACAACAAGGCACTGTTCCGTCGAGATGTTATCACAATTTTAATAATTAGTATATCAACATAGGTATCCATGCAAATTCATTCAATTAATTTATTCTAAATAGTCAAAGAAAGGATAGGATTTCCATTAGTCTTAAAGCTAAAGATTATTGGAAACCTAGCTTACTATAAGTTAGTATTGCAAAACGGCTTCTTTCTGGTAAGAAAGGAGGCTTGCATCGAAAAAATAATGATTGCCATTTAGACCCGAAACGTCGTTAGCCGCGCGCGAGTTATCTATAAGTAAGTAGTCTTCTAAATAGTGACTAGCCAGCATTACAGTCATGGCCTACCACTTATGGGTACCTAACTACTTGGCATTTTTGTCATAGCTCTACTTTTTATCTAAATCAATACCGATACTATGCATGCTATAATACTTAACGTTGAAGTTGAAAACATGTAGGAAGCAAATTATAATGCTACTTACAGTTAAGTTAGGTATTGAATGCCCTTTCACTGTTCAAAAAACATCGTTTACAACGCAGGGCGTCAATTAAACATTGTAATGAGGATAGGTACAATTACCTAACTCATTTTGATAAATGCAAAGACTTCAACATACAATACTGTATTACTTACATCAGAGAGGCATACCTGTACCAAACAACGTTAGTACTGCACCAACAAAACACACACGACAAAATTCCACGTCAACTCATACACGCAACTACTTAATGTCTGAAATGTACATCATATACATCTGGTAATCTGTGTGTGCGGCAGTCTCGGCCCGGCCGCCGGACGCCTACAGCCAGGTCAACACGTTGTCCGGCTTGTTGGGAGTCGAGTTGATCAGCGACTGCACGTCGTCCAACAATATGTCTGCTGTGAATTCGCCCATCTGGAATAACATAGATTTAGAATGTAAAAAAATACAATACATTTCAGAGTTCGATATTGGAGTAATTTAGAATTTTAGGTACACTGTTGGGCTATCACTATCAGTTACTTTGTAGCATGTAGTGCTTAAAAAATCATTATTATTAAAAGTGAGTGAAGTTCTAAGAAAGCTATACAAAAACCATTTTCGTCCAGCGCTTTGCAGCAAAATAACGTCTTTTTTTTAGGAAACTTTTAAACTTCTTAATAATAACTTACGAATATGAAATCATCGCTGTTGTTTTGTATTGTACCTAACATATCAGTGGCATACAAATAAAATGACGAGGGGGTAGCAGGTGCACATAATATAACCTTGCGGGACACCAGTATCGCTAAGCTGAAGGAAAATCATCCTAAGCCCCGTTAAGTGCTTCCGATATGACAATCAGACGATAATATTAAATGGCTTTAGGGAAGTTCTTGGAAGGCCAACATTCAGCTCTTTAATCTTTTCTTTCCCCAGAGCTAGCCGAAACAGCTGTTCCACTGATTTTATTCCGGTCCATTCTCGAATGTATATCTAATGTATAAGCTATATATCTTACGTCAGCCAATCCTGCGCTTTCCAGATATTTTACCCATGATTATTGTTCACAAAAGACGGTAGTGGTCGGTAGTGGTTAGGGAAGTTTGGTACCTGTAAAGTATTGAGGTCATCCGCGGAGTCTAGATTGTCGGCGAGCGTGATGTCTGCGGGGTCGACGGCTCCCGTCTCGCTGCTGCAGTCCATGCGGTCGTCCATGCCGAGGAAGTCGTCCGGTGTGTAGGCCTGTGGTCATCGGCACCAGGTTATTATGGTAAGACGAACACAGACAGAAAAAACCGGTCAAGTGCGAGCCCGCCTCGTACATGAAGGGTTACGTACCTCCTTACAATGTTTTAAAAATATTATAAAGATATTAATTACGTTATAAAGATCGAGTTAAAAACGCTGAAAAAACGCGTTTCTTGTGTGGTGACCCTCTTTAATTTTCAACTTTATTTTATTTTTAGTAGTCGTTACAGCGGCCACAATAGGTAAATAATAACAGATGAAGATTATCAGCAGGTTCTTGCTATTACGGTTCAAGAGAGAAAGCCCGACAGACAGCGGAGTTTCTGTGATAGGGTCCCGTGGCAAAGTAAATAAAAGAATTGTTGCCATATTCAAGCACTTTTCCTTAAAATTTAACAGACACGAAGAGTCTCATTTAATTTCTACTCTTGGTTGTCGGATCGTAAGGTGCGAAATATATTTTGAGACTGGAGAGCTTGAGCTATACTTTACCTAGAGTAGATTGCACACTGTTAGACGTTGCAATCCTTGAGTTGAATTATAGTCTAAATAAGCGTACATCTCGAAATTTGAGACAGGATTTGCCAATTGTTGAAAGTATTTAAAAACCAAACAATGAACTGAAACAATTACTTTGCTCACCTAGTACAGCATACTTTTTTAATGTGTTCAATAAACTTAATTTCGTTCACGTCTCATTGATTTGATACCAAACTGATCTCGGCAATAGGGATGTTGAGGCCATTAAAAAATAATTCGAAGACACGACTCCAGTAAAAAACGCTTTATTTTAGCCCTGAAAAGTAGATTAATTTTCAATTAACTGCAAAATTAGATTTTTTGTTACTTTAAACCAAATAAATAGGTACTTAGTTAGTTGATTGAGTCGGCGAACAAGTGACGTCAGAAGTTGCTATTGCCATTCAAACTCTATGGGAGAATTGTTTTGACAGCTCATAAAAAGTACGTCAGTTGATTGGTGGTGTCAACATCCGTATTGTCTGTTTGGTACTATTTAGTTAATCAATATCTTAGAAAAGAAAAGGTACAATCCTAGATCTCCTTTTATTTTCATTTTGACAAGGCATTAGGAATTGGTCAAAATCCATTAACGGGATTGGTAACCGTTATCACTAGGGTTCGTTATCAACGTGTAGTTTTCACAACAAAGTATGGTTGGCAAAAAAATGTACACAAGTATTTTTAATATAATATTATATATTTATACAATGTACAGTACACATTTAATGCAAATAAATATGAAGAATCGTCAATATGAAGCGCTATATGGTTGGTTTACATGCACTTCAGATAATAATAAATAATAAATAAATATCACGGGATGTTTAATATAAAGAGTTATAAAAGGTTTGCTAATGTAAAGAATTACATCCTGAGGTAAATATCTTTTAGTAAAAAATAATATTGAATATTTACATGTATTGATTTTTCTGCCAACAATATACATAGCTACGAAAACTGCACGATAACGATCACTAGTTATCACCGTTTGTAAGTGTAGGCTACTTTTCGCTTTACTTCACATTAGAAATGATGAGATTCTATGTACAGCAGTGGACGTCTTTCGGATGAATGGTGATGATGATGTATGTTATATTACCTGTGAGACAGCCATGCCGAGCCCGCTGTCAGCGGACTCCTGTCGCTGATGGTCGGTGAGCCCCGACAGGAATGGGTCGAGGGGCAGCTCTGTGCCCGCGCCCGCGCCCGTTCCCGCGCCTGCGCCCGCACCGCTCAACGACGACACGATAGATGACGCCTGCCGCGCCATCAGCTCTTGCTGGAATTGACAACAAGGAGAGTGAAAATCTTATAGATAATTGATTGATTCAGGCGCTACTTTGCGGAGGTACATATCAATGAACCACAAGTCCACAATCAACCTTGCTCCTCTACTACCAAACTTAGCGAGGGTTTTTAATCCTATTTAGATAATGTATACTGTGGATAGTTATCATTGTGGACGCTAATTGGACGCCAGCAGACAGCGACGCTTTCCCTGTTCATTGCGTGTGCCGCCAGGTAACCACTGTGTGGCAAGCGCCTCGGCCATGCAATGAACAGAGAACACGCTCGCCGCTCCGCTGCCCATCCCGCTGTCCACTGGCGCCCAGGCCGCTTCCTTTGCCAAAAAATAATAACTCATTACGAAAGCACCATGCTAAGTTAACGTAAACAATAAAGCGTCATTCTTTTAATGGGTAGTATTAATTCACCGAATGCTTTTTTAGGCGTAGCTGGAATTACCCAGAGCTAGAAATCGGTCATTACATTATATAGCAGACTACTCGATAAGACTCAAGTAGGGTTGAAAAGGTAGATAATTTGATGTGCACAAACGTTCCGTCTTATATTTTGTTTAATCAGTACCTGCAGTCTAATTTCCTGCTGGCGCTGTTTGAGCCGCTCTCGCTCCAGCTGCAGAGACTGCAGGCGTATTTTCTGCTGCAGCGAGGCGTTGACCCAGCCGCCGCCCGCCGCCGCCGTGCCCGCTGCCGGAGTGCGCTGCAAGTGTTGCGCTGGAAACAAAATGCACAACATAAAGCAACGCTCACCACCAACGAGATACCAATCAATAATGATGATAGCCTACTACTTACGTATTCTAGGATCGAACCAAGAAGTGGTGCGAGCTGCGTGGTTGATGAAGTAGATCTCCCCTTCCGGAGTCGCCGCCTGCTCCCAGCCATCGGGCAGCGCGCCCAGTGAGTCTGGCGTTGTGTTACTACTTGTACTCTTCGCTGCTGAAATCAATCAGACGTACTCTATCAATGCGCTTGTAATTGTTGGGCAATTATGAATGACATGTATGATCCTCTCAACAGCGACTAGTTGCAAGCCAGTAGTGATATAGTCTAAGACGTACGCGCACGTGATCGGTAATCAGGTGGACACGGGGAAGGTCATCGCGAGCTCGTTCCAAGAAAACAACGGCGCCAGACGCACGCCCGCGCAACGCGCTGCGTTGGCGCACTCGCCAAATGAATCACGCACCGCACAATGCCGCGGCACAGCCGTCGCCACCAGCGTGTGGCGCTCAAAGGTCCACTCTCATTCACAGTTTTATCCATTGGCCATAGTGCTCATGAGGTGTCACCATTTATTATTAGACCTAGATCAAATGTACCTACATACAATTTATAGGTAATTAACTACTTTAATGTAACCTAAACAAAGGCGTCCCGTGTCTTTGTGGATTTTCCCAAGCCTGTTTTGTTATTACTTGCATCATATTTATGATTTAAAGAATAATTAATAAATAAAGTCTAAGAAAACATTGCGTCTTAAATCATTCAATGACTCTAAACGTGCAAAGCAGCTAGTAAAAACAAAATAGTTTTATACTTTTTGAATTTTTTTTTATCTGTGTAATTGGATTTATATGAAACAGTTGAGACTAGAGATGCACGATACGCATACGAGAAGTCAAATTCATATAACAGACAAGTAGTCAGTCAAATTCATGTTATAGTTATAATTCAGTGTTATTGTCAGTGGCGTAGCGTACCTTGGAGGAGCCCTGTATCAAAATTAGTTGGGGGGCTTTCCCGGGAAGCAAGAGATTAAGTGACATTGTTGATACCATTTTACTAATTTTTGCTTACACACGTTAGGTGCCTCTGTAACCCGGGGGCCCGTATCATTGATACGGCTGATACGACGGTAGCTACGCCCCTGGTTATTGTAAACTTATTTATTTACTACATAATATTTGTGTACATATATTTGTAATATTTGTATATATATACTGTATCGTAATAATTCATGTCAAATAATTATTACCTACTAGCTGTTGCCCGCGACTCCGTCTGCGAAGAAGCGTCTGCGTTAGTTTATCGCTAGCCTGCGGGAACTATGCAAATTTCCGGAATAAAAAGTCTTGTCCTATATCCCAGGATTTCAAACTATCTCCATTTCAAAATTTAATCCAAATCAGTTCAACGGTTAGAGCGCGAAGCGATAAAGAAAGAGTTATGTTCGAATTTATAATATTATAAGCTATCCTAACTTTCAAATTGGATCAAACTGCACACGGTGTGCAAATTTTATTACAATCGGTTAAGTAGTTTAGGAGTCCAACGCGGACAAACAACGTGACGCGTAATTTATATATATATTAAGAATTATTAACAACATGTAAGACGACCAGATGGCCTAGTGGTTAGAGAAACTGACTACGAAGCTTGAGGTTCCGGGTTCGATTCCCGTGTCGGGGCAGATATTTGTATGAAAAATACGAATGTTTGTTCTCGGGTCTTGGGTGTTTAATATGTATTTAAGTATGTATCTATCTATATAAGTATGTTTATCCGTTGCTTAGTACCCATAACACAAGCTTTGCCAAGCTTACTTTGGAACTAGGTCAATTGGTGTGAATTGTCCCATGATATTTATTTATTATTATTATTATTTATTACATGTTACTTGTTCATTTTCAACCGTGCTTATCCAACTACCTACCTATACGTATACTTTTGACATTATAGCTAGGTACCTAATTCAGCAATTAGTCAGTAGGCAAATACCTAATCATTATTTTATGATCATTATTAGTAAATCCACGGTTCGCAACAAATTATTAACGAATAAGGAAAAATCTTGATTGCAACAACATACCTAAGCCTTTTGCCTGAAATTTAAACTTTATTCATTGAAGAAGTAAGCCAATAGATAATACTTAACTATACTTTACCGGTAGATAAGATGATAAATATGACATTCCTAGATGACGATATCAAATCAAAATTTCCAGGAAAGATGCCTTCACAACAAAATTACTTCATGGTTAAACAAAGTTAATTTGTTATCATGACATCGATTAGAGTGGAATGCGCAATGAAAACACATTTATTTGTGGCTCGAGACAATCTACATAGATACAGAGAACTTGGAGATGAGGTATTAAGAAAGATAAGGCGAGACGGAGCACCGGCTGGCACTTGCTCGGTGCGAGTGGCGCCGCGAGCAAACACCGCGGTGGCTCCGAACGTGACAACAGCACGTACTGTAGCTATAACTATCACAACACAAAAATGCGTGAATAAGTGTATTCATGCGTTTTCACACGTAACGTGACGCCTTACACAGATAGACTCAAAAATCGTTTGAAGTTAAAGAAACAAGTGCGTACATTGTTGTCGCGAACTATGTCTAAGACAACACAGTGATGATGGAGGGAGGAGAAATAAATTATGACATTGTATTGAAGCTAGCGGTTGGTCGGCGGCGGTGGTGTCTCAACGCGCAGGCGCTGAAAGCCGCAGCGCCCGCGCAGCGCCAGAGCGCCCCGCCGCCTCGCGCGCGACGCGACACCGATGTATTTTCCGAACACCTTTCATCGCTCGTCTCGCATCGACCGACGGAAACAACGCGTTAATACCCGTCATAAAATCGGTTTTAGAATTCGGGTTATTTACTTGTTTTTATTTCAGTTCCATGATAATTTTAAACGCGACTCTGTGGCCAATTAGATCACGTGAAAACGAGATCAGAGAAGAATTGGCTCTTTGTGAATGTTGTTAACTACCTACAGAAACCGAAGCCACGTTATCATCATATTTAGCAGCCTTCACGCTTCTTGCAGAATACCTACTTAAGTCGAATATTAAATTCACATCCTTGAGACTGTTCTTTAATTGAATGTCCTAACAACCCGAAAGGTCCTGTTTGTCATGCATGTAACAGGAAGAGTTATATAGATGCCTACGATTCCGGTTCACAGCTTTGACATTTATAAAAAATATATAGGTAGGTATATATTTTGAGCACCCGTATTTGTACTAGGTAGTATTTTCTGTCATGTGTAAGCACTAAATAGCTGCCAGTTCGAACACCTGTCTCATAGATATTAACTTTTGAGAATGCATTAAGGCAGATTCCTGCCTTAATCCATTCTCAAAACCTGGTCCTATTTATTAACCGCAATAGCCCATTAAATTTAATCCCGGTCAGTCCACGATTCCAATGTTTAAAAGAAACGAGCTCGAACTATCTGTATTGTCAGTGAGATAGGCTTGTCCTGGTTTTGTTACGCGCTAGCCTTAATTTGATCAAAAACGAAAGGATTACGTATTAATATTATAAATATTAATTCTAAATTCTGTTCTCTATTTGGTGTCTTGAAATATTTTCACTTTTTGTGTCCAGATCCAGAATCAGGAAATTTTCGATGTTTACTTATCTACACTAATTATTAATATTATAAAGAGGAAAGATTTGTATTTTTGTATGCAACGAATAAACTTAAAAACTACTGGACCGATTTCAAAAATTATTTTGCCGTTAGATAGCTACATTATCACTGAGTGACATAGGCTACTTTTTACCGCGGGAAAATACCTTTTCCAACGGGAAAATTAATTTATCGCGGGCGAAGCTGCAGACGGAAGGCTAGTTTACTTATATATTGCCGGCAGCTTTCTATACCAAGAGGCCGGCGTAAAAACTCCTTACATTTAATGAAAAAGTGGAGTCCAATCTTCGTTCAAGAAGTCAGGTTGGAGCAGGTGGTTACCTGGAGCCGGTGCGGGGGTGATTGGCTGCGGCTGCGGCTGCGGCGCCGGCGCGGGCGCAAGCAGCGTCTCCGCGCTCTGGTGCTGCACGCCGGCCGACACACTCTGTGCCGCCAGCGACTTGCGCGGGTCCTCCCATGTCGTCGTCTTTGTTATGTGACTGTGGACAACAGAGAAATATCGTTAGTCACAAAAATTTAATTCTGTGGAAAAGTTGGTTCTTATTGGAGATGTCGGCTGTCAAAAGGAAAACACGCTACCTTACAAATAACTAGGTCTGCCACCCCTCCGGGTTTGACCCGGAGAATACGGGTACATATACAGGGTTATTTGTAATTCACTGACATCCTCTTAACCCTGAATTCCTATCACTCAAACAAATGTTTTTTGTTTTACGACTTTTTAAAATGAAGCACTTTTTTCCCCATACAAATACATACAGTATCGTAAAAATAAGAGGTAATCTCAAATTTTCAAAACGTTATTACACCAAAAATATTAAGTTCAGACAAAAGCCGTAAATCAAAAAAACATTTGTTTAAGTGGTAGGAGTTCAGGGTTAAAAGGATGCTAGTGAATTACAAATAACCCTGTAGAACAGTGCGTATCCGGGCAAACCCGGCGGGAAGCGTACCTACCCTCAGTTCGTTTAAAGTATATAACAACGACTTTTCATTAACATCAGTTGATTTACAATGGGTTGAATTGTAAGTACCTATAGTCACAATTTTTACGGAATTGCCGAAAATTATAGGCAAAATATTATCAATTCCCATAATTCGTTGTATTGTCATTGCTGGGGAATTTATGGACCTACGAGTGAAACTGCTTATCAGTCAACATAGCAAAGACGGAAAAGTTGAAAAAATTGCGATGTTCTCCGGGTCTCCTTTCTTTTGAAGGTGACAGCCCTATACATAACGTAAATTTAATGCTATGATCCTACTGATAACACTTTTAGCCAATTGACGTGGACACTGAAATAAAAAAATAAAAAAATTGAAAAAAAAAAAACAAAATTAAAATTGGTCCCATCCCTAGTGGTATGATTTTTTTTTGTTAGTTTTCAACTAAGTATATCTAATCATATTTTTTGAAACTAAATCCGTGTTCATATCAGTTGGCTTTAGGTATCTAAGAGATTGTCGGTTTCAATTGAAATGCACTTTTCTTAACTGACGTAGGTACTTTTCGTAACCAATGTAAGTAAGTAGGTACTGTGTGTGTGTTTCTATGTATTTAAGTATTTATTTATCTATATAAGTATGTTTATCGTCGTCTAGCACTCATAGTACAAGCTTTGCTTAGTTTGGGACTAGGTCGATTTGTGTAAGATTGTCCCCTAATATTTATTTTATTTATTTATTTACTGTAAGCTGTGCAGACATTCGTTGACTTCCAACAGTACCTACTTTGAGCAATTTTATTTAGGCGAGAACGTATGTTTCATTTTCTGCTTGCACAACAGATAGCAGGCCTTATACTACGAAGTGCAAAATTCGAATTTCGTATCGTGCCATTCTTCTCACGCTAATAGTATTTAATACAAGAGCGAGCAAGACGATGCGATACGAACTTCGATTTTCGAATTTCGGAGTAGCCCCCCTGGTGCAGCAACGCACGAAAACAAACCTAGCCAGACTAGCCATAATAGCAAAAAAGAAACACTTATGCTAGCTACACACGTAACGATAAATCGTAACGATTAATTTGTGCAAACCGATTTGCGCAGACTTATCGAATGTGTGTATGACAATAATCTGCAACGATTGGTTTGCATAGATTAATCGCTACGATATATCGTTACGTGTGTAGCTAGCATTATACTTTCGTATATAAATATTCATGTTTGAAAATAATTTTGGCATGACTTTTTAAGTTTCAATGTTTCAGTCTAGAATTGAGTAAGTACCTAACACAATTTTTCGTATCTAAGTAGGTACCTACATTTTATGCAAATAAAACATATTTCTATTTCTCCTCCTGTCCGTCTGTCTGTCCGTATGTGACATTGTGTAATTATTTATTTTATTATGCCGATTATTTAATACATACTATATAGCTAAAGATACTCCGTTCCAAACGGGTATCCCACGATACCCCACGTAAGTATTGTTTTCTTAATTTTTGAGCAACGCATACTAGAAAATTTAAACATGGTCCTAGCAGTGAATGAAGTATAATTAAACTTGAATAAAATATAATAGTGTATGTGTATATTTCCACATTGCCCGTGGATGTGGCCAATTTGGTAAACCGGACGTGGTGAGTGCCAGTGCGACCTAGCGAAGGAGGTGAGGCGGAGGCATAATGAATGACTCTTTTAGTTACTTTCTTTGCGCACTGCGAAAGGCGAATTGTAGTGTAGTGCAATCGTTGGATGTGATTCCCGTAGAGAGTTTATATCGAATCGGGCATCTGTAGGTTCTTTACTTACGTAGTAGGTACAGTCAGCGTCAAATAGTTCGTGACACCCAAAGTGGTGAAATAGTTAGCATCACGTCTTTATTACAGTTGGAATAAGGCCGTGTTGCTAACTTTTTGGCCACTTTGGGTGTCACGAACTATTTGACGCTGACTGTACCTAGGTATACTTTTTTTTCTATAAATAAAACAAAGTCTGATTATTATTATGTGAGGTGTGGTTAAGCCGTGGTGGTCTAATGGTCTGTTCTGTCTGACCTATGGTCTCTCAAGCAGAAGGCTCCGAGTCCAGGCTCGCACCTCTAAGTTTTTTAGAATTTATGTGCGAAATTACATTTGAAATTTACCATGAGCTTTACGGTGTAGGAAAACATCGTGAGGAAACCTTGCATACACCTGCGAAGAAATTCTATGGTGTGTGTGAAGTTCCCACTCCGATCTGGGCCCGGTTGGGAAATATGGCCCAAACCCTCCCATTCTGACAGAAGGCCTGTGCCTTGCAGTGGGACGTAAATAGGCTGGAATGATGTGTGATGCGGCCATGATGCGGAATTTCATGGAAACTAATTTCTAAGACGGTAACCTGTAGGTACCGTCTTTCCCATAAGGGCACACGATGTCAGATAGATTTACTATATTCGTTTGTACACGAAAACGTTTTGTTGAAAAGCCATACGTTATAATGTAGTCTTCTATTATTTATTAAAATTGTCCTAGTCGAAATCGAAACACCATGTTATCTTTTTTACCTTGTTCAAGAGCTTGACAAAAAAAAAGATGCACATACAGAATTCGAAATTACATATTTTGCTATATGTATAAAATTATGACAAAATGAAACTGACAGGGCGCCGGTTTAGATTAGATTAAATTTGTTCATTTCAATTCGCAGCTATTGACTTCAATAAGTACCTACCTATTGTGAGACCGCATTTTATATCGAAAATAGATATATGAAATATTAAAACCGAGATAGATCTGGATGACAATTAATTTATGAATGGCCATGGCGTAGCAGGAGCATGCTTTTCGACTGAGACATGGCGGCAAGAAGGGGTGTAGGTATCCTTTGCACACTGGGTCACTTTAATAAACAGAAATATAATTAGTCTCTAAACCGGCTCCCTCGTGATAGTCAGATATTATATTATTGGTCTGGCTATAAAATACAATGGTAATAGAGGTGTACTAAATAGAATACAAATATTAAGAAAAAATCACAGATCCCATGCTCTACACGACCTTCGGGTACATTGAAAATGCACGCTAAGCGGTGCGAGGCGGTGTGAATGATTCCACCAGATGTGCGAGGTAGCTAAGCGGTGCGAGGATGCGTAGCGAGGATGTGTAGCGGGCTCTTTTCAAATAAGCGGGCGGGGTGCGGTGAGGCCTTTTGGGTACGATGCCACGGTGGCGTTTTTTAGACTTAGTCTAGTAGTCTTTAAGTTAGATATTTAGTTTATAGTTAAGGTATACTAAATAGTTAAATATCCATAATATACAGAAAATGTCTACAATTTCCACTTCGTCAAATTCAGAGAAATATCACTGCACTGGAAAGTGGGTGGACGACGGCCACAGCATAAAATCAATTTGTACGGAGCGGTAATGAACTTGGCCGCGCTATCGCCGCTATCAGCTGTTCCTGTGTTACTTAAGCCCAATATTGGCGCCACATCGACGTTGCCAGCATTTCAATATTAAAATAACATAAAAGTCACATCAATCGGGCCAATACTTGCAGTTACGTTTCAGAAATACCGATACACCAAAGTCGCGCAGATCACCTGCACCCCGACACACCTGCACATCTTATCACCTTACGAATGGGTAACCTTTTGTGGCACAAGCAGCTGGAAATTATAGGCAAAAGATGCATTACTTCATAAGTAGGTATATTATTTATATTCTGCAAGCAATTTGGAATGGCACGTGTCAACGTTACAATGTAGCTTCAATTAGTATTACTTACCTGTTGTTAAAGTTTAAAACGTTCATCTACTTTTATTGTTTAATCAAACAATTTGGAAATGAAGTTTAATGAAAAGATCAATTAGGTACTCATCTATTACGTTTTTAATAATTTCGTAACATTATAATACAAACAAAGGTAATCTAAACATGTACGTAGATAGGTATAGTATAAATCTTCCCAGGTGAATTTTTCGCTTCGAGCCATTACATTAAATTTGAACCTTAATACTATGACGATACCGTTTGTTTTGAAAGATAAAGGGCTCGAAGCGAAAAATTCACCTGGGAAGATTTATACTATACTTTACGGAGTGCATAGAGTCGTCCCGTATTTCGTTACATATGATACCTACATAGGTACATGCTACGTGACATTGCCCGCTACGCAAACCACTACATAACAGTAACACGAGCATGGGATTCCAGTAGAAACTATCACTAAATCATCTATAGACAAGAGAATCAAGCAAGACTAGGAATTGTTGGTCAGAGTATGTTTAAGTATGATAAAACCACACGAAAAACACAGCAATATTAGACTGACTAATTTCAGGAATCAAAAACTTTACGAAAATAGAAGTTAATAATTTTGAAGGAAATTAGTTACGTCATACCTACGAAATACACTCGACGGTGGTCTATATTATTGTCTCTGAATGTTTATTTTCGTAGGGAACCACCTACCTGCCTTTAGAAGACATGTCAAGAAATAACCACTTCAAGAGTTCAGGTCAGCCTGTCCAGATAGTCTAATTTTCTAAAATAGGTAGTTTGAAAAAAGAACTTACACTACTTGGGCAAGCAAAAGTGTGCATCTCTCTCGTCAAGACAAGACGATCAGACCCGGATGAAAAAGAAACCAACTAAAAAACAAACACAAAAGTAAGTAAGTAGGTATAACTAAAATTTAGATTATAAAAATATTTCTAAACGTGCTAGGGGTACAGTCAAAGAAACTGAATCACGTATCTACAAGGGTACCTACCTACCCTTTCCAATGCAAATGGTATGTTGACACTCCATACTCTGCCAAAGAAATCATCGTGAAATTGGTTGTGAAAAGGTTCCACCCTGGTACGCCATTCAGTTTACTTGAGTGTACTTGCCGATCTGTTTGAAGTCTGTGCTTAGCACGAGCAACGTTCCGCCAGTCCATCATAAGATAATATATAACGTCCTACCACTCCTAAGGGGACCTAGCCTAACTAACTTGGGACCGACTTGAAACTCGATGAACGATGACATTGATTAATTATTTGAATTATTTATTTGATAGACAGAACCACAAAAAAAAAACATTTTATTAAAGTCAATTAAAAAAAGAAGTTTAAATCATTACCAATTTACCATTGAAATTGCATTTCATCATCCATATTAAAGACCTACCTACCTATTTACCTATTGAAAGCCAACAGAAATTGATTTAGGTAAGTGTTGATGTTGATGTCGAAGGTTTAAGTCAAATATTTTGCAGGGTAATGAATGGTATAAATAATAAATATCGTGTAGGTACAGGTGACAATTACGTAATTACTAATTCTAATTATACACGTACGCATGTGCCTTCTTTTGATCTAGGAAAATGTTATCATTTAGTTCCCCATTTAGGTAGGTACGTGTATAAATTATATGGTATATTTTTATGTTTGTAGTATGGTATCTGAATGTACCGCCTTTTACTCTCATCCTCTAAGCGGAACATTCCCACGAGGTAGCCAACACCACCAGGTATGACTAAGTCCGTTTTTGTTATACTACCTACACGAACACACGTTCTGAATTGCGTGTAATCAAATACATACAAGTATGATCGGGTGTCAATTTGCCTGACAAAGGATTGCGTAAATATCGTCACTTCGTTTAGTTAGGCTAAGATAGAACAATTGCGACTTCCTATTATAGAATTGGTTTCGACTATTATTTCGTAATTGGTATTTTAATTTGTAAGTAATTGGTAATAATGCTTGACGATACCGTCCAACTGGCTTCCTCGTTTGAACAATAAGAGAGAAGTCCACTTTGATAATTTCATTTGCATTAATTTGCGTTACACAGCATAGGTACTCAATTGACAACATTTCATATTTCTAAGACTATAATTTGATTCGTTCTCTGTATACTGTTTGGAAAGAGAAAGACGCTGATTGTTTTAAATTTTCACTAGGATTATTAATTTTTTTTTTTTTTTTTAAGATGTGCTTATTCTAAAAGAGCGTAACGATAGAATAGATCCATTACTTTTGTCTAGTCTCTATTAAAAAAAAGTGATGACGTAAATATGACATTAAGGTTGTTACCAAATTTAAAATTATGACAGCTCTTTTTTCTAGTGAAAAGGGTAAAGGAAACATATCTATTCTGTGGAGGTACAGGTAAGTACACATATGTTTTTTAAATATGTTGTATTTTTTTAAATATGAAGAAATAAATTATAATAAATATTTTTCCGTGTTCAGGAGGCGAAACTCTTTCGATTCCTGTAGTAATTTTCAGGTGTTAAAAAAATGAAATGTTGTCAATTAAAGACAGGGAAATGAAAAAAAAAATAGTTCAATGATTACTACCAAGAGACAAATCATTTAAGTAGTATTATGATTTTATTACTGCCTACATGCATCTCAGCTGCTCGGGAGGAAGGTGCGGGCGGCGCGGTGGGGCGGGTGTGTGTAATTACACCGGCCCCTACCAAGACATCACTCACATTAACGCATCGCAATATTAAAGATACGGTTCTACACGATGTCAAATAACACATAAGTGCATCTCTGTCGCTCCACGAACCAATGATCGCTTCATCGTAAGTCAACTTAGCAGGCTGCGCCGCGCGGGGGTGACTCGGGTTGCATAACACCGGGCAAACTGCGCGGCTTGCATCGGTGTTTGTACACAATCGTATTATTTACTCACACCCTTTTGCGCGAATCACGTAATCAAGTTTTCTTAGAACTGTCATGTCAAATTTGGAACCGACAAGGAACACCAGGTTAAGATCCGTTTATAATCATAGGTATCAATTACCGAATACCCTTAATCACTAAAAACCACTATTTAGGTAACCAAAATTCGGTAACATTACCTACGAAGTAGGTATGTAACGTACCCCGTACCTACTAGAGAAACAAATACTTTGTAGGACCACGCTTACTAAGAAAACAATTGCTAGATGACAAGAAAAGTTGAGAGACCGTCATATCCAAAACTTTTAAGTACTTATACTGAAAATCTATAGTTCAAATACACCTATAAAACATGATCCAAGAGATTCCTGTCTGAGTACTGATTAGCCAGGCTCACGTTAAGAAACAGTATTTTCCTAGAATAGTATACTGCGTAAAACCAACAGCATTAGGCAAGTAAATTAATGTCTTATAACTCTTGCAATTCAATTCAGGCGAGTGGGCTTTATTTGTGGTAACCACGTATTTGTATGCGTCAAAATGTGCGTGAGAAAGAAGGCGGGTATGGTAGGCGTAAAATAAAGTGAAATATAAATAAAAAGAGAAAGAAATATATAGAGAGAAATGTTGTATTAGATCGACAAATCAAATACAGTACTTACCTGGGCGACCGAGCTCCGCTCGGGCTGAAACTCTGTACCAAGCGTTTTCCCAGAGATAAGACCAAGCTAGATCAATTTTTCATCCCCGAAAACCCCCACATACCAAATTTCATCGAAATCGTTGGAGCCGTTTCCGAGATTCTGATTATAATATAATAAATCTGTAACAAGTCGGTGTCTGTACATTGAAGATATTTGAGAAAAACTGATACTAGGGCTATTTATTAGCGCAATAGAACCCAAAACAATGATTTTTAGAATTATTGTCTGTTTGTCTGTGCGTTTGTGCGCGCTAATCTCAGAAACGGCTTAACCTAGAAGGATGCTGTTTTCACTGATATGTTGGTATTTTCTTGGATTAACATTTAGTGTTTGTTTCATTTGAATCGGTTCACAAATAAGAAAGATACGTTTATTTTATGAATTTATCGAACTGTTTTTATAAGAGTTGTTATTATGAACGCGCTAATATCAGGAACTACTTGCCCCGATTTAAAAAATTCTTTCAGTGTTAGATAGCCCATTTATCGAGAAAGGCTATAGGCTATATATGATCACGCTAACACCAATAGGAGCGGAGCGGAGCGGAGGAATGTTTCCAAATTGGGGGTTTTTGAAGTGAAACTTATATATCTCGGGAACTACTGATACAATTTGAAAAATTCTTTCAGTGTCAGATAGCCCAGTTAGATAGGGCGGGTTGGGAGCGGATGGGGGAGCGAGTTGGGAGCGGGTTGGGGGCGGTTTGAGAGCGGGTTGGGGGCGGGTTGGGAGCGGGTGGGGGAGCGAGTTGAGAGCGGGTTGGGGGCGGGTTGGGAGCGGGATTGGGGCGGGTTGGGAGTGAGTTGGTGGCGGTTTAGGAGCGGGTTGGGGGCGGGTTAAGAGCGAGTTGGGGGCGGGTTGGGTGCGGGTTGGGAGTGGGTTGGGGGCGGGTTGGAGGCGCGGTGAGAGCGAGTTGGGGGCGGGTTGGGAGCGGGTTGGGGGCTGTTTGGGGTCGGAATGGGAGCGGGTTGGTTTATTATGAAGTTTCACTTCTTCCGGAAGGATCTAAGGAGAGCCATAATTGATGAAAAAGCAAATTGGATAAAAAATAAGCTGCCCAAATTACTAATTCCACGCGGACGGAGTCGCGGGCAAAAGCTAGTATATAATATAAGTACATATATATATATAATATATGTGTACAAGAATTGCTCGTTTAAAGGTAAGTATTATTATAGATTAGATTAAGCAGTCGCAAAGTTTTTGGCAAATAATGTGAAATAGTGCAATTAAACCTTCTCGCCTTCGTGAATTGCAAGAGCTATTAACTTTTTAAATTTCAGAATCTTTTGAATGTTTATAATATCTAGAGAAGCCACACAAGTTACTGAAGCAGACCCATTTTTGACCCGTAAATAGAGAGCACATTTCCTTAATGGCTACCCAAGAGCACACAAACCCTGACCGCAACAAAGTATTTACCGTAAACAGAATCGCAAGCAATTATGACGAATTCAGTGAAATGCCTCGTGTTTCAATTAAACAGAAAATAAAGTTGGCACTGCTCCTGTCTGCCGACGTAACATAACGTTAAAATAATCGTAATAGCGAGTAGCGCACTCATTCAGCTAGCAGAACCGAAGGCACGCGTATTTATCTTCACTTGGCAGTGAATTAACGTCATGGTAACATGGAAACAAAACATTATGATTTCAGAGTGGGTTTTATCCAACCTTTCAGAAAGTAGTTTGTCGCGGTAAAAATTGTCACCAATGTTTCCATCGATGTGGTTTCCTGTGACTCATTTTTCTGTTAGAGGCTTAAACAAACGCAAACGCTGACATATAGGTGTTTAGAATGCTATGTATCTCTAACAATAACAAGAAAATATTAGTTTTAATGTAATGTGATGTGATGACCTTTAGGAACCATTTGATTATTTAAATCGGGTACAATCTTCAATCCGAGCATCGTTCCTAAGATGGCGCTGCTGGTCGCCGGATACGCGTCATGTCGGACGCACATCCTGTTGCTGGCACAATCTTCCCGCTTTTACACTTCACTTGTACTAATAGTTATATGGAACAGTCTACTGACAAAACAATGAGAACGCTGCCTGGTAGCCTTCGAAAATAATTCAGCTGTATTTACTCGGGGAGATTGATTACGTAACCGCTGATTGCGCGGTTACACTAAAAATCTCAACCCGCAGAAAATATTATGCTACATCGTAGATCAAACACTACATATGATATAACAAAATATCACGAAATTCTTAATTGTTAACCTTAATTAAAGACGACATCTGAATTGAAATCTCAGAACCGCAATCGCAGTGTTAGGTACATTCTAAAATCTATATTACCATGTGCGTACTATGCTTAAACATTGTGTATATTAGCAAGTAGTCAAGAAACTGAAATAAGCATAGAAGATAAAAATTATGTATAAGTAAGTAGGTAGGTAGGAGCAGAAGTGTGACACTTTCGCTAAGATGGCGGCGCCGCCGTGAATTGTATTTTTCATCTTTCCGTGAAATTTAACTTCGTTACCTAATTCAACATTGCTATAAAAATTTTAACTTTGGTTTACTTGCACTCGGATATGTTTAAGTGTATGAGATACCTACCATCAGTGTGTTGTGTACTTTAATAAACCAGCGGATAACTGAACCAATTCTGGGCGTGACTCATTCATTCACATGCCCGCTTGCCTAGACGCAATGTTAATGTATTATTTGTTTGTTTAATGTTACGGACGCCGAACAAGAAACTTAAGACTTAGAAATAGAAAGTGTTTCACTAGCAGTGAATTCCATAACAGCATTAAAGATCAAATCTCTGTCCTAATTGAATGATAGAAATTTACAAACTTATTTGGATACCTAGGAATTGCTATCAAGCTTATGAACTGTACCTATGGTAGTATAACATTTAATTAACGAGACAACACTAACTAACATAGTTTTTTTTATGATTATGACACTTTTATGGCTTCCTTGGGATAGTAGGTTTTGCACTGAGAACAACATGGCGGAGACGGCGTTCTAATTTTGAATCTCGGACGAGTCGGCGCTCGCGTACGTAAATAAACGCACACACGAATAATAATCAGTAGGTAATACTATACACGCATTCAGTCAGACGACATAAAAAGTTCTAACCCAGTATATTATTTCCAAAATTTTAATAAAAATCAAGATACCTACTTATAAATGTTTATGTAAGTACCCAGGTACAGTCAGCAACAAAAATATGAATACACCCAAAGTACCAAAAATATGCATCCACGACTCTATTACAAGGGCATAAAGGCGTGTATACATATATATTTTTGGTACTTTAAGTGTATTCATATTTTTGTTGCTGACTGTACCTGCGTCAGATTGGTTATCAATATTATAAATGGTTTTATTCAACCAAATCGGTTTATTGCAACTATTTTGTTTTCTGCGATTGCCGATTACGTACCTTTACAGGTAATGTAATTGCAGAACGCAAAATAACACAGGCACTTGAATTAAAAAAAAATCCTGATTCCTAAACCTCTATATTGCTATTACTCATCTAGGTAATACATGTTTAAATGTCTACTGAACAATTTAACTACTCCCGCGCCTTTGATTCAGCAATTGGATAGCAAGCTGCAAATATACTGCGTAGAGCAGTGGTTGGTTTGGTTCTAAACAAAAGGATCGTTTAGGCGCCAGCCGCGACTCTTGCGGTAGGAACCGATTGATTTACGCACCGAACAACATCAAAGCTGATATCGCAGGCGCCGGCTGCCACTGCGGCACAACTAGCCAAGTCATTTCAGATTTAGAACCATTTACTCGTAAACTTGTTAAATACTAAACAACAACTTTTTGATTTTACTCAATCAAGTTTTAATGTATTCTCAAAAATAATTAGTGATTAATCGAAGTTGCACTCAATAGCGTATCTATTAGGGACTTAATATTATTATATCTGAGGTAGATTAGTAGTAGGTACTCGTCCAACATTTAAAACAGATTTGCTTACAAGACGTCTGCACAATAATTTTGTAATATCGATATCTGACTTCCCGTGTCAAATTATATTTTGCACAGGGAAGTGTGAAAAAAATTGTCTAGGCCATGCGAACTCATTATGACAGTTATTATGCATATGTATAAAACAAAGATAATAGTGGTCACGACAGCAGTACGTGCGCACTCGAGTGTAATAAGCGCACTCGGACTACTCGGAGAGAAACTGGCTGTAGGTAGCGCCGTGTAGTGTAGCTGTAGCGCACTAGTCGCAGGCGCGGTGGCACTGCCTACAGAGACGCCGACGTCGCCGGGCGCGGGCGCCGCCGACCGGTCGGCCTTGCGGCCCTGCCTCTCGTTGCCAGAGGTTAACAACGTGTCTTTTTTTCATTGAACTTTCGAAAGTAACTACCTACCTAGTACCTAGATATGATTCGTATCGTATACAGATATCACAAGTCACAACCAACACCTCACAGCACATCAGTCTGATTGAAAACCCTCAGACCCCAGTGATTTACAATGCTAAACCAACGACATTATTATGTTGACAATCCCACGAAAAAGAATCATATTTTGTTTACTCGGAACGAAATACATATTCACTTACTACGGTACAGCTGAGTCATCAAATATCGTATTCGTTCCCGTAGTGTATAATTTACTCGCGCTGATTTTGTGTATGAATGAATAATGTTGCTGTCGCTGAATTAAATGCAGTAGGTACAATTTCTGAGCTAAAACATTAGGACTTCAGGAATGATACTTTAGAGATTTAATATGAATACGAAGTCGGCGCAAAATCAAGTAACCGCTATAGACGCAGCATCCGGGTCGACGGCACAGCGAGCGCCTTATCGGTGACTCTTTCAAAACTGCCTGCGATTCCCAGAACGAAGATATAGCGAACGTACAGTAAAATTTAGGACTGGTTTGGAGGCCGTTTGAATGCGATAAAAACAAGATTTAGCTAAATATAAAATTCTTAAAACAAGTTACATCCAGTTCAAGTTAAATTACCATAACATGTAAGTGTATAAGTATACATATACTGACCCATTACAATCTGGATTAGTTATTAGCCGTAACACTCGTATATCACAAAGAAACGTGCCAACATCGGGTAATACACTTCTAAATTGACCAACGAGAAAAGAGCATGTGGTTAACTTTTTCTAAACGCGTCCGAAACTACAAAACAATAGGTACCTAATGTTGAACGTCACTTTCAGTAGCGATGTGAGAAATCTTGTGTAGGAAGGAAAATACGTCAATCACAAACCGTACAACAGCGGAAACCACTATTTCAACCGTTGGGGCAAGGGAAAAACTCCTATGTACGTGCCTACACGTAAATGTAACAAATATTAAATAAAATTTAAACAATTCGCTTAAAGAACGATCAAACCCAAATGATCCTGCCCTATGATATTATGTGAAATCAAAGAAATTTTAAAATCCATAGTCCATAGCCATACATGATCCCAAGATAAATAACGATATCAGTTAGGTACCATTGAAAATTTATTTTTCACACCTTTCATTCGGAAAAGTAGATTTTGCTCCCTAACGACAGGGATCAAAATGCTACTTTTCTGTTCAAGCTACTTTTTTAATTTATTAATTGGCATGTATCATTTACGCAATGTGCCAATGAACACAGACCTTAATAAAATAATCGATTGTAATTACTTCATCGTAATCGATTAAAAACGAACGTTTTTCATGTTTTAACTTTAACAATGTTTTGAAAATTGATGAATTTTTCGTAATAGTTTAAAAAAATGTCACAATAAATTATACGTTTTACTTAAATGAAAACTATCGATGATTGTTATTATGATTGAATAAATATTGATATCTGTAATATTCGATTCCATTCGATTATTTCTTAACATTGTTAAAAGTAGCACAGGAATACTTTATCTGTGGTGAGCTTTCCCTATCTATCACAACAATCCATTTTCCTCATAGTCGGTGTGAAAAATTGTATGTGTCACTCAGAGCAAAATTATTTTCGTCTTGGGCGTTAACACTTGAATCCTTCGTTACGCTCAGGATTCTAACTTAGAATCCCTCGCTACGCTCAAGATTCTATTGTAGAATCCATCGCTTCACTCTTGATTCAATGTACTGCCCTCGCCGTAAATACATCATTTTGCTCCCTTGTGACACAAATCTTCTAATATATAAAAATCTCGTGTCACGGTGTTTGTTACCGAACTCCTCCGAAACGGCTTGGCCGATTTTTTATGAAACTTTTTTCTCTATACTCGGTAGGTCTGAGAATAGGTCGTAGGCTATTTTTTTAATCCCCCCCCCCCATTCTTCGCGGACGGAGTCGCAGGCAACAGCTAGTAACTATACACCGTGAAATTTTAGTGGTTGTTTTCCCGAAACGAGGTGATTTAGTTTCGATTGTACAATCGATTTATAATTACTATTTTGAGAGTCAAAAATCCAATTGTGAAAAACGAAAGTCGAAAATGACAGCAAACCAATAAATAGTAACGCTTCGTTGGTACAAGTAGCGTACGATCGTACGATAGGTTAGGTACCAACGAAGCGTTATCATTGGTTTGCGGTCATTTTCGACTTTCGTTTTTCACAATTGGATTTTTGACTCTAGTCAAAATAGTAATTATAAATCGATTATACAATCGATACTAAATCACCTCGTTTCGGGAAAACAACCACTAAAATTTCACGGTGTATATTTATGTCTTTACATGGCTGTAATTTGTTTTTGAAATTTATATTTGCTTGACAATCAGAGAAAGAAACTACATACTTTTTTATAAAAGACCATAATAAAAAGGTTTTTTTGCTAGAAGTGTCTTGGAAATATCGCTTTATGGTGTCATCTGTTAAAACATATTACCTACCTGATGCCCCTTAACCTTCCCTTAATTATTAATAAATCTCGGTCTCAAACATTATGGTGCAGTTTAAGTGTCGCTGAGTCACAAAGCGCCATGTGATCGTGCCCTATAATTAGACGTTAATCAGAGAAAAAAAAAAGCACATGACGGGTATTTTAGCGGGGTCCTATCTGGCTCGAACTCCTTTTTAATTCCTACTCATAATTTGAATGATCTTAATAATCTTATGTAGGTATGTATAGTAGACACCACTTGAGCTATTATAAAAAATTGTTCGGCAATAGCGAGTTCCAAATAACTACCTACATATTTGCTAAAGGCTGTAATCAAATCTTGAAACATTGTATTCCTCTACCAATAAAACAACCAAACAATAAACTAACCATGGTAAGTAACAGTAAACATGGAATCACGAATGCGACGCAAACGTTCTAATCAATACGACAATAATAGGAGGACTCTCAATCCATGATTTGACACGATTAGCCATAAGCAGTGCGTGAGTGCCGGTAGTCAAGTCCCAGATAGAGCGACCATTTGCCAGTGGAGCACAGGAAGTGCTAATGGCTATTGGACACTTGCACCAGGCGTTCGCTGAAACGCAGCCGGAAGGAGTCCGGAACCAAACAGTTAACATATTCCTAACCATCTCATTAAACTTCGTGTTGGTGTACCTACGTGATGATGATTCAACTCGCTAATATGTATAAAAATTACTCACACTAATAGAAAAGTCTTTACAAATTTAAATGGATTGTAACAATATATCAGAATCAAGGTAAAAAAATACCTGATAATGTCATTAAACTTTAATGACAAGGAAATCATCGCAACTCCAATATAAACATCATGAGAGAAAAGTCTTATGGTGGTTCAGGAATCAAATTGCGTGACTTTAAGTTGTTCGGTGGAGCAACAGGCCTAGCCAGAACAAATCGCGTCGAGGCTACTGTCCTGTAGCGCCACGGACTTTGGACCCGTTGTGTTAGTATGCGCGTCCCGGTCGCTCCCACGGGCGCGGTGTACCTGCATCCTGCTTGCCTTCCTCGCGGCCGGGACGCCATTACATCATCGCTTGATTTCGATTAATGTTGATGATGTCGGTGCACTTTTTGTTATCACCTGACACGTTTCTTAAAACATTTTAAGGGTCCATTTAATCCGACTAAGAAGACAAGGTAACAGCTCAGTTGCAGTTGCAACCTGTGCTTCTGTTTAAGACGTCCGACAGTTTGGCACAGAATTGCAGAATAAAAGTGTTGTTGTGTTATTAAAGGGTCTAGAAATGGACTTTGATAACCTAAAATGATAATTAGATTTCGGTACTATAATATTATTGGAGTATGGCTTTAAATCAGTTATTATATTATTTACTTAATTTCAATTTCGTGTTGTCTTGTAACATTAAGTACCGTAAACTGGGGTGAGTAGGTTTCGCGGGGTGAGTTGGGTTGCGAATCCAGAATTTATTTTTTCAGTAGCTACTTTAATTTTCGGGCTCAGGTTGCTCTCAAAGTAATTTGATTATACTAGGGGCGTTCAATAAAAAGTGAGAATGAGTATGTTATAAACAACTTTTACTAAATGTAATTTTATTTTTCGACATAGTCACCTTTTAGCATAATACACTTAGTATATCTTTTTTCTAAACTTAAAATTCCATTTTTAAAAAAGGTCTCATCTTGTGTACTTAAAAAATCTTGTACTGCAGCGACTACCGCGTCGTCGTCTTCAAATTTCTGGCCTCTCAGGTATTGTTTCAATCTCGGAAATAGGTAGAAATCAATGGGAGCGAGATCTGGTGAATACGGAGGATGCTTAAGGATATCGAACCCAGCATCACGAATTGCAGCCATTGCAACGGCGGACTTGTGTGCCGGGGCATTGTCCTGGTGGAACAGCACAACTTTCGAGAGTTTACCTCGCCGTTTTTCGCGGATCTCATTGCGCAATGTTGCTATTTGTTTGGCGTATAAAGTGCCCGTAATAGTGGCTCCATGCTCGAGATACTCAATCATTAATACCCCTTTACTATCCCAAAAAACAGAGCCCATGACCTTACCGGCAGATGGGCTCACCTTGAATTTCTTCGGAGTTGGAGATGATGGCCTTTTCCATGTCATAGACTGCAGTTTCGTTTCAGGGTCGTAATGATGGAGCCATGTTTCGTCCATTGTTATAAATCGCGCCAAAAAAAGTTCCTATTCTTGCTGCATCAGGTTCAAAGCTTCTTGACAAATCTCTAGTCTAGTTTGTTTTTGCGTGTCAGTAAGCATTCTTGGTACCCAACGCGCAGATACCTTTTTCATACCCAAGCGTTCATGTAAAATATTATGCACGCTCCCCGTTGAAATAAAACGAACTGTGACACGACGATCCGCCAAAAATGAGTTTTCGATTTTTTTCACAATTTCTTCAGTTACTGCTGTAGTAGGGCATCCGGAGCGGGGGTCGTCCATTGTCGATGTTCTTCCACGTCTAAATTCGGCGCACCAACGTGCGACTGTCGAATACGGAGGAGCATTAGACCCTAAAGTGTCCCGCAAATCCAAATTGACTTGGTCCGTAGAAAAATTTTTCAAATACAAGTATTTGATAACGGCGCGCAGTTCAATTTTCTCCATTTTCGCTAACGTACTCAATAGCATTGCAAAGAAATTACCGTATTTTTTTTAAACAAAAGACAGTTAGTTTTTTTTTTCATAGCACTCAGCTAGATAGATTAGCTTTACCGGCCAGTATTTAATTTCGTAATATTAAAAGAGTTTGCATCTCATTCTCACTTTATATTGAACGCCCCTCGTAAATCAATGTGCCACATATAAAAATAAAGTCTTATCTAGGTTTGAACTTCAATTTCGACCCAACTCACCCCATTTTACAGTATATTATTTTATTTTTAATGCGGCCTTCCAAACTAATTATTTAATTTTATTGGTCCAGAATCATATTTGATGTAAACAGCTCTGCTTTCGGTGTTTATAATAACAGCGAAGAAAGTATTCAACTTTTTGTCATGTTAACGCCTGGCGGCTGCATGGGTCTGACTCAGGTCTTTGAACCTTTAAGCGCTTATTAAATTCATCTTCCCCATACCTGCCTACCTACTATAAAATTACGGGTAGACCCAGGTAAATAAACTGAATTTGAATACGACAGCAGAGCTATCCACTTAAGTATTTAAGCTCGTGAAATTGATATTATAACATCATCATAAGTTTACCCACTCCTTATTTGTAAGTACGACGATGACTAATCATCAGTGATCACTAAGGTATAATACTTCTAGCAGGTATTATCTGTTTTATTGCATAATCAAAGACAAATACCACAGAATGATTGCGACATGGTGGGAACGCAGCACCCCGTCTCCGATTTGAAAATGTCAGATGATTTACATTCGCCCTATTACTATTGTCAATCAAGGCCGTGACATGGAATTGCGATAGACCTCAACAATGAGATTGACATCTCGCGAAACCTCGAACTCCGCTACGTCCCACTTACAAAAAAACAAGTAGGCCTTTTTTATCCAAACCTCATTTCACACAATTGCAGCTATGTTGTTTTACAATACAAAGCAAATGCCAATTATTATCATCAACTTACCAGCCAGTGGTACAAAAAGTAAACTACGAGCATAATCTCACATCGTCTGTATTATTGTTGGCAAACCTGTGGATATGGCGGCAGTCAACGCGATCTCGGCTATCGAAGGTTACTGAATGATCAGGGCTGGTTCCGAGAAACGCGGCAAGATGCTCAAAGGCCGGGGCGGAGCCGAGAGAAAAAAAATCAATCCCTTTGTTACTAACAACTCAGGTGTACCGAAATAAAATAAAACAAGCCCGACACGAACTGGCAGTGCTCGCTCAGGGAGGCGCTAAGCGCACTTCCAAATTTTATCGATATAGGAAAAAAATAAATAAATTCCTCTCTTACGTATGACAGAAATGATAATGATACACGGTACTTGGGTCAATCCAAGTAAAGGGGTAATCGCTTCATAGGAAGCACGGCACGACAAAAAAGACCAGGATAAATATTGGACTGTTTTTAATACCTACAGTCATTCTCCGGGTCTCTTCAAATACCTACAAGACAAAAAAATTTACTAGACATTTTGTAGATATAGACAAATTAAAATGTAAATTAGTATTTATGCCGCCACTGAATATTTTGACGAATTATAAGTTTTCTAATAATGCAACGTTAACTCGTCGTTTTTAGGGTTCCGTAGTCAACTAGGAACCCTTATAGTTTCGCCATGTCTGTCCGTCTGTCTGTCTGTCCGCGGCTATGCTCAGAGACTGTTAGTACTAGAAGACTGTAATTTGGCATGAATATATATATCAGTCACGCCGACAAAGTGGTTAAATAAAAAAAACTAAAAAAATTTTTTTAGGGTACCTCCCATAGACAAAGTGGGGGTGACTTTTTTTCTCAACTAACCCTATAGTGTGGGGTATCATTGGATAGGTATTTGAAAATAAGTAGGGGTTTTCTAAAACCATTTTTTGATAAAGTGAATATTTTCGGAGATATTCACTCCGAAAGTTCAAAATAATGTGTCCCCCCCCTCTAACTTTTGAACCGCACGTCTAAAAAATATAAAAAAAATTACGTAAGTTAAACTTAATAAAAAAATTCTAGGAAAATTATTTTCAACTTAATCAGTTCAGCAGTATTTAAGTTTTTGTAAAAAAATATTTCTAAACTAAGATTGTAATTTCACCTTCATTGCAAGCATTTTTTTTCTTTGTCCCTATAAGATCACGCTAACAGTATCTTCTTTCAAATAAAAAAATATATTACATCAGAAAAACAATCAACAAACATACTAGTTCTAGTAGACTGCAGTAGATTAGTTACCCAATTCGCCGATAGATGGCGCTGTACCGCCGACGTTGGGACCAAAACAACCACATTAATAAAGTATGCAAAGATTTTTTCTTACTTGCTACGGAACCCTATCTTGGGCGTGTCCGACACGCTCTTGGCCGGTTTTTATATTTTTTACCACTACCAAACTATGATTTTGAAAAGTTTGGGAGATGATGTGCAGTGCAGTACTCATCATCAATGTAGTCTAAGATAAAATAAATTGAACTTTGGGGGAGAAAGATACAGCCATCACTTTAAAAAAGGTACTTAAATTAGAAATAAAAAAATAGAAATATTAAATCTATAACTCCCTAAAGTTATGAAAGACAACATGTAGAAACTTAGAAAGCTTGAAGCGAACAATCGATAATGCAAGTTATACCCCTGGCCTGTTCTAGCGAAGGATGCGATTACGGCGGGCGAGTCCTCTCGCTTCTAAGAAGCTGGAACACCGCAGCCTCCGTTAGGGTTATCAACCGTCAAAACCAATATCATATCATAACGTTGAATAACCTTTTTTTGTGATTCTAAGTCTCAATGTCTATTTGTTACAATTACTATACTTCGTTTATTTTACCATTAGAAAAAGGGTAAAGAATCTTGACGAGACTTTCTACAGGAAGACGCTTTAAAAAAAACAGTAAGAAACCAAAATTATGTAAATGAACATATGTCCTTGCATTAACAATTATGTTAGGTATATATTTGCTGCGACTTATTATTCAAGTGTTTTTCAAGATTGTTTAGGTACCCTTTTCTAATGCTAAAATAAACGAAGTATAGATGACAGTAAACTATTGCAACACATTATGGACGGATGGAGGAATGCAACAATGTCTCGGGAAAAGGTAAAAATCCCGCGGAAACCACGAATGAATTATAATATGAAGTTAGAAGTACCTAGTCTTAGTTATGTAATTTTTCCTGTTCTCAATGTATTGATGGATGAATGAATGAATCACTGTCGTTCATCATCGTAAAAGCAAAAACAAAAAGCAAAAGATTCTTCCAACGTAATGATATTCTTATATTATTCTTCTTATTCTTATTTTATTCTTCTTTTAACATTTGGCTGTCGTAATTGCAACACTTGTGATTTGTGCGATTTACACTAAAAATATTGACCCTTTCTCTTTCTTTCCCTGTTATAAATTAATACTCGTGCTGCGCGGCTCTATGGTAGAGCTCGGATAAGTAAGGTAAATACCCCAGTATTCGACACTTTAATTCCAAAAATCGATACCCTGCTTTTCGCCTTTTTTGCTACAAATTAAGATTGAAAGTGTCGGTCGGCTATTGGGGCACCGTCGTCGGGCACTGGAGTAATTAATTAATAATTACCTTAGGCTTCTCTGTATCGTATTCGCTATAGTATCTAAATGCCTACCCGTTTTACCTACCCGTAATACTATTGTAATAGAATGGTATATCCATTCTGAGCACTAGCTGCCTTTGCCTTTGCTCACGTAGTAGAATTAAAAACAGAGATGAAGGAAGAAATCCCGCCAGTTTGTCCCTTCTTAGTGCAACTCTAAATTTCTACTAAATTTTAACTCTCTAGCTCCAGTGCTTTATGTTGAGGGTTGTGTGTCAGGCAGTCACGTTACGCTTTAGTACGTATAGATGGGCTGTTGGTAACCCTAACGCATCGCTAACCGCGGCTACATCACAGGATGCGTGCTCGTTAACTCCGCTCCGAGGTGAAAAACGAACGGCGAATGCACTATAAGCAGACTCAATTAAATTTAAAATAAAAAGTGCAGCCTTTTTATCTCATAGATTGAAGAGTCGCTTAGAATTATAATTAAGTTTCTCGCAGGAGTTGTTTATCTGAACATAATAACCTTACATAATCAAATAAACGTAGGTAACGAGCATCATCTTTGCTCATAAATGAAGAATGAAGAGCAGATGACGCCAGATGGACTTTACAATTTAAAAATGTTTAATTTTTTCTTAAAATTTCTCTAATTCTAACATTATTTTAATCAGAATCGGACATAGGTATAAAAGAATTAGTTTAGAACTGGCTTAACTTTACTTTAAGTAAAACATATTGACCGAATTATCAAGTCAACGTAATATATGTAGGTTCCATGGTTATTATACTTATAACAAATTATTTCCAATAAAAAATATGGGAACTTGTAATCATCTAAATTTGGGCATCATAGCTCTCCGTGGCAAATCTTTCGATTATGAAAGGAGCCCTCACCTAACTGAGCGTAATCCGTGGCGTCGTCGATCCGCCTGCACCATGCCGAAATAACCGTGTTCAATGGGCAGCGTGCGGGGGCGCGGGCGCAGGGGCGAACGGCGTCGCGGCGCTCGCGCCAAAATTAGACGTAAACACGAGGCGCCGGCGGCGGCGCTCCGACCATCCTGCCTTGCCTCGATCTCACAACAAAAGCCACTCAAACTCCAATACAACTAACAACCAGATTAGTCTTGGCTGTTTTACGGTTTCAATGCAACAACCCAAACCTACAATCCTCTCCTGTTCTGCAACTCACCAGCATAAAACAAGCATAACTTGATATTTCGAAGAACAAAAGACAATATTTAGGGTAAAAACTTCAGTGCTTTAGCAACTGTACAATAAGGATTTTTTATTTCGAGCCACATTTTCCTTAATCAAACAATAAACTTCTATTGTACCTTCGATAGAACATCGTTAGTGGAACTTATCAGTATTCAATAAAGAGACGCGTACAGTAGCGTAAGTATATTATATGTGACCACCGAACATCGTACCGTCTGTGGTACCGTGCTGCGATATCGTATGAGTCATGGACTTGTGAGACTTATACTGTATATGTAGTGTATATAGTGAGGTACGCATATAATAAATACATACTACAAAACGAATATTGGCATGGTCGTGCATTAAAATAAGACCATAGTGACTATAACCTGCCAACGAACCAAGCTAACAACATCATACGCATATCATATTTTTGGAAAATAGAGTTAAGGTACACTCCGTATACTCCGTAAGGTATTGTCAGACAGAAACGATGAAAGGAAATAGTATTCTACACAATACAGAGACAATCTTTCTTTATGTTTCTTCCCTAGCCCTAAGTTACGAACATTTATGCCGATTTATTCTAGGGTATGACGCGGACAGCAGGCCCTAAGGCGCCTGCAAATGTATGTCCACACTTAACCCCTTTTGATCCTACAATTAGACATACAGCGATACATACAGTATGCTATAGCAGAGACAATTTTGCTGATTTTGAACTTTATATTGAGTTGTGTTAGTAACTTAACATAACGAGAAACAAGAAGGTAACAATTTGAAAAAAAAAAGGATTAATTAACTTTAAATAATACGTCCTGAACTATACACCTTTAGCTTTATAAATAAATAGACAATAATCCATTGAAATCTCAACGGCAACGATCCATTACGAGTATTGTACAAAAGATAATGTGAGAGTCGGTGAATCTCTAGGAGGTAAGTAAACAATAACTAGAAAAGTTGTATCAACTGAAGAACGTCTAGTAGCACAACAGTGCACGTTCAATGACTTGGTTCAACCGGTGTGGTTTGGATGAATGCTCCGTCTCACTCGTAATCGCGGGAGACTGCTTTGCTAACTACAGCACATAATTTAAAAGCACATTAATACCGATGACACAAGCCGATGAGACCCATCTGTGTCCACAACAGTGTATAACGCATACACGGCTAACAAAGATCTGCCCTTGAAAAAGCCGCGGCTAAGAATCTATAGTTTGTGAATGTTATACTTAATGCAGTAGGTAGATACTTTTGTAGGTAAATTATGCATTCATATTCAAACAATTTTATTTAACTATTCAAGTTGTTTCAAGTGCTTTTGTTGCAAGAAAAAAAGGTGCTAGAGAAGTCATTTATCGCTTTTGAGGTTTAGGAGAGTAAATTTTAATGACTATAGAATGTTAACTGGTTATATTGAGTAGATGTTATTTCAAAATAACAATTCCTGAAAATAAAAAGTGCCCTCCAACGTCTCATTGGATCGATTTCTCGGGCCGTTCCCGGCGAGCTAAGTTTCTGATCAGTGTCGATAAAGACGCTGTCTAGGAGCCAACATCCAGCAATCAGAGCGTGGAAACTGAGGTACTTTGTTATTATAGCACCACAGTGGAAAATGGTCTTTGCGACGCCCCAATAAGGTTCATTTCAACAATGACCTATGCATTCACTACATAAATTACCAGCTATCGTAACAACACAAGGATGTAGATGTCGCAGGGAGATTGAAACTGGACACAATAAGAAAATCATTTTAAGTACTTATTATGTAAGTTGAGTTCTTGGATACTTTATAAAGAAAAAATAAACTTTCCTATAGCTAAAAATAAATAAATCTCTACAAAATAACAATATCGTCATACTTAATGTTACTTACCTACTGATCAATGAAACTAATTATCTCTATGTATATCGCAAGGACGCACTATTGATAAGATACGATTTGACTATGGAAGTAAATAAATAACCTAGTACTTATTTAAATTGAACTATTTTACAAAGCTAAAAGTATTTTTTTATATAAAAACCCATAAAGTTTTAACCATAATGTAAAAGACGATAATTGTATTGTTGTACACCTTTGTACGTTTACAACGAACAGGCAAGTGAGTGCCCATTTATTGCACAATCAGTCCGATTAATGTGCAAATTAATTAATCTAATGCTTGACGCAATAGTTTACAATGGAGGGTATCAAATTAATGGTCACCTTTCGCATATTCATAATATCTATCTCTGGTTTACTTGGCTACATTAAATCTCGATTAAACAAAGGCGAAATAAACTTTTTTTAAATTAGGTACTTTGCGACTGTTCATCTTTAGGTTTTCGTAGCGAAAAAGGCAAAAAAGTTAAGCACCATACTGTCTGTCTGTTTAACTAGAAGATAAAAGCATTTTGTTTGAAAACTAGGTCTGAGGGCTCTATAATTCTATATACTTAAAGGAAATTTTGGATTAAGGTTGATATCTTCAGTGAACCGCTACATATTTCAGAAAGGTAAATAAGAAAAAATTTTTGGATAGGGGGCATTTACGTACATAAGTGTGAGGCATATAATGTGTATCGAGGTTTTTAGAAACTTTTTGGATAAAGTGATCATACCTGTTTGAGAGGCTACGTTGTTCGAAAGTCGCGTGACATCAAAATCACCCTTCCTTCTAACTTAACAACAGAGGCATAAAAAATTTGGAAACAATTAAAGGTAAGTACTTTGTACTAAAATTAGTTTGATTGAATAAAGGGTTTGTAAATTCTAAGATGTCGCCCAAAAACGGTATTTTTACACAAGGAAGTAAGTTACCTGCTCTTTATTGTTGTGGTAACCATTTTAACTTCATTTCAACGGAACGGTACCCTTCGTTATGTGTGGTCTGACAAGCACTTAGTTGGGTTTTTACTAATGTTTCACTAACAATTTAAAGGATTAACTACTATTTCAATATTTGTATTTTGTTTTGGTTGGCCTTATTTATAATTTATAAGTACTTGGGAAAGTACTTTAAGTGTAGTAGGTATTTTAAGTTGAGAAATTTAACGATTAAAATAAGCGACGCATGTTTTTATGCAAAACGAACACAGCATTAGATAACATGTCTTATAACAAAAAATCTACAATGTTTATTTTTTGTTAAGTAACTAGAAACAGCCAATTACTAAATAATATAATATGCCTATGAAACATGTGTGTACGCTTTGTTGTTTTTACAGGCTCTTCTCAAGTTAATCAATTCCATTTCAAAGCGATTGCGCTAAGTAAGAGAAAGTATATTAACGGCACATTATTTTGTTCTAAAACGAAAATAGTATTCGCAGAGTGCCGTTAGCTACAGCTACCTGTCGCCTGCGCCGGCGAACGCACGCCTCACGGCTGACTTCTCGGAAGGCGGTACAGCGATAGTGGACTGTATTCTAATGTTATCGCTGTAAACGCACTTCACTCCACGATAAGTCCACTTGTTGTGCATGTGACTTTTCCGCGCCACCTTTCTCAGAAATTGTCGTAATGTTTTAGCTAATTAGCTACCTTGTTAACGACTGTATTGCATATTCTCTTTAGAATAAATTAAAACCTATTTTAATTAATTAAGTATTAGCAAAAAACGTGATTAATGTCATAATACAAGGATTTTTTACTAATTTATGAACTCACTTAATGTCGTTGTCAACCATGTACATTATTTGCTATTCATTTACCTTAGCGCTAAAGCAGATAGGTATCTACCTACATAGATCATAATTTTAAGCATTGAACAAGTTTGAAATACGCAGCTGTGCTGTGGTCGCGAGCGAACTAGCTGTATCTATGTGTTTGTACTGGTGCCGAACCGGACTGGTAGACAGGCGGCTCGGTTGGTTCCAACGAGTACACGCCACGAACGGCCTTGCCAAAGACGTCCAAGCGAGAGGGTTCCTTTCTCCATCCAATACAGATATGTAGGCCTACCTGCTAGCTACGCAAAAACTGCGTCTAGTTTCTCAAAGATAGGTACTTTACCGTTATAGTAACCATAACATTTACTATGATGCTTGATAACTGATTGATTTAATAACTAATTCCTCTACCCGTCCTAACTAAGTAATTTATTACTTTTTCTATACAATTCCTACCTAAACAATGTGCAGTTGAATGAACTTGTCGAATTGGGGTTGCGTTAAGACAATGAACTTCACCAGCAATAACTAAATTACCTGCTAATCAAAGTTTATGGTTTGATAAGGCAAACAATTTTATTTTAATAAGTAATTCATATAGCCATAGCCAATAAACGATTAGAACTGAAGTTTGATATTAAACCTACAAATTTTCGAAGACAAACACACACTTAAGAAGATTTTGATTTCGTAGGAGCTATTCGAAAATAGTTTGTATTCAGCGCAAGAAGTTTCTCTACTTAAGGATTCAAAGGACAGCACCGTAAAAGGATATATTGCCCGAAGTTCAATCAGCTTGCTCATATATAAACAACCAACGTCTGCAGGCAAACAACGCAGCAACGACTTCAATGATGTGATTTGAATTATGACGTCAATATATACATATTATTTATACCGATACGTTATGTGGTCTGTACTTATGTTATCTTTTTAAATCTATGGAAGATATTGATTGATACTGGCGAAAGTGAAAAGAAAACTAAAGACAGTAAAGAACTTACGTATCTTTCTAAAACAAATGCGCAAACGTGATGCTTTATTATTTATTAGTACTGAACTGAACTAAGATACATTTAGAAAGTAGCGGATAGAACTAATTTTTCAATTATTGTCCTTTCTGTTGTCTTTTTATTTACTAATTAAATAAAAAATATAACCTCCTTCAAAAAACATCCAAAAAACTATGAAATAATAATTGAACCAAACCGACCACAATAAGCATGAAAATATCTTTCTTCTAATCTGTTCGAAGTCGGTGCCTCAGCTCGAGCCAGCAGGAGTGGACCTAGTAATCTAACTTACCTACATACCTACTATCTATAGGGCTTCTACACTCCTGCTGGCTCGTGCTGAGGCACCGACTTCGAACAGATTAGAAGAAAGATATTTTCATGCTTATTGTGGTCGGTTTGGTTCAATTATTATTTCATAGTTTTTTGGATGTTTTTTGAAGGAGGTTATATTTTTTATTTAAAATTTTTATTTTTTGCTTTTTAGTTATTTCTGTTAAAATAGATGCGTAGGATAAAATCATCAGTTTGACTTCGAAATAAGTTTATGTTGAAAATTCTATTTTTAATGCTCGACGGGGTTGCGTCGTTTTATTACAGAGTTCCATGATACTTTCTGAATGCAAATGCTTGACTTGTCACCGAAAATACTAAAGTCGCTATACTTTTTTCTTGAATTTTTGAGGAGTTTCTTCAATTCCTCATGGATCCCATCATCAGAACTGGATTCTGGTAATAACGGGACCAACCTTGAAGCCTGTGCTTTCACACAACGAAAAAATCTTCCAAATCGGATCATAAATGACGGAGTTCTGAGGTAACACACGTTAAAAAAAAAAAAAGAACATACAATCGAATTGAGAACCTCCTCCTTTTTTTGAAGTCGGTTAAAAAGGCAGAAAATGTTGAGTTTTCAAGCAAGAATCAATACAGTAATTTGATCATTAATACTACGATGAAAGTGAGAATTAGCACTTAAAAGTGAGAAACTCAGGTCAGGGTTTGGTGCCTGCCTAGGTGCTGCCCGTTCTGCAGAAGTTACCGGACGTAGCGCCGCATTGGGCGTCCGCCAAGGCAATTTGCATCGCTACCCGTTTCGGAACATCGCCAAGTCTAGCCGAACAAAACCACTGAGAATTACCACTCCATTCCAATAATAATTAAAGCAAATATTTCGCAGGCGAGACGCACGCCGACGGACGTTATGGAGCTTATAAAGCATCGCCTCAGCCCGCAATTAAGAAACGACGCGCAACCACACCACGTCTATTTACCGACGCGGAAGAAACGCCCCGCTTGCAATGGTCCATCGCGGCATGCTCCGTGCAGCCAGCCGGCAGCCGCGCGGCGACCAGAGCCAAGCCACCGCCGGTCTAAATTAAATACCTTTGATATTCGAAATATCAATATTTTCAGGGAGCTTATGAAGTGCGTCGGTGCAATTTACTTACGGGTCTTCCGCGTTGGCAACCCTGATGTGCGCTAACGAACCGATGCGAGGTATTAATCACGAGCATCTAGTGTGAGCAACACTGTTTCATCTGATTTGTTTACTGGTTTATCACTTAAATTAATCCACGGCTACGTAAACTTATACAACACTATTTGTATAATTAAAGCTGGTACGTGTCATTACATGAAGTCCGGACTGAAGTAATTTTGTGGAGAGATAAGTTATGTATGTCCTCTGGTAATTGCTTTCTTAATTTTCACAACGATACCTTAATGAAGCTCAGTGATATCTACACAATACGAAACGACAAGCATTAATGTGGCGTCATACTTCGTGTTTTTTTGCTAACAAAATCTACCCCCATTTACTGAATTTTAGAATAACTTTATATTATTAATACAAAAATAACATAGAACTATTTAAAACAATCACACTTACACCCATACTATAAATATGTACTAATATCAACTACTATTGATCTAAAGGAATTACTATTTCTGAGTGTCGACTTTAAAACTACCTTCTTTTGTTTTCGTCGGTTAAAAAGCAAAAAAGCTCAGCAAAATTTTGTCAACAAAGCTGAGTTGAGCACTTGGACGGAGCATGACATTAGTCTAGTCGTTGCAGCGTTGTGTTAACAGGTATATACTAGTAAATTTGAGAAAAGGGCCCCAGCCCAGCTAATTATTAGGTACTTAACTTTAATCACCACAACATAATGGCTTAATTAATAACAATGATAAAGTGACTAAAAAAACTAGCATGGATAACTTAAAAACTAACATGCAACAGAATTCCAAAAATTATAATTAGCAAGCATTACTTTAATTTTGAAATGAATGAATTAATTTAATTTAAGCCATGCGATGATGTGGAGAATAGGCGCTGACTCAGCATGTAGTTACTGCTGCTACGGATAGCCACAGAGCTCGTATTCTGTCAGAGACCTGAGGTCACACCAATCATACAGCAACATGTCACAACGAGTTTAATACTAATTAAGAGGCTTTCAAGTATAATGAGCGCAACGATGGATTCGGAAAGTAAATAAAGTATTGGCGTTCTTTAATTACAAACCATAACACACAGATTTGCAAAATCACTTTTTCGCAGATCATGTATAATTAATGCTGATTGCAAAGTTTGTATTTATTATTGAGGATTAATAAAAATATTTTATGAAAATTTTATAAATGTTCCTCCTTTTAATATTTAAATTCAAATTTTACACCGCGTTTTCTTTGATATCCGTTAACTTCAATAAATGGTTTAATAAATCGGTAGAAACTAGAAACTATGTGGTAATTAACTTTTTGACCAAATTGAAAAAAAAATCACACTAAATATATAAATTGATTGATTGATTTCACAGTCAAAAAACCCTTACAAAAAGACCCGTATAAAAGACCCTTTACAGTTACAAAAAATTAGTGTCAAATGTGTCAGTGATTTAACTTCAATAGCACAGCTTAAATTAGTTTAGTATAGATATTTATTTTACATTTTAAAAATGTTATAAAATACAGCTTAAAGACTAATTTAGATTTTAAGCATATTACAAAAATCTAATGTGATGAATCAAAAATTTTATGGTTAATCCCGAAAGCACAGCTAATATTGTCTACTTTAATAATTATTTCTTCTTTCGCAGGCGTGCAAATTTACTTCAACACAACAAACACCTGTTTTTGACTAAAAATCAAGTACTTACGAGGGGCGTTCAATATAAAGTGAGAATGAGATGCAAACTCTTTTAATATTACGAAATTAAATACTGGCCGGTAAAGCTAATCTATCTAGCTGATTTCTATGAAAAAAAAAACTAACTGTCTTTTGTTTAAAAAAATATACGGTAATTTCTTTGCAATGCTATTGAGTACGTTAGCGAAAATGGAGAAAATTGAACTGCGCGCCGTTATCAAATACTTGTGTTTGAAAAATTTTTCTACGGACCAAGTCAATTTGGATTTGCGGGATACTTTAGGGTCTAATGCTCCTCCGTATTCGACAGTCTCACGTTGATGCGCCGAATTTAGACGTGGAAGAACATCGACAATGGACGACCCCCGCTCCGAACGCCCTACTACAGCAGTAACTGAAGAAATTGTGAAAAAAGTCGAAAACTCAGTTTTGGCGGATCGTCGTGTCACGGTTCGTTTTATTGCTGAAAATGTAAAGATTTCAACGGGGAGCGTGCATAATATTTTACATGAACGCTTGGGTATGAAAAAGGTATCTGCGCGTTGGGTACCAAGAATGCTTACTGACACGCAAACACAAACTAGACTAGAGATTTGTCAAGAAGCTTTGAACCTGATGCAGCAAGACCGGGAACTTTTTTTGGCGCGATTTATAACAATGGACGAAACATGGCTCCATCATTACGACCCTGAAACGAAACTGCAGTCTATGACATGGAAAAGCCCATCATCTCCAACTCCGAAGAAATTCAAGGTGAGCCCATCTGCCGGTAAGGTCATGGGCTCTGTTTTTTGGGATGGTAAAGGGGTATTAATGATTGAGTATCTCGAGCATGGAGCCACTATTACGGGCACATTATACGCCAAACAAATAGCAACATTGCGCAATGAGATCCGCGAAAAACGGCGAGGTAAACTGTCGAAAGTTGTGCTGTTCCACCAGGACAATGCCCCGGCACACAAGTCCGCCGTTGCAATGGCTGCAATTCGTGATGCTGGGTTCGATATCCTTAAGCATCCTCCGTATTCACCAGATCTCGCTCCCAGTGATTTCTACCTATTTCCGAGATTGAAACAATACCTGAGAGGCCAGAAATTTGAAGACGACGACGCGGTAGTCGCTGCAGTACAAGATTTTTTAAGTACTCAAGATGAGACCTTTTTTAAAAATGGAATTTTAAGTTTAGAAAAAAGATATTCTAAGGGGGTGTTTCACCACCTTATTGTCAAACTACTGGTCACGTAACCAATGAATAAACTAAGTACTGGACAAATCTGTCGGCTAGTTTTTTTTCAGTTTCACCACTCCGGTCCTGTGCAAACTAAGTACCACTTAACTAATCGTCAGTTTAACAAAAAGTCGGAATGGCAACGTCGCATTTCACGATCACGCGTTCCTGTTTGCACACTTTGGTTCAAAGAGACGCTCATTATTAAAGCAAAAGAAATCATAAACTATGTAATTTTTAAATACATCAATTTTTTTTTCATAAACATATGGTGTAACATTATAATTAATCCAAAAACGGTATTTATTTACGATACTTTGTTAACAATAACAAAGAAAAATAAAATCACGTAAAACGAATCTAAAAGTGGCGCCAAACCATTTGACAGATTAACTATTTTTTTAATGGCGATGTACAAGTTCACGTAGAACAGACGATTGTGCCACTGAAAAAAAGTCTGTAATTAAAAAATATTACGAAATTTTGGATTTATTTTTACATGCTAAAAGCGTAACTATATTTTTTTATACAAATCTTTATATTTAAATCCTCTTTTGCAATTTAGCATGACTACTTTCTTTAAAAAATAAAAAATACTTTGATTTATTTTTCTGAAACTGGCTGAAGGGATCTCCAACCATGACCACAAAAAAATTAACTGAGTAATTAAAAAGTTATGTGACGGATAAAAATGCTAAATGCCACCTGATCTAATGGTCAAATTAAAAAACAGTTTGTCCGTCACTTAGTGCTAATCAAGACTGGTGAAATAGAAATTTTCAGTCCATCTGTCAAATAAGGTTATGATTAAGCTAATCCGAACTTTAAAAAAAGTGGTGAAACAGCCCCTAAGTGTATTATGCTAAAAGGTGACTATGTCGAAAAATAAAATGACATTTAGTAAAAGTTGTTTATAACATACTCATTCTCACTTTTTATTGAACGCCCCTAGTATTAACTATGCCATTTTTAGGGTTCCGTACCCAAAGGGTAAAAGCTTGACCCTATTATTGGGACTTTGCTGTCCGTCCGTCTGTCACCAGGCTGTATCTCAGGAACCGTGATAAGTAGACAGTTGAAATTTTCACAGATGATGTATGTATTCTGGTTGCCGCTATAACAACAAATTCTAAAAAACATTAGTAGTGGTAGAGCCATGTTGTAGCTAGCCGCTGCATCACGAATGGGCCGGCTCGTCCGGGGCAGTACCACCCTCTCACAGAACACCGGCGTGAAGCAGCAGTAATCCTGCTTGCGTTTCGTACGGTCAGTGAGAGTGCCGGGGGCCCAATACCTCACCCCTTCCCTCTTCCCCTCTCTCACCCCCTTCCCCTGTTCCCTTTCCTTTAGGGCCGACAACGCACTGGCATCGCGTAAAGCGCTGCGGGTGTCTATGGACAGTGGTGATCATTTAACATCAGGTGACCCACTAGTTCTTTTGTCTGGCCTTTCTAATATATAAAAAAAAAAAAAAACAAAATAAAAGAAATATTTAAGGGGGCTCCCATACAACAAAAGTGTTTTTTTTGCTCGCTTTTGCTCGATATTGATAACGGCGACAGGTAGACGCTTGAAATATACACAGAATATTTAGTTATATATTCACTTTATAAATAAATAATTATAATACAACATCCCATACAATACCACTGCCTCACAGAAAACCAGCGTGAAGCATTACTTGCGTTTCGCTGAGTGAGTGAGGGTACCGGAGGCCCAACCCCCCACCCCCCAACAAAAAAAAAATGATGACCTTCAAGCTTTCAAAAAAAGAGCGTACTCCTACCTAAAAGGCCGGCAACGCACTTGTGACTCTTTTGGTGTCGCAGGTGTCCATGGGCGACGGTAATCGTTTACCATCAGGCGATCCGTCTGCTCGTTTGCCCCCTATATCATAAAAAAAAAAAAAAAAAATAAAAAAAAACGTGATTTTTTTTGCCGTTTTTATAGATAATGGTACGAAACCCTTCGTGCGCGAGTCCGACTTGCACTTGGCCGGTTTTATTTGGAATCGTCTTTGATGCTTCTATCTGGTCGTATCCGTATCTATTTTTTATTACTTTCGACGCAAGTTTCAAATTTTTATCGTTCGTTATTTTTGTATATATTATACGTAGTTTTCTAGCCTACTCGCATAACAGTACCGTCCTATAATGTTGTTTTTGTTGTAAGTTTCAGATGAATCATTTTCCGTGTCTTATCAAAATCACTTATTACAGGTAGGTTAGATATCTACAAACACTACGATCACGATAAGATAAGAGTGATGAGGGGTTAGCCCCTTTTTCCGTCACATTGTGAAGTTGAATGTTATCAATTATTAAGTCACGAAACGAGTTAAATAGAAAAGCATGTGTATGGCATGCCCTGCAAGCACAGACAATTTATGATTTTATATTATTTGACAAGTAACTTTTATCCTTACCGATAATGAGAAAGATAAAGGTTCCGTTCCATCAATAGGTTTATCACATGCAACATTCTTATTATGTTCGATGTTGGCGAAGCAAGACCGGCGTCTACGACCGGGTCGCGCGACCCATAGCTTAGTATGGTTGACTTTATGAAGTACTGACGAATGCAAGCGACCACGTCGTACGAGTCTAGGTTGTTCGTTGACGACGGTCACCGATGGCGCGACTCGGTCGCTCCCGAAGCAGGCAGAGCCGTCGCGCGACACAGTCGAGAAGCATGTCAAAATGGCGGCGTTTTCTTTTCACGAAAATGAGATATTGGGTAGAATTAGTTGATTCTGAGTGAGAAGAAAGTTGGAAATTGTATTCATAAATCAGAGTTGAAAACTTTCGATATTGCGATGAAAAATATAGCGGTTTCTCTAATGGATGACTAAATAGCGGTAGAGATCGCTACATCACCCTCCTATTTAGACCGGAGGTTATTGTAGATTGCAGTTGCAGTGCAATCTGCGCGTCACATGAGCGCTTGCAAGAGGCAGTCGTTCATAGCCTCAGTGGTGAGCGTAGTTGCTCCGCTGCTACTCTGGATCCTCATTAGAGCGAGTAGCAGTAGTGGGAGAAGGGTATACAGCCGGTATACAATAGGCATGGAGATACATTTAGCAATATGCACAGCGCGGTAGTCTGGCTTGCTGTAAAACTACGTCTTCGTCTTGTATGTCTGTGAAGGTTGCGTTTTAGTCTAATGTCGTAGGATACCAGTGTGAGGTCGCCAATATGAGGATAGACCGCAATAGAGAGATCGCTCTCCAGGCAGATGTTAGCTATGCCTGAGGACCGAAGTCTAAAGGAAGAAAGTTGGAAATTTTATTTATGCATCTAAGTTGAGAAACTTCGATCGTGTGATGTAGATCTATTGTAGCGGCTTCCGACTGATGATGACCAGATGGCGCTAGAGATCGCTATGAAATTATTAGCTATGAAAGTTTGTAACTAGTAGTATCAAAAATTTAGACTACAAGAGATAAAATACTTATACATTTTAATTTATTTTTAAAATAAAGGAAGACCAAAGATATATCCACACATTTAGTCCATGCCTTTGGTGATCTCAGGGTGGCCTAACATACAGCTAAGCCTTGCGATCCAGCGAGCGTGTCAATATGCTGCTAGCAACTAGCAGTATTGCCACGCCCACGCGGCAAGGATCTTAAAATGCTAGCAGCTAGTGTAGCAGTGGTGGTTTTGATTTTTAAGTTTTACCGTTTGATCTCTTAGGTTAGTTTTAATTAGTGCTGAGTAATATTATTTACTATTATTTCATTGTATGTTTTTCAAAGAATGAACTACAATAGGCAATGATTTTAATTTGATGATGAAGTGTCAAATGTGTATAAGTGTTCATATTGTTGGTAATGAATAATAGTGTTATGTTTGTTTTATAAGTCTGTAGATATTATTTTTACCGTATTAGTACGAGTATTTCATGGTTGGCAACTTTAACGGAAGTTAATATTGAGGTATCCTATTATCTCGCCTCATTCGTTTTTCGTTTAATTCTTATTTCGTCTCATTCTGTATTCGTCACTTCGTCTTGTTCGCTATCCGTCATTATCTTATTTGGTCAAATTCTGTAACTTGTTTCTCTCTTAATAAGTCTTATTCGTTTTTCGTCACGGTCTGCCTTGGACTCATTCGTCGTTCTTCCGTTTCGTCTTTTGTCTTATTTGCTTATGAACATTGATTTACCAGCAACGACCGTAACGAAATAATTTTGGCGAATAAGTAGACAAAAAACGAAAAGGAAGAACGACGAATGAGTCCAAGGAAGACCGTGACGGAAAACGAATAGAACGTAATAAGAGATAGAAAAGTTGCAGAATTTGACCAAAAAAGATAGTGACGGATAGCGAACAAGACGAAGACGAATACATAATGAGACGATATAAGAATTGAACGAAAAACGAATGAGGCGAGATAATAGGTAGGATTATTTAAAAGCGAAAAAATCGGGGGAGTCGGTTGGATGCGACGTGGTTCAATTGGTAGAACACCCGTTGGGGCGCATACCCGGGAGACGTGGGTTCGAATCCCGCCGGCGCACCCGAAAAACTTTTTCGCTTTTAAATAATCTTAGATTCGGTGAGCAGCCGTACTGCTAATAAAATAAAATAATATTTGAATAGGTAGGATACCAATATTGAGGGGGGGGGGGGGGTTAAGGTTTTAATGTTTACATGCAGAAGGATATTTTTTGTCTATTATAAATGTCAGATTATTATATTGTCACTTGATTGTGACCAAACTTACATAAGTACGTATACCAAGTTTCGGCTCAATCGCATACCAGGAAGTGGTCCAAAAATGTCAAAATAAAAGAAAATGCAGCTCTTACAGTAGGAGACGTGTGTTTTGTTCTGCAGTATGTAAGATAATTTATTTGCCTTCTTGGGCGGCACATAATATTCGAGTAACATCATAACATTTTTCGTTACATCATGAAATCAAAAATGTCAAGATGTTACCTACTCGAATATAGGTATCGCTCATGTAGAAGAACACTAACACAATTACAAATTATTGTCATTTTAAAACTAAACTTTATATAATAAACAAGACCAATGCTGGGATGCTTTTTTTTTTCTGTGCATCTATATTTCAGTTTGTATTTAGTTTGAAATATATGGTTTCACGGGATGACCGTAAAAGTAATAAAAAAAATGAAGTTGAAGAAAATAAAAAATAAATAGAAAAAGATACTTCATACTTAACTTGTTTATATAATAAGAAAAAAAGTCTAGTTTTAAACTGACACTAATTTGCAAAATTGTGTCAGTGTTCTTCTACATGAGCGATATGTGCCGCCCAAGAAGGAAAATAAATTCCTTACATACAGAACAAAACACATCTCCAGCTGCATTTTCTTTTATTTTGACATTTTTGGACCACTTCCTGATATCTGACAATATAATAATCTGATATTAAAATTCTCGTTTTACGGCTAGGGCCGTCCCTGCAGGACAGAACTCTTCCAACGGTTAATGGCATCGACTTGAAACTTGATACAAATACATATGTAGCTTGTATGACAATGTAAGTACAATCACCAAAAAAAGCTTGCCTTAAAAACGAAATTTTGAAAGATACATACTTGGTACTTATTGTCAGTGTGTCTAATTATGCTAATTACAGTCGCCATCATAAAACTTGGAGTTGTCGGAATTCTCAAAAATATGTGAACATATTTGTGTATCTAATCTATGTCCTACTACGTCCATTATTATGGTGAAAAATTCAGTTTTTTTAAGCAGATAATTTGCCGATGCGATTGTGAAATTAAAAATTCATGGCAAAAATGTCTCCAAAGAAAGACAAAGATCAGTGTGAACAAGTACCCAACCGTGCGAGTATAAATCACGGTCCCTGACAGGTAAGCAAAATCGTAAAGAATGAAGTTAAGTTATGATTGGACCCAAATCAAATGACCCAATAGGGATGTTTCCTAGGTAAAAAAAAAATAATTCTTATTAGTCCGTATTTTACATTATCAAAAAATATTAGACACGTAATTTTTCTTTTGACAATTAAACAAAAAATGACGAAGATATGGCGCTTTGTAGTTCCGCGTGACGAGGCGTGACGTCACTTGTTCCTAAAACGCTCATACAAAGTGTAGGAACAAGTGACGTCACGCGAAACTTCAACGCGCCATATCTTCGTAATTTTTTGTTTAATTGACAAAATAAAAAATACGTGTCCAATATTTTTTGATAATCTAAAAGACTGACTAGTTAGGAAAGTAGCCTATTATACAGGGTCGTGCACCAACATAGCGAAATTCATTTGCTGCACAGCGCCCATAAGTTTTAAGTGAACAGGTAGGTATTTAAGTACTTATTTCAGTTAGTACAAGTCTAACTCAATAGCTATTGTAGTGTGGTGTGGAACTCTCTAATGAAGAAAATATTTTATGACGAGATAGATCTATCTTTACTTATCTATAAGCGTCACCATCAGTCATTTATCATCAATTTTTAGACGCAGAAGTTACTGAATTGCGAAATCTACTTTTATCTAATCAATCTTGATAGGTACTTACTGGTAATATGCATTGAGTGGCACACACAAGTAGGGTTGTATGTAGTACAGGCATCAAAAACATTTGTTTAAAAAAACACAGTTTAATTGATGATTGGTTACCAATTACCATCTGCTTCATTAGCATCTTTCCCCTTATGGTATAAAAAAAAAACAGTTGTAAAGGTAGGTTTACTGTCCAATCTTGAGCTGGACTGTTGCTAAGTTTCATAAAATGAAATATCAATGGTAGTTACAAACGTGGCTTCGACATTGCTTTATTACGTTTTTAGACTTTATTTAAGCCTATTCGAGAGTACAGTAGTTATAGTATGACTACAGTACAGGCCCTATACTACGAAGCGCGAAATTCGAACTTCGTTTCATGCCGTTCCGCTCACACTAATGGTATTTATTAAGAGAGTGAGAGGGACCGCACGATCCGAACTTCGAACTTCGAATTTCGTAGTAACCCCCCAGTACCCTCTGTCAAACAGCGACCTATGATTACTCATAAGACATATTTGAGCTGCAAGTTCTCTAATCTCGCATAGATATTAGACCTTGGAACAGGGTACGGCACGGAGATATTTAGAAAACATAAATAAATAGGTATAATGACTGAGATACAAGTAGGTACTACGTAGGTATTTACTTTCACAATCAGGATAACGGGGTAAATAAATAAAAAACTAGACTATATCCTGCCTCGACTTGTTTCAAACTAGTTAGGACAAACTCAGATAATCCTGAAAGTACCTACGGCAACCCTACTTAGGCACCTTAACTCCACGCAAAAGCAACAGGTTTTCCATAAACAAAGTAACAAAAGTTCGGGGATTTACGATTAATAAAATACCATTATCTTCATGTTATCAATAAGCTTATTTTTGGAATCAATAGGTATTCTCGTACCTATCAACAGTTGTACTCAGCTAGGTCACCATAATCGTGCAAAATCCCCTCAGAGTTGTATCCGGGATGTACAAAGACAGGTAGGTTCTATACGTAAAGGTAAGAAAGAGCATAACATATGGATGGCTGATTGTCTGTGGAGACGTGTATCAAATTGCTAAGAAACCGAGTGGTTTTGTCAAGTTTTAAAGTAATTTAAATCATGGGATCAACGAAGTATAGTCGGGGTAAGAAAAGGTTCGTCACTTTTCGACTCTATGTCAACGAATTAAGGTCGAAAAGTGACGAACCTTTTCTTACCCCGACTATACCAAATTAGAACTAAATCAACGCGTTTTATAAAGATAATTATTAAAATAATATACATCTTAAAAAAAAGTAAATATTAAAAAAATAGTATCTTACTTGAGATAGTATATCTGTCCTTCAGGTGTGCGGGCCTGCTCCCAACCAGATGGAAGTGGGCCTAATTCATCAGGGATATGTGTGCCAACGTCATATGATCTCTGTTTTGAATGCTGATGATGTAGAGGAGGCTGTTGATTCTGTTGGCCTGCGGCATAGGTCTGCTGCAGGCTCGCTGGCGACGAGTGTGCCCTAGAGTGAGACACTGGTGTCGCCCCTGTCGCAGACGACGACCCGAACGCCGAGTCGGCAGAGTTCTCTCGCGAGTGAGACACAGACGGTGACTTCGAACCGGTCGACGGCGGGTTAAAGAACGACTTTGGAAGCTGCCGCATACGCAGAGGCACCTGTAGCGGTCGTTTCGAGTCTGGTTTAAGCACTGTGTCAAACAATGACTGCAGAACCGAGTCGGAGTCCTGGTCCACGCGTAGGACCAGGTTCGATTTTTGTTCACTGTCCGAGTTAAGAGCCATGTTTTGTGCCGGAACGAATAAATCTCGAAACCGACTTGGCTCACCGTTGTGACACAACACTAGCACGCGAACGGGTTGGCGGTACGCCACCCGACGTACTTGTGGAATAGCGCTCGCTGCGCGACTGACGCACGATCGGGCTCCGCCCGCGCCCCTCCCTGCCCACGCGCACCGCCGTCGCACCGCTCCGCCGCCTGCGCAACCCGCAGACCGGTCTTTGAGAACGATGCCCCGCACCCCCCTTTGCTTGTCTACCTTCTTGTTCTTGGCTACCTTACTATCCCCCTTAGCTTGCATGCAATGCCATTCTGTAACTCTGCATTTCAATCGCCTCTATATTTCTGGACGTGCCAGCCAGCCTTTTCAATATGCAATATTTAGGCAAGAACAAAGAATCCTACTTTAGCCTACCTAGTCAAATTAAAGATTTCTACTTTCAACATAGCTTCGAGTGCCTTAGAAATGCACTAATTAAATTGTGTGTTATATATAAACTAGCTGCTGCCTGCGACTCGGTCCGCGAAGAATAGGGATATAAAACATAGCCTACGACCACAGAAATAATAATAAAGAGGATTCCGCTTTATTATTATTTATGTGCCTACGACGTATTCTCAGCCCTACCAAATATAGTGAAAAAAGTTTCATAAAAATCGGTCAAGCCGTTTCGGAGGAGTTCGATAACAAACACCGTGACACGAGATTTTTATATATTAGATTTATAATTGTCCAAATAATTATCAGGTATCGAGGGAAAATTATGGAAAAAAACCTTCAACCATGTCTACTTTCTAATAAACAAAACTACTTTTTTCATCATTGCGCTAGTGAAGATTTGTCATTGACAATTAATTACCATTATTTTATATGAAACTACTTACCGTGAGAGGTGTGAGACTCAGACATAATCAGTTAATTACATACTAAAAGTACAGGCATCTCTCACGATCTGTAGTTGAGATATGATCGACATATTTCGAACCAGCCCGTGATCCGTTATCCAGGTAGTTGACATTAAATAAAAAAATACATTTTAACTTAATAAGTAGGTACACGAAAAAGCAATAACGATATGAAATAAAGCATGCGTTAAAATTGTGCAAAATGAACAGCAATAGGTTCTATGTAGACCTAGGTAAAGCATTAATTTTGACCCACTGAAGATATGTAAGTATAAATAAAAAAGCAAGAGGAAACAAGCACAATAAAAAAAAATTTTTTTTAATAATGGTAAATTAAACTAAAGTATTAAATAAATAAAATAAATAAATAAATATCATGGGACAATTCACACCAATTGACCTAGTCCCAAACTAAGCAAAGCTTGTACATGGGTAAACATACTTATATACATATTAAACACCCAAGACCCGAGAACAAAAATTCGTATTTTTCATACAAATATCTGCCCCGACACGGGAATCGAACCCGGGACCTCAAGCTTCGTAGTCAGGTTCTCTAACCACTCGGCCATCTGGACCTCTAACCATGAGTTTACACTAGTTTACGTGACCGTACTCGCTAGCGACGGCGTAAATTATTTGTATGGAGAATTGTGCAGCGCCTCTAGCGGTCACTTACGGAAGTACAATTCTCTATACAAAATCATTTACGCCGTCGCTAGCGAGTACGGTCACTGTAAACTAGTGTAACTCATGGTAGAGGTACAGGCACTCTCTGGCCTACTCGATCCTTTGGCTTTGCGGAGGGAATCGGATGTGGCGTGTCTGTGTATATTATACCGTATCTAAATTCCACTACCGCACTTCGAGGAACCGTTTGTCTTTCCATCCTCACCATCTTGATGATTGGCATTCTAGTACCGTGCGTTTTAAGCGAAACTTTTTTCCTCGCACGACAAAGATCTGGAATCAGCTTTCTGCGGCAGCATTCCCGGAGCGTTACAACTTAGGGATCTTTAAAAAACGAGCCTACCAATTCCTAAAAGGATCGGCAACGCACCTGTGATGCCCCCCGTGTTACGGGTGTCCATGGGCGACGGTGATCGCTTTCCATCAGGTGACCCGTCTGCTCGTTTGCCACCTCTTATATATAAAAAAAAAGTAAGTACCTATTTACGCATTGCGATGTTTTCACTTCTTCGTGATTTATAATCGATTCGCTTCCGATTCCGCTTCAGCACAAATCTTCGTCACATGAAAAACTAAGTATGTCCAGCGAATCATCTCTTAACGACCGCTTTAGCCTAGTTGGTAGTGACCCTGCCTACGAAGCAAGAGGTCCTGGGTTCAAATCCCGATAAGGGCATTTATTTGTGTGATGAGCACGAATATTTGTTCCTGAGTTATGGATGTTTTCTATGTATTTAAGTATTTATTTATCTATATAAGTATGTTTATCCGTTGCTTAGTACCCATAACACAAGCTTTGCTAAGTTTACTTTGGGACTAGGTCAATTGGTGTGAATTGTCCCATGATATCTCTTGCCGTACCGCGAAATAATGCTTCGCAAGATATATATATGTATATAATACAATAAATATAAAAGAAAGCGTCAAAGAAACAACATCAAATGTTCTGATACTTGCAGTGATATGTATTTACGAGTAAATCCACTTTTCAATATGTTTAGTATAAGTTTTACTTCACCAAAATACTTCTCGATCGCGTTTACGTAAAAAAAACAATTACTAGGGAAACATGGACAGCGTCTCCGCGCGCGCGCTTCCATGTTTCCATAGAATTGGAATTTTTACGTAAACGCGTTCGAGAAGTATTGAAGTGAAGGAAAACTTATACTAAGCGCAATGGACGCGCGGCCGCGGAGCGCTGTCCATGTTTCCCTAGTAATTGATTTTTTTACGTAAACGCGATCGAGAAAGAAGTATTTTGGTGAAGTAAAACTTATACTAAGCGTACAGATCAGTTGGCAAATTCTCTTAGTTCGGGCTGTGGTTCGGGTTATTTACCGAATAATTACATCTTATTTTATAGAATTACTAGCTGTTGCCCGTAACTCCGTCTGCAAAGAATAATAGGGGTATAAAAAATAGCCTACGACCTATTCTCAGACCTACCGATTGTGGAGAAAAAGTTTAATATAAATCGGTCAAGCCGTTTCGGAGGAGTTCGATAACAAACACCGTGACACGAGATTTTTATATATTAGACTAGCTGTTGCCCGCGACTTCGTCTGCGAAGAATAGGGCCTACTAAATAAATCCAAAAAAATCATAAAAATCAGTCAAGCAGTTTCGGGAAAGTTCGATAACAAACACTGTGATTCGAGATTTTTATATAGGTACTAGAAAGAAGATTAGAAGGATATAAACGAAATAATCGTCACCGATATCACAACAATTTGAATTGAAATTTTAACCATTGAATCTTTGCCAAGGTGTTCGATCGATTGGGTTCAATCCGCAACCTGTTACTTGATTGTGACATATTTTTTTATCTGTAAAATGTACTGGCAATCATTTTTAGGGTTCCGTACCCAAATTGTAAAAACGGAACCCTATTACTGAGACTGCTGTCCGTCCGTCTGTCCGTCTGTCCGTCCGTCTGTCACCAGGCTGTATCTCATGAACCGTGATAGCTAGACAGTTGAAATTTTCACAGATGATGTATTTCGATTGCCGCTATAACAACAAATACTAAAAAAACAGAATAAAATAAATATTTAGGGGGGCTCCCATACAACAAACGTGTTTTTTTTTCGCCGTTTTTATATAATGGTATGGAACCCTTCGTGCGCGAGTCCGACTCGCACTTGGCCGGTTTTTTATTTTTATTCGTGGTAACGCAAAGAGTATTGTAATATTATATGAACAAGAGTGGCAACTCTATGGTCAAATATGCATGTATGGAAGGTGCTGCTGCCCTACGCCCTGGTCAAGAACTAATGTGACGTATCTATAGATGTATACCTATCTATATGTATATGTTGGTAGTGATGTACAGCTATAATTACGCGTAATTTTAATTGATAGGCTAATTGCCACTATTCGTATTTTAGCCGTCTAATTCAAATAAGCATATACGAAGTATAAGCGGCTAAACCCGATTTGCACTATACGGCTAAAATACGAACATTGGCAAGTGGCCTATCAATTAAAGTCCTGACCGTACAATTTGGTACGCCATGGCCATGGCCGATGGATGACAACTGACAAGTTTGACCCCGGCGCCACACATATTACAAATGTTTGAACACATTTATTTGATCACATGTGTAGCACCGGTATTTGCTTATTTGTTCAATAGAACATCCATACAATCAACCATAGATCAAATATGTGTTGAAACATTTGTAATATGTGTGGCGCCGGGGTGACAAGTCAACCAAGATGGCCGCTAATTTAGTTCTTTACAAAACAACCAGAGATCGCTGTAGTCGCATGAAAAGTGTGATATATGTAAGTGTGCCCCCCCTGGGGTAACGTTTTATTTAACCCCAGGTCTCACTTGCCAGACTATGGTACAAATTTAAATGCGTACCTATATTTAAATGTATACGTATTGAATCCGTCTTTGACGTGATGCTGTACTGGCAATATTCTTACCTATTCAGGGTTTCTGTCGTTATCTGCTTATTCATTACTCTCTTCTCTGTCTTACGAACAATATGGTAGGTACACTTATTTTGCTCACACGAAAATTGCAGCGAGCACGGTAAGGTGTTGCGCCAGCACGAAAAATATTAATTATTATTCGGCGAATACTGCGAAATTAAGTAAAAGAACACAGAGCGAAATTGAATGTCAACAAAGGAGAATTTCTCCTACCTCAGGCAAACCTTTTGAAACCTGCCGGCATAGCACGTTCTCACATTAAACGCAATAATAATTTCCCTTGTCAAGCAATGCGATGTCGCTACAATATTTTCTATGTAAAGGTTCCACAGTGTATCCCGATTCAGTTGTGTCAATCTAAAGTTTACAGCAGAAGTGGATAAACGGGTGTGGAGCTCGAAATCACACCCTTTCTTGGCACCACAGACTTGGCAGCAGAGTCAGCAGTTGTGTGTAGAACATTTTAAGCTCCACCAAAGTTCTGCCACTTCTGTTGCTGGCTGACTGTATAGGTGTTCGATAAGATGACAAATATTTATAATCAAAGGAAAAAGGGAATGTGGCCCAAAATTAGGTACGTAAACTAATTTTATAGTTAAGTTTTCACCTTCTATTTTCCCGTACCTAACCCATAAAGTAGTACTTTCGCGATTCTCACTCATACATAACATAACATAAATAATAAATAATAACAACCGAGACTTAATCAGAACTAACTATATACTGCTAAAATATTATCTAGTAAGTCGAATTTATTGAGCAATGGGGTGTTTTTTGATGCTGCCGTCACAAATCGTAATAAGTTTTATAGTTAAGTGTTAAGTACTTACCCAGATAGGTAGGGATCCGATAAGATTCAATTTGGAAAAGAAAAATTTAATAAACAATGAACATTAAAATGTTCGTAAATTATAATATGATATGATTACGAAGCATGTAGGTACTTACCTAAGGATTTTTTTTTGGGTTTCATTGATTTTAAGATTTCGACCAAATATAAGCACAAATAATTTCAAGAGTACAATTGGTTTATTATCACTTACTTTAGGTAAATAAAACAATAATATATAATACAATGTAACTTAATGCCAAAATTTTGTATAGTTCTAATAAATAAATGAAATATCAATGATAAACTCAAGATTTCAAGAAACACTTTTCAACGGAAATTACGAAAAGTCTGAAATGAAGAACGCTAATGTTGCTAGTCTCAATTTTTTTTTGTGTTATAGACTCGCTCATTGACAAAAAAATATTGTCTAGAAATGTTTTCCGACAAGACTCACTTGACAATATTAAAAAAAGTGTATGGTAGAAATAATATAAAAATGGCATAAACGTAGTGAGTCGAAGGTTGATCTGGACAACATTTTTTTTATAATTATGGATTAGCCAACGAAATAATATGTGTCTGTATAGAAAAAAACAATATCTCTCCCAGGGGGGGCACACTTACATATATCACACTTTTCATGCGACTACAGCGATCTCTGGTTGTTTGGTGGAGAACTAAATTAGCGGCCATCTTGGTTGACTTGTCAAACTTGTCAGTTGTCATTCATCGGCCATGGCCATGGCGTACCAAATTGTACGGTCAAGGACTTTAATTGATAGGCCACTTGCCAATGTTCGTATTTTAGCCGTATAGTGCAAATCGGGTTTAGCCGCTTATACTTCGTATAAGCTGATTTGAATTAGACGGCTAAAATACGAATAGTGGCAATTATCCTATCAATTAAAATTACGCGTAATTATAGCTGTGCATCACTACCAACATATACATATAGATAGGTATACATCTATAGATACGTCACATTAGTTCTTCACCAGGGCGTAGGGCAGCAGCACCTTCCATACATGCATATTTGACCATAGAGTTGCCACTCTTGTTCATATAATATTACAATACTCTTTGATCTCTCCATACACCTATCAGTATCTCTTCACTTCAGACAGCAGTGGCAGTATGGCCATAAAATCTTAGGTTTTTTTTCTTTTAAAATAAATAAAATGTCACTTTAGCCGGCCTTGTAGTGTGGCCAGACTTAGCAAAATCCGGCGATTTGAGGCAAATAATGTGTCTATCGGGGTCTAACTTTGCAACAGATGCAACTTAGTATGTACATATTATTTTCATTCAATTAGAGTTTATTAAAACATTAGTTGGATTTGGCTAATAACAAATTCATTAACCTTCACCTGGCATTTTGATTTTGAAGAAGGCGTACCGGAGAGAACTTCACTTAAGCGCAGCACACACAGAGAGCGGGCGCGGCTCGGGCGCGGAGCGGGTCACGCGCGGGCCCGCGCCCGTCGCCCGACGTCACAAAAGCGCGCGGGCCAGTGTAGTGTTGCCAACAAGAGTAATATAAAATTTGCTAGATAACAGTAAAAAATCGGCCAAGTGCGAGTCGGACTCGCACACCGAGGGTTCCGTACAAATTTATATGTATCTGTTAAGATCCAGTCTTAGCAGACCCCTGCTCCTAAGCAAAATGTGTGCAGTGTGGGATCTTTGTAGATTGGTTACTGATATACACTCACGAGCAGAATAATTGCATCACTTTGCTTTTTCATGTGCACCCAATAACCGGCTTTCCTTGGCTTTCTGAAATTATTTTTATGTGATGCTGTTCCTTGAAATTTAAGCTCTATGAAATTTTAAAATTTTACAGTGTTATTATAAAGGTTCACAAAGTTATTAGGTGTACATGTATACAAAGTGATGCAATTATTCTGCTCGTGAGTATAGACAGACAGACAAAAAATTTATGCTTTTCGCAATTTTTCCTTTATCTCTGCTATAAGACGTTGCTTCGTACCAAAATTCAAGATTCTAAGTTCACGGGAAGTATTCTGTAGGTTTTGATTCCCGTGCGAGTAGTTGCGAGTTTCAAAATATGCGGCTTAAATTGCTGTTTCTTTTGATTGCGTTGATATAGAAGTTTGATTTTGTTACAGCTTAAAGGTATTATAGACCTGAGTATTTGATATGAATTTCAATTTAATACCTCTACGCGTTCATGAGGAAAGGGGTAGTAACTTCAAAATTATTAAAAATATTATTATTAAATGATGTAGCAAGTTAGCTAAGAAGTATTTTCTTTTTGGTTACACGAGATGACCGTAAAAGTAATAAAAAATTAAGTTGGAACAATAAATACAAAAAAAAAAGATACTTCATGACTAACTTGTTAAAAGTTGCCCTGTAGCGCCATCTCTTGTCCTGGTGAGCAGTTAGTCCGAATGAGTGTTGAAATCTCTCGATAGAGGGTGTAACATAGATGCGCGCTTATCACTGCATAAGGTGATGATTTAACAGACTGAAATGTACGATGTATGGGAATGATTCGTGTCTAATCTCTAGACCAGTGGTGGTGTAGGGGTATGGCACACGGCACGGAATGCTGAGGACCTGGGTTCGATTCCCAGCATTGGACTTTTTTCTGGGGTTTTTTCTGTGCATCTATATTTCAGTTTGTATTTAGTATGAAATATATGATGTAACTAAAAATTTACGGTTTTCGCAATTTTTCCTTTATCTGTGCTATAAAACGTTTTGCTTCGTACCAAATTTCAAGATTCTGAGTTCACGAGAAGTACCCTGTAGGTTTTGATTCCCTTGCGAGTGTCGACAATTTGCAGAAATTTGCGGCATGAAAGGCTTTATCTTTAGATTGCGTTAAAAATTTATGCTTTTCGCAATTTACAATACAATACAATACAATACAAATATTCTTTATTGATCACCAAAAACAGTACAGTGACATTACAAAAATAAAAATTCAGGTAGACAATAGGCGTTCTTATCGCTAAAAAGTGATTTCCTCCAGACAACCAATTACTCAGAAATTAATAAATATCAACAGACTAATGTAGGTGGCAGAAATAACAGACAAGAGAAACGCAGTATTACTTAATAGACAACAAACAATAAAAACAATACAAATATAATATAAATTATATAAATAAACAAATACATTAAATATAATACTTATACACTACATATACTTAATACAAAATATCAATGGAAAATAAAATGTCAAAAGGCCGCATGTGAGAAAAGGATTTAAAAAGGAAATTAAAGAAACAATATAAACAAAAAAGAAAAAGAATAAAGAAGGGCCAAAGACCGAGGATCACGTTACGTGACAAATGGTGAGCCTTTAGAAGGTTTTTAAAAATGGGAAGGGATTTTGCTTGCCTTAACGCCAAAGGAAGAGAATTCCAAAGACGAATGGCGGTCATAGTAAAGGAGGAGCAATTTTTACTTTATTTGTGCTGTAAGACCTAGCTTCGTACCAAATTTCAAGATTCTGAGTTCACGGGAAGTACCCTGTAGGTTTTGATTCTCTTGCAAGTTTCGAAAATTTGCAGAAATTTATGGCATAAACGGCTGTATCTTTTGATTGCGTTGGCTTAGAAGTTTGATTTTTTCACAGCTTCAAGGGATAGTAGACCTGAGTATTTGATATAAATTTCAGCTTGATACCTCCACGCGTTCCTGAGAAAAAGGGTCTTGACAGACGGACGGACGGTCGGACAACAAAGTGAACCTATAAGGGTTCCGTTTTTCCTTTTGAGGTACGGAACCCTAAAAACACAGCACTGGTCCGCGCGCTTTTTGTGACGTCGGGCGGCAGGCGCGGGCCCATGCGAGACCCGCTCCGCGCCCGCCGTCTGTGTGATGTCGTCCATAAACCGCCATGTAAATATACAATGCACTGAAGTTTCCACAAGCCAATTATGTGGAAATTTACTGTTATTTGAAAAATTCTTAGGTATAGCTCTTCTTGTAATCTTTATCTAAAGAACCATTTTCCGATTTGTTTTGTAAATTTAGGTGCAGCACTTTCATTTTTAGCAGTTTAGTAAATTATCAATTCAACTCTGGTCACACTTGATCCCGTCGCGTCCGGGCAGCACCAGCCAGCCACTCCAGCCAGCTGTCACTGTCATCAAAATAAACCAAAACAAGGGGCTCTCTTCGAGTTTGCGCAGTGCCGTTTTACTGCTATAGTAGATTCAAAATGTCAATAACAGCGATAATGATGAAGTATACAAAACTCAACATCGCTATCTCTCAACGCGCATGCGTCTTTACGCATTGGAAAATAAAGTGGAAAAATCATTACAGTGCAGGGAAGCGTGGCATGCACCGTCCCATCGTTTACTTATCAGATTTTACTTTCTATAAATAATGGCTTTAAGTTTGCACGAAAGTTTTGATAGATGTTGCCGATTATGTGCCGAAGAGCAAGAAGTGACTATAATGATATTCAGCGCAGAAGCCGAAGCCATGCTGCTACAGAACAAGTTGAATAAGTACTTGTTAATTGAGGTACGCCGAACTTTACAATATTTTATCAGTAACCTGTACAATTGGTAGCTCACCATAAGATTGAAAGTTTAGTAGTAAGTCCCTATGATTAAATTTTTGTTAATAATAATATTCATAATGTGTACATTCTTGCTTCAGTGTGTAAGCCTGGATCATAGATTACCAGTCATGATTTAAGTGCATTACACATGTGTGCCACAAAATAAAGTTTTTATACAATGTTTCCCAACATAATAATATGGGAGTACATTAACCCTTTGACTAATTCAATAAATTTGTCTGATAATGTTAACTTTATTTCAAGGTTGATGAAGATGACAAACTCCCTAAAAACATCTGTATTAGATGCTGTTCCAAGCTGCAGATTGTGTGCGAGTTTATTGACACTGCTCGCAAGGCTCAAGAAGTCCTCCTCAATCAAAGTATTATCCTGGACCAGTTTACCCCTCAGAAATGTGTTGTGCTGTCCAAATCTGACATAAAACCTGAGCCAGCAGACTCTGATGACGAAAACCTTGTCACAGAAATGGAAATAAGTGTAGACCCTATGATGGTTCTACAAAACTCTGACAGCATGCAGTCACCAAATACAGAAGATAACAATGAACAAGTGGAGGACATAACACATTTGCATAGTGTTGATGGTGAAAATGTTACCATCAAATTAATTAAACGGGGAGATGCACCTGTAGATAAATCAGAAGACAGTAAAGGTAAAGGCAAACCCTTCCCCTGTATCACGTGTAAAAGAAGTTTTTTCACAGAACTAGCACTGAAGAATCATTCTTGGATACATTTCAACGAAGAGAGAGTAAACAAAAAGTTCAAGTGTGGCACCTGCGAGGAGAGCTTTGACTATAAATGTGATTTGATAGTGCATTTAAAAAAACACAAAACAAGTGGGTTGTGCACAATATGTGGTAGATGGTAAGTTCTTAAAAAAAAAATTTTGGCTAACTCATTATACAGTGCGTCCTAAAACTCAATGATGTGCTGATACGGGACAAGAGATCAAGTTATACAAGATCGGGAAAAAAATAAAAAAAAAGAAACCGTGTCATATAATTAAGTGTTAATAAAGTCAAAAGTCACATAACTTATCAGTGTCAGTATGAGATATTTAAAAAAAAACTGTTATTATCTAACTACTTGTTTTTTTAGCATTACAAAGGAGGTAAGTGATCTTGACATGTCTTTTTATTGAAAAACACTTTCGAAAAATAAATCGCAGCAAATATGTAACAATTAACAAGGAAATATTGTTCTTTACATTATTTTGGTTTCATAAGTAATACTTAGCATTTATTTTAACCTCTCATATGCGGGAAGTGAAAAGAATTGTGCATTCTAGTCTCGACTGTTTCATATAAATCCAATCAAACGGATTAAGACAAAAATACAAAAAGAATGCCTTAAATTGAGAACAGATCCGTGCCTTAATCATACAAAAGGTGAAAGCATTTTTCGATAAAAAGACTCATCAAGATTGTTTAGTTTACCCTATTTCTAATGCATAAAAAAAAAACAAAGTATAAGTTATATTGATTTATTTTCTTATTTTTTTTCAGAATTGGTATAACTTGACTTCTCAACTGGTATCAGGTTATCATTGAGTTTTGAGACATCTGTATAAGTCATTATTAGTGATACTTAGCATAGCACAAAATTAATAAATTAATAATTGACTATTTACACAAGGCCAGTGAAATTATGCCTGTAGCATTACTTGCTATGATCAATAAATCTGTTGTAACTTCTAGCCTCAATGCCCCACAGTGTAATGCTACTAGCACAACACATGTCACTGGTCTCATGTAAATGATCCATGTGTGCATTGTTTTGTTAATAGTTAAGTCAGTAGGACTTTGTCAAACTGTTTTAATGAACCCTCATTATTGTCCTTAATAGTTTCAGAACTGAAAGAACCTTAGCTGCACATATGTCTGTGCATATGTCGGCCAATAAGTCGCACACATGTAAAGTATGTGGAAGATCATACAATACCAGGAGCAACTTAAAAACTCACAGTATTACTCATAGTAATGAGAGACCATACAATTGTCATCTGTGCAAGAAGAGCTTCAAGCGTAACCAAGATTTAAAGGTAAGAATCACCTAATAATGTTACTAGCTGCTGTCCACAACGTTGTCTGCGAAGAATTTGCTTTTTGCTATCCTGCAGGTACAATGTACGAAAAAGTATCCTATTGTTAATTCAGGCTATAACTATAACTAAATAGGTACACACGGTGATTTTTATTAATGGGTGACGATTTGTAAAATGTTAATCCCTGGCCGAAATGGAATTTAATAGATGAGGTCTCAAGCAATCAAGTCTCTGTACATACAATTAAAATAAAAACATTATTGTTAAAACTTCCTCCATCCACCTAATGCATGGGCGCCCTACATCTGTTGAAGTTAAGTAGTTTCGTCAAGTGTCATCGCTTTGGCGGGAAATTAGACTGGTCTCATGTCAAAGTTTGTTTAAGAAACTGACTTGTCAAAGAGGTTCTAGGGTCATAAACCGAGCTCTTGACCAAGCTCAAACTTTTGGTGCGGTGCGGATGACGTAAAAATGACGTCATTTTGTACACAGGAGGATGTGGTACCTAAATAAAATAAGTTTTACAAAATTTGCTACCGTAATGCACGATTATTTAACAATTTTGTGTTTAGTTTATACATTTTCTTTGTAACCATAATAATAGTAGATATTGTGATTATAAAATACATTTGAAAAATATCAGTATATTGTCAAATCTATTATCAGAATCTGAATAACCTGAGCCTAACCTGAAGAACCTGTTAATCTGAATGACAATGTCAGTCAAGACATTATGCCACTGCTCATTCAAGTGGCCATCATTTAATAAAAGAGGTTGATAAGTGGTAATTGTTTACGAAAAGACTATTTGAAATCACCTATGTATGTGCGGTGCAACATCTTCGGCACTAAAAGTTCGAGCCCAATATTTTGCAAATAATTATTATTTAGAAAAGTAGATATTTTGATTCACGTAATTGCGACACGTAACTGGTTCCATGATCACCGATAATAAATCATCGTCATCGTCAATCATTACGACATCCTTGCTTGTACTGTGCAATTTGTTAATTGAATAACATACAATTATAAGATAAATTTATTTAATTTACAGTTTCACATCAACCAGCATACAGGCGATAAGCCATACCAGTGTCCATTCTGCGACAAAAGCTTTGCCAGTTCCGGGAACTGCTACTCTCATAGAAGCCGCATGCACCCTGGCCGCCGTGTGGATGGCAAGATACGGCGCCGCATACCTGTCTCCACGGGCGCTCTCCAGACGCGCCCTATCTCACACAACACGATATTGAACCCGCGACCCATTGCACCCAAACCGAGTTCGGGAACGCCACCCAGAGTCCAGCAATTCACTTCTGTCAAAGGCATTTTTAAATATCAGTGCAACCTGTGTAACCATAGCTTCTTGAAGAGGGATAATTTTACGGTAAGACTGAAATAATTATTTTACTGTGTAGTTTACTTTACCGGTCTTTATTTTTTTTTCCTCTTTGGCTTTCACCCTTTCTAGCTTAGCAAGGCGTATTTTGCCAATGTCAACGTAAAAACATTGACACACATGAGGAGACTGTTTGGTTTAAGAAATCTTGATTTTGGGTGAGGACTAGACAGGAGACCTAAAAAAAAAAAAATTAAAAATTTAAACTGTTTATTACTTTCATAAGAAATACAAAATTAATTATTAATATTATTAGTACAATCTTTTAAATTTTAAGATTATATACTAACAACACCTAAAATATGTTATGGACGGTTACACAGGCACTATAAGAAAATTTTGTGTTACAAGTTCTTTTTTTTTAATCAGAGTGAAAATGACGGGTAGTTTGCATGCAAACACAAAAGGAAAAGAATTGGAAAAGGAAAATCGCAGAAATCTGTCTTTACTTTTTATTTAATCTGACATACATATATCAAATATAATTTTGGGTGCGGTTAAAGTACGACCTGTTATTATCGACCCAAAATGAACGATAATAATGCAGAACCTGATAATTCAAACTCCCATGTAATTTCATAAGGCTTTGAATTACTTATCAGATCAGGGCCCAATTGCATAACAAAGTACAACTAATATTACAAGCGGAACTCTCGCTTCAGTTATATTAACTAGAAAGGGAGTTCCGCTTGTAATATAAGACTATATGTTGTACTTTGTTATGCAATTGGGCCCAGGTCGTGCATTATTGGGGTTCATTCCGGGTCAATAAAACATTAAATTACATTAAATTTTTTATACATTACTAGCTGATGCTTGTGGCTTCGTTCCCGCTAAAGCAGATTAAAACGTGTTTTCCCGTGGGAATGAGATATTTTCCTGTGGTAAACAGTAGCCTATAGATATCATATCACATTCCAGCTCTTCAACTACGTCCGTACAAAAAAATCAAGGCAATCCGTCGCTCAGTTTCGACGTCAAAGACATTTTCACATTTATAATAAATACTAACTGTATGGATTATTTTATTTAAGAGTTACACACTGTAAATTTCGGGCTTAGCAAGCGGCAGTTTTGAATAGGTTATATATTTAAATTAATAATTGCTACCATTGTTAAATTGAATAAAATTATTTTTTCAGTATCACATGTATCAGCATACCGGCAAGAAACCGTTCCAGTGCACTTTGTGCAAGGAACAGTTTGTTACCAGAAGAGGACTCTCGTTGCACCATGACAAGGATCATCCCGATAGTAACCGCCCTCTTGCACTCTTATCCAAAAATATTTTGCTTCAGTGAAAATCACCTTAATTGTGACACAGTCGGTCCATTAGACATTATTCATGTAAATCTTTCTAAAAACATTTATATTGCTTCTATTTTGCCATTCTACCTAAAATTGTGCGTTGCAAAAGCTCAAAATATACCAACTAGGAAACACTAAAATGCTGATGGTTTTTGGTAAAGTAGCACTCCTGTGCTCTTAGATAAGACGAGTACAACCATATACACTGCAAAAATTCTATTCTCCTACTCGCCAACAATACCTATCTTACAAGTGAGGCAGAATTTGGATTTTTAGCGTTCACTAGTGTCGTTTTGACTAGGGACTCCAGAACAATTACGTGCTTTTAGCAGGTATGTACCTAATTCGAGTAGCCGATCATAGTTCGTATGGTTACTTTTGTATTGCTAACATTATTCGTAGGCAAAAAACAAATTATTGTACACAAAAGGTCATCTATCGTTATTGTGGAGTGCGATTATTGTATGCCCCAGAAAGTACCACCTGATAATGCAGACCCTGAGAATTCGTATCCCTCATTTAATTCTTAAGGTTGGCCATACCGCTGCTTAAAATACGGAAATGTTACGGTATCGCAGTGACGTGCCGTAAACGTCAGAATTTACCGCATGCTCTCCATAGTAAAGTTGTGACGTTTACGGTGCGTCACTGCGATTCCGTAACGTCACCGTTTTTTAAGCGGTGGTTTGGTCGCACCTTTATATAATACACGAATTATCGGGGTGTGCGTTTAGCAGCCTGAATTCGCGGTCATACTTTCTGGGAAGTACAATAACCGCATCCGTGTCAATGGCTTGTAAGCTTCGTAAAGTAAAGTTGATTTACTTAGCTCGTCAAGTTGTGAATCATAATTTACCTATTAAACCTCACAAGTCTTTTCAATTCCTACGGATCCGTCATTTAGAAAAAAAAAATCCAACCAACAAAAAATCATAAAATTATCGAAACCTTTCATGAAATTCCACGTGAATCTATTAAGAAATGCGACCTGTAGAGGAAAACGTCCGGACAGTTGATACGAAAGCACTTTTGCCCAAGCTGAAACGGAGATGCTTTGCACTTGCTCGGTTAATAATTATGTTTATTGCTTTCTTGTAAGTATATTTAACAATCAGCTGAAAAATGCAGCATGTGTACTGCTAAAGAATGGAATTCGCTCCCGTCGTCTGTATTTCCTGATAAATACAACCTAGGTCTCTTCAAGGCTAGAGTGAATAGGCTGTTACTGAACCAGTGAGGTACACCTTTGGCCTCATCTACACTTTTCATCAGGTGAGATAGTGGTCAATAATGGGTCAGTTTTATGTAAAAAAAAAAAAAATAGTGTTGTCCGATCTTGAATTCTTAGTTATTATATTAAGTTAACTGTATTATGTGTAATAAATGTAAGGTAAAAATGATCTCATGTAAATAAATACTTTCACGAATTATATTAGCGTTTTAATTTTAATCTGTACGTAAATAAACCTCATCAATTAAAATAGCCAACTTCGAGCTACTTTCTGAAAAAATGTATGGAAATGTCAAACTAGTCCTACTAACAATATAAATTCGAATGTTTGGAAGTATGTGTGTGCGTGCGTGCATTTTATTTTATTTTATTTATTTATTTATTAATCTTGACCAGTAAGTCCAGAGATATGAAAGTTCGCTACACAACGTATACGTAACATCGCGATACATTGTGGTCTTCAATGAACTGAAACAATTACTTTGCTCACCCGCGACCTTATGATAGCTACGCTTATGCAAGAAATGTGTATTCATCTCCACCTCCACCTCCACTGTACGAACACACACAAATCCAACTATCACCACCACCAAACCAAGCTCTTCAAACTCAACAGTCGAAATGCGTCAGTGTAGTTTGGTGATGGTAATAGTTGGGTTTGTGTGATTTGTGTGTTCGTACAGTGTAGAGGTGGAGGAGCTGCATGAACACACATTTCTTGCATAAACGGAGCTATTATAAGGTTGCGGGGACCTCCACAAAGTAACGCCTGATTCAATAAATTATTATCGTGGTCTTCATTAGGTACGATTTCAATTTATGGGAATTTAGTAAAATTCCGAAATTTCATTTCGTGTGCCAGATTTCATGGTAAACACGAGAGAAGCCGCAGGTAAAGGCGTCTTTAATTTAATAAGTATGTTAGTTACTTCTATAATTATCTACTTACCTATAAGTACTAAGAGAACACAATTAATTAACCTTTTGACCGCCACGCATCGTTTTTGTTAGGAACAAAATTGATTCGTATGCGGATGCGGGTAGGTTTATTTTTGTATTACCATACTGTCACATGAATAAATACAGAGCAGAATAAAAAGTTCAAACAACGTCGCGCACGCATTACACTACTACACGCACAACATATGTGTGCGTGACCTGTCACAGACAGGACGGGGGGGGGGGCGTGCACCGGCGCCCGCTCGGAGACAAACCGGTTTGAACTAGCTCAGTGAGTAGACAAAGTTCAGGTGTGCCGCTAGCGACGACGCGACCGTTTAGCGTTTAGCTACATAGTTCGGGTGTTCGGTTGTTTTTAAAGATGCCTACCTGTTGTAGTGTTTGTAGATATACAGATATTAGATATTTAGGTACTTGTTTGAATAAAATATTTTGATTTTTAATATATTTTTTTACCGAGGGACAACCCTATGATAATAGGTAAGAATTTCGAGCACTGTTCGGAAGCTTTTCTTCTGCTCTGTATTTATTCATGTGATACTGTCATCTATAGCCGACGCTGGCGTTCAAAAGGTTAATCAAGCATTTAAGAGGTAGGTAAACTTTGTATGTATCTACGTAGGGCCTAGAGGATAATCTCTGAAACTGCAAATCTTATTAAAACAAAATTTTCAATACTTACATACATAACAATAGTAGATTGTACAACAAGAGCATAAAACGAGCCATTTTATCCGAGACGGTCATAGTTATGGCCACCCGAGCCGGTACGGGGAGGGTGGATGGAAGGATAGACACGTCGAGGGGAAAATGGGTTAGGTAAATACTTGAGTTTTACACTCTGCTTTTGAAATTAAATTAAACAGCAATATTTGAAATTAAATTTACAAGCTCTTAAAACTTTTCATGCATTGCAATTTCTACATATAATAATGTAAGTGTTAGATTTGTCTAGTTTTATTAATTTCGTAATGTAAAACACCAGTTTTATGAAAAAAAAATAGTAGGTACTTAACTCATAAATTTATTTTAATTTCTAAAAATTTAAATTCTACTATTTGTGGTTGTTTGCGGCTGATTGCCTTGGTCTTAGACGAAGATTTTACTTTATGCACAAGAGCATAAAAAGCCATATGCACAGCATTCTCTCGCTCGACATAAAGAACAACTTTACGAGTATGAGAAGTGAAAAAGAAATACGATTCAGATTAACAACTTTTTATACCGGGAAAGTTAAGTTTCCCACGAGACGCAGACGGACCTGCGGATGCGGATATGACAACATAATTAACTCTCTGTAATAAAAAATACTTCAGTAGGTAATAATTTTTTAAAAGTTTTTTACTCTTATTGATAATACAGATACATTAAGTATTTATGTATTGCAGCATCTACAAATAATTTATAATTCTTTTAACGTAAATGGCAAGAAAAATGTTAAAGGAAGTTTTTATTTAAATAATGGATTGGGGTTGACCTTTCATACGACCTCTAAACTTCGTGCTGATGACGTAAGACTGAAATGAGGCGTTTTTATAATATTGTAACTGCATTCGAGTACATTATTTTATTTACGCATCTAATAAGAACCCTTTTGATGTTACCAGATAAACTGAATTTCAATTAGTGGATTAGTTTCATCATGTTGTACGACAAATTACTCTAAATTTAAGCATTAGCTTTGTGAAATAATTTGGTATGAAGCATTTATTTACAACCTCCAATACAGTTTCATGACAGTTTCACGATACGTAGTGTAACTTCAAAGAATGCCTCTTGATTGTAGTCAATAGAAACGAAATGCGCATGCGTATATTTTCCGTCAAATGGTGTTTGGCGCGCTGATAATCATAGGCATTTGATCACGATGAAATTATTTTTTTTAGTCGTACGACGACGATCTTGCATTACTAACGTGCCTCTGCGGTTTAATTTGAGCTCTCGCATTTGCAAGTTGCAACCAAAATGAGTAGCATCGAATTGACCAATAATAGAAGAATGGCACGACAGAATGCGATCGTCCAACCATTACTTACAGGTAAGTTAAACATAATATTTTGGAGCGAATTTCAAATTCCAATGGATAACTTTCTTAGATTCATAATAACCCGTGATAAAGCAGAAATGCCTTTTCTGGGTCATCTGAACGATTATATTTTCGAATAACCAGTACTTTGAATAATGTTTATCTGTTTAGGTTAGGGAACAATTGTAATTGGTGTTTAACTGAATTTATTTTCCTGCTGTTAATAATTAAGAATAGATATATCTTGGTCTGCTAAAAACTCTTACTCTTAATAAAAATTCTTATTGAAACATGTCAACCGTTTGTTAATTTATTTACACTTCAAAATTGCGTCAACATTAACTACTTACCCACTTCAGAATTTTGTTGTACAACTTCTTAAAATACACATACAGTAATTAATTTTTTTATCTGTTCCGTGTGTGCAAACAAATTATTGAAATTTTTATATTTGTTTTTATTATAATACCACACCATTTAAATTTCATTTGTTAATTAACAACTACTTACAACATTGGTTTTTAAGGTTTCATACCTGAAGTGTGACAAATGCAACACTATAAAAGTTGCTTCGCTGTCTGTCCATTAATCTGTCCTACTATCCTTCTCTCTGTCCTTCACAAGCTTGTATCTCAAGAACCATAATAGATAAACAGCTGAAATTTATACATAATGTGCATTTCTATTGTCCCTACAACAATAAATCACATAAATAAATTACAAATAAAAATTGAGTCGGGTTCATACAAGAAACATTTTTTGTTAGTTTTGTAAGTGTGGTCGGTCTTAGGGAATAAATGGAACTATGTAATTTGTCTGACAACAGCTTTATAAACTTAAACTAGTAAACACTTTGATTTTTCGAGACTGTGGGTTTTAATATACCTAATCTTGACCTTGACTGTATGGAACCCTCGCACTTGGCCGGTCTTTTAAAATTTGGTTTTGAAATTCATGTTGTTTGATAATACTTGTGTATTTTAAATTATTTATTTATTTATTTAACCTTTTGAACGCCAAACATTGTTTTTGTTATGAACAAAATTGATTCTTATGCGGATGCGGGTACGTTAATATTTGTATTACCATATTATTGTATTGTTACCATATTGTTTAGACAACCAGATGGCCTAGTGGTTAGAGAACCTGACTACAAAGCTTGAGGTCCCGGGTTTGATGCCCGTGTCGGGGCAGATATTTGTATAAAAAATATGAATATTTGCTCTCGGGTCATGGGTGTTTAATATGTATTTAAGTATGTATCTATCTATATAAATATGTTTATCCGTTGCCTAGTACCCATAACACAAGCTTTGCCTAGCTTACTTTGAGACTGGTCAATTGGTGTGAATTGTCCCGTGATATTTATTTTTCTGTATTGTTGTAGATTTGTACCAAATAACCATGGCTTATGCATATTGGAAATCTGATAAGGTCAATGATGTGGCTGTGTTTGATTTATTTTTCCGCACCAATCCATTCCAAGGTGAATTTACCATATTTGCGGGTCTGGAAGAATGTCTTAAATTTTTGGAGAATTTTCATTACTCTGATAGCGGTAAGTACATTTTATGTGATGAATTACTATTATTATTATATTATACAGGATGTTTGGCAGCCGAGTGTAGGGGTTTTATGGGGTGATAGTTAGGGTCATTCTGAACATTTTTGACCACATTTACTATTTATGCCAAGTTGCACGGTTTTTGAGATATACATAGCCATTTTTTTTTAAATCACACATTTTGCCAGATTTTTTTTAAATTTAACGTCCTGTTTAGCCTGTATTGAATTAATTTTTAGTGTTTTGCCTCCGCAATACCCTGGTTCTTCAAAATAAATTCAAATAATTGCATTATAACTGCTATATTTGATCAAAAAAACTTCTTTAGATTTGACAAGAAAAAAAAATCTCAAATACTTTTGTAACTTTGCGTGTCTACAAAAAAAAAGTAACAGCGATTTACGCATAAAAATTACTTAATAAACTTTTTGATTTACGGGCTTTCTAAACATGAGATACTTAAGAAAAAAAAGTAAAAGAATAACAAAAAATAAAGTATTTCCAAAAAAAAGAGACCCCATTTCCATACAGTGCAAGTACACAAGTACGACTACGGCGGTAACTGGCTACACGACTCGTTTGCTGTCCTGACATAACTCCAGTTGTTTTCTCATCTGGGGTAGGCTAAAAGAACCTGAGGCGCTACTACGAAATTCTAAAATCGAAGTTCGTATCGTATTATCCCTCTCACCCCGGCGCCACACATTACAAATGTTTCAATTCAACACATATTTGAACACATATTTGATCTATGGTTGATTGTATGGATGTTCTATTGAACAAATAAGCAAATACCGGTGCTACACATGTGATCAAATAACTGTGTTCAAACATTTGTAATATGTGTGGCGCCGGGGTCACTCTCGTGTCAAATCATATTAGCGTGAGCGAGACGGCACGAAACGAAGTTCGAATTATGCACTTTGTGGTAGGGCCTCTGTATGAATTTTCGAAATAGGGGCAATTTAGAAAATTAAATAAAGTTTTACATACTTTTGTACCATGTCTAAAATACATATATTTTTTTATAGTTTTAAAAGAAATATTTTTAATTTATTTAAGAAAATGAATGAAAATTTACTATTTGCCCCGAACTATTGAGATCACATTTTTTTTAAATATGGAAAGTGTTTTTTTTTTAGTCTTAGATTAGACAGGAAATCCACAAAATTTCACAAAAAGTCTATATTCTTAAAGCCTCATATTACGAGCATACCATATAATTTAACTCCCTTTTGGCCATGCTCCCCCAAAGTGTAGGTACTTAAATTCTGTGAAATCTATGTTTTACAATTCTGCATACACACTTGATTTAGTTTCTTAAAGTTGGATTTGTACAATTTATTTTGCAGATATTGAATATTTGATACAGACCCTGCCGGAGAATATTGAACCTGAATTTTTTGCATACTTGAGGGATCTAACATGCAAAGATATAAAACTAAGCGCTATTGAAGAAGGATCTGTAGTTTTTCCAAGGTATGCTGAGTAAGTTTATGCAAAGTTATATATTTGCTTGTATATTCCTCATTGTTTTTCTTTAATTTCAGAGTGCCCCTGTTGAGAGTTGAAGGCCCCCTAATTATTGCACAGTTGTTGGAGACGACCTTATTAACCCTGGTTAACTTTGCAAGGTAAGTCCTTTATTCAACTAAAATTCAGGTTAGTAGTTTTTAAGATTAATTGAGTTCCGTTTTACTAAGAGCTGCAGTTGTTACTTTTCGTGTCACCGTGTTCATGCCGAACGGTCTTATTGTACGCCATCGTGAGATAGACATAATTTCTACACGACTATGCTACGATTTTAGCAGTCTATGTATGTTTGTTGGTAGTTAGCAGTGTAAAAAGCAATACCTACATAAAATAGGTACAAAGTACAAGAGCCTGTTATTAAATAAAATAGATGTAGGTAGTTTAAGAGGGTACGATGCGCACTATTTCTCCATACAAATGTAATCCCCTGTTTCCTCCCTGGATAATGGCTTTAGAGCCAAATTTTTTTTACTGTGTAATCTGTATCTACCACAGCTATGCCCCTATGTTTCGTTTTTTTCCATATTTCAATTAACATAAGAAATATGAGCTTTCAAAAACAGAAAAAATTGCCCAATTTCAACGTCATTTTCAGACACTCATCAGAAAAGAATCCCTTCTATAAACAAAAAAAGGAAAACATAGGGGCATAGCTAAATCTGTCCTCTAATTATTTATGAAAAAAATAAATTTATTGGTCCAGTTTTCGAGAAGAAAACAGGGGATTACGAAATGCTGTTTTGATCAATTTTACGCGCCTATTAACGGTCTGAGGTGCAGTTGTCCCGCTCTCGCTGTACTGACACGGAGGGGTTCGGGCGAGACAGCGACATTTCATTAAAATACCTATTTCTCAAAATTCTCTCAGCCATCGTACCCTCTTAATAAGCAACAATGTTACAAAGTTGTTAAGTTACCTATTATTTAGTAAAAATAAAAATCAATGAGATGTCGTGGTGTTAATAATATTATTAAAACAATTTTGCTGTTGTTTTTTTTACAAAAGTAGGAAATGATCTGTTATCTAGTTATGAGGCTTATTTGTACTGAGTAGGTATCCATTTGCAATTATGTTAATACTAGTTTTTATCAGTTGTCGCTTGGCTAAGTCAGATAATTACTGAGTAGCCAGGGCACTCCAACTATATGTTATATTACAAGATACAACCCTACATACTTGGTGGGTGTTTAATTAATAAGGCCCGAAATTTTGCGTGCGGCTGATGACAGATCGTAGGGAGAGAGCACCGCTTTTTATCGATGTTATCGACAAATCGACAGGTTTTTTTGATTTTTGAGGACCTTGTAAATGAAGTGTTTCTATTGGTTCATGCATGACAAACACATCCCTCGCAACGCATCCTCGCACAGCTCCGTTGGATACGCAGCCTAATAGTATTAAACAGAAGAGGACGGGACGATACGAAGTTTGGAAATCAAATTTCATGGTAGCCCCCCGGGTTGCTACTACGAAATTCGAAGTTCGTATCGTGCCGTCCCTGTCACTCTTATTAGCGTGAACGAAACGGAGTTCAGAAATCGAATTTCGTAGTAGCCTCCCTGGTTACTACGGTATGACTCTGCTATTTGCTAAGAATTACCTATGTGTCATTCATAACAAAGTCATAGTTCTTTGATATTAAAGTTATGAACAAAATGGCCTCATGCATGATACTTTTCCTTTTTTTCTCGTACATTCATTTGCTACCTACAAATTTTACCTTTGCAACTCATGATAGAAAAATGCAAATCATGGCTATTATATTTCATTTATCTTGATATCTTTAAGGTACCTACCGAACGCTAATGAGTAGCTGATTTGTTTAAGGTAGGTATCTACTTACTGCGTATAGTTCAAATTCTATTATGAATGTAGGTAGGCAATCCTTATTAATATTCAGGTATTTATAACATTCATCCATGCTATTCTCTAATATATAAAAATCTCGTGTCACGGTGTTTGTTATCGAACTCCTCCGAAACGGCTTGACCGATTTTTATCAAATTTTTTGTCTTAAGTATATTTGGTAGGTCTGAGAATAGGTCGTAGGCTATTTTTAATCGACTTCAAAAAAAGGAGGAGGTTCTATGTTCGACTGTATGTCGAACATACTTTTTTTTTTCTATGTATGTTCAACGATATCTCCGCCAATTGTGGACCAATTCTCAAAATTCTTTTTTTGTTTGAAAGAGTATACTTCTGAGGTCAAGATCTAATGATGGGATCCTAGGGAAATCGAGGGATACCCTCAAATTTTATGAGCACATCTGTGAAGATTTTGTAATTTTTAGCATCAAATTAAGCATTTTCATTCAGAAAATGTCACTTGGTAAACTGGATCTGATGAAGAAGACCACAGATGATCAACGGAACTACTCAACGGGTCAAACCTTGCAAGTTAAATTTGACCCACTTTGCGGTATCCGATTGATCTAAAATTTTGCATACATGTGTAAATTGGATGACAATGCAATATTATTATGACATGAAGCTGATCTGATAATGGAGCTGGAAGGTGGTTATGACCACCTTCCAGCTCCATTATCAGATCAGTTTCTATGGAAACTCTGCAATAAAGGACGACGACGACCAGATGGCCTAGTGGTTAGAGAACCTGACTACGAAGCTTGAGGTCCCGGGTACGTTTATCCGTTGCCTAGTACCCATAACACAAGCTTTGCTTAGCTTAGTTTGGGACTAGGTCAATTGGTGTGAATTGTCCCGTGATATTTATTTATTTATTTAATAAAACGATACAACCACATCATGTTTGGTCTCGTTTGATTCGTCTTGATGAGTACTTTGGTAACCAGGGGCAAGTACAGTCATCAAAAAAAACTTGTATTAAAAATATAATTTTTAACAAACTTATTTCGAAGTCAAACGATTTTAAAAAGCCAAAAATAAAATATTTTTTTAATATAAAATAAAGCCGCCTTTAAATAAAAACTAACTAAACAGCAAAAAAAAAGAAAAGTTGAACTGACTACAAACAAAAAGCTGAAAATATCTTTCCTCTAATCTGTTTGGCGAGCCTGGGGGGACGAGGCCTGTGTTCAGCAGTGGACGTCTTTCGGCTGAATGATGATGATGAATCAGTTTGAAGTCAGTGACTCAGCATCAGCATGAGCCAGCAGGAGTGGACCTAGTCATTGTCATCAAACTACTTACTATCTAGGTATTGGGTTTTCTACCACTCTTCTAATACCTATATAAAAATCTCGTGTCGCGGTGTGTGTTATTTTATTGAACTTTTCCGAAACGGTTTGACCGGTTTTTATTAAAAAAAATTGTCTATATTTGGTAGGTCTGAAAATAAGTCGTAGGCAATTTTTAGACCCCAATTCTTCAACAGCTAGTAATATTATAAATGCGAAAGTGTGTCTGTCTATCTGTTACCTTTTCACGCTTATACCGCTCAGCAGATTTAGATGAAATTTAGATCCTGGAAAGGACATAGAGTAGTTTATCCCAGAAAATTGGTTAGTTCCTACGGGATAGCGATAAACGAATTCTTCGCAGACGGAGTCGCGGGCAAAAGTTAGTAATCCATAATTGTGATAGTTTCTATGTAGGTATATTAAGTAAATCCATCACTGAGGTATTATAGATACATTTTGAATGAAATAATATCGTTAGTAGGTACCTAATAATTTCTACTGTTAGGTATGTAGGTGTAGGTAAGTATTTGAGTCCTTGTAACGACGTGCGGGCACCGCCAGTTGTAGAGACAAGTGTAATATTTTAACAAATGAGTTGTGAAGAAATAAATATGTTTATTTATTTAGATTTTATTTCCAAACTTACTAAAAACTTACTAAAATAAATAGTTTGCGTTACTTACGTCCGTAATGCCATTAGGCCACATTGCCACAGCAAACAAATAATTAAATTTTAACAACAGATAAAAAACAAACCGTTTATAGCATTGATTCCCAAAGTGGTCCACGTGGACCCCCAGGGGTCCACGGGAGACTCGACGGCATTAAGATTTAAGTAGATCCAATCTTCACATTTTTAATGAACTAAAACAATTACTTTGCTCACCCGCGACCTTACAATAGTTACGTTTATGCAAGAAATGTGCGTTCATGCAGTTCCTCCACCTCCACACTGTACGAACACACACAAATCACATAAACCCAACCATCACCACCACCAAGCTACACTGACGCGTTTCGAACTCAACCAGAGCTCATCTTCAGAGTTACCACAACCGTATGCTATGCTACCAAATGTTAAACTAACAAACCAAAACAAATGTTTTAACTTGTCACTGTAACTTCTCAGGTACCCACTTTATTTTTCTTATTCTCAAACTACCCCACAAAAATTAACTTTTATTGACATTTTTAAAACTACCTTGATTTTTTTGTTTATTTATTTATAAGGCATATTTAATTAATACTAACTGTTCAAATTCGACCCAAGCCGCAGTAAAGGAGAAGATACTAAATACGAACGATACGAATTTGAACAGTTAGTATTAATTAAATATGCCTTATAAATAAATAAACAAAAAATTCAAGGTAGTTTTAAATATGTCAATAAAAGTTAATTTTTGTGGGGTAGTTTGAGAATAAGAAAAATAAAGTGGGTACCTGAGAAGTTACAGTGACAAGTTAAAACATTTGTTTTGGTTTGTTAGTTTAACATTTGGTAGCATAGCATACGGTTGTGGTAACTCTGAAGATGAGCTCTGGTTGAGTTCGAAACGCGTCAGTGTAGCTTGGTGGTGGTGATGGTTGGGTTTATTTGATTTGTGTGTGTTCGTACAGTGTGGAGGTGGAGGAACTGCATGAACGCACATTTCTTGCATAAACGTAACTATTGTAAGGTCGCGGGTGAGCAAAGTAATTGTTTTAGTTCATTAATATGGACCTCCGCAAAGTAACGCCTGATTCAATAAATTCTTCACATTTTTGTCGAGTTTTGGTAATATGGTACAAATGTAGCTCCAAGGGGTCCACCGGAACCAGCTAAATTTTGAAAGTGGTCTATGAGAAAAAAATGTTTGGGAACTAATGGTTATAGGTTACCATCAACATAACATCAGTATTTTTTAATTTGAGTTCGTAGGTATATTGCTTTCGTTTTAGCTACTCTTACAATAACCGACTATTGAACAAATTATTTTCTTATCATTATCACACAGACTTGCGTATGTTAGGTATGTAGGTATAATGATATGGAAGTCACAGTCAGGTAAACCAATCTTATAACTTTATTCTTTGTTGTAGAATCCAAAGACCGTATATTTAGCACACAATATAAATGAATTATATTTAAGGAGGTACTGTTCTTAAATATTTGTAAATAATTTAACATACGTATTATTCATGTAGTAACAGTCAAGTGTAAAGAATATCGATTAATCCTCTCATAATTATTATTACTTTAATTCGATGACATAAGAGCTATGGGATATATGTATGAGGAAGTTGTATGCACCTATATTTTTACACTTGACTACCTAAATACAAGATTTTTTTTTTGTCGCCGTCCGAATTTCGAAATTTAATTCAATATTGTTAATAGTACGCTTTTTTTCTTTTTAATTACATTTAAACTTTGTTCAAATGTCAAAATTCATAGAAAATCTAAAATGTTACCTCAAAGTTCAAAATGTTATTGAAAAAAAAATAACTTAAACCAGAGGCCGTATCATCTATCGCACTGACGCTCGCGATTGCATTTACCATATCTCTCTACCCTCATCCAATACCGTGTGACAAAGAAGTGGTGAAAACGATTTTGATTCTGAGTGCATGAGACAATAAGGTCTCGGGTCTTTACCGCACCATGCAATACTGAATCGACATAATCAAAATTTGAATAGTGATTTAAAATCGCCTTGTATAATTTAAATGATGATCTCAGATGACATAATATGTACCTACCTACTTACTTATAGAAAAGAAAGAGTATTTTTATCAAAAAATAATTACACTGATAGGAAGAGATCCACTAAAATTATCGTAAAAATTTTATCTAACTTTATCAATGATATTGAGGTTTTTAGACTAACAAAATCGAGCTAAACTGGGAAAGACAAACACCCTTTTACGGGTTGCACTTCAATAATTTTCAGCTTCCCTCACACTAGCATTGAGGGAAGAGAAATAATAAGATAGAAGAGTTACTTACTTTAAATTTATACCAATAGATTGGATTATAGCGTTGATAATAATGTTCGAAATATTAAAAATGTTGTGATAAAATGTATTAGTTACGCGTTTACTTTACGCAACTGTCTGACCGTTAAATTGCAATTTTATCATTAACTGTCTTCTTATTTTCAGTTTGATGGCAACCAACGCTGCTCGCTACCGAATGGTTGCTGGGAAAAACGTATCTCTGTTGGAATTTGGTTTGCGGAGAGCGCAGGGTCCCGATGGTGGATTGTCAGCGTCCAAATACGCATACATTGGTTAGACTGGTTACATATTATTATAATTTATTGAATCAGGCGTTACTTTGCGGAGGTCCATATTAATGAACTAAAACAATTACTTTGCTCACCCGCGACCTTACAATAGTTACGTTTATGCAAGAAATGTGCGTTCATGCAGTTCCTCCACCTCCACACTGTACGAACACACACAAATCACATAAACCCAACCATCACCACCACCAAGCTACACTGACGCGTTTCGAACTCAACCAGAGCCCATCTTCAGAGTTACCACAACCGTATGCTATGCTACCAAACGTTAAACTAACAAACCAAAACAAATGTTTTAACTTGTCACTGTAACTTCTCAAGTACCCACTTTATTTTTCTTATTCTCAAACTACCCCACAAAAATTAACTTTTATTGACATATTTAAAACTACCTTGAATTTTTTGTTTATTTATTTATAAGGCATATTTAATTAATACTAACTGTTCAAATTCGACCCAAGCCGCAGTAAAGGAGAAGATACTAAATTTACCTGTTCATTAATAATAGACCCCATAGTGTTGTACCTAATTATTTCCATGCATTCCAGAGCATCCAGACGCAACCCCTTGCCGCAATAATGTAACACTTCATAAGAATCTGAATCTAACAATGAATGATTTGATTCCAACAAATGTTTTGCAAAATTCGATCTATCTGGATGCTCATTCCTATATGCCGAAACATGCTCTTTAAAGTGCAGTGTGGAGGTGGAGGAACTGCATGAACGCACATTTCTTGCATAAACGTAACTATTGTAAGGTCGCGGGTGAGCAAAGTAATTGTTTTAGTTCATACATATTATTATGATTAATTTAATTCTAGTAGCTCTTCACTCCATTCAAGAATTACTATACAATGTCACTCATTTGTTGCCTGTGACGTGGGTATTTTAAAGCTTATGACAACCTTACATATGCTTTTAGTTGAGGCATTATATCATTATCTTTAAAATACTTATCAGAGATATTAATCTATTTGTCTAGACTCCGGCTACAATCAACTTTCAATGCAGCTCTTTCTATGGCTGAATTTTAGGTGTATAATAGCGCAAATTAACGTTTTATTATACGTTATATTGATTATATTAGCGTGTTTCCGCCGCGGGGGCGATTGTGCTGACGCCGTGCCTGGCACGCGCCGGCCCGCCCTCCGCTACTTGTGCCATAAGCCCGCCCCCTATTTGACTCCCAAGAAGCCTCAAATCAGCGATGCCAGATCTATGGAAAAATCCGTAGATCTACGGATTTTAGGCCTAGTGCCCAGACCTACGGAAATGCTTGGCTAATCTATGGAATTTCAGACTAGCCCCTCATTTTTTAAAATTTACCTTCTAGTTTCGCTGACAACTAGCAAAAATGAACAAAACGGAACGGAATGAACGGGAAACCGAAGCGTATGAATAGAAAATTTCTTCCGTGTCAGAATAGATTGGCATTTTTTTAAAATTTTTGTGGATTTTCTATTGCCAATTTACTTTAGCCAGACTCTAATCTAATTTTGAATAGCATTTAAAGGTTCAGGTGCAGTCGAATATACCTAATTTAAAAAATCCGTATATCTACGGATTTTTCTTCAGGTGATTTACGGAATTCTACGGATTTTTTCGCCTGGACCTACGGATTTACATAAAATGGATATGGCAACACTGCCTCAAATATCGAATAGACTCTGCGAACACTGTTAATCTCTTTAATCATGCAAGTTTCACCAACCTTGACCTTGAACACTTTTCCTATTACTCATGTCAAAGTTTAATCGATTCCAGCGTCGGCTCGGGAACTTACCTACTTTTCGAACTACCTAACCTTAAGTAACTATTTAGGTATGCATGCCAAGAGTTGAATACTAAGTTTGTCGTTTTAGCAATGATTAAGTTCACACAAATGCACACAGCTGAGCTGTCTGTTGACGCACAATAAACTTTAATGATAAACTATCTGATGTTTACAACGCGGCAGTAAATTATGATGTTGGTGCTCAAAATAGATGTAAGTACGTAAGCTTATCGTGTTATAATTTTTCAGGCGGGTTTGATGGAACCAGCAATGTTCTGGCTGGCAAGATGTTCAACATCCCGGTGCGCGGCACGCACGCGCACTCATTCGTGACGTCTTTCAGCACGCTGGCAGATCTGTCGTCGGTGGTGCTACGGCACGCCGACACGCAGGAACAGTGCAACTTGCTAGAGTTGGCCACTGAATGGCGCAAACGCGTCTCGGCCATCATGGACGTGTCCACCGAAGAAGCGAGCGACGGTGAACTAGCCGCCCTGATATCGTATGCCCTTGCCTTTCCGTCAGGATTTCTGGCTTTAGTGGATACGTATGATGTCAAGAGGTATAACTTTCAAGGCTTACCGTCACGACACAGGCAGCATATGAATGGGCATTCTGGCTACAATAGCAACTGTGGATCCAATGGTTCTAGACTACAAAGTTCACAGAGTATACATAGTTCATATGGATATAGCACGGTCGAACGCACACTGAGGTAAAGATGCAAATAGACAACTCATATTGACATTTGGTGTTTTATATTTAACGTGTACTTTTGTTTTGCATTGTTCGTTTTGTCTTAAGTTTTGTGGAATTTTAATATAAGTTCATTATGTTTCTTATGCTGGCTTGTGGCCAGGCTCCGTCACTTTCATTTTACATCTATTCATTGGCTAGGTTGGGCATGGCGACTCACACACGGGGTGACATGTTACCGCAAGCACACCTAACACGGATCCTCCCAGGACTACTTAACCTTACGATTCGAGCTGTAGTTACGAAACATTTTATTTCGCTTTTTCAGTGAAGCGTAGATGGACGGCGCTTCATGTTCAAACCGAATGTAAATAAAGAGAACACCGACGAGAACTTTACATTTTGCTTCAGTGTGACGTACATACGTATCTGTTCCGGACCTAAGAGCAATACTAGGGCTATCTTAGTCATTGGGCACAGTTGCATTGTATAGGGATATGCACACCTTCACAGTAACCAACTCTATAATTGCATGTGTTCTTGTTGGTTCATCAGACACCCATTTATTTTAATAGTGGATCGTTATTTGTAGATTTTCAGTTTGGCAGTTATAGTAGTATCTTATGGAATTTTTATTAGTTTTGTAAAATAGGCAGTGATGCTGTAGTTAATTATTTTAGTCTGTTATTTTATAATTATAATGTGTCATCGCTGCAGTAGATTCTAATATTTAAGGAATAGTGTGTCTTATTGAACGGGTGAAGTACATTGATAAATAGTTAAAATACTTATAAAGTTATCTTTCGTTGTTTAATGGCGATCGGAGACTTATGGACATGATCATTAAACGCTTCATGATTACACTAAGCAATCAAAAAAATAATACCGACAAGTAAATAAAACTCCATTTGCATGATCCTTATTGAATATTAAGTCTACCATAATAACATTATACCTTAAGTATTGGGTTTTGATAAAATATGAAATTACCAACGTGCATCACCCGCATCTACTAACAAGTCGATTCCCTAGTAGTAGTTAAAGTTATAATCTCGCACCAAATATTTGATTGACTTTACTAAGATATATTCAAACTTTGACGAGTGTCGGTTGGATGTTAGAACAATTATTTTGGTTAACAGGAGTGGTCTGCTAAACTTCTGTGCCGTGGCTCTAGCGCTGCATGATTGTGGGTACAGAGCCTTGGGCATTCGCATAGACAGTGGAGATTTAGCGTATCTGTCTGTGCTCTCTCGAGATACGTTTGCGAAAGTGGCGGACACGCTCAAACTACAATGGTTCCGAAAACTGACCATTGTAGCCTCCAACGATATCAATGAAGAAACTATACTGAGCTTGAACGAGCAAGGCCATAAAATAGATTGCTTTGGCATTGGAACACATCTGGGTAAGGCCACGGTACAACTGATGGTTTTACTTCGATTGATAGTTGTTTAACACGTAGCTATGTAATGTTACAGTTACTTGTCAGCGTCAACCAGCTTTGGGCTGCGTCTATAAATTGGTGGAAATTAATGGTCAGCCAAGAATTAAACTTAGTCAAGATGTGGGAAAAGTCACAATACCAGGCCATAAAGAGGTATGTACGAATATGAACGGTAGGTAACATTTGTCTCTCACAAAGTAGTTTCCGAACCTTGACCCTGAATCTAGTCATGCATGAGGTGATGTCATACGATCCTTAGGTAACCAATCTCATACGTGATCGGTAACAGCATGCGACGGCATAGATAAATTGGCAATTTCGATGGGTAACGTAATATTTCTACCTCCAGACTACTATAAAAATCCAACCTAACACGTGTTATCTATTTTTCTTGGAGGCATTCTCCATCTGACATAAAAAAAAATACAACACCAATTTATACAACCGGTACTTTCTTTGCTAATTATTTCGCTCATATTAGCCAATTATCAATGGGTATGTGTCAATGATTACTCAGGTTGCATCTATTAAAATATAATATCGACTGATACGCATGGTAATTTTCCCAGGCGGTATCTTTGACCTGAATAATCAATAGACATCTACGTCAATCTTAAGAGACCTTGTAACTAATAAACTACATATATATTTAATTTTTATCATTTAAGTTCATGGCCAATCGTCGTGTTTTTACTGATAGTAAACTTTATCTATTATGATAATTTAGTAAGACAATCACAAACTCCGCGAGGCCAAAATATACATATAGAATTTAATTTCAAATGGCGAAACATAACTAGTGTTATATTACACTTACACACACTTACTACACTTATGTAGGTAATCTAAATCTAAAAGAGTTTAAAATATTAACAAGTTTGGTTTGAAGTATCTTTTTGTATTTTTTATTTATTTCAACTTCAATTTTTTTACTTCTACAGTCATCCTTATGAAATCCATATATTTAGATGGCGCTGTATCACTGCAAAAGTGATGATGGCAGGCTGGAATGTATGATGCATAGGAAAAATTTGCGTGTAAACTCCTGACCAGTGGTGGTGTAGGGGTAAGCACGCGGCACGGAATGCCAAGGACCTGGGTTCGATTCCCAGCATTGGTCTTCTTTCTGGGGTTTCCTGTGCATCTATGTTTCAGTTTGTATTCACTTGAATTTCTTACATAATATTTATTAGAGACTCTATTGTTTATTAAGTACTGTTTTCACCCTACTGTCGAAGGATTGTTATGATTTAAGATATTTATTTCCTCTTAAGAATATACAAATTGGCTTACAGAGAAAATACATATTAGGCTATTTGTTTAGTGCGTAGACTTACAAAGGTAAAATTATATATAATTTCGTGCTATTATTTTAATTATATAGTATGCATGCATTATATTAAATATACAATAAGATTTCATTACCATTCATCATGAACATTAATTTAGATTAATTTGCCAGTTACTAAAAAAATACTTAAAAAGCGGGTAGATTACTATAATGCACAGCGCAAGAGCGCGTCACAAGAATAATCACTTAGGTAGCGACGTGGGTGCATAAGCTGAAGCGGATAATCAAGCGATACAGTTAAAAAGTAAAAATCGACAAACATTTTACAAGTTTTCGACTATTCTTTCTTAAATTTTAAACAAAACAAGCATGAATTAATCTCGACCTTCCGTATAATTCTTATAAATATTGTATTTTAACAATTCTTTAAACGTTTGCAATGCTTTACGTTCTTTAATATCTTTTGGCAATTTATTATATAACTGAGCACCTTCATATAGAATGCGGTACCGTGCGACGGTCAATGTCAAAACAATACAACCGGTTACATACACTCGGCGTCATGGAAATCGCACACATCTTACGGATTTTGCTTTCAAGCTAATAAGTATAACTCTTATCTTTATAACTTTTATTGCTTTTTCTACCGATTTTGTATTGTTATCAAATGGAGCATTAAATTAACTTTCATATGAATCCACACACCCATACTTTACCTTTAAGACTGTATTATAAGGTTTATAAACGGCTTGACACAGAAATCCGTGGGTGTGCGATTTCCGTGACGCCGAGTGTAGTTGGAGTAGCAAGTTAATTACATAGTTGCAATTAAATGTATGAGCAATTGAGCACGTCAATGCATTATGTTCTTAAGATATTTGTGGTTGTAATTGCAGGCTTATAGATTGTTTGGAGCGGACGGGCACGCCCTAATAGATCTACTGCAGCGTTCGTCAGAGCCCCCGCCAGAAGTCGGCCAGAAGGTACTCTGTCGCCACCCGTTCCAAGAGTCCAAGCGCGCTTACGTCATACCCAGCAAAGTCGAACATTTGTATAAGGTAAGGCTATAGCAAACTAAAGTAAACCTAGTAGCCAATGGTGCGGAATAGACTATCAATATTATCACGTGATACACGCATATCACGATCCGCATCACAAAACAAAAGTAATAACGTGTATCACAGTAGGTAGGTATAGTACGAATTTTTTGAGGTGTCCCGTTCTCGTTAAAAGCCCACCTTTCGAACAAAGCCATTGTATTCTATTATGTCCTCAAGTGAATAATGCTCAGTTTAAAATGAACGTAAATATAAGATAAAATAGCTCATTGAAATAACGACTTTTTCATTTACAGCAGAGAGTTCATTTAGATGAAAAAAAAATTTTTGTTTCAGTTCCCCCAAAACCCCCAAAATTTATTGTTTTTTTTTTTCTAATACGGTTCACATCTACTTACCAGTTTCAACAGCATAGTTCTTAGTTTCGGAAAAAAGTGGCTGTGACATACGGACGGACAGACAGACAGACTGACATGACGAATCCATAAGGGTTCCGTTTTTTGCCATTTGGCTACGGAACCCTAAAAAGAGAAAAATAAAATAATTTAAAATACACAAAACGAGTCCGCTCAGCACTCGTCGGGCCACTAAAGGTGGCTCGACGCTGATATTACCTACGTGGATCCTGGTTAGCATCCGATACAGAACTGCGCGACACGCAGCCTCCCGCAAGATCACGCTAACACACCACACAGTCTAAATATAACTTTCCGTTTATCTTTTTAACTGTTAATTTCATGTTTTTATGTAACTACAATAAAGAATTCTCTCTCGATAATATTTGTAATTACTGTGATTAATCTACTATATAAAAATCTCGTGTCACGGTGTTTGTTACCGAACTCCTCCGAAACGGCTTTGCCGATTTTTATGAAACTTTTTTCTCTACACTCGGTAGGTCTGAGAATAGGTCGTAGGCTACTATTCATCGCGGACGGAGTTGCGGGCAACAGCTAGTATAGACAATAATACTTGGTGTCCGTGATAAACACTATTATAATAGGCCCCCTGCAGCTATTAGTTTTCGGCCGGCATGCTTTACAAAACTACTATACAAGTTAATCATTACCTATATAATGATTTTGTTTTGAAATCTTTTCAGGTGTGCTGGAAGGACGGCCGCATTTGCACTTTGCCAAAGCCATTGTCAGAAGTCCGTGAGAGGGTACAGTCATCGCTGAAAACATTGCGTCAAGATATAAAAAGAAACTTGAACCCTACACCGTATAAGGTACGTTTTTCAATTTTATTCCGTGAAATCCATAATTAAATATTAACTGAATCAACCCGCTTATGATGCACCAGTGAACAACTATGATTAACACCTTATAGTTGCATGTGTACGGTGAATTATACGGCTATTGCTGAACCAAAGATTTCCTTTGGTAGGATTGGTCTTTGAGGCCCAAGGATGGATTTAAGAAGTGGAGCCACCGCGATTTTTGATGTTAGTTTTTTGAGGTTTTGGCAGCTTCTGTTCTGGAGGAAAATAGGGTCTCAATCTGTATAGATAGATGCATTAATTGTGCTACTATTCTAAGTTTGGTACCATATTCGTATGACTTAACTCGACTATATACTTTATAATTTATTGAATCAGGCGTTACTTTGCGGAGGTCCATATTAATGAACTAAAACAATTACTTTGCTCACCCGCGACCTTACAATTAAATAATAAACAACAATAAGGTCGCGGGTGAGCAAAGTAATTGTTTTAGTTCATTTTAGTTCGACTATATACCTAAACCCTACGCAGTTATTAACCTCAGCCTTTGTTAAGGCTAACCCCCCCCCCCCCTCCCCCCACCTGCATGAAGAATTCAGGTGGCTCCACTTAAAACCCATCTTAGGGATCCAAAGATCAATCCTGCCAAAGGAAATCTTCGGTTCAGCAAAATAAAATCCGTATTCTTCGTTTTTTCGTCGTGTACACATGCAACTATTAGTAAGATTTAAAAGTATTCTTCACTCTTGTTTTTCTTTGAAACTGAATCTGTTGTAACAATTGTTACAAATATTTTTAACACAACTGAATGGATTGTACAAACCATTTTTATCGTTTGATGGAATACTAATTATATTGAATCCCATGCTTGTTTGTGACAGGTGGCAGTTAGCGACGATCTCTACAGCTTTATTCACGACCTGTGGCTCCAGAACGCTCCCATCGGGGAACTCTCTTGAAATTAGTCTATACCCAACCAAAAAAACATCGAAAATATGCTTGCATTCGCTTTCCTTAAATTGTACCGCACTAAAAGCGTATTTTAAAATCCTAATTCTATTTAGCATGTATTAGAATAAAATCACTATCTTATTTATAAATTAAGTCATGCTAGTCACATAAAAAAACTTGTCAAAAATATGAACCGAAGCTCACATAGTCTTGCATCAAACAAACAAAATATTTAAGATGTATCTATCAACAACACAAAAAAGTTCACTTTTACAAGATTTGTTATTTTTGTATCGATTTTAAATAATAGATGACAATGTTGCAATAGTTACGAAGAATGTTTCCTAACAAGTATTTAACTTTAGCGGAAATAAGAGAAACGTTACATAAATCTTATATTGATTAGTTTTATAGCCACAAAGAGAGAATGTATGAAAGGAACCCTATAGGGTACAAGTGAACTGTGCATGATTTGTTTTCCAAACTAGACTAGTAGAGAAGTAACGAAACAATGTACAAAGATTGTATTTATATATTTTAAATAGTATATGTATGTATTTCCCCCATTTCACGGGGTGTAATACTATTTAGAAGGTAGAAGCCACAAAAATTTGCGCGTCTGTATAGTGCAAGTGGTTAGAATTTTGTGATATAATTTATTATTTGGTACTTTATACAATTATTATTTTTTCCAAGAGTTGACATCAATTCTCAGTCACAAATCAATTTTATATCCTGTGCTTTTGGTATGTATGGTTGGTATATTTGGCACTGATTCTCAAGTTATGAATATGACCTAAAGTCGCAATAACAATTAAATGTATAATTTACGCAGATCACCTCGATCACCCGAATGGTTATGAATATACATGATTGGGAAGAAAGTAATAGGATTTAGAAAATATTTTAGATTTTCCTATCGCACGAAGGACCACACCAGTACCAAATTAAGGGTTGATAAATTATTATACGGCTTTAGGTTGGAATTGTATTGCGATGTCCCAAATATCATTGACGCTTATTTATACATATTACTTTTTATTTGTTATAAAACATAAGAAAACCTGAAGTGTCTTGAAGGCAAAGAAGAGTTAAGCCAGTCTAATACAGGGTTATTTGTAATTCACTAGCATCCTTTTAACCCTAAACTCCTACCACTTAAACAAATGTTTTTTGTTTTACGGCTTTTCTCACAACTTAATATTTTTGGTGTAATAACGTTTTGAAAATTTGAGATTACCTCTTATTTTTACGATACTCTGTGTATTTGTATGGGAAAAAAGTGCTTCATTTTATAAATTCGTAAAACAAAAAACATTTGTTTGAGTGATAGGAATTCAGGGTTAAGAGGATGTCAGTGAATTAAAAATAACCCTGAATATGTGCTTCTATACTTCGTTTTTTTAACATTAGAAAGAAGGCATTTATAATTCGGTCTTTTTATAATTTATTGAATCAGACCTTACTTTGCGGAGGTCCATATTAATGAACTGAAACAATTACTTTGCTCACCCGCGACCGTACGATAGTTACGTTTATGCAAGAAATGCTTGTTCATGCAGTTTCTCCACCTCCACACTGTACCTACCTCGTCACTGTGTCTTTTTATTGAAAAACACTTGAAAAATAAGTCATAGCTAATATGTAACAATTTGAAAGGAATATACTCTTTTGGTTTCATAAGTAATAATTACTATTTTTTTTAAAGCGTTTTTCAATAAAAAGACTCGTCAAGATTGTTTACCTTATTTCTAATGCTAAAAAAACGAAGTATAGTTATCTGTAAGATAAACTTTTGTACTATAAAACATACTTAATCATTTTAATTTATAGGACGGGAGGTTGGCCATGGTGACAAGTCACTTATAGTTGCTTGCAAAGAAATTGTAGTAGATCACGTGCCATTGAAAACCCTCTCTGCTGTGGAATGCCTGATGATGATTGTATGAGGGAAATTTTAAATTATATTTTATATATTACGCTAGCGAATTGATTTTCATTGCATGCGAAACACGCGGAGATGGAAGCAAGTTTAAAATCCAACTGGAAGGGCTTTGGAAGGGCTATTAAAATACTTTTTTTAATGTGCACTAGCTATAAGTAATACAGCAGGTATGATAAAATAGTTTTTTTATTGTGTTATAATTGTTATAAATATGAACTATAAAGAACTCCCATATTATTATCACAAATCAATGATAAATTTTTGTTTGTCTGCAACTGTCACAATCGAAGATGTAAATGGAGCCAAGAATGGAGAAAAGTTAAAAAAGACTTAGTTTTCCGACTCCAGCAGTTCTCTTAAACAAAATAAACACTGTAAGCAAATAAATAAACTAAATGAGCTCGTAAAACCGTTAATGTTCACCCTGTGGCTATACAAATAGTTTTCCTAATAGATTAGAAAGTAAACTCGAATGAACATGCATAAAAAATGAAATGTTATATTTCAAATTTTTGATGGCACTTCACCTTGTATGTGGTAAGTGCGTAAGGAAAGAACTGATCTTTCCCACGTGAACGGACATAAATACGACAACCCAACTTACCACCCAATTTTGTATTTACTGCTCAAATATACTTTCGTAGGTACTGGGTGACAACTTCCAAAATGTGTAGAACTCTTGGCAAGATTTTTTAAAAATTTTCTTTAACATTTACAATAAACATAGTTCAAACTACGTAGACATTACACAATTTATTGAGTTTTCTTATCTGCCCGCAACTTTTTTATTAAAGTAAATACATGTTCGACTACCGCTTACGTGTCGTTATTTTAAATGGAAATTTCCGCTTTCCCGACTTGCTTTTCGAGACACCGGGACAAAGTACCTTGAGAGCGGGACAGTCCCGTTCAAAACGGGACGTATGTATGGTCACATTAGCTATGCACCTTCACTACACTAGAGGTCCAGTTTACCATATTAGTTTTGTCATGGTAAGCATTGCACTTGACTACATAATTTCTGTGCCTTTAAATAAAGCATTCTACATAAAATAAGCGATCAATGCACACTCTTTAATTGGTTTAATATGTGTAAGAATTATGCTAAGTATATTGTTGTAAGTAGTATAAAATTGGTGAACCTGGATCACAGGAGATCCAAGTTCACCAATTTTATAGTAGATCTTCTATTCAAAAACTCATATATTCGAATACAGTAATCTATTCAATAAACGACATTACAAATAGGTTATCTATTCAAAAACATTCTTGTTTATTATAATAAGCCACTTTTAAACTCAATGCCTCTATTAATAAAATTAGGTACTTATTAACTTAATAAAATTACAGTTATCAGTTAACTAGAAATAAAAATCTGGATCTTTTCAATAAAACAAGGATTTTTAATACAAACTCATTTTATTTACATATTACCATCAATTGAGTCATGTATCTTTTAAACGCAATACCTCTATTAAAAAAATTATGGTTATCAGTAAACTGGAACTTAAAATCTTAATCTATTCAACTAAGTAATCACTGACTGCGATTATAATCAAATTAATGATTTTGTTAACAATGATATCATCATCTGAATTATCAACTCCTTTGAAACACTTAGATGGTAATAGCTTAATTAACATAATCCATTTTTCAAAATTTACATTAACATCTCCATAAGGTTCTTCCAATAACATAGTAAAATTATTCCAAATATCTTTTAAAAGCTGAGTGTTAGACAGCTCAAATATTTCATAAGCTTCTTGCTCGTTATGATACACACGAAAAAGTAGTTCATTCACTCTGTTATTAAATAATTTTAAAGGTAATGGTGTACGCCACCTTTTTAAAATCTCATCCGATTCTATATAATTTAAAAATAACCTTTTAGACATCATCTTAATAAGACTCGTTTTGGTAAACTTCGAGCTGTTGTTGGTGCTGTTTCATCCAATGTTGTTGTAACGACGACTGTTGTTGTTATTGTTGTGACTGCTGTTGTTGTGACTGCTGTTGTTGAGGCTGTTCCGTATGTTGTTGTGGTTCTAAAGTTTGCGTTTGTTTATCGAAGATCGTAGTGAGGGTTCTGATATTTTTTTAGTGTTTATATACTCTTTAGTCTGAACAATTGTTTAAAATGATAGCAGAGAAAGAGGCAGATATAATGATTTCTATTTTATTTAATTATTAATAATCAATTTAATATCACTTAGTCTGATGTAACTTCTCCTGTGATTAAATTCAAGTGCGATAGGCATAATTCATCAACTCGCTTTTATGGATTATTCTTAACTTTAGGAGGAAAGTAAACAAGGATTAAGTAAGTACACATAATTTATTTTATTTATTATGTAAAAAAATTACTTTCTTTACACCACTTATTCATACAGCATGCATTTTTAAAGGCACAAACATTATTATGATATATACAAGATTGAATATTAGACGACATTGCATATTTTTTACAAAGCGTTTGTAAACTAGGACAGTTAAAATCTTCTAAATTATATACACTTTCACTTTCTAATAACTCCTTCACCCACTGTACTTTTTCGCTACCTTTTGTATAAACTCGTTTATTTTTACAGAAATCTACTATCAAATGATTATAATTAAAGTATGGTACAAATCCTTCATTCCATAATATTCCTCTATTTCTTTCAATCCACGAAACTTGTAAGCGTTCTTTTTTTGTCAAATTATAAAATGGATAGGGTGGTTTAATCAGCAACACAAGAATACTCTTCTTGTGAATAATCGCTATTTCTTTTGCTATAAATTGATTGTTTTCGTTTTTAAATCCTTGAACATCCAAAACCACCTTCATGATATTTTTCGAACTATGTTACTCAAAGGTTTATACTCGATAAGACGATCGTTTATAATCAAACAGTATGCTGTCGTATTATGAGGTATATCTTCTGAAGACTCAATTTCTAAACGAACATCAACTGGCCCAGTTTTTAGTGAATCGTTTTGTCTTGAGCAATCAATGACAAAGAGTGGAGCATTTTTTCCAAATGTTTTTAGATTTAGCAGAGGATCAATGCTGGTGCCATAATACGACTGACGAAAATTTGCATACATTTCGTATAATATACTAAACTTCTCTTTACTAAAATTTAAATTTAGTGAATCATAAGGAAAGTATTGTGAGTTCAAAAATAATTTGACATTTGTTATATTACAATGATCGAACAGTGATGAACTTCTTGTTTTAGTCAATTTTCTATCAGTTTGTAGCCCGAATATAACATATCTTGGTTTTTCTAACTGAGAAGCAGTTTTGACAGACCATGAATGTTTTGTTGCTCTAGGTAAAAGTGGATATTCATATAAATCCCAATTTCGGAAAGCTAGTTGTATGGGACGATCCTTTTCCAAATACTTAAGCAGTAATAATCTATTACGATCTGAAACTCGAACATGTGGCACACGCCACTGAACTTTCTGTATGTCTACTTCAATAATGTTACTATTATCAGTTAGGATGCTATTCAAAACTGAATTACTTCTATGTAGAATAAGCTCATGCCTACAATTGACGAGAATTTTATTATAATCTTCTGCGAATCCTAGTACTTTATTTAGCGGAATTATGACAGAGAAATGACCATGCTTTTGAGTGAATCCGTTGAAATCCCAACCCCACAATGCAGCACTTTTACTCTCACCTTCATTCATTGAGATAAGAGATTTCATCGTTGTTGTAATTCCAGAATTTTTAATTCGATCTATTTCAACACCATTCAATTCATACCTTATATCCTTAAATAAAAATAAAATGGGGTTATTTGTAAAATTAATGTCCTTAAATATTTTTTTCCCTTCTGCATCTAGTTCGTATACACCTGCGTAACCTTCAATGTAAATGGAACTTGCAGATGGTAATACATAAACGTCTTGCTGATTAATGGGTATTCTGATTTCATCGTTTTCTTTAAAGCTATGGTTGTACGGATTGTAGCTGTGGATCTCATAGCTTTCAATTGAATTGTCTTGTTGTGGGAGGTCCGTAATTTGTAGCATTTTCAATTTTTATTTTACTTTGAAGCCAAGAGAATTCAGAAAGATCTTATTACTTTTAGTAATATTCTTTATCGCACTTAATCGTCTTCTTCCTTTGAACGATGGGAGATGAATATTAGGTTTTTGACTAGTAATGATGTTTTTATTGAAAACGTACATATTGATTTCCACAAATAGGTGTGTAGATTTTTTTATTTAATATTTACTTAATGCCCTATTCAGAACACGGTCCATCTAAGAGTGTGCTGTACTGGTTAAACATCTCATTTTATTAGTTTCGAGTTAGTTATCCAAAATGACTTCAGAAATTTTAAACATAAATGTCCACAGTTAAATAAATGTTTTTTTTGTAAATTAGTATAATTATAATGAATGTGCGCTCCCACGTATTCTATGAATTCTTTCGATGGTTTTAAATTACCATAACTATCAAAATATTCAATGTAATCTTTAATTTTTCCATAGGCTACCCAATGAGTACCAGAATTTTTAGACGAATCTAAATTGATCACACCACATTCCATTGACCATGGTTCTTCTGGTAATTCATCTCTCATAAATACACCACGAAAATATGGAATATTTTTCGCATGTTTTAATATATCGTTATTAGTTAATGCTCTGTTAGGTAGCCTAGCCTTTAGTTTTTTTCATTTGAAATGTAAATTCCTAAACCACCTTTGTACGGTTTCAGATGCAATCCTTTTCCAATACACATTCCCTTCATTTTCATATTATGTCTTTTTAATTCAGCTAGCTGCTTTATAGCAGATTTATAATGATTAACAGCTTTACTTATTCCAGCAACACCTCCCGCTAAACTGCCTGCAGCAGATAAGCCGGCAAAAATAGGAATCAATGGTAGGAATCCACCAGTTTTGGGTACAGGTATCACTCTCGGTAATTGTATGGGCAAGTCTGAAGCCAACTCTTGAGCGGCTGCGTAAGCTAGTTCCATTAACATCTTCTTGCATTTTGGCTTCAAATTACTGATATGTTTTTTAGTGTGAGAAACAATTTTACTGAAAGTTTTCTTTAGACCGCTTCCTGTTTTCGATTTAGTTCCGGATACAATTTTTACTTTCTTATTTAATTTATCAGGATTATCTTGTATGGATTTCATTTTCAAAATATAGGTAAAATATATTTTTTATATAAGCCGTCTTTATTGTGTAAAGAGCTACATAGAAATGACTAAATGAATAAATAAATAGGTTATTTATACATATTCAATAGTTTTTAAATGGTTACAAGCGATTTGTTTTATCAATCCAGCTGTTCTCACTTGATGGAAGACCTAACCATTTAACATATACCTTGTTTCCTTTACTTTTCAAAACTTTTTCAACAAGGTAAATTTCAGGATTTGAAGTTTTCTGAATTTCTTGTGCATAAAAAGCTCCTAAAACGGGTCTAGATCTTGAGTCTTTTAATAAATATGTTGTAGGATTAGTATGTTGAACTTTCGTTATCTTAAATATTTCTGTTGACCAATTAGGTGTATACCCTTTTCCGAAGCAGCCTTTATATTTGCTGACTCTAACGAAATCTCCAACATTAAACCTTTTGCAATTCGGTATCTTCTTAGATAATAAATTGTTAATGTATCTTTGTAATACGTCTTCTTTGTTACTATGATCGACTGCAGCTGGTGGTTGACCTATTGTTCTATGAAAAGTGTGATTGTACTCATAAACTTTCTTATCAAGAGTTCCATCGATCCATTTATAATTTCCTTTCAAACTAAACGTCTTGTACAAATTAGCTTTCAGAGTTCTTATAAGTCTCTCAACGATTGACGCTTTTTTGGTAGAATATGTTGAATAGTGGTTGATGTTATACTTTTCGCAAACTTTTTTAAACTTATCGTTATAAAATTCTTTACCCATATCTGTTTGTAAATTTTTTGGTATACGGCCATTTGCTAACAATGTATGAAATATTTTAGATATATTTTCTTTAGTTTTCTGTTTGACTGGAAATACCCAAGCATATTTTGAAAAACAATCGATAATCACCAGTATATATTTATAACCACCATTCAGTTTGGAGAAGGCTTGCATATCTATTAAATCAGCTTGCCATAGATCGTCTATATCTCTTAATATTACACTTCTCCGAGGGAAATTCACTCTAACATTTTTATGAATTTCATTTACGACGTCTGATTTGCTCATAATGCTTGTTCAAGTTTTCTTCTAAATCTTTGTTTCTAATGTCTTTTTCAACTTTCTTTATGCGATACAGTAAGTTAAATTTAGCTTGTTAAGATATTCCACTTTATTCACACAATCTTTTACAATTGTATCGATACCCTCTTGATTGACAGTATCACGTAATAAAAGCCTATTCGAAGTAGAGGTCTCATTTAATTTCGTGTTACAATTACCAGTGTTTGTTTTTTAATTTTATTTTTTCCATGCTCATGTCTAATACGGTTTTCAATACTGAGCACAATGTTACTCTTTTAGTGAATTTTATTCTTTTATAATACCAGCTTCTTTTAACTCTTCAATAATTGATATAATTTCATTATCATGGTTGGTATTACCAGCATTTTTGGATGCAATTAAAAGTTTCAACCTTTCTATCAGTTCATTTGGATCATCCCAATAAATATAATCAGTATTACTTTTGTACTGTTTCAATTCGGGTAAGTTTCCACCTGTTTTTAATTCCGCTAGCTCTTCAGAAGATTCTATATTGCGCTCGTTTAGTTGGGAAAATAAAGGTTTGATAATAGTACCGTATTTTAATCCTTTGTCTCCTTTTAATTGCCCGTTCGGGTCATAGTCCCGTTTGTGTGCGCTCGTGCTGATAAGCATTTCCTTGTATTCAGTTTTGTCTTCTTCAGTTACAAGCTTAAGATCAGGTTTATTGCGCATCAAAAGCTCCTTCAAACCCGCTGTTAATTCGTAATTTTTATTATTGATGGTAATTACGTATTTTTTTTCCTTATTTGACTGATTATTTATATAAGATAATTTAACATCTGCATTTCCCATCATTAGTTTTTTGTTAGTTCTCCGAATCCCAAATGGTACGTTCATATTTTCATATATGTCAAGCATGTCGTCTTTTTTCAGGGATAAAAGAGTGTCATTATTTTGTTTTTGTGTTTTTTTTTCATCTTCATTTAAAATAAGAGTATCGTTATTAGGATATTCGAAATATTCTGAATGCTGAGCAGACTCATTACCAATTAGATCTCTAAACTTTTCATATCCCATGGAAGAATTTAAACTCACAGACGTATTATCATCAATTGGATCTTTAAACTTTTCATATCCCATGGAAGAATTTAAACCCAAGGACGTATTATTTTTATCTATGTCGGATGTGTTAAAAGCTGGGTTCCCATTTATTTTAACTAGGCTTGCTAAGGGGTCTGTTATGGGTTTAAAAACTTTTTTCAATTGTATATTGGTCTCGTGTTCTTCATTCTGAATCTTTTTTATTTTATTTTTTATATTATTCACTGATTTAATGAGTTGATTTTTTATATTTTTATCCATTTTAGCAACGTTAACGAAAAACCGTTTAATACAAACACTTGATTTTAAGTGAGGTGTTAGTCGAATAGAAATGCTTATATAATGATAAACTCAAAAGTAAACAAACGTGTCAAATCCTCGTCTATATCTACCTTTATTTATTTCGCAATCTTTATTTATTAATAAAAAGCTATATTGATCACACCAAATAATAGAACACAGCTTTTTAAATTTTATCCAATCTATGTCTGTGTTTACATGTTCATTGTATATATGTTTTAAATTAGTATCATCTTGTCTAAACACAACCAAAAGATTAACATTATCTCTTAGTAGTTGTTTTGGGATTTTTGAATACGTTTGGGATAAATAAAAACAATCAATTTTTCTATGTCTTCCCATAGAAAAGTAATTCCGGATATTTACTTGATTTTCGCAAGCAACATCATCGAAAATCATGATTGAATTTGACAAAGCATCATTCGGATGAACGACTTCATTATTGTTGTAAAATATAAAAAAATTAGCATCTGGAATTGTCTCTATTACACGCTGAAGAAAGCGATATTTAGGTTGAAAGGCTGTCTTTGAATATAAATAAATATGCTTAAATCTTAGACCATTTTCATGTAACAATAAATTTAACATAATATTTGTTTTACCACAGTTTGAGGGACCACATATGATGCAACGAATGGTATTAGGGAATAATGTACTATGCTTTACTTTTTGCGTTTCATTTTCTACTTTTATATTATTTACTTCCAGACTTTGTGTATGTTTAACGAATTTCATCATGAATATGACTCAAGTAAAACATTGCAATGCTTTATATAGGATATGTCTGAATAAAATAAAGATGATAAAAATGTAAAATTCTAAGAAAATAAAAGAAAAGTAAAAATTCAAAACTTTATTGGGTATATAAACTTAAATTAATGTACAGTGTATTTTTCTTATAAAAATAAGATCAATGCTTTCTTAGTCCTAACGTATTAATTTTACATTTCTATAATACTGCTTATTAGTTTCTTAGTAAATTAACATATTTCTTCTATTTTTTATTTACTACTGCAACAATATGTGTAAACAACATATAACTTTCAGATTTATTTAAAAGATCCTGCTATAATGACCCCATGGTAAAGTATTTACTTGGTTTTCAAGTATTTGTCTTTTATCATCCGATCTATCAAGCACCAATTTATTTACTTTTTGTGAGTACAATGTATGTCGTATTGATTTTATCATATTCATTTCACTTCTCAACTTTGTATTAGTAGTCAATGTATGATTGTAATGAGAAAGCTCTAATCTATTTGTAATTGGTTTTGAAACACCTTTCGCCTTCGTTATTTTTGATTTAAGTGTCTTAATGCAGTAAAGCTTAGCTCTCAGTCCTACAAATTCTGATATCACATCTTCAGCCACTTCATCTTTAAAAAGACCTGGTACTTTTGCATTTAATCTAGGCATGTTGAATGGATTGCTAGTGCGAAAGTTGCTTGTGTCAAACTGTTTAATATTTTTTTTCATATCAAAATAAAAATCATTCGTTTCTATTGAATAAAGCAAACTGTCTGTATCTGTGTAACATAATTTGGCATTCTGATTATATTGATTCTTAATAAAATTGTAGTGGAACTTGTATAAATGATTTCTAGCTAATTCTAGAACTGTAAACCCAATGTATATTGGTCTATCTAATTTCACTTTTTCATGGTGTAACTGAATAGCCACAAAATTTTCTGAAAAAATAGAAATACTCTTTAAATTTGGTTTCGCGATTAATTGGCAGGCTCCAAGACGTTTATTTGTTTTATTCTCAACATCATTCCAAGTTCTAATTAGTTTCACATTCACTTGTTTTCGCTTGTTTTCTATAGTTTTCCCAAAAATAGCATTATTTAGAAGCTTAAAATAGGAGCTTTGAAAAGCAGACTTAGTAGCTTGTCGTCGAGTGGTATTAAGCTCTATGTACTTTTTCAAAAAATTGTCCTGACGAAAGCACAAAATGCGATGTATTTTTTTCAGTTCAAGTCCTTGTTTTATGCATTCTTTTAGGTGAACATAATGTATCACATATTTATGCTTATCATACAAATTAGCTATGAGTTTAGAAGTCTTTCCTCCTTGTGGAATATATTTTTCAGGTGCAAATGGTAAGTCAGCATGAGTATCATGCAAGTGATCTGGATAACTCAAGTCAACTTCTAAAATATAACCATATTCATCATCATCTCGCTTAGTCAACACATTAAATGAGTTCACGTAATCTTCATGCAAGAAACTAAACTCTGATATAGGCATTTTTTGCATCATAGCATATCCATAAAGATTGTTACAATCAAGATAAATCAAAAATGTAGATGGTATCGTTACATCATAATCTGGTAGATATTTATTGTTTGCTTTCGCATGTCGCAAAGAACATTGAGCTAAGCCCCCTCGAATTCCTTTTTCAATGAATTCATATATTTCTAAATCACTTATTAGATCAAGCTGTACTTTTGTATACAGGAGCATTGCATCCCAGCTTAAGCCGGGTGAAGTCACATAGTAAGCAGGATCAAGATTATAATAATGCAAACTAGTATTTCTAAAGTTTTCGAAAACATCACAAAGCAATAATACATCAGATTTTAAATATAAGTCTGTATATTCACCTAAAGTTTTAATATCAAATTTGTTCCAAACTTTTTGTGCTCTTAAGTAGTCATCATCGCTAATATGTTCTAATTTTAAATTATTGAAGAATAATTCTATGCCTGGGAGACTTTTTTCTTCATACTTTTCCCAAGAATCCATATAATCATATGGATAAATGCCTTTTTGTCGCATCAAATTAAATAACTCTTTATCATGGAAAGCTTTTGATAAGTGAATAAACTCATTTTTATTCAGAGTATTAGAGATATCATCTAAACTCGAGCTTAAAAATTGATATGAATCTATAAATTTCATCTGAACATCAAGATCTTTTAATGTTGTTTTAATACATAAATACTTTTCTTTTGATTTTGGGATAATTTGTATGTCCCCATACTTGCTCAGTTCTTCAATAAAAAAGTGACTATCATAACCACACAAATTATGTAAAACTATAGGTATGAAGCGACACACACGATATTTTAAGTTGCAGAGTGAATGCGCAGCACCTCTGTATTGAGATGTTATGTGATCATGATCAGCAACTTTATCACCTACTAAGAAGAATTTACAAATATGACAGATCGTAGCATTTTCAAAATTAATCTCTTGCTCTTTGGTTAACGACATCATTGGCTTCTTGGTTTTTAAAACTTGACTAATCTGAATAACATCTTTTGTTAATTCTTTTACAAACACTTTAACGCAATCAGGACCTCTATAGCTAACGTATTTGTTTAAGGATTCATCATGAGAACAACATATATAATAACCAAAGCACGATGGTTCATGTATTTTCAGAGTATGGGTGTTTTCTGAGATGCTTTTAGAATAATTTAATAATAGACTCTCAAAGTCAGCATAAATAATGAAGTTCATTTTTTCTTGTCTTTCAAAGTTTTCAAATTGTAATGTATTATTTGGTTCAGGTAAAACAGATAAAACTTTAGAGCACAAATGCTTCTCACACTTGTTTTCAGATGAGAAGAATTGTAAACATGCATCACAAAAATACATTTTTCCCTTGTGAGCTGTAACTTGACGTCGAACTAAACGAATTATATCCTTTATTAAACAATAATGACCTTTTCCTGACTTTTCGAAATAAAGTAAATTTATGTGTTCATTTTTTTTTAATTGCGTGTGATACAAAGGTCCTGTGACTACGGAGTATTTATCTAAGCCATATATGTTTATGCTGATATTGGAGTTATTTTTTTCAAATAGTTTTATATCATTATATGATGGAGGAAAAGACATACCTTCAATATTAAGTACTTCAGAATAATGTGGGTAAGAAGATGTTCTACATACGTTCATATTGGCTGGATATAAACCCGCTACAATAGACCATAGAAAACAGCATACATCGTTATTCTGAATATTTATACAACTTTTCGTGTTTTTTACTATTTGCGGTAATGGTAAATAAGTGCCTCCTCTCATAGGACAGTATTTGTTTATATTTATTTCCAAGTGATTTACTGAATGAAAGGTCCAACCAGATTGAGAGCATTCAAATTCGGTAAGTTTTTCCTTCATTACATCAACCATTTTTGAACACCACTCTTTTAAATTGCTGCTTGATAGAATGACATCATACTTGGTATTAAAAGACTTAAGCTGCTTTTCACCCACATCAGGTAGAATGAAATGAGCATATAATTCTAGATTTATTTTTATACAATTATTTTTCATTAATGTCATTTTAATAAGTTTCATGATTTCAATCAAATTGTCATAGAGAAATGCTTCAGGAGTTAAATATTTGAGCTTAGGATTTAAACGATATGTTGTAATTCTCTTTTTAAATGCTGTTGATATAATTTGAATATTTTCAAACTCAGTTCTCAATAAACAATTAGACTTATGTAAATTTGTTCTCTTATGATAATGATATTTACTTCTCGGTAATATTATCAAGCATTTATCACATTCAATAAGATCTCGATTTTGGTGTGAATTCAATGGCATAGACATGGTGTTTGATGTAGCTGTAAATAAAAAGGCATATTAGGAACTCATTATATAGATAGAGTATTTATTTACTTAAAAACATTACATTAGTATACGAGTACCTATAGTTAATTATAGCGGTTAATTAAAACACTAAAGTAAATGAATATATTTCAAAATGAGTATTAGTTTAATAGTAAGAATTAAGAAAGGTTGAGGGGCAATCTGAAAATTCTTCACGAACTGCAGTCAAATATTGAGACAACAAGCCCCATGCCGGTGTATCTGTGTTCGTTCTGTTTTTAAGAGCAACAATCGCATGCCTCCAACGATTCATTGGTGAAACCTTTTCAATGTCGTCGCAATTGTATATTTTCAGTTCCACGTAATGGTTTCCATTCTTATCATCATACGACTGCTTTGAATAACCATTCCCTAGCCGTCGTGTAATGTACGAATATAAAGAGTTCTTAGTATCTTTACCATTGATATCATCACCACCTCCAAATAAGTCGCTAGCAGTGGCCCTCTTCTTGCATACGTTCACTTCTTTCTCGTTCTTAGATTTTTCGATAATCTTTTCTGGTCTCGGCTTTTTAATCAAGTTTTCTTGTTTATTTTTTCCATCGCGGGTTTTTCCTGAAGACTTCTTTGAGCTTTTATCTTTTTTATGTTTTTTCTTCAAAGTCTCCTGTTGGAGCTGTCGCGATGGTTGTAGTAATTCCTGCACTGGAGCCATGCTTGTAGACGGGGCGAGGAAGCTGCTCTCATCATGACGACGTTTCTTTGTGCTCTTCTTCTCGATTGTGGGTGCAGCAACTACAGTCATTTCTTCATCCGAAGATGAAGAAGATGACGAGCTGCTTGAACTCGATGATGATGATGAAGCCGACTCACATTTATGGGACCTGAAAAAATAATTTTATAGCTTTTAAATATGTTTAACTAAGATTGGAACGTTGACTAAGAATAGTTTATATAAAACAACATGAGTAATAATGCTGCAACCCAGCAGCACCCACCAGTAGTGGGTGGGTGCGTATGTAAAGTGGAGATGTGAGATAAGATGAATACCTACTACGCTTTTGGTGATGAGATTTATGTCAAACTATTTTTACTATACAGTTTTCTAGAATGGGGTCACATCTTACATAGACGCTTTCTCAAACTACTAGAATAAACGATCACTCGAATATATCGGAAAAGTACTTACATTTTAGATTTCTTAGTAGTTTTCTGAAGAAGTCTGCGGTATTCTCCAAACGAGGTCGAATAGATAAAATCTGAAATGTAATTAATGCTTATATAAGTAAACAGTAAGTCAAAATTATTTAATAAATAAATAAAATGCGCAATAATCTATTCAGTCTTGCATATAAATGTACAACAACAACAACAACAACAACGAATACTCTTAATCGAATACCACAATAACTATAAACAACTAAACAAAGCGTCTATTAAGTTGATTTCTTTTTAAAATTAATTCTTTAGAATGGTGGATACATCGCTCAACGCTCATACACCACCACTTCTCGCATGATCGTTGCATTCACGACATGAATCTGAAAAGCGTTCGCGGTTCACGACCGCGAACCCTTTGAAGCGACCCCGAAACCGAGTCGAGGCCGAGAACAGCTACAAACTCGTGAAACAGGAACAGGTGTGAAAACCATCCACATTCACGTTCATGCCCCCTTCACAACTCTTCACGCCGCTGTGAATGTGGATCCGCTATTAGGTAAACTACTAGACTAAACGATCACTCAAATTACTTACATTTTAGATTTCTTAGTAGTTTCCTGAAGTAAAGTGTAGTATTCTCCAAACGAGGGGCTGAATGAATGAAATCTGAAATGTAATAAATGCTTAATAAGTAAACAGTAAGTCAACATTATTTTAGAAAGCTTGATTAGCGATCAAGTTTTAAGTAAAACACACAATAATCTATTCACCCTTGCATAGTACCTAATTTATAACAAGAACAAATAATCTTTAGCGAACGCCATAAAAAAAATATAAAAAATAATAATAAAAGAGCGTATAGTTAAATTGATTTATTTTAAAATAAAACCTTAGTTTTAGAGTATGCTATATTTAATTGAGATGAAGTATCTACCTAAATGTTGTAAAATAAATAAATTAAGGCTTTAGAAAATTAATCAATGTTAGTATGAATGTTCTTTAAAAGTGATAAATTCGAATAGTGCGTTTAATATACATGATGATAAACCACAAAAAATAACGTAGAGGAAACCATAATTATTTTTCCACAGGGCGGGAATCGAACCTGCACTCTCCCTAGGCTTCACTTCTAGTGCTCTTATTGACTAAGGTGCTAAGCGCTCAACAACCTAGACTGCATTTTGATGAGGTATAAAAAAAAAAATAAAAAGCGTTTAATGAAATTGATTTATTTTTAAATAAAACTTTGGTTTCAGAGTATACTATATTTAATTGAGATGAAGTATCTACCTAAATGTTGTAAAATAAATAAATTGAGGCTTTAGAAAAATAATCAATGTTATTATAATGTTCTTTAAAAGTGATAAATTCGAATAGCGTGTTTAATATACATGATGAAAAACCATAAAAAATAATGTAAAGGAAACTATATTATTTTTCCTTAATTCAGGAATCGAACCCGCACACTCCCTAGACTTCAATTCTAGTGCTCTTATAAACTAAGGTGCTTAGCGCTCAACAACCTTGACTGCATTTCTATGAGATCTAAAAATAGAGAGGATGATAAAGTTGTTTGAAATAAGAAATAACATAACTCACCCGAATAAGTAATTGTTCACAAAACACTTTTCCACTTTCCACTTTCACCACCAAGAGAGACACTACTATCTATGTTTAAACTGAGCAAAGTTTATTTTCATCGATAATTATATGCAATCAAACGTTTGAATGTATGCACATATCTGTACACCTGCATTCGTGTGGAAATTGCTAACTCCCAATTTTATCCTTAACTAAAAGGTATGTGTGTGCGTAATAAACAAAAGTTTTACAAAACCAACTTCTTTTTTCTTAAACGAATAAGGATCAATATCGTTTGTTAAAAAACTTTATCATAAATGCAACGTAAGCCGCTTTTTGCTACAGGCTTTACACTCGAGTTTACTCGTGTGATTATAAGCGATGGGTACCATACAATATACAGACGAACAAAGTAATCATTACGTAATATGATGATGCCTCCGGCTCGCGGCGCCGGTCCGACGCGGAGTCGTCTGTCACCTTTCCTTTTCTGGAGCATATGAATGTAAACTTTAATAATGTAGGTGTAAGAAAAATAATTAGCTCGATTTTGAATCTTATTTGCTAGAGTAAAATATAGTAAGAAGCAGGGAAATTAAAATTATAAAATAATTTAAATTATACACTCCCTGGATTTCAGACTCGAAGCACGTCTTTTATCTATACCCTAAAATTACCACAAATCAATGATGTCGCTTTCAGTAAGTATTTGTTTTAAAATAATACAATTATCAATAAAGCTGTGATAAAGTGAGTTTGTTCCTTTGTTACGTTTTCACACCTTAACTACTTAACCGATCCTCATGAAACTTTGCATAATGTTTTCAAGTTACAGAAAGGATATAGTTTGCTTTTTATCTGAGATAGCGATAAATGAAGTCTCACATAGATGAAGTCGTAGACGAAGCTAGTTATAGTTATATAAATATGTAATACGCATTGTGTTTAACTTTCAGGGATCTGAAGACCTTTTCAATTTCATACCTGACAAGATAACTCAACCAAATACTCATCCAAAAAATCAAGATGATGGATCCCGAAAAAGGACACGAAAGGCTACATCATCACTGCTTTCCATTGTGAAGAAACCTGCTCGCGGTGTGAAAGTCATCCGAATAGAGATTCATGACGTCGATAAGTTCCAGGGAACCAACGATATGTGCGAGTGCGATGCAGAACTATGTGCTCAATATGTCGCAAAATCATTAATTATGGATGATATTTATAGACAAACGAAAGATTTAATTAATAAGATACATGACTCAATTGATGGTAATATGTAAATAAAATGAGTTTGTATTAAAAATCCTTGTTTTATTGAAAATATCCAGATTTTTATTTCTAGTTAACTGATAACTGTAAATTTATTAAGTTAATAAGTACCTAATTTTATTAATAGAGGCATTGAGTTTAAAAGCGGCTTATTATAATTAACAAGAATGTTTTTGAATAGATAACCTATTTGAAATGTCGTTTATTGAATAGATTACTGTATTCGAATATATGAGTTTTTGAATAGAAGATCTAGAATAAAATTGGTGAACTTGGATCTCCTGTGATCCAGGTTCACCAATTTTATACTACTGTTGTAATAGAGAGTATCTGTTTAGAATTGGTTAATATAAAACAGTAAAAAAATCATGAAGTGTTTTTAATTGCTCCTTGTCTGGCGTAATTATAAATTATAACAATTTATTATGTAAAATTTTAGTTCTTTGTTCTTCCATTTTATACTCTTGTACTAGCTTCTCCAACCATACTAAAAAGCATGCGTTTTCCTAATTATATGACTAAGCTAGATCGATTGTTCGCCTAATCCGCAGCAAATTTCATCGAAATTTTTAGTCTTTTCCGAATTCTATGAAGTAAATAAATTTCATGATTGTCTCGTTTAAACATGTTAGGTTAGATATAGTACATTGTTGTATAGGCTAGAAAGTAAGCAATAGACGGACGAGTGAGTCCATCTATTGCACTTTTGGCCGAGACTAAACATTGTGCTTTTCACGACTAATGCGAGGAAATAACAAACAATCGAAACACTGCGTTGCACCCGCCGATTTTACTTTTTTTTTCTTTTTCTTTTGTGACATATTTATTTTTTTTAAACGAGCGCGGCCATCCTTAGTGGCCAGTACCCAAAACCACATAATTAAAAAATAAAAACATCATCCTACCTGTACCTGTCCGACCTGTGCAGTGTGCAGCCACAGAAATAGTGTGCAGCAGGCTTAAAAAGTTAATGCTGTGGCGTTTTTTGATACTTAAAAAAATTAAAGCATTTTGTGCATATAATGCGTTTTTGGGGGTAGTTGCAATAGAGAGATCTCTCTCCAGGCTGATGTTATGCCTGGGGACCGAAGTCCAATGTATTTATGCAGCCGAGTTGAGAAACTTCGATAGCGTGATGTAGGATTGTAGTGATTAGTTCCTTATGTGATGACTAGATGGCGCTAGTAGTCGCTACATCAGCCCCCCTTTTAGACCGGAGGTCGATACGAATTGCAGTGGATTGCAGTCTGTGCGTCATGTGGGCGCTTGCAAGGGCCAGTCGCTCAGAGCCTCCTAGGCGAGCATTGTTGTTCCTCTGCTACTTGTAGCTGTTGCGTGATTGCTCGGAGCCTTGTTGGCGAGCGTTGGTTGATTGATTGGCAAGTGGAAGTAGTGGGAGGAGGATTTGCGAACTGTAGACACCAGGCAGATAATAGATACATGCTAATGGTGCACAGTGCGGTAAGATGGCTTGCTGTGAGACTGCGTCATCGTCTCGTATGTCTGAAGGTTGCGATTTTGTCCAATGTCGTGGGTCACCAATTTGGGGGTAGTTGCAATAGAGAGATCTCTCTCCAGGCAGATGTTATGCCTGGGGACCGAAGTCCAAATGGATGAAAGTTGGAAGTTGTATTTATGCAGCCGAGTTGAGAAACTTCGATAGCGTGATGTAGGATTGTAGTGATTAGTTCCTTATGTGATGACTAGATGGCGCTAGTAGTAGCTACACGTTTAAGGAATAAAAACACCTCATTAAAGTCATAAATGATGCATTCTCATTGGTCAATTTAATTTCACATGCAGCAGACGATTACTTTTGATTGGTCCAATAATGTCGTTTCAGCACGTCGGGAATGAAATTCAGAAATTATCTTTCAAAAAGTCGTATCGTATTATGAAATACCATGGTGAAATACATATATTGATACGTCCTGTTTTTGTAATGTGTTACATTGCTGTCGTGTTTTGCGCGCCATAAATGAGTCAGCTGTTAAATGTACGTATATAGGCAGTTTTGGGTACTGGATTTAGGTTATGTTATATCATTTTCGAGCAGTGTCGTGAAAAATTATGTTATGTCTACTCTTCTACATTTGATAGCTCTATCACCGCTGCACTTTGTTCGCCCGGGGGGCTACTCCGAAATTCGAAAATCGAAGTTTGCATCGTACCGTCTCGCTCGCTCTCGTATTAAATGCTATTAGCGTGAGCGGAACGGCACGATACGAAGTTCGAATTTTGCACTTCGTAGTATAAGGCCTGGCCTTATGCTGGCACTGCACTTGGCGTATTTCACGAAACATTTGCGTGTGCGAGAGAGGAGCACTATGCCGATTCTAGCGTGAAAGACGGAGATGGCAATAGCGCAACGCCAAGTGAAGTGCCACCCTTATACTATGAAGTGCAAAATTCGAACTTCGTATCGTGCCATTCCTCTCACGCTAATAGTATTTAATACAAGAGCGAGCAAGATGATGCGATACGAACTTCGATTTTCAAATTTCGGAGTAGCCCCCTGACTTCATGTACAGTAGAGTTCTCCAATATCTGTACAGCCAACCGTTCATAAATATCTGTACATAGACCTTATTACCGTAACATAAGGTTCATGTTTATATATTTATGGTACAGATATTGGAGAACTCGACTGTACGTAGAACCAGTAGTATAGTATAAATCTTCTCAGGTGAATTTTTCGCTTCGAGCCATTACATTAAATTTGAACCTTAATACTATGAAGATACCGTTTGTTTTGAAAGATATGTACTCGAAGCGAAAAATTCACCTGGGAAGATTTATACTATAGCAGACTAAGCACGGCAACTCATGTGGCATTTTATTATTACTAGACATCGGATTATATGCACTACCAAAATGCCAAAATATTCATGCAAATATGCACTAAAAAAGGACGAAATATGCACGAAATATGCACAATCAAAAAACCATTTATTATTAGAACTTACGATTATTTTCACAATAACATATTTTACAACACGCCTAACACGAACAACTACTAAAATAAGCACTGTCAGTGAAAAGTACCAAAATATGCAATAAAGCTATAAAAATAGAATTATATGCATTGGCATATGCAAACATGCAAAAGCATATAATCCGATGTCTAATTAGTACCGTGTTATTTTTTGCTGACCCTCCTTTTTTAATTTTAATCAAATAGACAGTTGGCGGATTTCTGGTCACGATCTCCATGATCAAAACTATCGTGTAAAGCCATCTTGTGGCAAAAATTTGAAGCGTAATTCAATATTGCAATCAAACCTTTTCAACGTAAATAAAAATAGATAAATGTCTGTAGGAGTAGGAAGAAATCATGAAACCATTTTATTGTGATAAGGTCCAAATGAATATAAAGAGTACATACAAGTGATCAAAGACACAAAATATGGATCAGATAGTGTGAAGTGGGTTTAAAAGTTTACTAAAGGCGGAGTGCGTGGCTTGCGTTGCATCCGCTTACGCTGCGGAATGGAACGAAACGGAACGCCGAAGAACGGTATCTGACAACTAACCTCAAGCAAGAAGACTGAGTTTTTTTTATCATTTTATACAAGTGCATCAAGTGATTTTCAGCTCGTACAAGTCAGGAAAAGTCATCGCTGTAAGTTTTTGAATAATAATTTAACTCTACAAGTATTAAATTCGCATTAGTTCTTTGTTTTTATGTGTAACCTAATTTGCATTTACCGATCTATCCGTTATTTATATTGAGCATTATCAAAACAATTTAATTATTATTAGCTTTGTTTATGTGGAGTTCGTAATCTATTTGTTTTTTTACTATGTTTGGTTTTGTAATTTCTTTAGAACGTTCAAAAATATAAACCGCCACCATCCTTCCACTGGCACCACTGTAGCCAGAACAACAAACTTCTGTCTGACGTACTTTGTGCTTTACAATGCTTTTACGTCTTTGTCATTCTAATTTTCTTCAGTAAATCTTCGTACTTGTGTGAATTGATTGATACAATTGAAAGTTTAAAAGTATTTGCTTAATTTTTATTTATTTTTTAAACCAGGTTTTCTATAATTTGTTTTCTTCTGTCTTCCTATCCTAATAAAATAACTAGCAATTGCACTTTAATTCAAAACTTGTTAAATCCCAGCAGTGGAATTATACCTAATATGGTCAAATTAGACTGAAGGTTGGTTATCCAATTGGATTTTGCAAACGCTTTTGATTATCTCTGCAAAATTTTGCAATTCACCATACCTATTTATCTCATGCTTTAAATTCATGTCCAGTTTAAGACAATCAACATGCAAGTAAAATTTAATGGTGACAAGACAATAAAATTGATCAATCACTTCATAACTTATTTGATATCTATATATATAAAAGAAGAAACTGACTGACTGACTGACTGACTGACTGACTGACATATCAACGCACAGCCCAAACCACTGGGCCTAGAGATTCAAAATTTGGCATGTAGGTTCCTTATAAGGTCTAGGGGTGCACTAAGAAAGGATTTTTCAAAATTCACTCCCTAAGGGGGTGAAACGGGGGTCCAAAGTTTGTATGGGGAAACAAGATTAGTTCGACTATTTTATTCGAAACTTCACAGAAGTACTCCTAATGATAAATGACTAAACACGTGTTTCAAGTTTTTTGAGAATTCAACCCCTAAAAGGGGGGAAAGGGGTAACAAAGTCTGAAAATCAACATGGGTGTTGTTTCTATGGTTTATCGGGTCGCTGGTTATGAAAACAACAGCGGTTTTAAAATCCGACGTGGCAGACGTAAAATACCATCTCCCTGGATGGGGTGCGATGGGGTTGAAATATCTACATAAACTAAATGACTGTTGATATATCAACGCACAGCCCAAACCACTGGACCTAGAGACTTGAAATTTTGCACATAGATACCTTATACAATGTAAGCATCCACTAAGGAAGGATTTTTGGGAATTCCCACGGGAAAGGGAAAAAACGGAATTTATATATTCGATTCCGAGTGACCCTATCTCAGTAACTATAATAACTAGACTCTTCAAATTTGATACACAAGTAGGTATTACATTATTTAAAACGTTAATTTCAGGATTTTTCAAAATTCCCACGGGATTAGGAAAAACGGGATTTATATATTCAGTTCAACGGGATCCTATGAACTATAATTAATAGTCTCTTCAAATTTGGCATAGATGTAGGTAATTATAAATTCCCATGGGATAAGGAAAGAACGGGATTTTTCGTTTTACTGGTCGTAGAAAGCTGAAATTCGGCATGTAGGTTGTTTGGGGAGTGTTGAGCTGGATTGAGAGAGGACTTTCCAAAATTCCTACGGGAACGGGAAAAACAGGATTTTTCGTTTTACAGGTTGTAGAAAGTTCAAATTCGGCATGTAGGTTGCTTGGGGAGTGCAGATGAGCATTAAGAGAGGACTTTCCCAAATTCCCACGGGAAGGGGAAAAAACGGGATTTTTCGTTTTACTGGTCGTAGAAAGCTGAAATTCGGCATGTAGGTCGTTTGGGGAGTGTAGAGGAGCATTGAATGAGAACTTTCCAAAATTCCCACGGGAACGGGAAAAACGGGATTTTACGTTTTACTGGTCATAGAAAGCTGAAATTTGGCAAGTGGGTTCCTTGGGGAGTGTAGAGCTGGATTGAGAGAGGACTTTCCAAAATTACCACGGGAACGGGAAAAAACAGGATTTTTCGTTTTACTGGTTGAAGAAAGCTAAAATTTCAAAATTCATAAGTTTATACTGTAAGTAGGCCGGAAAGGGCACTTTAACCGACTTCTAAAAAAGGAGGAGGTTATGCATTCCACTTTATGTATTTTTTTATGTAGGTATGTTCACCGATTTCTCGGTCAATTGTGGACCTGCTTGCTTGCTTGCCTGTATGCTTGCTTGCTTGATATCTTGGTTCTTTGGAATACTCATAGTATACGCGAGCGAAGCCGCGGGCAAAAGCTAGTTATTCTATATTATTCTAGCTGTTTTAATCTGAAATTTAATGAAACTTGCAAGAATCTTGCAGCATTAAACTGGGCTCAATACTCATTGGTAAAACAGTGTGGCCATTGGTTATGGTTATCATCTTTGATAGATTTTTTGAAAATAATATTTCTAAGGGGGTGTTTCACCACCTTACTGTCAAACTACTGGTCACGTAACCAATGAATAAACTAAGTACTGGACAAATCTGTCGGCTAGTTTTTTTTCAGTTTCACCACTCCGGTCCTGTGCAAACTAAGTACCACTTAAGTAATCGTCGGTTTAACATAGAGGGGGAATGGCAACGTCACATTTCACGATCACGCGTTCCTGTTCGCACACTTTCGTTCAAAGAGTCGCTCATTGTTAAAGCATAAGAAATCGTAAACTATGTAATTTTTAAATACATCTATTTTTTTGCATAAACAAATGTGTAACATTATAATTAATCCAAAAACGGTATTTATTTACGATACTTTGTTAACAATAACAAAGAAAAATAAAATCACGTAAAACGAATCGAAAAGTGGCGCCAAACCATTTGACAGATAAACTTTTTTTAATGGCGACATACAAGTTCAGGTGGAACAAACGATTGAGCCACTGAAAAAAAGTTTGTTATCAAAAAATATTACGAAATTTTGGATTTATTTTTACATACTAAAAGTGTACCTACATTTTTTTATTCAAATCTTGATATTTAAATTATTTTATGCAATTTAGCATGACCTCTTTCTTTAAAAATAAAAAATACTATGACTTATTTTTCTGAAACCGGCTGAAGGGCTCTCCAACCATGGCCACAAAAAAATAAACTAACTTTATGTGAAGGATAAAAATGCTAAATGCCTCCTGATCTGATGGTCAAATTAAGAAACAGTTTGTCCGTCACTTAGCGCTAATCGAGACTGGTGAAACAGAAATTTTAATTCCATCTGTCAAATAAGGTTATGATTAAGCTAATCCGAACTTTAAGAAAAGTGGTGAAACAGCCCCTTAATATATGTATAAATATTGTTGGTTATGGTTAGAGAGCTTCATAACATCCCTGGTATGTGGCACATCTTTGAAATATAGGTCCATAGATTAGATTAGATTTATCTATTTCAATTTGTAGTTATTATTATTATCCATACTATAATCTAATATATAAAAATCTCATGTCACGGTGTTTGTTATCAAACTCCTCCAAAACGGCTTGATTGATTTTTATGAAACTTTTTTTTTCTGTATTCAGTAGGTCTGAGAATAGGTTGTAGGCTATTTTTTATACCCCTATTTATCGCGGACGGAGTCGCGGGCAGCAGCTAGTATTATAAATGTGAAAGTGTGTTTGTTTGTTTGTCCTTCTTTCACATTGAAACTAAGTGGCAGATTGTTGTGATTTTTTGTATGGACGTAGTTGAAGAGCTGGAGAGTGATATTATTTTTTACCACAAGAAAATATCTTATTCCCACGGAAGAACGCATTTTAATCTGCTTCAGCGGTGTGCAGCCATGGGCATCAGATAGAAAACACAAAATTTGTAAAAAGATTGGCAATTAAAAATGTAAAATATACTATCATAAACTGCTTTAATGTTGGATCCTCTGCAAAGCTCAATAGCCCATAGTTATTTAATTAACTGTTCTTTATTTGTATCATGATGTCATTGTGTCATGACTAATGATGTAACCTTGGGATGATGACAATGCAATTTAACTAAGATTGAAAATAACCTTTTGTATGCCTAGTGCCATATCCGTACCAATACCTGTTGTATGCCGGAGAAGCTTGCACATTTTTATGAATAAGTTTCTTGTACATGTTAAAAGGTACAACAGGTATAGCTACGGGCACTAAGCATTCAATGGGTGCAAATATGAAAGGTTAAAATATTTTTGAAATCCAATTCTTGACGACTGGATAGCCCAGGAGTTAGCAAACCTGACTACGAAACTTGAGGTTATGGGTTTGATCCCCGATTGGGGCAGATATTATGTATGTATGCTATAATTTGCTTAATTATTTTCCTGTCTCGGGTGCTTAGTGTGTATATATAACTGTCTATTTAATTATGTTTATCCATTGCCTAGTACCCATACACAAGCTTTGCTTACTTTGGGACTAGGTCAATTTGGTGTCAAGTCTGTGATTGATTGAGATTACAGGGAAAAAGATTCATAAAAATTGGTGAAGCCGTTTTGGAGGAGTTTGATAAGTTGATAACAAACACCGTGACCGTGACACAAGATTTTTATACATTAGAAGACTAGCTGTTGCCCGCGACTCCGTCCGCGAAGAATAGCGGTATAAAAAATAACCTACGAACAACCTATTCTCAGACCTACCGAATAAAGAAAAAAAAGTTTTATAAAAATCAGTCAAGCTGTCTCGGAGAAGTTCGATAACAAACACCGTGACACGAGATTTTTATATATTAGAAGAAGATAGTTTAGATCTATAGAGTAGTGATTCTAAAATCAATTTAAATTTAAGTTCAACAAGAAATATTATTCATGTTGAAAAGGAATAGTACATTGTTGTAGAGTTGTAGAAGCTAGAAAGTAAGCAATAGATGGACGAGTTAGTTTGAGGGCCGACACGTAGCGAAGGCCCTCGAAAGTACGAGTCCATCTCACAGGTCCATCTATTGCACTTTTGGCCGAGACTAAACATTGTGCTTTTCACGACTAATGCGAGGAAATAACAATTAAACATTCGAAACACTACGTTGCTCCCGCCGATTTTACTTTTTCTTTTTCTTTTGTGACATAATTATTTTTTTAAACGAGCGAGGCCATTCTTAGGCTGTGTTCAGACCAAACTTACGCAGTTTATTGTATTTCCATACGTATATATTCATGTTTTCGTTCACACCTAACCGACAATACGCTATTACGCTATGCGTAGACGCTGACATAAAATACCGTACAAACAACGTTCACACAGGGGCTCACAGTGAGCCTGCTCGCTCACATTCGGCGGCTGACAGTCAGTTTGGTTTGAACACGGCCTTAGTGGCCAGTACCCAAAACCCAATATTTAACATTAAAAACCTCATCCTCGTCATGTCCGACCTGCGGCAGCAAGTCGGGCATGACGAGGATGTATACTCGTGCTCTGGCCCTATACTACGAAGCGCGAAATTCGAACTTCGTTTCATGCCGTTCCGCTCACGCTAATGGTATTTATTACGAGAGTGAGAGGGACCGCACGATCCGAACTTCGAACTTCGAATTTCGTAGTAACCCCCCTGAGCAGTCTGGCTGCGGCAGCACGATGAACATGACGAGCCTGGTTGTTCAGCCAGTGCAGTGCAGTGTGCAGCAGGCTTTAATAGTTAATGCTGTGTCGTATTTTCATACTTAAAAAAATTAAAGCATTTTGTGCACATTATACGTTTAAGGAAAAAAAACACCTCATTAAAGTCATCAATGACGCATTCTCATTGGTCAATTTAATTTCACATGCAGCAGACGATTACTTTTGATTGGTCCAATTGTCGTTTCAGCACGCCGCGAATGAAGTTCAGAAATTATCTTTCAAAAAGTCGTATCGTATTATGAAATACATAATATTGATACGTCCAGAGGCGCTACCACGAAATTCGAAAATCGAAGTTCGTATCGCATTATCCCTCTCACTCTCGTGTCAAATCATATTAGCGTGAGCGGGACGGCACGAAACGAAGTTCGAATTATGCACTTCGTGGTAGGGCCTCTGTTTTCGTAATGTGTTACATTGTTGTCGTGTTTTGCGCGCCATAAATGAGTCAGCTGTTAAATATACATATATGACTGTATAGGCAGTTTTGGGTACTGGATTTAGGTTATCTATGGCCACATTTTCGAGCAGTGTCGTGAAAAGTTATTTTGCTTTGCATTTTAGCATCGCGATATATTTTTATGCGCCAACGTAGCGCCTTTTTAACCCCCGAGGGCCCTGAGCCCGACACAAAAAGAGGGGTGTTATAAGTTTGACCGCTATGTGTGTGTGTCTGTCTGTCTGTCTGTCTGTCTGTCTGTCTGTCTGCCTGTCTGCCTGTCTGCCTGTCTGCCTGTCTGCCTGTCTGCCTGTCTGCCTGTCTGTCTGTCTGTTTGTGGCATCATAACTCTTAAATGGGTGAACCTATTTGGATGTGTTTTTTTTATTTGAAAGCAGGTTTCTTGGCGATGGTTCTTAGACATATTTCATCAAAATTGGTCCAGCCGTTTCAAAGTTATCAGCTCATTTGTATGCTGTGGAAGGGATCTTAGATTGAATTGCGTTGGGGGTTTTAATTTTTTTTAATTTATAGTTATGTGAACGTGTGTTTACGGAGCCGTAGATTTCCAAAAAGCTAGTAGGTACATCTTTCTGCTGAATCTCAGATGATGAAAGGGACTGAGTCTCGTTTGAAAATCATTAACGCTCGTCGACCTTGATTTTTGGTGTGCGTGTGGACTGAGGGACCACTTGGTTTTTAATGGTTTTAGACAGTTTTAGTAAGTGTAAAATTTAGTAGTAGTAGCGAATTACTTTGTAAATAAATCCTGGAATTCGTAAAGAATTCACTAAAAAGTTATACAGCCAAAGGTGTGGTCCCTCAGTTCACACACTGAACCTTCCACTTCTGGGCAAGTGTTTAATTTGCTGGCTTATTTTGATGTTACAGATTTAGTAAAAACATGTCTAAACGCATTCGTAATGACCGAAACGTAATTTGGCAATGATTATACACTAAAGCAGTCTTCCTTCTTTGGTCCCTGAGAGACCACATAAAATAACTAATAAATCGGCACATTTGTACAAAAAGAAAATGCATTTTTCTTTGCAAACATTAGTAAAAATCGCAAGGAAGATTATAAAAGTTAAACAAAAGCACAACTATTAATAAATTTCGTCAAATTTATATTTTTTTGTGGTCCCTCAGTTCACACACTACGAATTAATAAAATAATTAAAATATCCTAAAATATAAACATTATGGAAAGGTTTGTCGTACTGAGGTTTAGTTAAAAAGTTTGACTACATTTATATATTTTTTTAACGTGGATTGATGGCGTATAATATAAGATAAATTGCTTTTTAATATTTCCTTAGCAGTGTTTATTAGGGTGTCCACACAATGAAAAGCATTTACTAACGTGAATCATTTTTAAATTCAACTTTTTATATTTGCTTAATAATAACATTAAATGGACCAAGGAAAAACTGCATACAGCCAAAACTACATTTTAGATTCTGTAAGCAAAATTATGCATGCCAAGGTCTTCCTGCTCTTTTTCAAGCATTTCAATGACACTGTTGAATGGCTAAAATGTCCAACTATTTTCCTACAAGTTGTAATGACTTTCTTCACATATTCGCGTACAAACAAACCATGCTCTAAAACCAACTGCAATGTGTGCGCATTACAACATATATGAACAAACTGACTCCCTGTCATTAAATTATCACATAGTTCATTCACTGCATATATCATATTCCGTGCGTTATCAGTAACAATTGCTATTACTCTTTGTAGTATTTCCCAGTTCAATATAGCCATTTTTATGTTCTCAGCAATATTCACACCCGAATGATTCTCTCCTTGGAAAGGCATGCCTTCTAAACAGTAGGACTTCGGATTGAAGGATTTATCTAGCCCATGCGCAGTAAAGCTAATAAAATCATTCAAATGGGATGATGCACTACTCGTCCAGATATCGCTTGTCAATGTGATGTAGGTAAATGGTTTTCATTGTGTGGACACCCTAATAAACACTCTGCTAAGGAAATATTAAAAAGCAATTTATCTTATATTATACGCCATCAATCCACGTTAAAAAAATATATATATATGTAGTCAAACTTTTTAAATAAATCTCAGTACGACAAACCTTTCCATAATGTTTATATTTTAGGATATTTTAATTATTTTATTAATTCATAGTGTGTGAACTGAGGGACCACAAACAAATATTAATTTGCCTATTACACAGCAATAACAAACCAAACACATCAATTCAAGTTAATTTGCCGCCTTTTTATTCTTTAAACATAATACGCAGGGCAAGTATATTCGAGCTACATGTTTTACCGCACCAAATCTGATACAATATACTTAGTTTGTTTTTAATTTCGTAATTTTGCTTACAGAATCTAAAATGTAGTTTTGGCTGTATGCAGTTTTTCCTTGGTCCATTTAATGTTAGTAAGCAAATATAAAAAGTTGAATTTAAAAATGATTCACGTTAGTAAATGCTTTTCATTGTGTGGACACCCTAATAAACACTGCTAAGGAAATATTAAAAAGCAATTTATCTTATATTATACGCCATCAATCCACGTTAAAAAAATATATAAATGTAGTCAAACTTTTTAACTAAACCTCAGTACGACAAACCTTTCCATAATGTTTATATTTTAGGATATTTTAATTATTTTATTAATTCATAGTGTGTGAACTGAGGGACCACAAAAAAATATAAATTTGACGAAATTTATTAATAGTTGTGCTTTTGTTTAACTTTTATAATCTTCCTTGCGATTTTTACTAATGTTTGCAAAGAAAAATGCATTTTCTTTTTGTACAAATGTGCCGATTTATTAGTTATTTTATGTGGTCTCTCAGGGACCAAAGAAGGAAGACTGCTTTAGTGTATAATCATTGCCAAATTACGTTTCGGTCATTACGAATGCGTTTAGACATGTTTTTACTAAATCTGTAACATCAAAATAAGCCAGCAAATTAAACACTTGCCCAGAAGTGGAAGGTTCAGTGTGTGAACTGAGGGACCACACCTTTGGCTGTATAACTTTTTAGTGAATTCTTTACGAATTCCAGGATTTATTTACAAAGTAATTCGCTACTACTACTAAATTTTACACTTACTAAAACTGTCTAAAACCATTAAAAACCAAGTGGTCCCTCAGTCCACACGCACACGATTTTTGACGACGATGATTTGCGCTGTAAAATACAAAAAAGTTTAGGAAAGAAAAAAAAACATAATATGAAGAACCAGCATCTCAAAACTTATTTATTCTGATGATCTTAATCCCCATGATGTATGAAGAACAAAAAACTGGCTCAGAGAAAGTTCGACTCGGGCAAGTGGGTTCCGCATCCATAGACAGACAACACGCGTGCAAAATATAAAGGAAGAGTCAATTAAATAAGTGGTGTTTACTTGGTGTTTAGGTAGGGGGAGTTCCAGGTGGGGGAGGTAAATATAACTTTTTTTTCAAGAAACAGTTATGATTGCGAGAAAACTGGGGTAAACTAACTGAAACATGTTCGTCCGCTAAAATTTTGCTAAATCGTACCTATGACTAAAGATTAACGTTTTTACATTATATGTATATAACTACGCATTTTAAAATGTCTAACGTAAGATGTTTGGACGGAGATGGAGGGGTTCGAGCTAAATTACACGTCTCAGCAGGGAGAGGGTTGCACTTTACGCAGTCTTAGACGTACAGTCGACAAAAGCGAGGCCTGCCCAGTTTAAAACAAATTTGCTTGCAGCCGTTGAAGTTCATTGCTATGGATTGGTATGGACAGATGTCTAGCCACTGCAAGCAAAATGGACATTTAAGGTGTCAAGGCGACCTTTTTGTCGATGGTACACGGACATTTTTCTGATAATTTTAAAGTTTTCTTATTTGTGCTGTTTATGACAGCATTTAGTATGAGACTGCCTGCATCTGAAATTTTAATTTTATTTCTTCTATAAACCTCCATATGTAAGTATATGATATGACATATTGAATTTGATAACAGATTCAATGAATTCAGATAGCTGATTCATTCCTGAGGCTTGAAATTTAAACGTAGAAACGGTTCCATCACAAGATTCCTAACTTATTCTTTAGATCTCTTTAGTTAATTATATTTGACAGAAACATAGTGAGTGTATAAGCCATGGTGGCCTAGTGGTTTGACCTATGGCCTCTCAAGCAGAGGGTCGTGGGTTCAAATCCCGGCTCGCACCTCTGAGTTTTTCGGAATTTATGTGCGAAATTACATTTGTAATTTACCATGTTACGGTGAAGGAATACATCGTGAGGAAACCTGCATACACCTGCAAAGAAATTCAATGGTGTCTGTGAAGTTCCCAATCCGAACTGGGCCCGCGTGGGAACTACGGCCCAAGCCCTCTTATTCTGAGAGGAGGCCTGTGCCCTGCAGTGGGACGTATATAGGCTGGGATGATGATAGTGAGTGCTTAACGTTGTTTAAATAGAAAGGTTCCCAGTTCTTCAATGAACCCTACAAATAAAGTGTAAGCAATTGGTGCGGGCGTAATATGCACGCGTCCTATTTGCGCCCAGCCGCGAGTCATTATCCGCAGCCCCGCTGAATGCCTAACTAAAGCCATATGCCTTACTTGTTCTTTATTGTCATCCTCCATCTGCCGCACCTAGAAAGAATCTACAAGTAATTTTACTATCTTATTATTGTTATTACCGTTTATCTCTCTACTACTGCATATTATTCCTAGGTACCTATGTGCGTAATATGTTAACGTTGATAGAATGTAGCATAGCGTTATCAGTATCACTTATAAAATCGAGAATCCAGTTTGATTGAGCAGTTATTTCCCAAGTTGATCGTTAATTCTTTTTCATCGGTGTCACAGCTAGGTAATTTGATTTTGTCCCAACCCGCCTTTCCCCCACATTTAACATCGTCTAATATAAAATGTTACCCTGTGGGAGGAATTGTAACTTCCAATCATTTCTCTCATTGGGATATCGATGCCCCATAGCTACCTAACCATGAATTGTAAGAGTTGTAGTAGGTGATTATTCTTGATTTTTTATGGAATTAGTTACGATGTTTGTGTATTGTTTGCATGACTGTATCGAGTTTAAAGCTACTGGAATTAAGTAAAACCGTATAATTAGACTTCAAATTATTTAACGGATTCCTAACAAAATCGTAGTCACGTCTCTATTTTGTGAGCTTGTTTTCGGTTGTCGAAAGTTATATACGAGATACGTGCTCGTGCGTATTTGTTGTACGTATTGTGTGGGTGTTATGGCTGTGGGTACAGTACGTGGGGTCCCGAGGGTAGGGGCGGGACGGCGGCAGGATGCGCCCGGCGGCGGCGCATCAGCCCTGCGTCAGTGCCGCCAGTCGCCCGCCGCCGAGCGCTCGGCCGGCCGCCGACAACAACCCCTGCATATTTAACTACATCGCGCACAAAATCTTGGATTCGACACTCGATAATCTCCAACTCGTTACATAAATTATTTAAGACATTTTCAATTTTATTAGAAATATTACTCTACTGTTATGTTTGACTATCGTAACACATTGTTTAATGTAAAAAAGTTACTTAAGGACGTATATTGTTGCTGTTATAATTATGTTTAAAAGTTGCTGCGCGCGACCTAGTAAAAAAATACCTAAGAGTAAATCAAAAGCGGAAAAGGTTGACACGATGGCTGAAGTAGATGATACTGATACCAAACAAAAAATAGGGGAAGAAGAAGTTAGTGAGTTGAAAGACGAGGTTGAGTCGATCCCCCCAACCAATGAATCGGCAAATGAAAAGGAAGTCATTGATAACCCCGAAAAAGATGTGTCTGTTTCTGAGAGTACAAATGTGAGTGAGTTAGAAAAAAATGATGAAACCGCCTCAAATTCTGTTGATGATTCTGCAGAAGATGTTATAGATGAAGATTCTGTATTAACCCAAGTATATAAACGAGATTTATTAAAGAAAAGATATTCTGTAGATTACAAGAAAAGCCGAACTGATTTCAAAAGGTTCTCTGTAGATTATCGCCGCGACTCTGCAACATTAGAGGAATTAGCGCGGTTGGAGCAAAAATTAGCTCAGACGAATGTAGATATACGTCCTGGCGGACGACGCAAATCTACTGGGATTCTTAAAACCAGTGTAAGCAACATGGTCAGTGACCACAAACTGATGCAAGAGCAGAGTTCTGATGATGACGAAGTATTTGAAAAAAGCGTTCCGCAGTCAGCTGGATCTGAGGGACCGCCCGATCCTCCTGCCACTCCTGTTGGTAGGGACGAGTTAGCGCTTCGCAGGCACCGATTCTTTTCTGACCTGGTATGCGCCGCACGCGCAGCTGTCGAACATCGCGTTCGTTTCGACCCCCTTGGACCTGTTGTTGCTGATTCTGGTGAGTAACGCCATAATTGATGCGAGGTATAGTACACAATATGCTTCTTTAACACAAGATGAGTCACCAATCCGTAAACTTTTCTTAAAGTGAAGAAATTAACAATATTATATAATATACATAGAAGTTGTTAAAAATTTAATTGAAATGTGACAAAATAATAATAATAATAATAATAATAATAAAATAATTAAATAATAATTTTTAAATAAGTCTGAATAAATCTGCACATTTATTGATTTACGTTTGAAAACAAATTCTGTGCGTGGTAACGTGACACATAAACAGTGAAATTGAATTAATGAAATTAGTTTGTTTTTCTGAACTGTCTGTTTTGTTTAGTAATGTCTTAAGTTTTCTGAGAGGGCGAAAAATCAATGCTCTTGGCCGGCACCCAACTAAACAATTCGTTTCTATTAGAGTTCCTTGACTCCGCAGCTTCCAAGTCGACTGTGCTTTTAGGGTATAAACATATTATTTCTTTCGCAAAAAAAAAAAAAAATTATTTACCTGCGCGGTGGTTTATGTACGAAGGTAACAAACAGTATTTTAATAATTATTACTTTTCTCTTTTAGGAACGATGATTGATTCAGTATTACGTCTTTCAATTTAATCTGCGATTCGTTATTAAATGTCGAGTTAGCAATAAATTTCCTTTTAAATATGAAACGTAATCAACTTCACAAATTGTAGGTCCTAGATTTCATGCCATTTTTATGTAGAGACCAATCGCTTCAGTTATTTACGCTTATTTATTTACACTTACCTAAACTTATATACATTTAATTTCATGAGATTTCAACGAGAATGTTATGTTATCCACCTAAACTTACTTAACTTCATAAGGCGCGTTTCCACCAGAGATTTGCGAGAATGCGTTGCGAGGGATGTGTCTGTCATGACATGAACCAATAGAAACACTTCATTCACTGAGGACCTTTTAAATGAAGTGTTTGTATTGGTTCATGACAGACACATCCCTCGCAACGCATCCTCGCACAGCTCCGGTGGATACGCAGCCTAGCGACACTTTGTGAGTATGCATGTGTATGTGCTTGGTGCGTGTGTGTTTGCGTTTGTTCGTGTGTGAGTGTGCGTGCGTGTGACGTGTGAATGTTTGTTCGCTGAAACGGCTTGATTGATTTGGATAAGATTTGGTATGAAGATAGCTGAATTTCGGGAATTTCCAGAGGAATTTAGTAAAATCCCGGAATTTCGATACTGCGATGATAATAAATGATCAGGCCAAATGTTACATTAACACGTCTGTTAATTACAAATATGGACTCTTATTTCATACATCGTTAGTAGGCATCGCTGTAATAATAGTTATTTGTTGGGTTAAGTGAATTGTTGTATGAGTAAAATGTTTAATATATAATTACTAGTTGTTGCCCGCGTCTCCGTTCGTGAAGAATAGGGGTAGGTATAAAAAATAGCCTACGACCTATTCTCAGACCTACCGAATACAGAGAAAAAAGTTTCATAAAAATCGGTCAAGCCGTTTCGGAGGAGTTCAATAACAAACACCGTGACACGATATTTTTTATATGTATATTAGATTTTTCAGACGATATATTATTATGATTTTATTTTTGATATTTAACAATCAATTCCAACGTCCAGCGTTTAAATAATAGTCCAATAGATATATTTCCTTCCGTCGACCTTTCGAAGCCGTCCCTCTTTATCTCAGTTAGTGGTTTAAATAAAAATTCTTCCCTCAAATTGGTAAGACGCCCTTGTCTGTATAATTAAATTTTGAAAGTCTTGGAGAGGACTTCTTTTGTGCTTTGGGACTCAGGTAACAAACAAGTTGGATAAAATAATTTTGCTAAACTTTCCGTTATAATTATTTGATGCTCATTAAATTTTATATTACCTACCGTTATACCAAATGTTTTATAGTTATTCCTCTGGATAAAATGGAAAAATACTACCAGATAAAAACCAGCAACAGTTAAATGTGCACACCTACTTAATTAAATCCAGTCCACCGCCAATTGAGATGTAATAAAGCTACGGAACAGCTACATTTTAGTGTTATTTGCGATTATATGGATACGGGCATTTCCGCGCAGGGTTTTCTTCAGATAATTAATTAATTAATGTTTTGAGCTGCGTTCAACACAGTTAACTTCCTTAACATGGGCTAATATTACAAACCATAATTTTGCATAACAATATTTTCTAATTTGAAGTAATTTGTATTAAAAATCCCGGCCAAATATGTGTCGGGCGGCGCCAAGTGTAGGGTTTCCTTTTCTATATTAGATAGATAGATACAAACTTTATTAACCACAAACACATACAAAGCTCAAAGATCAGATTCAGGATGATTGTATAAACTAGATGGATAGCAAGTGAATTTTATATTTGCTGCGAAAATTGGACCTCGATTCTAAACTACGAATCGGTGGCGGTATATGTATATACACAACGGATCCCTGAAACACATTTTCCGTGTAGGGGAGTTACCCGTAAAAAAAAACTATATTTTCTTTAGAGACCGACAGACGGAAATGGCGAAACTAAGTATACTAGGGGCGTTCAATAAAAAGTGAGAATGAGTATGTTATAAACAACTTTTACTAAATGTCATTTTATTTTTCGACATAGTCACCTTTTAGCATAATACACTTAGTATATCTTTTTTCTAAACTTAAAATTTCATTTTTAAAAAAGGTCTCATCTTGAGTACTTAAAAAATCTTGTACTGCAGCGACTACCGCGTCGTCGTCTTCAAATTTCTGGCCTCTCAGGTATTGTTTCAATCTCGGAAATAGGTAGAAATCACTGGGAGCGAGATCTGGTGAATACGGAGGATGCTTAAGGATATCGAACCCAGCATAACGAATTGCAGCCATTGCAACGGCGGACTTGTGTGCCGGGGCATTGTCCTGGTGGAACAGCACAACTTTCGAGAGTTTACCTCGCCGTTTTTCGCGGATCTCATTGCGCAATGTTGCTATTTGTTTGGCGTATAATGTGCCCGTAATAGTGGCTCCATGCTCGAGATACTCAATCATTAATACCCCTTTACCATCCCAAAAAACAGAGCCCATGACCTTACCGGCAGATGGGCTCACCTTGAATTTCTTCGGAGTTGGAGATGATGGCCTTTTCCATGTCATAGACTGCAGTTTAGTTCCTGGGTCGTAATGATGGAGCCATGTTTCGTCCATTGTTATAAATCGCGCCAAAAAAAGTTCCCGGTCTTGCTGCATCAGGTTCAAAGCTTCTTGACAAATCTCTAGTCTAGTTTGTTTTTGCGTGTCAGTAAGCATTCTTGGTACCCAACGCGCAGATACCTTTTTCATACCCAAGCGTTCATGTAAAATATTATGCACGCTCCCCGTTGAAATCTTTACATTTTCAGCAATAAAACGAACCGTGACACGACGATCCGCCAAAACTGAGTTTTCGACTTTTTTCACAATTTCTTCAGTTACTGCTGTAGTAGGGCGTCCGGAGCGGGGGTCGTCCATTGTCGATGTTCTTCCACGTCTAAATTCGGCGCACCAACGTGCGACTGTCGAATACGGAGGAGCATTAGACCCTAAAGTGTCCCGCAAATCCAAATTGACTTGGTCCGTAGAAAAATTTTTCAAACACAAGTATTTGATGACGGCGCGCAGTTCAATTTTCTCCATTTTCGCTAACGTACTCAATAGCATTGCAAAGAAATTACCGTATTTTTTTTTAAACAAAAGACAGTTAGTTTTTTTTTTCATAGCAATCAGCTAGATAGATCAGCTTTACCGGCCAGTATTTAATTTCCTAATATTGAAAGAGTTTGCATCTCATTCTCACTTTATATTGAACGCCCCTCGTAATGGCTCCTTATACTTAGCTTGTAATATGTTATTACACAAACATCGCGAATAGTGTACAATAGTTATTTGTGTTACAAGGGGCCAAAACAATTTTTTGTTGCTCGCGGGCGTTATTTTGAATTCAGAGCGAAGCGATGGATTCTATAGTAAAATCCTGAGCGTAGCAAGGAATCCAACATACGCCGCCTAAGAACAAAATATTTTGGCCTCGAATGACACACACTATTTTTCATTACTACCTGTGTGAAAAAGAAAGAGTTACGTCTCGAAATCGTGTGTATAAATTTATGACTGAAAGTATAAATAAAACAAATCATTACAATACAATAAATACAATTATTGTTTATTGGCCACCACAAAGAAAACATTAAAGAAAATTAGGTACATCATATACGTTAGGTACGTTTATATATTTACAAGTTTATTGTTGTGTATAATTTATCTATGTGTGTTTTATGATGTATATATTGTATATTAGGTAGTTCTTGTATAATGTTTATATTACTATTTATTTTCTATTCTTATATTGCACCACCTGCTGAAATACATTCCTTGTTGTTTTTCCTGCGTTAAATGGTTGCCTGGAAGAGATCGCTTCGAAGCGATAAGGCCGCCTATTGCTTACCTTGTATATTTTTTTTCCATGTACTTGTTTTTCTGTATTGTTTTCTTTGTGGTGTACAATAAAGAGTCATTGTATTGTATTGTATTGTATTGTACATGGAGAAAAAAAACATTCAAATAAATCAATCATTATGAAAAAATTAAACATTTATTTATATGGGATACATTTTGACAATTCTTGAATGATACCTCGTTATCACTAGTCGAACTCATTTTTAATTTTTATTTGCACGAACTTTGCAAACACTATAAAAATCTTTGAAAAAAAAACAAATATAATGGTATTTAGAAGAATGCACGTGACAGTTTTTCTTTTCAGCGCGCATTGCCGTTATCTAACCGGCCAGTAACTTCTTCATACATTTTTTAATTCAACCTTCACGCGAGCGCCTCCAACCAACCTAACTACATACGTTAATCTATATCAGAATAGAGAAAACTCAAACTCCTATGGGGACAAAATTGAGTTTTGTTCCCGTTGTCCTCTAAAGCCAATTGTCGTTTTTCGAACAGGTGTGATGAAAAATATTAATACTTACACGCTACACATGATGGTTTTCAACGCGCCCCGAGCCTTAACACATTAATTTCATAATATTACTTCTGCCCTATACAGCGTGAATTACCTCGGGAATTTACAATTTCGTAATTAAAATATGTAACTAGCGATGAAATACAGTCCAACCCGTAAAAATTTGAACTTACGTAAGTCCGTAGCTTAAGGTCTCTTTGTGGCAGTAACTAGAGTAACTTTACAAACAGCAGTGTTTTTAATTGAGGTTGGACCTCGCTTTTAAATATATGTGTGGCTTTTATCTAGTGTCCGACCGAAGTTTCGGTTTCGGTTTCGGTTTCGGCCAATTTCGGCCAAAAAAGTGATTTCGGCCGAGGTTTCGGTTTCGGCCAGAATCCGGCCGAAACCTTCGGCCGGGCCGAAATTACTTCGCGGCCTCTCGCGGCTCTCGCATCGGGAGCGCTCGGCTTAATTCGGACACGCTCGGCCGGGTAGGTATAGGTAATGCATCGGCGGCCGGCCCAGCTGGGACCAGCGACAGTAGTATGTATGAGTGTTGTTTATTTATTAAATTATTATTTACTTTTTAGAATCTGTTTGGCGACCGCTTTAGCCTAGTTGGTAGTGACCCTGCCTACGAAGCAAGAGGTCCAGGGTTCGAATCCCGGTAAGGGCATTTATTTGTGTGATGAGCACGAATATTTGTTCCTGAGTTATGGATGTTTTCTATGTATTTAAGTATTTATTTATCTATATAAGTATGTTTATCGTCGTCTAGTACCCATAGTACAAGCTTTGCTTAGTTTGGGACTAGGTCGATTTGTGTAAGATTGTCCCCTAATATTTATTTATTTTATTTATTTTATTTGTTACTGCATTTTATGCTGTGATTAAGAGGGTACGATGGGCACCATTTCTCCATACAAACGTAATCCCCTGTTTCCTCCCTGAATAATGGCTTTAGAACCAATTTTTTTACTGTGTAATCTGTATCTACCACAGCTATGCCCCTATGTTTCGTTTTTTTCCATATTTCAATTAACATAAGAAATATGAGCTTTCAAAAACTGAAAAAATTGCCCAATTTCAACGTCATTTTCAGACACTCATCAGAAAAGAATCCCTGATATAAACAAAATAAGGAAAACATACATAGCTAAATCTGTCATCTAATTATTTTTGAAAAAAATAATTTTATTGCTGCAGTTTTCGAGAAGAAAACAGGGGATTACGAAATGCTGTTTTGATCAATTTTACGCGCCTAATAACGGTCTGAGCTGCAGTTGTCCCGCTCTCGCTGTACTGACACGGAGGGGTTCGGGCGAGACAGCGACATTTCATTAAAATACCTATTTCTCAAAAGTCTCTCAGCCATCGTACCCCCTTAATGAACAATACGTCTGATATTAGGATTGTGAATTTAGTTTAGACGTGATAAGAATAGGTTGTTTGTTTTGAATAATATAATACCTATGCCAAGACATTTTTCATTAAAAATAAACGTTTTTTATTTTGTTTAACAAAAAAAGTAACTGTTCTCATATAAGAAATCCTTGCAATAACCTTTTCCTTACGATCTGTACAGTAATTTTGAATATTTTGTTTGATATGATACGTCTTCAAAAATTTCGGTTTCGGTTTCGGTTTCGGCCGAAATCAGAAAAAAACCGAATATTCAGTTTCCGTTTCGGTTTCGGCTAAAAATCGTGTTTCGGTCGGACACTACTTTTATCCTACGCAAACATCTCGTAAGCCGTGGTGGCCTAGTGGTTTGACCTATGGCCTCTCAAGCAGAGGGTCGTGGGTTCAAATCCCTGCTCGCACCTCGAGTTTTTCAGAATTTGTGTGCGAAATTACATTTGTAATTTACCATGAGCTTTACGGTGAAGGAAAACATCGTGAGGAAACCTGTTGTATACACCTGCGAAGAAATTCCCTTCGTGCGCGAGTCCGACTCGCACTTGGCTGGTTTGTTTAAATATTTTTGTAGTTATTATTTTGAAGTTTTTTCCACGCTCTAAAAATTTCATACATAATCACTGAAAATGGCGATAATCCTCCATTCACAAACACCGTGATAGGCTGTTTGTTTAGGGTTTTTCAAAGTAAATAAAATAAACTTTAGTCCCTAGAGATTAAAAAGGAGCTTTAGTCCCGATATGCAGAGACTAAAGTAACAGTTTAAGAGTATGAGAAGTAAAACCGGCCAAGAGCGTGTCGGACACGCACAAGGTAAGGTTCCGTAGCCATTACAAAAAAATCAAGTAATATTTTTCTAAGGATTTCGTATGTGTACGGAATCTCCAAGTTTAGGTATGTTTTATACCTTAGGCTACTATTTACTCTTAAACTACAAATAATTTCCAAGCAATCTTAGCCGCTATAATTTTCCTAGTAAATTTGATATATTTACTACCATTCTGAATTTTTTCAAATTTTTCCACCTAACAGTTTAGATTTTAGAGGGGGGGACGCTCGATTTTAATGAAAATTTTCACTTTAAAGTTGAATATTTCGCAAACAGATCACTGAATAGAAAAATCATGTTAGCAACCCCGCAATGGTTTTAAAAGACCTATCCAACGATACCCCACACTATAGGATTAGTCGAGAAAAAAAAATCACCCACCCTTTACGTCTATGGGAGGTACCCTAAAAAAAATTATTTTTTTATTTTTTATTTTACCACTTTGTTGGCGTGACTGATATGTATATTCATGCCAAATTACAGCTTTCTAGTACTAACGATCTCTGAGCTTAGCCGCGGACAGACAGACAGACAGACAGACAGACGGACAGACATGGCGAAACTATAAGGGTTCCTAGTTGACTACGGAACCCTAAAAAGGATGTTTTAATGTTTATTTGGGCATAAACATAATTATGAATGCCTTCAATTTGGCACGAATCTTGTCTTAAGCCGAGGAAGGGTTTATAGCCAGAGTATACGCAATTATTAGTATACACAAGCTTTGCCATACTTGTCATCAGTGACGTCACGTAAAACATAAGGTAACCCGAAGGGAATCGAGTATGTTGCTGCGCCACGCTACTTATAGCAACATCCTTAGACCTACGTATCGATTTGTAATGGTCCTTGATATGAGATGTAATAAATAGGTTTTAAATATACGCAAAATAATGATGCACTCCAACTGCAACGTAACGTACTTAATGCAACGCTGTAAGGAATGGAATGCGCTCGCATCGTCTGTATTTCGAGATGGATACTACCTAGGGCAAGGGTTCCCAAAGCGTGCGCTGCGGCGCCCTGGGACGCCGTAGAAGGCAAAGAGGGCGCCGTGACATTAAAATCACTCAAAACTCTTTTAATATAACGAAATTAAATACTGGCCGGTAAAGCTAATCTATCTAGCTGATTGCTATGAAAAAAAAACTAACTGTCTTTTGTTTAAAAAAATATACGGTAATTTCTTTGCAATGCTATTGAGTACGTTAGCGAAAATGGAGAAAATTGAACTGCGCGCCGTTATCAAATACTTGTGTTTGAAAAATTTTTCTACGGACCAAGTCAATTTGGATTTGCGGGACGCTTTAGGGTCTAATGCTCCTCCGTATTCGACAGTCGCACGTTGGTGCGCCGAATTTAGACGTGGAAGAACATCGACAATGGACGACCCCCGCTCCGGACGCCCTACTACAGCAGTAACTGAAGAAATTGTGAAAAAAGTCGAAAACTCAGTTTTGGCGGATCGTCGTGTCACGGTTCGTTTTATTGCTGAAAATGTAAAGATTTCAACGGGGAGCGTGCATAATATTTTACATTAACGCTTGGGTATGAAAAAGGTATCTGCGCGTTGGGTACCAAGAATGCTTACTGACACGCAAAAACAAACTAGACTAGAGATTTGTCAAGAAGCTTTGAACCTGATGCAGCAAGACCGGGAACTTTTTTTGGCGCGATTTATAACAATGGACGAAACATGGCTCCATCATTACGACCCAGAAACGAAACTGCAGTCTATGACATGGAAAAGGCCATCATCTCCAACTCCAAAGAAATTCAAGGTGAGCCCATCTGCCGGTAAGGTCATGGGCTCTGTTTTTTGGGATGGTAAAGGGGTATTAATTAATGATTGAGTATCTCGAGCATGGAGCCACTATTACGAGCACATTATACGCCAAACAAATAGCAACATTGCGCAATGAGATCCGCGAAAAACGGCGAGGTAAACTCTCGACAGTTGTGCTGTTCCACCAGGACAATGCCCCGGCACACAAGTCCGCCGTTGCAATGGCTGCAATTCGTGATGCTGGGATCGATATCCTTAAGCATCCTCCGTATTCACCAGATCTCGCTCCCAGTGATTTCTACCTATTTCCGAGATTGAAACAATACCTGAGAGGCCAGAAATTTGAAGACGACGACGCGGTAGTCGCTGCAGTACAAGATTTTTTAAGTACTCAAGATGAGACCTTTTTTAAAAATGGAATTTTATGTTTAGAAAAAAGATATACTAAGTGTATTATGCTAAAAGGTGACTATGTCGAAAAATAAAATGACATTTAGTACAAGTTGTTTATAACATACTCATTCTCACTTTTTATTGAACGCCCCTAGTATGTCACGCTCACTTGCTGATTGATAGGTAGGTACTTACATTGCGAAATATTCCTTGTAGGCAATTAATTTATTTCTTTCAATTAGCAGGGGCGCCGAGACAAAATAAGAAACCTTAAAGTGCGCCGCGAACTGAAAAAGTTCGGGAACCCCTGACCTACTCTTTAAGGCTGCGATTCCACCAGAGATGTGCGAGGATGCGTTGCGAGGGATGTGTCTGTCATGAACCAATATAAACACTTCATTCACTTAGGACCTTTTAAATGAAGTGTTTCTATTGGTTCATGACAAACACATCCCTCGCAACGCATCCTCGCACAGCTCCGGTGGATACGCAGCCATAGGCTAGAGTGAATAGGCTGTTACTGAACCGGCGAGATACACCTTTGGCCTCATCCTTACTTTCCATCGGGTGAGATAGGGGTTGATCACGAGCCATGCAGTTTTATTAAAAAAAAAAACAGCCGACTGCCCATACATTTTCGATTGAAGTTCAATTGTAATTTGTAGCCGTCAAAATTGCACGCAAAATGCATGCCTGCAGTGCAGTCTCATCCTATACAGTGTAAGAAGTAGCTAAAACGATTGTGATTCCGTGTGCCTTTGAAAATAAGGCCTCTGATTAACCCTTTACACAAAAAAATAGGCACATCCTCACTCTTAACTCCACCAACTCCTCAAAGAGACTAGATGTAAGTCATTATCTAAAGGTTTGATGGAACACCAGGCGTAAAAGTCTAGATACTGCTGCAAGAAAGGGGTTAATAAAGATGCATTAGGTATATGTATAAAGCATTACAATGTAATACTAGCTGTTCCCCGCGACTCCGTCCGCGGAGAATGGGGGTATAAAAAAATAGCCTACGACCTATTCTCAGACCTACCGAATGCAGTGAAGAAAGTTTCATAAAAATTGGTCAAGCCGTTTCGGAGGAGTTCGATAACAAACACCGTGACACGAGATTTATATAAATCAAAGCATCGGGAGGCTCGGCGGGACAGTCTTTACCTGCACCTTCCATTGGGGCGTACAGATGATTGAAGAACAGAAATAAAAGCACTTACGTCACATACGAACACTACCGATTTAATTCAAAAACACTTTAAATTAAAATCACAAGTGATTAATGAAATATAGCCGGATTAAAGAGCCAATAGGTTAGTACGCGTGCACCACCGAGCGAGGTTGTCAAAAAAGAATGACCAACTGTCAGTTGGCGGCCACCTGCTACCCTATTCGGGGTTACCCGCTCTTTTCTTTTACACTACCTTCTATAATTTTATAACTGTCAACGTTCGTTTCAATACTACCGCCTTACTATTACTACAATTAACTGCATCAATCATTGACGTTTAACAATCAAAACAAAGTGCCAAGTGAACACATAATCAAATCGTGTTAATAAATTTAGGTCTAGCTAGCATTATTTTGGCAGCGCGTCGTCACGGCCGTCCTGCATATTCACACGTCCTCGTGTGTAGATGCATTTTCTTCATCTTCAGCATCTGCAAACAAACAATGGTGTACGCTACGCACCTCTCGGTCACCCTGACCTATGTATAACAAGTACTAGGAGTAAATGTTTTCCTTAATGTGCCACATAGGCCCAAGAGTGCCACACATAGGATTGCAATAGTTGCACACTCAAGAGTGCCACACAAATTAATAAGGGCCAAACATACTAGTCAGTGCCACAGAGGCTCATAAATGCCACACAGGCTAGTAAATGCCACACAGGCTAGTAAATGTCACACAGGCTAGTAAATGCCACACAGGCTAGAAAATGCCACACAGGCTAGTAAATGCCACACAGGCTAGAAAATGCCACACAGGCTAGTAAATGCCACACAGCCTAGTAAATGCCACACAGGCTAGAAAATGCCACACAGGCTAGTAAATGCCACACAGGCTTGTCAATACCACTCAGGCTCGGCAATGCCACACAGGCTTTTTAGTCACAAAAGGATATTCAAATTACACAGCGTATTACTTACCAGCGCCGTCATCGGCACATTCCCACTCAATCTGATTACAGGAACCTCTAGTCCTGCGCTCAACTCTAATGGGACATAACACTCAGGCATAGCCCGCACGCGATCATGAGCGTACTTATAAGTTCTATTACAGTTGAGAGCTTTTAGTACATATCTGTCATGTCCAGTTACATCACTATCTATGTCATCAAATTTTTTTTTATACTTCAAGCCCTACATCACAGACCGAGACTATTTTAGTTTAGTCTTTTTCATCACAAGTCTATTCTCGAAGATCTCAACTGAAAAGCCTAACGCAAGTAAATCTCTACCGATCATTATGTCATTTGAGATACTTAAATCAGGTACCACGTGAAACACCAACTGTACCAAATAACCTTGAATTTAAACCGTTGACATTATTTGAGTGTTACAGTTTATACTCACGTTACCTAACCCTAATAATGTCACTGCATTGTATGGACGTTTTCCGGGAAAACGATTTGCTAAGCTTTGTTTTATCAAAGAACATTCGGCACCAGAATCGAAACAAAATGAAAGCTTCTCACCGGTTTCATCCAAGAGGTAGTCAGTAGCTGTTTTGATGGTGCAGATGTCCACCCGACGTTCAGTCGGCGCGTCGCTGGCCTTTGAGTCCTTTCCAGGGCAGCGCGTTGCAATGTGACCCTGTTCTCCGCAATTGAAACAGAATTTCTTACAGCGGTGGGGGCAAAATGGTACTGGAGGTCACCGGACGTGTGTTTGTATTAACATCACGACTACTGTTACCTCGACAATCACTAGATATATGGCCTAGCTTGCCACAGTTGTAACACCTCCGAGAGCCCTCAATACGGGGATTTTTTGCTTCCACAAACGGAGTTGCTTTCTCTTGAGTTGGAGGTCCTCTTTTTCTTCTTTTGCATTTCCATTTAGAAGACGCCACAGGTTGGCAGCGGGAGTCTCAACGAAATCGAACCTGGCTGCGTGGGCTGCATGCTGCTCGTGAGATGCCTGGGGTAATCCCACTTCTGAAATCGAAGCATCAGGAGGCTCGGCGGGACAGTCTTTACCTGCACCTTCCATTGGGGCGTACAGATGATTGAAGAACAGAAATAAAAGCACTTAAGTCACATACCAACACTACCGATTTAATTCAAAGACACTAAATTAAAATCACAAGTGATTAATGAAATAAGGTAAATTAACCATATTACGGCATATTAAGGAACTTTCTACTTTGAGGAAAGATTTAAAAAAAAAATACGAAGGTACTAGAAGTGGAAATTGTTTTATTTTGGAGACTGTTCTTATTAGATGAATATAGGATATTATTTTGCCTCGTAGCTTTTAATTTAAAGAAATAATCGTTATTTTGGTAAACCCTTACTTTGTCCATAATTCCGTGCTAAAATTTGGCTCTTGATCTAATCCCGGGAATCGTTGCACGTAATTCCGTGCTAGCTTCAAAGTTCACATTATATTAGGTAACCCCAAAAAATATTCCTTTAAAAAATTACTTAAATGGTTTTAAATTAGTTAAATCATGAAATAAAAATACAAAATTATCGTATAAATGTATTAAATATAATACAAAGTACAAAATTAAAAATCGAAATTAATAATTCCACTTAATCATTTCAATGAAATAAACATTTGGACATTGATATAAAAAAAATTGTGTTATGATTTTATAAAAAAAATATAATTTTATTTCGATGCCGTACTCCATTCTTTCGTACATAATACCATAACGAGTTATCATTTCAGACTCAATTTTAAGGCTCAGGTTAAAAAAAAACATATACCGTAATTACGTCATAATAATCTGCAGTCATTACTAAACTTATTTACATCAAATTTATGAATAAATTTAGCCCCAGTTATAATTCAAAGATTAAAACATTTAATACCGAGTTTCTCTAATTCCGTGATACTCCCGCAATTAGGTTCATCGCGTCAGATCTGTGAACATTATTACGGCAGTTATAAATTCGTCAATTTCCCTTGAATTATGCTTTATATTAACTTGAAATAGTTATAAAACCTTCAATGAATAACCACTGTACAATAATTGTACAAATTTAGATTAAATATACTTACCGGCATCACAACAAATCCTTACGAAGTTACCACTGTCACCTTATGCTCACCGACAACACGACTTATGGAACTACTGCGTGGTTACGACTGATGAGATTGGAAATGCGATACTGCTGTTAGAACTTATTACGGTTATTCAAAAATAGTGTTTTTTGGTTGCAATTAAACTATAGTTAATGAAGCATTGTATTAAATCATGACTTTACTGATAGTTTTCTTATTATACGACAAAAACCAAAATCACACGGCATAATGTACTACCCCGGCATAGTGTACATTTACCTTATAGCCGGATTAAAGAGCCAATAGGTTAGCACGCGTGCACCACCGAGCGAGGTTGTCAAAAAAGAATGACCAACTGTTAGTTGGCGGCCACCTGCTACCCTATTCGGGGTTACCCGCTCTTTTCTTTTACACTACCTTCTATAATTTTATAACTGTCGACGTTCGTTTCAATACTACCGCCTTACTATTACTACAATTAACTGCATCAATCATTGACGTTTAACAATCAAAACAATGTGCCAAGTGAAGCACATAATCAAATTGTGGTAATAAATTTAGGTCTAGCTAGCATTATTTTGGCAGCGCGTCGTCATATATATTAGATAACCTATTATGTTCTTTATTTTAGTATTTTGTTTACGTTTTTGTTGGGAAATACTAATAAATATATGTTGATGAAGGAGGAGCTTTGTTTGAAAATCTGTCAAGCCATATGATTTATGGACGCAAGGACGTCGATGGTTGGCAATTTATATCTTTACACACAGTGAAATTTAACAATAATCATAATGTTTTAGGCCTTGTTCAACAACCGACTCGACTTAAGTGACGCACTTTTTAGTTCAGTGTGCTTTAAAACAATGATTTTTGTAGTAGCTTTTTGAATTACTTCGGGCATATTCACTTTAGCTTCACATAAGTAAACACGTTTAGTTACCTATTTAAAAAAAGCTCAATGGTGTATGCCGTGTATGGACAGTTACTAATTTATACTAGTAACTGTCCATGTCCAGGTTCGAGCTGTACTGTTTTTCAATCTATTTCACTACATTTTCCACTTCACAACGTTCTTTTACAGAATTATATTTTATTTATTCATAGAATACAAATATTAAGAGATGAATAGTTTAAAATAGTTTTCCCTATTTTTCATTTACTTAGTCATCGATCATTCATGCAGCTTTCATTCGTGATGCACTTAATCTAATTTTACGACTCTCTAGCGTAGCGGCTAGAGTCTAGCCATATCCAACTTTCGATGCTTTTGAATTGAAAGTAGTGTCAGAATCAACACTTCATTAAGTATCCCGCCAAGCGTATTTGAATATCCTTTCGCTGTTCGTAAGTCTTCTACAGAAACGATATTCTAGTTTTCTGTATATCTACTCATGTATCACATGAATGAGGCCTTTTCGGACAAATGTTATAATCTCAACTATTGAATATACAATGCAGGCAAAGCTGAAGTAAACCAAAGTAATTCAAACTCCTTACCCTCTATACTCTTTTATTCTGCCCTCAGGGACAAGGGTACGGTAAAGTTCACATAAAATGGCTTTTACGTTAATAATAACAAGAATGTTACGACTTTCTTACTACTTTTTCTTTTCAAATAAAACATCCCATCAGAAACCATTATACTGTTCAAAGTTTCTGTATAAAATGTTAAGTTTAGTGCTAAAAGTGCTGAGTATGATTTTTTAAGATCTTTTAAAAATGTTATACGTACAGTCAAGTGTAAAAATATGGGTGCACACAACATGCTCATAAATATGTCCCATAGCTCTTATTTCGTCGAATTAAGGTATAGGTATGTAACGATGGGAGGATTAAATCTATGCTTATTTTTGCACTTGAACGTAATTACCTAATGAAAACGCAGTATCTTTTTGAAAGGTCAATTAAATTACGGAAACAATCCGTATTGGCGCTATTTCACCAACTTTCGTATGTTTTATGCAACCTATTAAATTAACTGCGCATTCTGACTTTTAAGACCATGCCATTTGTAAATATTAATTATCCAAGGAAGCGGGCTTATATTTCTTTACAAATTGTTCGTTTTGTTTGTATACAAGTAACTACGTAATTAATTAATTACCTACCGAAATAATCTTTCTAGAAAGTGGTTCTGCGAGACAGGGGCAACGTTTTAGGCTGTACCTCGCAATAGGTTTTTGTTCTTTCAGATAAAATAAAATAATTAGTGTCTCGGTAATTGCTGAACTGATTTATGGGTCATACCCATCTCTCCTGTGGACGGAATAGCAAAACTTAAGAGTCTAGCGAATATTTTTTGCGGGACGCTTGGCCCAAGTTTGCCGATTCGGAGTCGCTATTTTATGTCCACTACTACTATGTACTAGTTTTGTTTCTTACAGTGTGTATGACTCTTATATCGGAACTGTACAACCCAGAAATTCCACTTATGAACTATCTTCTCAAACGGATATACTAAACTAAATCTAATATATAAAAATCTCGTGTCACGGTGTTTGTTTTCGAACTCCTCCGAAACGGCTTTACCGGTTTTTGTGATTTTTTTTCTCTATATTTGGTAGGCCTGAGAATAGGTCGTAGGCTATTTTTTATACCCCTAGGTGATATATGGCAAAACAACGTTTGCTGGATCAGCTAGTAACTAATAAAACAACAGTCAAAGGCCTCTGACTTTCCTAAATCAATAAACTGTTACTTTGCTAGTTCTGTATGGCAAGCGACGAACCGTAATTCAATATTAACCATGGACCATTTACCTTATTGATTGTTCGCCAATGTCATTTCATATGCAGCTGATATGGCTCATAGTGATTATTACGTGTCGGACGTCATCGTACCAATGAGTCATTGCTATGTTTCGAACGGGCGGGTCGCCAGTACTGCAGCGTACGGAGAAGTGACGAAGTGCCGGCAGCCGGTCTGAATATCATGGCCGCATCCGCTCGGTGAATACACTCCAGCTAGTGTTTGGAGGCGACGCACGCGCATGTTTCTCAGTGATTATATCAGAACAACAAATAGCTCCTGTGTCGATACTGTGTTGTGACTGTGGCTTTGTTTTTGGATCTGTAACACACGGTAAGATGCAGCAATTTCGTTTACTATCGAAATAAGTGTGCAATAGGTGCGACTTGTGAAGCTATCTTCGTATTATGACAGATAACGGTCCAATCTCTTATATACGAGACGTCTGAAAATTAATCCGGAATACTTCAGCAGGTTGAGCTAGTTTGACGGAACACCCCTGTAAATGTTTTTCGGGATTTGTTAATTATAGTTGAGAAATGTTTTATATAATATTGACCGATTTTCAAAGTATACCGCGTCAAAGGTCTGATTATAGTTTAATACAAAATTCTGTTTTACAGTCAAGTTGACCCAACCACCTGCTAAAATTTCCGAATAGAATACACATTTTATGAATAAAAACACAATTACGGTTTTTAAAATCGTTCGTTACTTTTCCTGTTTGTTGCCCTTTCGTGTTACTCTATAACTCTGTGAAACTGTGCTAGTTTAATATGACTGGTTAATGACTTTAGGTTAAGGTCTAATCTTGAGCAGTTAGGTCGTGATTTACGATGATGTCCATGGGTTTTGCCAAAGCACTGTTTATATTTCACTGATATTATTTATAAATCATGATTATGAGCTATGAGTAATGCATTATCGCTTATCAGTATTCGTGTGTAATATATTCGATGATGACTGCCGGATGTTACCCAACGACGGTTTTATTTTTAATTTGCAACTTATCCATAAACCAGGGTTTGTCCAAGCGTGTAAAGGTAAGCCTAAGAATATATTAGTTATCTACTGCCGCCGTTTAATTCATTTGGAACTGTTATGTAGCAAGTTTGCTGAATGAATTTAAATAAAGTTACTATCACAATTACTTGAAATGAAAGTCACATCTGGCTAACAAGAAAACGACGATTTACTTTTGGTCAAAATGCTATTAACCCAAGAAATGTGGCTTAATTGCTGTTTTCACTGGGAGGGGTTGGGAGCTCGATGGAGGCAGTGGCGAGTTTTTTATTTTATCTTATTCTCCGTACATTTGTTTCCGCTCAGTGAGTTTTATTTTTACTTTAATGTTCAACCACAATAGCTTTCCTGATAAACGTATCATTGAACGTTACAATATTACATTCAACTCTTATTTTTCGAACGGTTTTGTTGGCACGAAATATACTTGATATGTCACACAACACAAGTAATCTTATCTGACAAATTATGCTCATCCGAATCAACTCTTAATGTGTGGGCTAAGTGAATATTTCTCAATTAGTAATATGGCCGCTAAATACATCTAAACTAAATATAGCAAGGTCGTTTGCAAATGAATAAAGTTTGTCTCGCGAATCATGAATCAACATAGTACTAATGTCAAAACTATTCACTTGTGGTTCGGTTTTACTAAGACATAAAAACGGCTTCTTCATTTAAATTTATACCGAGGAATATTCTAGTAAAACTATTTTTGCTCTTAGTTTCGTATTATAACAACAATTTTCCTCCATTGCCATTTGTTCGTACCGCAACGATCGCGCCAGTTTCGGTTGGACGGCCATGCTCTGCAGGATGAGTTCTATCCCATTCGGCATTGTTGCCTCTACTGATGTGTGAAATGTTTGGAAACTACATTCCTATTGTTACCGGATTCGTAGTTTGATCGACTCCAGCTTTAGCTTTAATTTGATTGAGTCAAGCCCCTCTAATGTTACCGCACATTTTATTGATGGACCGGTATTATGTCAAAATCATTAACTTTTTGAAAAGCAGCAAGCTGATACATACCTACTACCAATTAAAACAAGATAGCCCGCTTTCAAACATTTGCCGACTTTCTAAGTTTCTTCGATCGTATCGAATGATGAATGCTCATTGCATGTTTTTAAATATGCTTTAGAAATCTATTAGAGTATTTTTAGCGAGGTGAACTCGTATTTAATTAAAAGCCAGGTGATGTTCCAATAAAGCTTGTCATCATGTTTGTTATGCGTTTCTGCATAGCATTGACTTGAATGTTATTTCTAGTTGGAATTTATTCCTAGCGAGTTTTAGAGTCTCATTTGTGGGCCGACTTCAATGCTTTATTCTGACCTGGCACGCCTCCCATCCCATGCGTAAATATAACCGTGAATATAGAAAAGCAACATTATGAAACACCTCTTTTCCAGCGATGTTTGCTTGCGATATGCATACCTTTACCTCAATATTTTGATATTCGCTTATCCATGATAATATTGATAATGCTCTTGTCCTTTGAAAATAAAACTAACAAATTCCTTATGCATGAACCATACTTTTTAATTAGGTATTCTTATTTTTACCTCAAACGACGGGTAATGGAAAATATATCAATGCTTTCATTTAAAATTTACGTCATTTCAGAATGTAAGTATTTCTACCATATACCAACGTTCTACATAGGAGGAGGATCTCGTTAAAATATAAGCGTATCTGTAGGCCGCACACCGTCTTAAAAGGCATCTCTTGTCCCTGTATTCTAAAGTATATGGAACAAGCTAAGAGGCACTTACTCATTTGCGTGGCCTTGCTTGCCACCCTTCTTTACTTCACCTTAACCACGGCAAGTACTCGAGAACTAGCTCCAGCAGCTTGTTAGTCGGCCGTCGTTTTTCAAATTGCTGTTGTATGTTGAAGAGCTCTACCTACTCCAATTCGTGCGGTGTTATTCAAAATAATAACACTGCTCCAAATTATGACATTTTAAACGCAATAACGAAAACCATAAAAACGATCTTTTTTAATACGTTTTCGGTACATAATTGGATAGTAGTCTTTATGGTTGAGAACGTTTACGTTGGACGTAACAGTTACCATATATGGCAACCAGCATGAGACCGGCACATGGCGTGACGACTGGCTTTTTTAGCGCAACAGATGGTTCTTTGCAACTTCTAACTAAACACTTCTTTATCAGCAAAAAATTCTTAATTTACATGTGTTTGTGGTGAGTGCATACGCAAAACCTACTTACAGGTTATCGGCTCTACCTTATTATTAAGACTGGCCTTTGCGCTACTTTGTATTTTATTTAGCTATAAAAAAAATCAGTGGGGGCGACGTCTCTTTCAAGTTAGCCGTGGGAATAATTTCTAAATATTACCAAGAGCAAACAATATTTGCGTTAATTAGAGGCTCTATCTTAGTTAGTTATTAGCTTTGAATGCGCAATTGGGAATGTCTAAAAAAAATTACCAGTGGTTTTATATTTTTTTTTCTATAGAAAAGTCAATTATAACAAACTAATTTCAATATTTTCTCATTTAATTCACTACTTTTTTCAAAATTAATTATTGAAACTATTTTGGTTGTTGACGTCAGATTATAATTGAGGGCTCCCACACTGCCAAATTTCTAAATCTATCTAAATGCGTGCGATAAGGCAACCCCTTTAATTATTTTTTGCGTAGTGGTACACTGTAACTAGTGTAATTTTACTGGCGCTGTCAAAGTGCTAGATGTCAGACAGTAGGTCCAAATCAAACTCCGTAGTATAATTCACGCGTAAATTGTTAAGAATTCTAACCACACAGAATAAAGTACGGCTTGGACCGGTCACGCAATTTACACCAATGTCAAAAGAAGGTCATTGCTTATTTGTTAGGTAATAAATTCATTACATAATATTAAAATTAAATAACTACAGAAAACGAGTTAAAAAGCATTTATCTCGAAATGGTTTTCGATTTACTATACATTGCAAAAAATAGACATCCCCCAATTCTTGTATATTTATTTATTTTGGGGATCTCTGAAACGGCTGTAAAGATTTGGATGAAATGTGCTAAGTAGGGGTTTTCGGGGGCGAACAATCGATTTAGCTTAGTCTTCTTTCTGGGAAAACGCGTGTTTTCGGATTTTAAGACCGAGTGAAACTCAGTCGCCCGGGTGCTGGCGTAGTTATACGAGTTGCGGTTTACCGTACGACTACGGTTTCTATTTAGCGCTCAGTGGTCGCTTTGCCTGTGAAATTATTCAACCCACTGGCTGTCATTTTATGATAGGTCAGGGTTACTGCTCGGCTGGTTAATATTGATATGATCGTGTACAGCGCTTACTTTAAGTTCCGCTCATGTAGATTGGAGATACAATTCGTTGTTAACACTTAATAATTATCTACCTAGTGCTACTTCGTGAGGAGACAGATTATCTTTCTTAGTTCTGCCATAATATTATAAAATGCGACTAACTTACTCAGTGTATTTTTCTTGCATCTGCTTAACCGAGTTTCTCTAATGGTTAAATTATAAAATCCAATAGCCCTCGTGGAGACTATACAAAACAGATTGCAATGGACTATCAAATGATGTTCTGGCTAAGACTCTAGGTAAACTATTATTACCGTTTCATTATCTTAAGATGCAAATGGCCTCATGAATATGGTTACGCGACGTGAATTTTTGTACCGATGATGCCGAGATGAACATTGAGATTCTAGAGCGCACCCGCATGGATTAACGGCGCAGCAGATCCGCCGAATATTTTATTCTAATTAGGTACTGATAAAAGATAAGATTGTCGCGCTCTTCCTCTCCATTTTTGTTATTGGAATCGATTTTTGGCGTGCTTTATTTACAAGTAAGTAGGATGCCTGCGAGCAAGAGAAACCCGTTGATTCGGGCAAACCAACCTTTACATGTTTTTTTTTCTGAGAGACGTTCAAACCGTCCGATGATAACTATTATATAATTGTGAATCGTGAGCTTTGTTTTAAATACACGTAATCCGCTGGAATCTAAATTTAACCGTTACGCTTCAGCTATGCGTGCCTAGTTACGTCGGTTCTATCTGCTTGCTTGTGCAGGTCTATTAAACTTGTAAATAAAAGGTCCGTCCGAGTCCCTTGTGACACTACGAATATTAAGGCGGACAAACACAGACTAATAACTCCATTATTATTTTGAGTGGACATACACAGTAATAGAATAAAATTTTGTTTCAAGGAGACTAATTTTTACAGTTTAAAAATCTGTGTATGTATGGCCAGGGGGGTTTCACTCCGCAGTTTAGGTATGTTCGGCCGGGCGCGCCTCCCGGGCAGGCGTATGGCAGTAGGTTGTCGCTCGGCTATCGGTTCGAACGCTAGCCGCGTCGCACGTAATTAAGCATCTTTTTTTCTGTGATTTTTGCAACAAACAATGACATCTAAACGATTTTATAATTAACTTACTTACTAAAGGTAGTTTACTGAATTAATATACATTGTTATCTTTCTTGATTTATATAGCTACCTAACTTATATCGGCGAGTGGGAACCCTACGTGCTCTTGGTTTCGGGTCAGCGGTGCCTAAACGAAATATGAACGCTCGTATCACACGATAAGTTTCAATTTCGCGTGCAAGCAGTTAACGGTTGTAAGAGTAGGCAAATTTTTATACCTAAAGTTTACTTTTGTTCGAGAGTGATCCTTCTGTACACTAGTACTATTTAGTTATTTTGTGGTATGGCTACAAAAATACAGCTTAAATGAAAATTTCGACGAGTTCACGATAGAAATTAGTTAAAATGTTTGCTATTCTACTCGTATATCAAATTCGATAAAATTTTTCACCATCCTCGAATGGTATATTCGTAGATGTGATTTCAAAAATGGTCCCCCAGGTTACATACTTAGCTCATCGTAATTACTTTTGCTCTATTTTCACGATTAGCGTTTAGAAGCAACTTGTTGTTTTTGGTTGCTTTGGTCTATTAAAGTTTTATAGTTTCACGAGTAATATGTTTTAATACGCATGTAGGTAATTTATGTGCATAAAGTATAAGTCTGGTAAGACTAGGTACAACCTTAAACATGAAACTACCGTGAGACTCACTCATAGTGAAAATAAACGGATCACTCACGTCTCAAAACGAGTTTACCTCGACATGTTTTTGTTGAGTGCACGTTTGGCAGCCGCCGTGACGTGCGACTCCGAGAGGAAGGGCTACGGATTAGCCCGAAACATGTCGAGTTAAACTCGTTTTGAGACGTGAGTGATCCGTTTATTTTCACTACTAGGTACAGCCGTTGTGTAGTATATATACCTAGTATCGCATTTCATTAAAGTAGAGGCGAGGCACTTTCTACGCTTCGTACACTCAGAGTCCTCGTGACCTCAATTATCTCCTTAAATGTCTGCAGTCCACTCTTAACGGACTGATACTTAAGTAAGTGTTCATTTAGCTACCTCTAGAATATTAAAAGTATTGTATTAAGTACATGAACTAGTGCTTTAAATAAGTCTTGAGATGAGGAATCCGCTGTGATCATTTTTAACGGCTTACAACACAATCTAATAATTTTTATCATCAGCTAGAGTAATGTGAAGTTTTCGTTTTAAATAATAGGTACAAATAGTAGGTACATTTGTATTTTATCGTTTTAGTACGGCCCTTGTTAATTTATTACTAGTTAAACATTCGCACAAGAACCCCCAAGTTCTTTTAATGATCCAAGACGACGTTAATCGTTATTAACACAGAGAAGTTAATTAAACGAAGCATACTAACTGTTATTTTAAGATGCCCACAAAACACATGGTGGCATTTGCTGCCGCAGGTCAGGCTAAAAGCAAATTTAATTTAATTAATATTTTTAGGTACATAAAGTGTCGTTGACAAGATGTTATTTGGGTAGGAGAGTAGGGTTAAAGGGTGCCGTGTATGTAATGTTCAGACACAAAGCCTGTAATTTACATTAAAAATATCATAACCCTGTGAACAGCTAAAACTACTTTGTGGGTAGGGTATTTAATTTAAGGGGATATGTTAAATTTTGCATATCTAATTAGGAATGTCTAAAAAAATTACCATTGGTTTTTGTTTTTTTTTTTTGTATAGAAACTAATTTCAATGTTTTTTTCAAAATTAATTATTGAAACTATTTTGGTTGTTGTTGACTTCAGATTATATATAATTGAGGGCCCCCACACAGCCAAATTTATAAATCTATCTAAATGCGTACGATAAGGAAACCCCTTTAATTATTTTTTGTGTAGTGGTATAGATACTGTAACTAGTGTAACTTTACTGGCGCTGTCAAATTGCTAGATTTTTTTTTTATTTTTTTTTTATGTTAAAGAGACCAGACAAACGAACTAGTGGGTCACCTGATGTTAAATGATCACCACTGTCCATAGACACCCGCAGCGCTTTACACGATGCCAGTGCGTTGTCGGCCCTGGGAAAAGGAGAGGGAATAGGGGAGGGGGAGAGGTATTGGGCCCCCGGCGCTCTCACTGACCGTACGAAACGCAGCAGGAGTACTGCTGCTTCACGCCAGTGTTCTGTGAGAGGGTGGTACTGCCCCGGACGAGCCGGCCCATTTGTGATGCAGCGGCTAGCTACAACATGGCTCTACCACTACAAACAGCGGACAGCGGGTCCAAATCAAACTCCGTAGTTTAATCCACGCGTAAATTGTGAAGAATTCTAAATAATGCTATTTTACACCGATTAAAGTGCAACTTGGATCGTCTACTACATTTACTTCAATGTCAAATGAAGGTCATTGCTTATTTTGATACGTAATAAATGCATTAAGTACATTATATTAAAATTAAGTAACTACAGAAAACGATTTAAAAAGCATTTATCTCTAATGGTACTTTACAACAAAATAGACAACCCCAATTTGGAATATCAATAGACCCTTGCCTTGGCCCTTATTAACCGGAATAAGTCTTCTTTTTCGAGTGTTAATAGTATGCCTGTTTAAGAGCAATTTATTTATAGTGACAAATGAAGATTATGCCCAAAATGCCTTATAAAATATTACTTATTGAATTCGGGTCTCAATTCAACAGGTCGTTATCATTGTGTATGTTGATAATGACTAAGTCGTAATATTTTTTATCTTACCTATCTTTCATAGCTTTGTCGATAGTAAACGTCAAACATCCAATCAGTTTCTCCGAAGTAATGTTAGCTGATGACTGTTTTAACACACCTTATTTAGTTAATCAGACAGTTGTGTCCAGAACAGGTGTATTTTAACAATGCAAGAAAATAATAGTGATGGTTTAAATGGGAATATGAGGCATCTCATACGAATGTTTGAGGCGCGAGTGGGTAGCTTGTCCGAAGGCGGGGATGCTGTATTGGATAATGTGGAAACTGACGACATAAGCGCAGATACGGGTATGACATTTAAGATGAAGTGTTGTTATCTCAATAACATTCTTAATATGGTAAATTGATATTATGGCAATCACATGACAAATATACATAATTTCATGTTAAAAAAAATTAAGATTGAGAAAGATGAAGAATAAACAATAGAAATTACTTTTTCAAACTGAGACGTCAAAGATGACTTGCTCTTCATGCGACCCTAATTTACTTTGGTGAATTGAAAGAGCCACAGTCTGTCTTTGCAAAATATTTTTGCTTTAAAGCTATATTTTGGTGAATGTCAGCTGCCACTTGATGTCAGACTTTCTCTACTTTCATTAATTTAAGTTATTTTTTATACTTCGTTGAAATACGTACGCATTGTAGGTTACTCATGTTTTGAATTTAATATCAAATATGCTGTCCCGGTCCCCAAATGTCAAATTTCAGTTTCAATCGTGCAAAACGAAGTTAGGAGTAGGAGGGTTAATATTTTACGTCGAATCGATTCGAGAAAGGTGGTAGCTAGCTACGTGGTATCGTTCGGGAAACGTAGCGAATTGGCGGATGCACTGCAATGCACTTAGATTTTCAGTTAAAGCTAGTTTATGTAAGAACACATACCCCCGAATATATTTAAATTTATAAAGTACTTACTACTACACCAACTTAGAAAGATTAAATGCGATGTCTGTTAGTATTTGAATAGGTATTGGAATTGGCGGCGGCTTTTTGGCTTAAGTTATATTTTTGCGGATCCCTTGGTTTCGCATAATTTAGTTAATCATAAAAATATACAAGCGTACTGTTTTCAGGATTTTTTGGAATACCATCTTATTGAATGCAGGAGTTTGGTTAGATTAGGTTAGTCAACGATTCTGAAGAAAATATATTGTTTCAGAAATATCATTTTATATAAAAAATTGGTTTAATGAAAATTCTTAATTACTATACTAAACGCCATAATTGCTATTAATAAGTCCCATTTAGTATAGTAATTACGAGTGAAAATCACGAAAGTTTAAAACAGTTAGGGTTAGTGTAAGATGAAAATAAGATGAAAAACAGTGTAACTAAACAAACACTGTTTTTCATCTTACCCCTACTCACCTTAATGAAAATTATGGAAAACGATACATTATGACATTAAATTCGGACAAACTATAGAGACCCATATTTTTGCTCCTTAATCTTCGTGTCTTCAATTTTGTTTTATTATCGATATCATTTTCAATATTTTTGTCTAGACTCTCGGCGCTTTTGAGTTTTCTCAAGCGTCACTGTTCATAATCATTAGAACACCAAAGCTAAAGTTACATTACAAATAATAAGTAGGTATACGTTCATGTCTCATTTATACGACCTCGTTGTTCCGAGAACAGGTTCATAAATAACATACTATTGTAAAGAAACTACGAGTATACTGTGCATGTAGGTACAACTTATGTAAAGGCTTTCAGTTATATTTTATTACCTACCTGCCTATACCTGCGTGCCTCTCCACCATAGATGTGCTATGCTACGTTGCTATGGATGCGTTTGATATCCATCAATCATATTCGATAGTCCATATAAGTAGCATAGCATTGGTGGAAATGGGTTCAGCTAAGCTAAAGCTATGTTTATTATATCAAAAGATGAATTCTCTGGATGCGTGAATTGGATGGGTGCTATGGATGCGTGATGTGGATGCGTGCTATGGATGGTCACTACTGTCGATACATAGCTCGAGCAGCTCATCTTCCCAGCGTATCTTCCTCGCACAGCTACATAGCTTAGTATTAGTAGAAACGGTCACAATTTCGTAGCGTAGCTTTCACATCCTCGCAGCTGCAAAGCACATCTCTGTTTGGAAAGGCACTCTTAGCCTTCGTCAGGGCATTTTAATGTTTTATCTGTGTGTTTCATACAAGTGTGCGGTAAATAGTGAACATCCTGTCGTTGCTGGCTGATACATCGTCTTGAGTTCATGATTTACGTAATATTTAAAATGAAAGCTTTAAAATAAAATAACTCTTAAATTTTCTTCAAATGCATTTGAATACTGTTTAAAGTGTATTTTACCAGAGCAGGTTTCATTTTATGGTGTTGGAACTGCAAAGCTCTTAAAATTATGACCGACAGTTGGAATAATCAAGATTGGTTTTTTGGAGTCTTTGTATTTTTATTTTTCACCTCCAATTTTTTTACTTTTACAGTCATCCCGTGAAATCCATATGTTTCAGTTTGTATTTAGTACGATATAGTTGCAATAATTAAAAAAAAGTTAAATACGTATATCGAAATGCTGGTGACTTTTACCAAAACTAAAATTTAGTGAAGGGGCCTATCAGGATTATCTACGCAGCTACAGCAGGATGTCCACTACTTATCGAACACCCTGTATGTGTAAGGGCCGGCGCCCACTGACGGCATGGCACGGCGTGGCATTTTATTACTATCAAGTTATTTTGAATCTTATTTCAATTAGTTTAGAATTCATGTTACTTTATTGGTTATGCGTGGCATCGGCCCTCAGGACGCCGCGGCATCGTGGTATCGAAATAAAGTAACATGAACTCTAAACTCATTGAAATAAGATTCAAAATAACTTAATAGTAATAAAATGCCACGCCGTGCCATACCGTCAGTGGGCGCCGGCCTTAAAACATACACAAGTATAGCTCGGGTATAGAGCGTTGTTTTGCTATGTTATTATCCTAATATGTATGCAAAAGGAAGACATTTCCCGAATGTCGTGAACTTTGAATGCTGATTATATTAAGATAAATAGTGAAAAGGAAACCATCCTTTGAAGTAACTCATCATTAGGTACTTGCCGTCACATACAGGACAGGGTGTGGAAGGTCTGCTCTACACAGTAATATTTAAGAAATAAATCAAACTTCATGTCATCATTACCATAATTAAATTATGTTCGTAAAGACCTCTAAAAGTTTACTGCTGATGAATTATTTACTAATATTCCTGTAGCGTTATTTTTCGCAAACTTATTAAATTGAGTTTTGGAACTTCGAAAAAAGTTTTGCGTACGCCCGATCCGTACAATCAATAACAATAATGGTACTAAGTAAACATGTAATGCTAATGATATAGGTATTCGTCAGTCTGAGTCATTCTAGAGAGAATCTTGACTCATCACATACAATCACCCGAAACCTTGTTGGGTAGTGTTTTTTATCTTACTATTATTAGGCGTTAGACAAACGTTTAAGTTTATTGCAGGCTGGTAAATGTATGTCCCCTATGATAATTTAAACAACCGTTTTTTTCCTCTATGATCGCCGCCTAGATCATTGGCAGTTCGCTAGTCTCTATTAGTCGCATGTGTACACGACGAAAAAACGAAGAATACGGATTTTGCTGAACCAATGATTTCCTTTGGCAGGATTGATCTTTGGATCCCTAAGATGGGTTTAAGGTACGTTGGGGTAATAACGGATGTGGGGAAAGAACGTAGCAATCAAATTTCCGCCAAATTTGGCTATATTTCTTAATGTTGGCAACAATGCGCAAGACGCCATTTTATTCGGTCTCGGCCGCAAGTCTCCGCCAACCTCTCCGTGATGTCGGACGTGTGCTTCACGCTGTTAAACATAGCAAGGTCATTTTCGTGAATTTTTTGTCTATCCGTTCTTACCCCTGTAATTTATTTTGTGTATTTTGATGAAACTGGTGCTTTTTTTGTGATTATATTGTCAGACTAATTAGTTAAATCCGACTCAAACATACCTATGATCGCTGTAGGCCGATATCCGATCTTGTCCCTCGCGGTCAAACATCGGAAGAGGTCTATCCGATCTTTACCCATTTAAAATACAGCAGTGATTGTCAAACTTTCAATTTTCATGATTATAAAATGTTCTCTGTGTTTTAAAATGTGATTACTATTATGAGCATAATACAGGGTGGCATCGGGGTCATAATTCTAACCTATTGTTTTTAAATCGGTAAATGATTGCAATTTTAGATAAAGAGATAGTTTTTGATTAGTTACAGCTATGTATTAATAATTGACAACATTTTATATCTCTATTTTATGTAGGTACTAGTCAAAAAGTAGGCGAAATTTGAAAATAACCGAATTTTTCTTTTTTGTTACCTACTTATAACTCAATTTTTCGTATTAATAAACCGTTGAAAATAAAAAAATGTTGTAAGTAAAAAATTATGCCATTTTCCCAACAAGAACCCAGAGCTATTTTTTTTTTAAAAGTCGATAACTTTAATACTGACGGTTAGTGACAGACAAGAATATTAAATAAAAAACTGGATATTGCATGCCGAACATTCCTTTGAAGCCAGAAAAAATGACCTTGAATTACGTCACGCCGATCTTGCATCTCTTTCTTTAGGGTGTCCATAATTAAGCATACATTAGGAATATCCCGCGGAATTTGACATACTTTTATACAACAGATTGATTTTGTAATTTATTAAATTCAACTGATTTCAATTCAATTCAATTTTTAGGGTTCCGTACCTCAAAAAGAAAAAACGGAACCCTTATAGGATCACTTTGTTGTCCGTTCGTCCGTCTGTCAAGACCCTTTTTCTCTGGAACGCGTGGAGGTATCAAGCTGAAATTTAAATCAAATACTCAAGTCTACTGTACTGTCCCTTGGAGCTGTGAAAAATCAAACTTCTAACCCAACGCAATCAAAAGATACCTACAGCCATTTGCCGCAAATTTTCGACACTCGCAAGGGATACTTCCCGTGAACTTAGAATCTTGAAATTTGGTACGAAGCAAGGTCTTATAGCACAGATAAAGGAAAAATTGCAAGCAGAAAGCATAATTTTTTTTGTCTGTCTGTCTATATCAGTAACCAATCTACAATGATCCCACACTGCGCACATTTTGCTTAGGAACAGGGGTCTGCTAAGACTGGATGTTCATAGATACATATAAATTTGTACGGAACCCTCGGTGCGCAAGTCCGACTCGCACTTGGCCGGTTTTGTTATTAAATTTTTATTCAACCGTTTTATCATGAAAGTGAGCATCCATCCTCACAAACTCAAGTAAAAGGTACCAATTTTTTTGTCAGTCGTCAATATAAGGTCCATTTCTGGTTGCATTTCTATGCCACTCTGCAGTTACTCGGCCTTACTGATATCCGGCAAAAGGTTACCTTTTACCTGAGGAAGCTACAAATACTTACTGCAAAACATAAGGGAAGTATTTGTCAATGGAAAAAAATAATAAAATACTAGGACGTTATAACAGTTTCTTTATTTTCTACACATGTGAGAATAATATTGTTTTGTACTGAGTAGGCGTCCCGGCCTTTCTAGGTCATAGTCATAATCAACAGGCTTAAAATGCAAGCTGCAAATTGTCAAACGCTCTACACCTTTCCCTTTATCGGTACAATCGACAGCCAATTTTGCCTCCTTCTTTCATCTTTTGGAAAACTGCAATGTAAAATATTATTCATGTTAATTGTAAAGACACAAACAATAAACATGTTATTATATACTGTGATATGAATTATGAAGATAGAAACCGTACCAAGTTGATAGATTTAGCTCCATTCAATACGAATAAATACCATGCATGAAAAGAAATTGGTCACCCTAGTTGTAAAACCACACATTCTTCAATTTTTCATTTAAGGTCATGTTTAACTCCAAATAAACAAAATATACTTCTAACTTAACATTATAAACCTATTCGTGGGGTTTTTGAATAAAAACTAACAAAGCTTAGAAGCAAAATATAGGAAAATTGATTGCCACTAAGATTTATGAACATTTTCGTAAAATAAGTACTCACCTGTGAAGTTTTATGTCGGATTTCGGCCTCCAATTACTCCTACAATGCTTTACTATGCAATACATAGCGCATAACCCAAGTAAATCGACGAAAAACGTTTATTTAACGTAAAAATCCTCTGAAATTGGTGAATGACTTCTGACAATTCTGACGTGATTCTGGTATATGGGCCATTTAGTGTTGCCATAGTACGCAGGATGTGCATACCGGTGAAATGAGGATTTTGACTGGGTTCTTTTTTTTGTATAATACAAAGAAAACTAAGTAAATTTTATTGCAGAAAGTTTTATAAGAAAAATATAAATTTCTGTTGAAATTAGCTTAAAGTAAATTAATTAGGTGATGCCGGATAATGCGTATTTCTAAAAAAAATAAGGTTTTTTTATAAATAACCTGGCAATATATCACAGTGTTGAAAAGAGATAGAACATAGGAGCAAAGGTGAATGAACCTGGCTTCAACTCATAGTTCGGCATGCAATATCCAGTTTTTTATTTAATATTCTTGGTGACAGATGTTGATTTGACAAGCCACATTAAAAACAAATGTCGAAAATGGACAACCGCATATACCTAACTTTTTAATAATTTCAGGACTAATGTTTAACTCAATAGGGCAGGGAAAGGGACGTCAACATCATTCGCATTAATTCACGTTTTTTGGCAAAAGTAATGGAAAAAAAATTGTGTACTTAACACGAATTAGGATCTTTTGAAAAAAAATCCTTTTGCTTTGCTAGTGACATAGAAAAGTTTGAGAGTCACAGATATGCCAAATTTTTGTATGAGGGGCAAGATCGGATACCAAACTACTAAAAAAAAAGTATCTAACGGGTATACTTAAGTTTGTAGTTATTGGTGACTCCAATTTACATACGTTTCAGAAGGGATAACATCGGATATATTCCCTTTAGAGACCTTATTCTCTAAGCATTAAAAGCGCCTCTACATCTACATCCGGTGTTACCCCTTGATGACCAATTAATCGTCACACTTTAGAAATAGTTTGTGCTATCTTTCCACAGGTATAACATATTAACCTTTGATTTTATAATAATAACCGATATTTGAGCCAAAACGACGGTTATTTATTAACCATTTACGCCATATTTCAGCAATCTGACGCGTACTGATACCGAGGAAAAAAGTTTTTACCAGGCTCTCTAGCAAAGCTTGTACCTGCTGTTGGTACAGGGCTACTTACATAATATGACGACCATGATACCTATGTCATGTCATGTCTACCGTTGTCTTGATTCGAACCCGGGACTTCAAGTTTTATAGTCAGATTCACTAACCACTTGACTATCCGGTTGTGTGACATCTAATCTATCTATCTATCTATCTAATACCTTTAAACGAGCAATTCTTGTATATATAATTATATAATCAGAATCTCAGAAACGGCTCCAACGATTTCGATGAAATTTGGTATGTGGGGGTTTTCGGGGATGAAAAATTGATCTAGCTTGGTCTTATCTCTGGGAAAACGCTTGGTACCGAGTTTCAGCCCGAGCGGAGCTTGGTCGCCCAGGTACTGTTATTAATGTTAATTTTAAGGGCCTCAACAATAAACATACATCTTGTACGCAGGTGGTGAAAGTGAGCCTACAGCCGCGTCGCACAGTCCAGCAGCAGAGCTCGAAGCCCTGATCGAGCGGTTGGAGCGAGTGACCTCGCGCCTGGAGCGTCTGCCGGCCCTGCGCGCGCGCACGCCCTCCCCGCCGCGCTCCCCGCAGCCCTCTCCCGCCTCGCCCCTCACCCCTGCGCCCTACGACGAGCCCGAACCGGTGCTCACTGACAACATGAGCGTCAACGGTTTCCAGGACCTCATACAGGTACGTTTTAAAATTTAAGAGAGCGAAGATTTTAGCCTATGAAACCGTGGAGCTGGCATGCCTATAAACACTTAGGAGTAGCGTGCTAGACTGTTCTGGTTAGGTTTAAACCGTCCACATTGTATTTCAAACTCTAATGGCAAATAATGTCAATGGGCTTTTGTTAGATGTGTTGCAAAGGATATATTTCTAAATTGTGTTTATGCAAAACCCCGTTGGAGGCCTATCTATACAGCGCCATGGGCCGTCAATTCTACGAGCGATGTGCCCTGCCCACTGCCGTTTGAGTCTGGCGATTCTTCGAGCTATGTCCTTGACAATCTACAAGATAGAGCGACGACCTGGTTAAGGTTGTGGGAACGCGTTGGATGCGGATGGCGCAGGAGCGACCGGTCTGTTTGGTGAGCCTTGGGGGAGGCCTATGTTCAGCAGTGGACGTCTTTCAGCTGAAACGATGATGATAAAAAACACGTTAGGGCACTTTCCACCTGCAAGGTTACTGCCAACTGCCGACTGCCCATACATTTTCCATTGCATTTGCATTGCAGTCAGCAAAACTGCAGGCAAATTGCATGCTAGGTGCGGCTGAAATGTATGGGCAGTCGGCAGTAGCAGTTACGATGCAGTTGAAATACAGTCCGTCTGAATCGGCCCTTTACATACGCGAAAGAAGAGACTACTTATATCGATATTATAAAATATCGTTTGAATATTTATCCAATGTAGGCACTGATATCCACGCTCTTCTCTCGTTTGATAAATTAATCCAAACTAAGTATTATGGATATCGACAACCCCGCTTTGCTATGTAGGTCAGCTTGTTATAATTTAAAATACATCAGTGATCTGTTTCTAACAAGGCGATATAATATTCGCTGTACTTTACCTAAAGCGTGGTATAGTGAACGAACACGGCGCCGAGAGGATTGAACTCGTTAGTGATAAATCAGAGGCCCCTTTAATTACCAATGATAGAAAGCAATTCCACGATTCTGACGGAAAACATCAACTGGGCTGGAAAATTTAAATTCAGCGATGCGCCCCTTTTATTAAGATTAATTTTATTGGAAATGTTGCTTTATTGCTTTCTACGCCAATCGAAGTATTGGATTGGTCAATTAATCTGAGCTTGAGTTGATATAACGGGCGCCGGTCGCAGGAAGTATCACGGCCCACTGATATCCGACGTCGCTTGGCCGCCTTGCGGCTCTCGTGCCAATATTATTTCATAGTTGATTAAGAAAACGGAAAACAGAATTAGCACAGACTTTCCTTCCGGAAATTCGTTTATTTATGACGTAAATTGCCTATCAACGACACTGGTAATTATTTATATGTTAATCATTGTTTTCGTTCGGCAATATTGCTACACAGACTTTGTAGTTATTATGTCGGTAATACTAGTTACTTCTTTTCACACAAATGGCTCTAACGGTTTCATTCTACTCCCTAAACGTTAAGCAATTTTAACCTGTTTTTTATTTTGTCACCACAAAATCTATTTTTGGAAGTTCCATTTTATATGGGTCGTTTTCAAAAAAAATGTACATAATTAACGGCTTAATCAAAACAAAAATCAAGATCGCTATTTTTGTGTAACGAAAGTTAGTCATACAAAGTAACTCCCTTACACAAAAATAATTAATGAAATTTTGTTTTTAATTAATCCCTTAATTGTGTACAAATTTTTTGAAAACGACTCATATTTCGATTTTATGTTTATCTATTTCTGTTAACTCTAATGTTATCATACAAAATGAATTTCGCACATTATCTGTTTATAAATAATCTATGTATATTAAAACAAATGTACAAACCTGGATTTTCTTTTGACTGACATCGTTTGTGACTTTATGTGACATAACTTTTCATGGGTAGTTTTAGCTTTTTCTTCACTATTCTCTTGAAAGTAGGTATAAGTAACCCACATTGTTTGACTAGGTACATTGTAAGCCTAGTCAAACAATGTGGGTTACTCGCCTGGGCCTCGAGGCCTCAAGTATGTATATGAAATGGCTAACTCCTTCCTTCATTATGCAAATTAGTTGATGCCACTTACTTAAAATTTACTGCTAAACGCATATTGCGCAAAATTTCTATTTAAGAACGCTATTCATAACATCTTTAATAATTCGCGACTTTACACAAATTTCTGAGCATTAATTAGCTCTATAATTTTCTCATTACCATAGATCTTACTTTCTCTTGGTGGGCCTCAACTTCTCTAGTCTAATTTATTCGGTGCCAGCGATATACTATGCTAATTTTCATTTAAAAGTTCACTGGTGCTTCGAAATTCGTGTAAAGTATGATAAACTTATTGAATGTGATGATTGCTTTTGTTACGTAAAAGTAATCAATTAAACAAGTTAGCTATGAAGTATCTTTTTTGTACTTATTTTTTCAACTTCATTTTTTTTTTTTTTTTTTTTTTTTATTACTTTTACGGTCATCCCGTGAAACCATACACCCCGCACCAAATACAAACTGAAATATAGAAAAAAAAAAAAAAAAAAAAAAAAAAAAATGAAGTTGAAAAAATAAGTACAAAAAAAGATACTTCATAGCTAACTTGTTTAAAGTTGCACAGTAGCGCCATCTCTTGTCCAGGTGAGCGGTTAGTTCCGAAGGAGTGTTAAAATCTCTCGATGAGGGTGTAACATAGATGTGCGTTTGTCACTGCATAAGGTGATGATTTAGCAGATTGAAATGTATGATGTATAGGAAAGATTCGTGTCTAATCTCTAGACCAGTGGTGGTGTAGGGGTATGGCACGCGGCACGGAATGCTGAGGACCTGGGTTCGATTCCCAGCATTGGTCTTTTTTCTGGGGTTTTTTCTGTGCATCTATATTTCAGTTTGTATTTGGTGCGGGGTGTATAATCAATTAACTAAGTGGGAAAGGTCCATTTTCATTAATGACAACTTTCTAAAACGTTTCAGCACTCTAAAATCAGGCTGCCGCTCCTGATGAGGGTTCGAAGCTATCTAATTAATTATGCTTGTATATTAATTGTTGCCAAAGACTGTCGTGTTATCATTAATTACTAGTTACTAGTGATGCGACTCGAGTAGGATTTTGTGACTCGAGTCATTCGAGTAATTTTACTATGTCACTCGAGTTGTACTCGAGTTTTCGAGTCACTCGAGTAAACACTACTTGTACTCCTTAAAACTCGAGTAAGAATTTATCACTTGAGCTTAGTGTTGATTAGTTTAGATTAAGAATTTTGAAATACCTTTATAAATATTACATACCTACCTTATTTATGTTATTAAACAACAAAGAAAAATAAAATGACTTGCCGAATCTCCTTAGAATCTAATCGGCGCACCGAGTTGACTCGGTAACTCGAAACGCAAACGAACTCGAGTCAAATTTTTTTTCACTCGAATACGAGTTTAACAAATTCACTCGAGTCACTCGAGTAAAAAACGGCTCGAGTCGCATCACTACTAGTTACCATGTCTAACTAACGCCGAGACGATTAAGTGTAATGACTGGTTCAATCTCGCACAGACGATACAGATCTATGATTAATTTACCTTTATATCGTTTACCATTTGTAGAAAGTAATGTAATGTAAATAGTTTTCAGTTTTGATTAGAATAAATAAAAATATTTTTCGAGACATTTTCCTTTATAAAGAAAAACTTTCAGTACCTGATATAGTAAAATTTATGGCCGTGAACATTTTAGTAGAACATGTAAAGGTTTTAGGAGGCTTTTTAATTCGTGTTTTTATACACAGGGGCCGCTACGGACGTATTTGGAGCTGTCGCGGCAGATCGGCGGCGATGTGGCCACTCACGCCGACCTAGTCGGTGCCGCTTTCCAGTAAGAATTTAGCATTAATTAAACATTAACTTAACTCAAGAAATAATTGAACTTGAAACAGAGTTCAGTGTACCTTTCCCATCTCCGTTCGAATTATCAACAAACAAAGTTTGATTTTGTTATGATTTGGAATTTATATTGTAAATCAAACTCCATTTCAATTAAAATATAATACTACTAAAAGAATATAGAGTTGTTGGTATTGAGTTTCATTGCTAAAAGGGTGATTCCGCGGGCGTTTTTAACCGCTATCAGTCCCTGGATTAAGATTTTATAAGTTGGAAGGCAGATTGTTTTTTAATTATGCCGTTAACGGCTACTGTCGGTAGCCCGAGATCTATTTCACACAAAAATCAATGAATATGAATTACACATTTGTTAATTTTAATGGCTAAGAACTGACAGCCGTCGAGATGCCCGCGGAATCACCCAAAGTTTTTTTTCTTCAAACAGTCCTTATCTAAATAGGGTTTCGTTATTGTAATACAGTTATTTTTTGTTTAATTAAATATGTTAAGATAATAACGCAAAATATGTATTTTTTATTTTCATTTCGGCGATGAAGCACCTATACATCTGTGATCATTGCCACTGTCAATATCATCCACAGAGCCCAGATGCGTTACATCCAGCTAGCGGGATCCCGCAGCAAGCCATCGCAGAGTGAAGAGGCGCAGCTATTGGCGCCCACCAGCGAACAGATCTCGGCCATCCAGCAGTTTCGCGAGAAGAACCGTGCCTCCAAACTGTTTAACCACCTCTCAGCCATTTCCGAGAGCATCCCGGCCCTGGGTTGGGTGGCAGTGGCCCCAACGCCTGCTCCCTACGTTAAGGAAATGAACGACGCCGGCCAGTTCTACAGCAACCGCGTACTTAAAGAGTGGAAGGAGAAGGATCAGAAACACGTGGAGTGGTGCCGCGCCTGGGTGCAGCTACTGTCTGAACTGCAGGCTTACGTCAAGCAATACCACACCACGGGGCTCGTGTGGTCCGGTGAGTTTGCACGCGACACACATGTAGTTCTTGAGTCAATAAGTCTGGGTGTACGGTCGAAGTGTCTATCAGCGGAGCTGAACAACTTTGTATTTTGGTTTACCTTGCTCATACGTAGATAGAGAGTCAGCACCGTAATATGCGCTTAGTAAAAGCTATTGTTTGTGTTATGTGTTATACATTCGCTTAATTAGTATCCCTGTGAACTAGCTATTTAACTAGCTCTGTTCGGCAGCGTTTTTACCCCCGACGCAAGCATAGCGGTGTTAAAATTAATTATGTTGTTCTGAAAGCAGCCTTACATACTCATGTGGCCAGCATTCTCGTGTCGTTTTACATAATGGAATTTGTAGATAGCGTGGACGAGACACGACTGCAGATTTATTATTCAGTGAGCAATCACCAACGGTTTTGTATTTTGAGTGGCTACTTAATCTGCTGGCTCTATTGATCTGAAAAAAAAGACCAAAGCATATTTCGTTTCACTGTGTATAAAAATAATGCCGTTTTAGGATTCGTTTTACCATATAGAATTGAATTTACAGTGATGAATTATAAACCGACTTTCGTGTACCTTTTAATTATTAATGGATCGCTGTTCCAGTTAAATTACACATTGCTGTTTCATTTGTTTTAGAGTATCACAATTGAAATAGGACTCTCCAAGGACCAATTTGAAAGTGTAGTTTTATAATCTCTTGCCTAAGCAACCTTTTGTTGAAGCTAGGTTGAAGCAAAAGGTTTGACTGTATCATATTACTTCGTTGGTTGGGATCCCTTATACCTCGTCTTTTAAAGAAATAATTAGTTCGCTCAATGTAATAAAAACTATAATAGAGCTTATTGCCTAGTACCCATAACACAAGCTTTCCTAGCTTACTTTGGGACTGGGTCAATTGGTGTGAATTGGCTAAGTCAAGTTTTTTGAAGAGGTGCTAATTATATATTTTTTCTCAAACATGCTATGAAATATTGAAGTTATGTTCCTTATAATACGCCACGAAGTGTCACGTTGAAGGTGCGGGCTAGACGAGAGGTCAATAATGGAATTTCATACAACATTGCTGGCCTTGGCCATGATGATGATGATGATGATGATGACGATGATGATGATGATGATGATGATGATGATGATGATGATGATGATGATGATGATGATGATGATGATGATGATGATGATGATGATGATGATGATGATGATGATGATGATGATGATGATGATGATGATGATGATGATGATGATGATGATGATGATGATGATGATGGTGATGGTGATGATGATGATGATGATGATGGTGATGGTGATGATGATGGTGATGATAAGATGATGATGGTGGTGATGGTGATGGTGATGATGATGGTGATGACGACGACGACGATGACGATGATGATGATGATGATGATGCATGTTTGAGAAAAACTCTATACAAGCCTTGGCCACGAACAGGGATTGCCGGCCGCTGCAGTAATGTACTATTTCGACAGTGGTCGACTTCAACACCAAGAAACTGCAGCTGTTTTATTTTTATCTCCTTTTATTTATTGGAAATATTTTTTTAATTGTTCGAGATGACATTTGTGAGATTTTATGGCTGACAAGCGGTTCATGCTCAGTACTAAGAAGAAATAGAAAAAAAAACGAAATCATGTGTCGCTTCTGTCAATGTAAAATGAAATCTAACCGTTTGCGTTTCGTTTGCTTTGCGTTGTCCAAGAAGCAGTTGATCGAAAGTATTCAATCGTGATCCAATTATCGTGCATAGGTCGTGGAGAAATGAGGTAAAATTGAAAGTCCGAATTTTATGCGGAGAATAGTCCAAAAATCACACTGAGTACACCAAAACGCAAAACAAACGAAACGCTAACGATTTGACATTGACAGAAGTATGTATGTATGTATGTAAACTCTTTATTGTACAAAAATAAGGAAAAAAAGAAATACATTATTGACAACCGTTGAAATGCATGTACAAAGGCGAACTTATCCCTTTAAGGGATCTCTACCAGTCAACCCTTGAGTGGATGAAAGGAGCATTTAGTAAGGGACCGACAAAGAGTAAGTCAAAATAATACAGTCGGACAAAGCAAAGGCTACAATACAACTTTTAGTAAATACAATACATAAACTCATAATATAAAGAAACCTAATAAAAATATACTACCATATACAACATATATATGCAAAATACATACAATAAATAAGCAGTGTTCTCAATATATTAAAGTGATGGTGTGAGCCACATCTTCTTCAAAGCAGAAGTGACAGTTCACTTCGTTTTTTTTTCTGATTCTACTAAGTTCTGAGCAGGAACGGCTTGTTAGCCATAAAATCTCACAAATGTCATCTTGAAGACTTAAAAAAATATTGCCAGTAAACAATAGGAGATAAAAATAAAACAACTGCAGTTTCTCGGTCTCTAGAACGCCGACTGTCGAAAAAAGATATAATTAGCACCTCTTCAAAAAACTTTACTTAGCCAATTATATTTTTTTTATTTTTTCTTTATTATCGTGGTAGAATTCCTCGTTGATAGACAATTTATACTACAATCTAAATTTTTATTTTTTATTTTTATCAGTCGAGAGAAAATACTTACGCGACAACAATCTTTAAACCGACTTGAAAATGAAGGACGTGGTCCAAAATGCGTCTGTACTTCTGTTGTACAGTACTTTGTGGATATATTTTTGTTATGTAGGTATGTACGTTCAATGATAGCTGCTTTAACCATTGAACCGATTCAAATTAGATATTGTTCCAAAGAAAACGCCTCTGATTCGTTCCTGATTTTTTAAAGATTTGGTGATGGGATTCTTAAGGTTCTTTTTTTAAAGAAAAGTTCATCTGCGGTAGCTGGTCGCTAATAGCCATGTATGTACATTGCACAGATGCTTAAGATTAACTGCCGTACTCAAGAGACATTTATTGATGTGAAATACAATTAATATGAATTTATTACCACCGCACCCAGCGACATATAAGCAAGTGACACACATCGCTGCTTTTAAACGAAAGGGGCACAAATCAATCAAGTTTTTTTTTTCAGGAGAGCTGAGAGATAAAAAATTTAATTTAATTTTTATTTGTTTTTTGGAACTCCTGCTTTTTGTGTCAAATGTCCTTTGCTGAGCATTTTAATTTCCTACCTCTTTTTAATTTTAATTTTGAGGTAATCATAATCCGTTACTTGATTTACTTGGACAAATTAATAATAACAGGGGTGCAATTGGAATAAAATAAAATCCTAAGTCCTGTCCCTGCGGAAGAGTGTCCATAAGGGTTGACAGCATTTCGCGCATTTACTCATTACTTAACTTTGCTTAATTGATTAGCACCATTACGGTCCATGTTATATAAATATACTTACCGTAATGGCGCTAGCCAATGGTGCAAATGGAACTACGGCGATTTGTGGCCCTTTCGCTTAAAAGCAGCGTCATATTTCGTTCGATTTTAGACAAATCCTTTCTTAGGCAAGAAGGTAATGAAACTCGTCTAGGATTGAGTATGGCAGTTACACTAAGTCCACACCACGTATGCACCGTCCCGCACACACGCAGCAAATTCCGCGTGTAGGACATGCGAGTGCACTCTCTCGCACTGTCTTACGCTTTGCACTAAGTAGTTGTGTGGCGCAGGCAAGGGCGCGGGCGCGCCGCCGCCGCCGCCCGGGGGCATGCCGCCGCCGCCGCCCGTGCTGCCTGATGTTGACTTCGCCAACCTCGCCATCGACGATCGCAGCGCGCTGTTCGCCGAGATCAACAAGGGCGAAAACATCACTAGCAGTCAGTATCTTTATACTTGGTGAGGTTTGGAGTTTACCAATTCTGACGTTTCGGTGACGCAACAAAGAACTGCTTACGCCGTTAGACGCTTGGAATGATTCAGGGTGAGGGGAAACGAATGTAATTTGTTGAATTACAAATACATATATCTAATGTTATTATTTCTTAACACGCTCTGCTCCGGCAACGTTCCGCTAAGCCCTTAAGCTATGCCGGCCGAAATGATCGTATTCACGAATTAATGTCTCTGGCATAGGAGTAATTTTTTGATCACAGACGATATGATATGATTCGATTTGGATATTTTCCGTGGCACACTACACAGCAGTGCTTTCACACATGAAATGGGATTAAAATTACGATGCTTCATGGGAATTTACAAATTTCAATGTGAAAAGAGGAATACGATGCGACATCACATCGCAAGTAATTATTGTGCGAGTGATGGCACTTAAACAATAAACTAGTAAGAGAGTTGACATTTCTAGAGCAAATATTTTTTTAAATAAAGGGGGTTGAAGTTCATAGTAAATACAAAATATACTGCACGGGTATTAAAAATATTACCAATCCCGTTCTGACCAACTCCAAATCGCAAGTTCATAAGCTGGAGATTTGTTTGTGGAGCGAGTCCTCGATGCGTAAAATAGATTCAGAGTATTATGTAAATATGGGTGATTTATTGTAATGCTGATGTTATTTTCCGCTTCAGTTCAAGCGAACTACCAATCCTATATTTTGGGGCTTTCTTTAACACATAAAAGCTATTTTTCTGCTGCAAACATTAATCATTTATTCACTATTGGGAATTACATTCCCAGTAACAGCTTTTATCTTCCGAAAACAGTTTCATCAACTTTTCCTCTAAACCTAACATGAAGCGAACATATTTTGTACCTTCTTATATCACGACTAGCGATCAGTCTTTTATTTACATGAGCAGTGTTTCCACCCAATCACATTTCATGGTATAGCTGAGCAAGGGTTTGCTTGCATGCTTTTGACATACTATATTTTACTATTTCGACTTTGTACGATGTATAATATGTACAAATTCGATTGTATTTATGTGAATGGAATAAATTATATGAGTGAGTCTCTTTGATTTGTATGTGAAATTTGTAATTCAATAGGGTCGTTGATGGTTAAACTATTGGCATGAGCTGTAGACCTCGCGAGTTTTTAATGTAATATTTTTTCATCACACTTGCTCGTCAATGGTGTTATTCCATGCCTGTATACCTACTAGATGACAATGGCCTAAATTGTCCTAAGGGAGTTATGGATTTACGTACAGTTTTTCCTCCCAAGGGAGTTCTAACTTTAGTTTTAAAATTTGTAAACAAGTTAGTAGGTATGTCATTTCGTTCAGACTAAGGAAGTTTCAAGTCAGCCACCGTTTTATTTATATCTTTAAAACTTAGCTATAACCCAATTTTACTACACAAAACTTATCTACGCTTCATGAAACCTCGTTATTTTTATATTTTAAATATGTTGGCAGAATCTGGCCGTTCGAATTCTAAACTAAACACAGTTTACATTATCTATGGTAGATGACTTGAAAAAAGTGACAATCTGTATTGGCGGGTAGCCATTATTTTACTCAATTTAAGTGTTTAGAGACAAAATAATTTAATATTTGTTTTTTTTCTTCGTCGCAATGTGATGAAAATCATTGTGTGTATCACGGGCAGTAAGGGGATTACAAACTCGAGTCATTAAAAGCCTCTCGTTAGTAATCTATAGTATAGGCTAATATTCTAATAGGCCCTCGTTGGTAATCCCCTACTTACGGCCCTTGATGCACAATGTACTATATTATGTATTCAACCTCCATGGTTGGCAAAACCGAACCGACAAAATATATACAATTATCGGACGTGCTCACAAAATTTGAAGAGAATCAGTTGAGTTGACTTGTACAGTCAAGGGCAAAAATATGTATACACTTTAATACCTTGTCACTTTAACCACTGTAACAGTTCATACACCGTGAAATTTTAGTGGTTGTTTTCCCAAAACGAGGTGATTTAGTATCGATTGTACAATCGATTTATAATTACTATTTTGACTAGAGTCAAAAATTCAATTGTGAAAAACGAAAGTCGAAAATGACCACAAACCAATAGTAACGCTTCGTTGGTACATACCTAACCTGTCGTACGATCGTACGCTACTTGTACCAACGAAGCGTTACTATTGGTTTGCGGTTATTTTCGACTTTCGTTTTTCACAATTGGATTTTTGACTCTAGTCAAAATAGTAATTATAAATCGATTGTACAATCGATACTAAATCACCTCGTTTCGGGAAAACAACCACTAAAATTTCACGGTGTATATGGCAGTTCAAGTATGACGAAAATAGACAAGGTACTAAAGTGTATACATATTTTTGCCCTTGACTGTACTGGAGCTCGAACCGGATAGGAATAGGAATCACGTAATTTTGAAAGCTAACTAGTTGTATTGTGGGGCAGGCCTGCGCAAGGTGACGTCGGACATGCAGACGCACAAGAACCCGCAGCTGCGGCAGGGCCCGGCGCCGTTCAAGCCGGCGCACGCGGCCGCCGCGCCCGGCAAGCCGCTGCCCGCGCCCGGCGCCGGCGCGCTTGACAAGCCGCCCGTCTTTGCGCGCGACGGCAAGAAGTGGCTCATCGTGAGTACCCGTACAATAGGGATGTTGACACCATTAAAAAAGAATTTGAAGACACGACTCCAGTAAAAAAACGATTTATTTCAGCCCTGAAAGTCAGATTAATTTTCGATTAAATGCAAAATTAGATTTTTTGTGGCTTTAAAACAAATAAATAGTTAGTTGATTGAGCATTGCGAACAATGACGTCATATGTCGCTGTTGTCATTCAAACTCTATGGGAGATTGTGTTTTGACAGCTCATAAAAAGAACGTCAGTTGATTGGTGGTGTCAACATCCCCATTACACCGTGTCTTCTTCTTCTTCCTCTTTAATGGCGGCCACTAGGCTTGTGCCAATGTCAGTTAATTACTCTCTTTGAGAGCGACGTTGTACGGTGATTGTAGTATTTGCAACTTGATAGTAAAATTCCAGAAACCACGTGGAGACAACTTGCGCATTAAAAAATGTCAGACACGAGAGCAATATAGAATTTTGTGATCACTGAAACAGTTAAGGCTAATCGCCGCATAAAACACTATCAAAATTATACTACAACTAGCCAAAGAAACAGAAATACCAAAATTAGATACTGTCTACATCCGCCATGTTCGAATGCCACAAATCGAATCCCATTACACCGTGTCTCAATAGCAAGAATATTAAATAAAAAAACTGGATATTGCATGCCGAAAATTCCTTTGAAGCCAGAAAAAATGACCTTGAATTACGTCACGCCGATCTTGCATCTCTTTCTTTAGGGTGTCCATAATTAAGCATACATTAGGAATATCCCACGGAATTTGACATACTTTTATACAACAGATTGATTTTGTAATTTATTAAATTCAACCAATTTCAATTAAATTCAATTTTTAGGGTTCCGTACCTCAAAAAGAAAGAACGGAACCCTTATAGGATCACTTTGTTGTCCGTTCGTCCGTCTGTCAAGACCCTTTTTCTCTGGAACGCGTGGAGGTATCAAGCTGAAATTTAAATCAAATACTCAAGTCTACTGTACTGTCCCTTGGAGCTCTGAAAAAATCAAACTTCTAACCCAACGCAATCAAAAGATACCTACAGCCATTTGCCGCAAATTTTCGACACTCGCAAGGGATACTTCCCGTGAACTTAGAATCTTGAAATTTGGTACGAAGCAAGGTCTTATAGCACAGATAAAGGAAAAATTGCAAGCATAAATTGCAAGCAGAAAGCATAAATTTTTTTTGTCTGTCTGTCTATATCAGTAACCAATCTACAATGATCCCACACTGCTCACATTTTGCTTAGGAACAGGGGTCTGCTAAGACTGGATGTTCATAGATACATATAAATTTGTACGGAACCCTCGGTGCGCAAGTCCGACTCGCACTTGGCCGGTTTTGTTATTAAATTTTTATTCAACCGTTTTATCATGAAAGTGAGCATCCATCCTCACAAACTCAAGTAAAAGGTACCAATTAATAATAATAATTTAATAATTAATTTTTTTGTCAGTCGTCAATATAAGGTCCATTTCTGGTTGCATTTCTATGCCACTCTGCAGTTACTCGGCCTTACTGATATCCGGCAAAAGGTTACCTTTTACCTGAGGACGCTACAAATACTTACTGCAAAACATAAGTGAAGTATTTGTCAATGGAAAAAAATAATAAAATACTAGGACGTTATAACAGTTTCTTTATTTTCTACACATGTGAGAATAATATTGTTTTGTACTGAGTAGGCGTCCCGGCCTTTCTGGGTCATAGTCATAATCTTCAGGCTTAAAATGCAAGCTGCAAATTGTCAAACGCTCTACACCTTTCCCTTTATCGGTACAATCGACAGCCAATTTTGCCTCCTTCTTTCATCTTTTGGAAAACTGCAATGTAAAATATTATTCATGTTAATTGTAAAGACACAAACAATAAACATGTTATTATATACTGTGATATGAATTATGAAGATAGAAACCGTACCAAGTTGATAGAATTAGCTCCATTCAATACGAATAAATACCATGCATGAAAAAGGATTGGTCACCCTAGTTGTAAAACCACACATTCTTCAATTTTTCATTTATGGTCATGTTTAACTCCAAATAAACAAAATATACTTCTAACTTAACATTATAAACCTATTCGTGGGGTTTTTGAATAAAAACTAACAAAGCTTAGAAGCAAAATATAGGAAAATTGATTGCCACTAAGATTTATGAACATTTTCGTAAAATAAGTACTCACCTGTGAAGTTTTATGTCGGATTTCGGCCTCCAATTACTCCTACAATGCTTTACTATGCAATACATAGCGCATAACCCAAGTAAATCGACGAAAAACGTTTATTTAACGTAAAAATCCTCTGAAATTGGTGAATGACTTCTGACAATTCTGACGTGATTCTGACATATCGGCCATTTAGTGCTGCCATAGTACGCAGGAGGTGCATACCGGTGAAATGAGGATTTTGACTGGGTTCTTTTTTTTGTATAATACAAAGAAAACTAAGTAAATTTTATTGCAGAAAGTTTTATAAGAAAAATATAAATTTCTGTTGAAATTAGCTTAAAGTAAATTAATTAGGTGATGCCGGATAATGCGTATTTCTAAAAAAAATAAGGTTTTTTTATAAATAACCTGGCAATATATCACAGTGTTGAAAAGAGATAGAACATAGGAGCAAAGGTGAATGAACCTGGCTTCAACTCATAGTTCGGCAGGCAACATCCAGTTTTTTTATGTAATATTCTTGCTCAATAGGGATGTTTGACACCACCAATCAACTGACGTACTTTTTATGAGCTGTCAAAACAATTCTCCCATAGAGTTTGAATGGCAATAGCAACTTATGACGTTTTGTTCGCCAACTCACTCAACTAACTATTTATGTTTTAAAGCAACAAACAATCTAATTTTTCAGTTAATTGAACATTAATCTGATTTTCAGGGTTCAAATAAAGCGTTTTTTACTGGAGTCGTGGCTTCAAATTATTTTTTAATGGCATCAATATCCCTATTGGACGTAGTTCTGAAAACCGGAACCAATCCACACAGTGATAGTTTTTTTTACATAAAATTGACCCGTGATTGACCAAGTCACTATCTCGCGTGATGAAAAATGCGATGAGGCCAAGGGTTTATATGACTGACTGGTTCAGTAACAACATCACTCTAGCCTTGAAGAGCCCTAGGTTGTATTTATCTGGAAATACAAGTGACGGGAGCAAATTCAATTCCTTAGCAGTTCGTATTAAGAAAGATGACGCGAAGCCAGTGGAATACTAACCACATAAGGAAAAATCCGACCGATTAACCGATTTTGTTAGAAATATGTGTAGAAAAATGTAAATAATATATTTTAACAACGTTACCTACTTATTGGTTTTATACAAAATGCTTTTCTACACATGTTTTTATCAAAATGGTTTTTTTCTCAAAACTCATTGTGTGGATTGGTTCCGGTTTGCAGAACTACGTCCAATTGAGTGCGGCAAACAATTGAGCATTGATTGTTGCGGCGCGGTTCGAATCATGCCCAGACACGGCGCAAAGCCAAAAAGCCTGTGCACACCGTTTTTGGCGGAGATTTTTCGCTGCCATTCCCGTTCTGTCGAGAAACCGCCGTCCAAAAGCGATCCATATGGATATCGAATTATTAACCGTGAATATGGGAAAGCATCTCTGATGTCGTCCTGCGAGTGAGAAATGGACACAATTATCACATCCAGAGAAAATCATCATTATCATCACCCCAGCCTCTATACGTCCCACTGCACATCTCAGAATGATAGGGCTTGGGCCGAAGTTCTCTCACGGGCTCGGTGCGGATTGGGAAATTCACACACACCATTGAATTTTTTCTCAGGTGTGTGCACCTGCACGATGTTTTCCTACACCGTAAAATAGAGAAAAATAAACTGCTGAGCTGTCATACGTTAGGATACACGCACCTTTCCTTCCAAAGCTGTCTTGCCTGCATGTGAGTCAGTCATTTCAGGGAAAGGAGATAATCATGTGACATTACCAATCTGCATGTAGTATCAATGACATGCTAGCTTGAAGTGTTGCACTACAAGCACCGCTGTCCAATTCTTGAACGTATTTTTTTAATGTAATGAGTAATATTCTAAGATTCGGACGGCAGTGTAGACATTCAGTTTTGCGATGGCGCTTTGCCTAATGCGACACTATATCTATTTTAGCCGTGATGTTACAGACCACATATTTTGTTACAGGAATACCAGAAGGGCAACCCGAACCTGGTGGTAGAGAACGCAGAAATGAACAACGTCGTGTACATGTTCCGTTGCCGCGACTCGTCGCTGACGGTCCGCGGGAAGGTCAACGGAGTCGTGCTCGACTCCTGCACGAAGTGCGCCGTGGTCTTTGACAATCTCGTCTCCAGCGTAGAGTTCGTCAACTGCCAGTCGGTGCAGATGCAGGTCAGTTGCGTTACTTCTAGAATATACTTCGTTTCAGGCGTGGAATTCGGGTAAAAATAAATAAGAGATAGTTAGAACAAAGGTTATCCAAGAAAAGATCGATCTATCTATCTACAGCCATTGTCCGTCCACTGCTGGACGTAGGCCTCCTTCATATTGCTCCAACACTCGTGATCCTGGGCTTCCCACATCCAGCCGCTGCCAGCTATCCTCCTAAGGTCATCAGTCCAACGTGTCGCAGGGCGTCCCACACTACGCTTTCCCTAACGTGGTCTCAACTCCAGGACACGTCTGCTCCAACGATTGTCAGAAAAGATTGTGTTTGTCCCCATTTTCTTACGGTCACTGACCATTACATTGTAGTGACTACGATAACGTCGAGACAGAATCGCATCATGCAATAAGCGCAAAAATGGCACGAAAGTTGCATACTTGACTATGTTTTTTTAAGCTATTGTCACTGGCATGAATTCTGTTGACACGCATACGTGTCACCAGCATAGGAGTAAGAATTTTTTGATCAGACGTGTTACTGGCACTGACTGGCTCAAAGTAAAGTCAGATTTAAAGTTCGGACTTTACCAAGACTCCTCATGACATGTTTCTGGAAATAAAGTTTGCTAAATAAGCAACACAACGGCTACCAGTTCTACGTTCTGCATAACGTAGGTGGTGGCAGAGATACGAAGCCTATAAAAATATATACCAACGCGTTTATCATTTACACTCTACAAAAACACGAAAATGCGAGTCGTAAAGGCGCCTCTGTGATTTTATGTCTTTCCTTTCCGTGTTCAACGCATATATCACGATGTAATCTTTAGATCCGATACAGACTATGTAAAAAAGCGTTCTTGCTGCCATGTCAAGCAGCTATTCCGGGGAATGTTGTCGAACCTGTGTGATTTCATTACCACTCGGTAATATGCCAGCTTAAAATGTACACTGCAAAACTTTTCTAACGATTTTACGTCTATTCATATTAAATTGTGTGTGTAAAAATTTGGACAATTTATTATCAATTTTATACTAAAAAACGTTTTTAGAAAAAGCTTCTCAATTTATGCGTTGGTTCTGATGTACGTTTTTCCTACATAGAGACTGGATTTGATTTCTTAAAGGCTCCTTGAGAATCTATATATATATACATGAATTAAATGAGACATTTAACTGATAGTTCGAACGACTTGCTAACAGACCTTCATCAAACCCAGCCTCCGGCGCAGTATCTTGAGAAAGGTTGGCGAACAGTCGACATCACTGAATTCATTATAGCCTAGGATCTGCCTATACAACGACCTTCACCGAGCTGGTTAATTGATGAAAAGTGTTTTATATGAAATTAAATATGTTGATAATATATTGCAAGTGGGTTGACTAAAAAATTTCAGTCCAGAATATGATTAATTTTTTTTTAAACATTTTACCGTTTCGGTTAATAGACAAATGACGTACCAATCAAAAGTATAAAGCCTATAGAATATGCAAACGTTAGGTTGACTAACCACACAAATTTTTTAGTCAACCCACTTGCAGTATATTTATCATCATATTTAATTTCATATAAAATACTTTTCATCCATTAACCAGCTCATTGAAGGTCGTTGTATAAGCGGATCCTAGGATCTATTATTAATGTTTGAAATATAATATAACTTTGTAGGCAAATACAGACTTTATTGTAAGTGGCATGTAACTCGTCAACAGCAAAATAAAACAAACCAGAATAACACAGTCATAATAAAATAGAAATTAGAAGAAACTCCTGTTTTTGTCACTTTTGACTCCAGGCTACTTGAACTTTTGAGTTTAAAGTATTTAAAGTTTATAGTGTTTCAAGGTGCTCATACAAAATTTAAGACTAAGCAGCGAACTAGGTCGCCCGTACCTATTAGGTACAGCACTTTAAGGCAGTTGTCCCAACGCCGACTAGTGAGAAGTGAGTAGAACTAGTAACCGATACAGAACTAGTACGCCGTAGTTTTAGTCGACAGTGTGAATAGACGATCAATTGTAAACATCAGTATCTCTTTTAGGGTAGGTTTTTAAATAAATGTAGCGTCGCGTCGCTCTTCGAAACGCCCCTCATTGACGAGGGATGTACATTTGTTTGCGCATTTCTTAAGCGAAATAATATAATAGTTGATGGCTAGTCATTTCCTCGTCGGCGGTGGGATGCCTTAGGGTGCATTTTCCTCAAGGATGTGCTATGCTACGTTGCTATGGATGCATTTCATATCCACCAATCATATTAAATTGGTCCACATAGCATAACACTGGTGGAAACGGGTTCAACTAAACTATGTTTTTATGTGGAAAAATGCGTGCTCTGGATACTATCGATACATCGCATAACTACCTCACAGCTGCACAACTCCACAGCGCATCTTCCCCGAGCGGCTACATAGCTTAGCATCAGTGGAAACGGTCACATAGTTCCATGGCGTAGCTTGCACATCCTCGCAGCATAGCATAGCACATCTCTGGTGAAAAAGCACTGATGTTGCGGTTGTGGGTCAGACGGTGAGGAAGCCGTCGTGGTCACAGTCGTCGTGGATGTCGTCGATGGCGACCTGGCTGGAGGTCTCCTCGGGCAGCCGCGGCAGCAGGAAGAGCACGTGGCCGCCCTTGGGCCCCGCGCACTCGCACTGCTGGTCGCCGTACTCGTGCTCGGACGAGTCGCGCGACACCGCCGTCTCTGGTTCCTGAAGACAACAATGTTTACTTATAGCCGCCAATCTATAAAATCGAAGCAAATCAGCACATCTTTGAACAGTCGCCGTCATAATAAATAATAATAAATAATAATAAATATCATGGGACAATTCACACCAATTATAAACATAAACATAAAGTCATAAACATCGGAGCATTCAAGTTCATCATCATTTCAGCCTAAAGGCTCGCCGAACAGATCGGTCCCGTGCCATTCGCATCCAACGCGATCCCGCAACCTTAACCAGGTCGTCGCGCCATCTTGTTGGAGGCCTACCTACACTGCGTCTTCCGGTCCGTGGACGCCACTCGAGAACCTTTTTGCCCCATCTGCCATCAGTTCTACGAGCGATGTGCCCTGCCCACTGCCACTTAAATCCACCATTCATAAGGAAGCTCAAAGTCACTCAGAAGGCAATGGAGAGGGCTATGCTCGGAGTATTTCTGCGGGATCGCATTAGAAATGATGAAATCCGCGCAAGAACTAAAGTCACCGACATAGCTCGAAGAATCGCCAGACTCAAGTGGCAGTGGGCAGGGCATTCAAGTTGTTTAAAAATATCTGAACGCGACCGTATTATCAATGGCGTACGTGCGAATTCAGATATTTTTTCACCTTGACTGCTGCAAAGTTTACGATGGCGACAACTAAGCTTTACAAAAAACAAAACTCAAAGGGGGTGGTGGGTACTAAACGCAATAGCGAATCATATCACTGCGTATAACTACTATGGATATCATATACTAGGGGCGTTCAATAAAAAGTGAGAATGAGTATGTTATAAACAACTTTTACTAAATGTCATTTTATTTTTCGACATAGTCACCTTTTAGCATAATACACTTAGTATATCTTTTTTCTAAACTTAAAATTCCATTTTTAAAAAAGGTCTCATCTTGAGTACTTAAAAAATCTTATACTGCAGCGACTACCGCGTCGTCGTCTTCAAATTTCTGGCCTCTCAGGTATTGTTTCAATCTCGGAAATAGGTAGAAATCACTGGGAGCGAGATCTGGTGAATACGGAGGATGCTTAAGGATATCGAACCCAGCATCACGAATTACAGCCATTGCAACGGCGGACTTGTGTGCCGGGGCATTGTCCTGGTGGAACAGCACAACTTTCGAGAGTTTACCTCGCCGTTTTTCGCGGATCTCATTGCGCAATGTTGCTATTTGTTTGGCGTATAATGTGCCCGTAATAGTGGCTCCATGCTCGAGATACTCAATCATTAATACCCCTTTACCATCCCAAAAAACAGAGCCCATGACCTTACCGGCAGATGGGCTCACCTTGAATTTCTTCGGAGTTGGAGATGATGGCCTTTTCCATGTCATAGACTGCAGTTTCGTTTCTGGGTCGTAATGATGGAGCCATGTTTCGTCCATTGTTATAAATCGCGCCAAAAAAAGTTCCCGGTCTTGCTGCATCAGGTTCAAAGCTTCTTGACAAATCTCTAGTCTAGTTTGTTTTTGCGTGTCAGTAAGCATTCTTGGTACCCAACGCGCAGATACCTTTTTCATACCCAAGCGTTCATGTAAAATATTATGCACGCTCCCCGTTGAAATCTTTACATTTTCAGCAATAAAACGAACCGTGACACGACGGTCCGCCAAAACTGAGTTTTCGACTTTTTTCACAATTTCTTCAGTTACTGCTGTAGTAGGGCGTCCGGAGCGTGGGTCGTCCATTGTCGATGTTCTTCCACGTCTAAATTCGGCGCATCAACGTGCGACTGTCGAATACGGAGGAGCATTAGACCCTAAAGTGTCCCGCAAATCCAAATTGACTTGGTCCGTAGAAAAAATTTTCAAACACAAGTATTTGATAACGGCGCGCAGTTTAATTTTCTCCATTTTCGCTAACGTACTCATTAGCATTGCAAAGAAATTACCGTATATTTTTTTAAACAAAAGACAGTTAGTTTTTTTTCATAGCAATCAGCTAGATAGATTAGCTTTACCGGCCAGTATTTAATTTCGTAATATTAAAAGAGTTTGCATCTCATTCTCACTTTATATTGAACGCCCCTCGTATGAAGGACCGTTGGATCAGCTATTACATGACACGTGTTGTAATGGCTGCATCCCTTTCACGTAAGTGATCTACAGGCTAGTGATATTAAATCAGCAATCTTAACGACGGTTTCATCAATCTCTTGCTGACTCTTATACTGGTTCTTGGTAGCTTTGTATATATGATAGCTAATTGCAACAAAACGACCAGTAGAAAATCCAAACTTAACATCACGCTATATAGCGGCGAGTGAAATTTAAATCATCCTGCCTATTAAGATTAAGGTCAAAAGGATAAGGTCGTGACAGACGGACAAACGGGCGGCACGTGGCTCAGCATTATTTATTAATAGGGTCTGTTAGCACCCTTTGGATTGAAAGTCTAAAAAAGGGTTGTACATCGATCACTCGTCATCCTATTCTTTAGAAAAAGGGTGGAGCAGCAGCAGCCTTTTGTTAAAATGTCGAACAAGATTTAGCTGTTGCCCTAATTATTTCCTCTTTCCTCTTATCAAACCTAATTATTTTTTTGAACCGCGTTAAATTCCAAGTAAATATCACCTGGTTCTACACTAAAATATAGTAATGTGGTAAACTGTTTGTTTGTAAGTGCGGATAATCTATCAAACTAGGTACTGAACCGATTCAAAAAATTATTTCCTAACTAGCAGTTGCTCGCGACACCATCTGCAAAGAATTCGTTTGTACAGTCAACGTCATAAATAAGTGCTCACTTTTGTACCTTGTCGCTTTCTGTCGTTATATAATTTTGTATGGCTTGTTAAACATGACGTTAAAGTGACAAAGTACAAAAGTGATCACTTATTTATGACGATGACCCTACCGCGGGAACTATGCAATTTTCCCTGATAAAAACTATCCTGTGTCCTTTCCCAGGGTCTCAAATTATCTTCATACCAAATTTCATCTAAATTGGGAATGTCTAAAAAGAATTACCAGTGGTTTTTATATTTTTTTTGTATAGAAAAGTCAATTATAAATAAAAAACTAATTTCAATATTTTGTCATTTAGTTCTCTACTTTTTTCAAAATTAATTATTGAAACTATTTTAGTTGATGACGTCAGATTATAATTGAAGGCTCCCACAATGCCAAATTTCTAAATCTATCTAAATGCGTACGATAAGGCAACCACTTTAATTATTTTTTGCGTAGTGGTACACTATACACTGTGTCACTTTACTGGCACTGTCAAAGTGCTAGATGTCAGACAGCGGGTCCAAATCAAACTCCGTAGTATAATCCACGCGTAAATTGTGAAGAATTCTAACCACACAGAATAAAATACGACTTGAACCCGTCACGCAATTTACACCAATGTCAAATGAAGGTCATTGCTTATTTGTTATATAATAAATTCATTACATAATATTAAAATTAAATAACTACAGAAAACGTGTTAAAAAGCATTTATCTCGAAATGGTTTTCGATTTACTATACATTGCAAAAAATTAGACATCCCCAATTGGTTCAGTGGTATAAGCGTGAACAGGTAACAGACAGTCAGACAGACACACTTTAGCATTTATAATATTAGTATTGATAGAAAGCGATACTTCCTGATTAACATAGGCTACTTTGAATCCTGGGCAGGTTAAAAATTTCCTCGGCACATTGATTTTTCGTACAACGTCTTTTGCTCAAAATAATTTCCGCAAATTGATTGATATTACTATCTAATAATACATTGGATGCCCACGTCGCCGTCGATCATAAAAAATATCGGTCTGAACACTTAACATTGTATTAGGATCCTATTAGAATTTTATTACGACGCTCGTCACAAGCAGCAGCTGTCAATAAAGCTATCGCGGCTAGGTGTATAATATAAGTATTAGGGTATCATGAGTAACAGACAGACGCACTTAAGCATTTATAATATTTATTAGTATGGATTTTGAGAATTTATATTTTGAGAGTAACCATTCCAATCGTAGACTATGGATCCTAATCCTATCCTATGAAGTAATATCCACAGGTCATCCTCGCTACAATATTATATGTACGTTTAGGGTATTTTGCGTTTAGGACATTATGCGTGTACCTAGGTCGTTTTAAGTTTAGGGTATTTTGCGTTCGGGACATTTTGCGTTTAAGATATTTTACGACTTCAGGACAATATCTGCGTCTAATCCAAACTTTTTTTAGGCATTTAACTGAAAAAATTTGGAAAATTATTCGATTTAGTGTATTAGAATTAAGGCGGAAGGCGCAAATACCGCGGGGCACTGGCATAAGTGAGAACGTAAATGTTAAGTACACGGTCAGCTGATGCTAGCTATGGACGCGGCCATGTTGGCGTTGGCTGCTCTGCCCGCCTTTCACTTTATCCCCACTCCGCGGCCGGATGTAATGCGACATGCGATAGATGGACGAAAATTTGAGGCGATGGAAAAAAAGTTTCACTTTAAAAATATCGGCCGTTGATTAACAGTACCTCGTAGTAACTCCTGTAGGGCGGCTGCAGCCAGTTGGGATTGTATTCGTCGTAGCAGTCGGCTGCGCGGAGCTCGTTGTCCGAGTCGGAGTCGCGTGGCTTGCTGTGGTCGCCGGTGGCCTCTTCCGAGGTGTCGTCGGCGCGCAACAACGACAACCGACTGTTGATCACCATGTTCAAGGACCGCTGCCAGTCTTCCAACAGTTTTTTGATGCTTTCCATCTGAAATTTTGCTGACGTTAGGTACCTACATTTGGGCGGTTTCATGGGTCGTGTGTGTGACTACCTACTGGTGCTTGGTGTAGGTACGTCGACTACAAAAAGATCGATACCGCCAAAGTTACAAAGATATGTATACACACCTTTATTGACTTAACATTAAGGTCGTGTATACATATTTTTGTAACTTTGGCCGAATCGATTTTTTTGTAGTCGACTGTACACAGATGTTTCATCGAACATGTTTTAAATTCGATTGCACCTATTGTTTTTTCTGTCGACTCAAGTTCTATGAAAAAAAGTAACTATTGAAAAAATTTAGCGCGGTCGCATAACAATCAAGCTGTGCTAGGCCATGCGCAGGATAATAAATAAAAGTTGTTTTTCCTATGGACAATAATGGACATAAAATGACATGACTTGGAGTCACTAACCTTATTTTACCTTCATGGATTAATTAAACAGGAGTGGTTTTGAAATTGGCCACAACAGGTCTAAAATATGAGAAAGCGCCCTAGTTAGTAATCCTTACAGGCGCATAAAATGATGTAAAAAATATTGGTTATAAGTCGTTAACTTTTGTCTCGTCCACGGGAAAGATTTGAAAATAATCCTGTTTATGACCTTCCTACTTAACCAAGACAATTTAGTTTTCTTCAATCTAATGCGAATTCGCAGCAATCGACAATCAATCTATCGATATTTAATGAAATTTCGAATACCCAATCCAAACGGTACTCATAAGAGTCAACGTGTTCGAACTTCGAAACGCATATCGTTAAGTTTGGAATTGAATTTAAACTGTACCATTAGTTGAAAATCAGCACTGATCTACGCTCCAACATTAGTCTTCAATCGGCACATCAAATATTTGTACATTTCTTAGACGGCCATTTTAATTTTAAAATGCGCAATTAACTTTTTTAAATGGGGATATTTTTGGGTTTTCTTATTTAGAATCAAGAGCGCTGTTGATTTTGATGATAAAAAATGTCCCTAATTTACCATACAATTTTTTGTGTCTGTTTCGTAAATGCCAACTAGATGAAAAAAGTCACAAAATAGGCTAAAAATAAGCACACTTTTTTTCTTTTTGAAAATGAATAGTGCTTGTGATTTTGAATAAGAAAACCCCAAAATTTCCTTATTTAAATAAAGTAAATTACGCAATGAACTAAAACAATTACTTTGCTCACCCGCGACCTTACAATAGTTACGTTTATGCAAGAAATGTGCGTTCATGCAGTTCCTCCACCTCCACACTGTACGAACACACACAAATCACATAAACCCAACCATCACCACCACCAAGCTACACTGACGCGTTTCGAACTCAACCAGAGCTCATCTTCAGAGTTACCACAACCGTATGCTATGCTACCAAATGTTAAACTAACAAACCAAAACAAATGTTTTAACTTGTCACTGTAACTTCTCAAGTACCCACTTTATTTTTCTTATTCTCAAACTACCCCACAAAAATTAACTTTTATTGACATATTATAAAACTACCTTGATTTTTTTTGTTTATTTATTTATAAGGCATATTTAATTAATACTAACTGTTCAAATTCGACCCAAGCCGCAGTAAAGGAGAAGATACTAAATTTACCTGTTCATTAATAATAGACCCCATAGTGTTGTACCTAATTATTTCCATGCATTCCAGAGCATCCAGACGCAACCCCTTGCCGCAATAATGTAACACTTCATAAGAATCTGAATCTAACAATGAATGATTTGATTCCAACAAATGTTTTGCAAAATTCGATCTATCTGGATGTTCATTCCTATATGCCGAAACATGCTCTTTAAATCTAGTATTAAAACTTCGGCCTGTCTGTCCTACGTATATCCCATTGCAGTCATTACAAGTAAGCTTGTATACCCCCGATCTAGTTCCCTTATCTACCTGTTCTTTGTGGTTACATAGCCTAGAGTACAAAGAGTTGTTAGTCTTAAAGGCAACATTAATATTGTTTGATTTTAAAATGCCATAAATCTTATCAGACAACCCCCCAACGTAAGAGATGCTAGATCTATATTTGTTAGTAGACTGAGAAGGTAACGCAGCGTAAAGCATGCTATTTACTAACCGTGCCTGCTTCTTTTGAACTAAACTATCTACCATTGATTTTGTATAACCATTTGAGATCGCTATCTGATAAATAGTACTCAACTCTAAATCAAAATGTTCCTTAGAAAGAGGCACAGTCAACAATCTATTAACATAACAATGGAAAGCAGCCAGTTTATGCTGCCACGGATGATTAGAAGATGCTGGTATAACAGCATCTGTGTACGTGGGCTTACGGTATATTTTAAATTGATGTTTACCATTTAATTTTGAAATCGTTAAATCCAAAAAGTTCAAACGAACAATTTTCCTCCAATTCTTTTTTGAACCTTATCTTTACGTGCTTGTTATTCAAACCATTAATAAACACGTCAAGCTGTCTCATACTCCCTCTCCAGCATAGGATCAAATCATCGACATACCTAAAATAGTACACAATATTACTATTACCCACAATATACTGATTCTCAAAATGATCCATTAATATATCTGCCATTAAAGGACTCAGAGGTGAACCCATAGCTAAACCATCACTCTGTAAGTAATAAAGACCATTGAACCGGAAATAATTTTGTTTCATGCATAAAGTTACCAAATCTATTAATTCACAAACTTCACCCGGATGCAACCGCTTCCTTTCTAAGTGGTCTTTTAGAACTTCTAGTGTCTCACTATATGGTACGTTAGTAAATAAACTGTCTACATCCAAAGAAAGCAACGTTGCATTCGGCGGTATGCTGATGTCCTTAATTTTACTAACCAAATCTAAACCATTTTTTAAACTATAAGAAGGTTTAAAGGAAGCCTTCACACGAATAATACTATTTAATTTCTTCGCCAATTTATATGCTGGAGCACTCACGTATGAGACAACTGGAAAAAAAAAACCGTTAAAATATACCGTAAGCCCACGTACACAGATGCTGTTATACCAGCATCTTCTAATCATCCGTGGCAGCATAAACTGGCTGCTTTCCATTGTTATGTTAATAGATTGTTGACTGTGCCTCTTTCTAAGGAACATTTTGATTTAGAGTTGAGTACTATTTATCAGATAGCGATCTCAAATGGTTATACAAAATCAATGGTAGATAGTTTAGTTCAAAAGAAGCAGGCACGGTTAGTAAATAGCATGCTTTACGCTGCGTTACCTTCTCAGTCTACTAACAAATATAGATCTAGCATCTCTTACGTTGGGGGGTTGTCTGATAAGATTTATGGCATTTTAAAATCAAACAATATTAATGTTGCCTTTAAGACTAACAACTCTTTGTACTCTAGGCTATGTAACCACAAAGAACAGGTAGATAAGGGAACTAGATCGGGGGTATACAAGCTTACTTGTAATGACTGCAATGGGATATACGTAGGACAGACAGGCCGAAGTTTTAATACTAGATTTAAAGAGCATGTTTCGGCATATAGGAATGAACATCCAGATAGATCGAATTTTGCAAAACATTTGTTGGAATCAAATCATTCATTGTTAGATTCAGATTCTTATGAAGTGTTACATTATTGCGGCAAGGGGTTGCGTCTGGATGCTCTGGAATGCATGGAAATAATTAGGTACAACACTATGGGGTCTATTATTAATGAACAGGTAAATTTAGTATCTTCTCCTTTACTGCGGCTTGGGTCGAATTTGAACAGTTAGTATTAATTAAATATGCCTTATAAATAAATAAACAAAAAAAATCAAGGTAGTTTTATAATATGTCAATAAAAGTTAATTTTTGTGGGGTAGTTTGAGAATAAGAAAAATAAAGTGGGTACTTGAGAAGTTACAGTGACAAGTTAAAACATTTGTTTTGGTTTGTTAGTTTAACATTTGGTAGCATAGCATACGGTTGTGGTAACTCTGAAGATGAGCTCTGGTTGAGTTCGAAACGCGTCAGTGTAGCTTGGTGGTGGTGATGGTTGGGTTTATGTGATTTGTGTGTGTTCGTACAGTGTGGAGGTGGAGGAACTGCATGAACGCACATTTCTTGCATAAACGTAACTATTGTAAGGTCGCGGGTGAGCAAAGTAATTGTTTTAGTTCATTAATATGGACCTCCGCAAAGTAACGCCTGATTCAATAAATTATTTAAATTACGCACTTTAATGAAAATGCCCATCAAACATATCTCGCGATCGTTAGATACGTTTGATGTGTTTCAAAGTAACTACGATAGCTAGTTACCTTTTTCTTAAGCAACGCTTGTTTGCTAGCTCGCCGCAGTCTCTTCTGCTTGATGTGGTGCTTCAAATATGCGACTTTGTAGACGTTGGTGACCTTAACGATCTTGACGCGGCATTCTTTGTGGACGTCGGGATCGCTCAGCGAGGAGTACACGCTGTGTTCCGGAGACTCGCCCTGCGCGTGTTCGCCACACTCCAACATGTCGTTGTGGCACTCGGCTAGCGCAACTTGATCGTATTTCAATTCTTTCAGCAATTCCGCTAGAAATTGAGAAAATATGCCTCTTTGAACATTCCATCAATTGATCACAAAGTCTACAAGGGGTGCTGTATAGGCAAGATTAGCTACCATGGCTAGTGATCTCATTCGCATAGCTTCGGAGCAAAATTCACAAACCGCAAAATCTAACCAATAGCAAAATCTACAATAGTTACGCAAAAACTACATTCGAAAAATGTACAAATCGGAAAAAATATTTATTTTTTATTTTCGGATCTGTACATTTTGCGAGTTATTCTTGCGTTTTGTACGTTCCGCGTATTTCACAATACGCGTTGTGCACTACATTTTGCGTAGGTATTGTAAGTAGATGTTGCTATTGGTTAAAGTTTGCGTTTTGTGCATTTTGCTCCGAAGCGATTCGATAGGTATACTCGTAAATACAAACGGACAGGCATACTTAGTTATAAAATTATAAATAATGTCCATTAGACAAGTAGATATTATTGTCATGTGCACAAAGAATTGCAGTACTTAATCCATCGGTATCATTGAGAAATTATAGATAGAAAACTTTTGCGTAACCACAAAAGAGTTACGAAGCTATCAACTGATGCGATACGTAAGTACCTACCCCCATTTTTGCCTAGTTGGCTTAGTTCAGTGGGTAGATGTTATGTCACGCTGACGAGGGGGGCGGAACCGCATAGGGAGAGAACTTGTTTTGCTGACACAGCAAAATTTTTAAAGGGGACTCGTTTTTTTTAGGTTAATAGCATATCAAATCTTCATAATTATTGTGTTTGTCTATAACAAGAAAATAACACCGTGTTGTTTGATTTGGGCGGTCAGTTAGTTGTACGGCTATCAATTAAACTCAAAACTCTTTGTTACTTGAGACCCTGGAAAGGAAATGGAATAGTTTTTGTCCCGGAATAGTTCACTTGGAATCTCGATAAACAAATTCTTCGCAGACGGAGTCGCGGGCAACAGCTAGTTGCATATTAATTACTAATAATGGGCACATTACCGCACACGACCGATCATCCGCGTAGTGTACCCGTTATCAGTAATTTATATGCAACTAGCTAGCTGTTCCCTGCTGTCCCTAGCTGTTAGCCCGGTTTATCTCTATCCTGTAGGAACTATTAAATTTTCCGGGATAAAACTATCCTATGTCCTTCCCAGGGTTTCAAACTATCTCCTTACCAAATTTAATCTAAATTGGTTTAGCCATAAAAGTGGGAAGAGGTAATAGATGAATAGACGGACAGACAGACAGACAGACAGATAGCTAGACACACTTTCGCGTTTATAATATTAGTATGGATAACATGTATTGGCGTTCCGACGCGGAGGGTTTGCGACGGAAGTTTCGTCAAGTGTAGCGTAGGCCCTAGTCAGTATTATAGAATGTTTAGTATTCACAAAGACTCGTGGCAGATGGTGCAATAAAACGTGCCAATGAGAGAGCGCACATCGTGTTCTCTCTCACACTTACCCTGTTTATGGATGATGTCATTAAGTCGTAGAGATACGCATTGTTTGGCTACGTATGTTTTTCGATAACAATGGGTTTGAAGCGGGGTATTTTAACAAATAATGCAATAGTATAATGATCATTAATTATGTTATGATCAACTCTCTCATTAGTGCAACGATGACTCACGCTTGCATTTAGGGTTTGTTCACACTAGCGTTTTTGCCGGCGTTTTCTCGGCGGAGCGGGAACGCGGCGATCAAGTGACCGTACGTGGTTTGATCGCTGCGTCCACACGACGGCACCGCGGCGGCGCACGACGGCAGATAATAGCGAAAATATCGCAGCGTGCTCGCCGCGCCGCGTTCCCGCTCTGCCGAGAAACCGCCGGCAAAAACGCTAGTGTGGACAAGCTCTTAATCGACAGTTCAGTAAACTTGACCGTGCGCATTCCTAGTTCAAAAGTGATCTATGGCACCGTCTGCCGCGGGTCTTTGTTAGTATAGAGATAATCTACGATAACATGACCCGCCCCTCCACAATTCAAGAAGTCTTCAATGTATTGTGAAAGTATTTATAAAGCACACCAAAACTTTCAACGCATGTGTGCGTGTTGAGACAGCCGTCAAACAGAAGCAGATACTACCAAGGATGATATAGACTGGATTAGCAATCGCCATAGTACAGATCGTCCGCAGAAAAATAGTTCGATTATTAAATCTAGATGGCGCTGAAATATAGCCCGAGGCTTTGAAAGCAAAACAATAAGACTACAGATGATTTATAATACTACAAATGTATTATTTTTCTAAAATATTGCATAATGATACATTTGCAGCAATATGAAATATCTGTACCTAGTCTTATTTTTTTGCTTTCAAACCCTCGGGCTATATGTCAGCGCCATCTAGATTTAATAATCAAACTATTTTTCCGCGGCCGATCTGTACTATGGCGATTGCTAATCCAGTCTATATCATCCTTGATACTACTAAATAAAAATTATTTCGTAAATATGTGACTAAACACATTGATATGGTAATGTAGAGGGGCGGGCCATGTTATCGTATAGTATTTCCAATCATTTATTTTCTCGATGACAGCTCCCGTAGAATGTAACTTTGTTTAGTTACGCAAAAATTAACTTTTTCATCTCTCATACTCGGAAAGTGAGGCAAATCACATCTATTATTTTCTTTCCTAGGGTAGATATATATGAATTTAAAAAAATAAAGGCATTGGCTGTCAATGGAACACATACGCATTCAGCCAAACATTACGGCATATACATGGAATAATTAAGTATTGAGTTTTTTTCTTCCTAATTAGTCATTTACAAATTTTATAATGCCAGTGAAATATTATTAAATTAAATTATTAATTTCTTATTTAGTGACTTAAACCAAAAAAGTTAGAAAATGTTAAGAAAAAAACACGGTAAACGACAATGTTATTGTCCATACAGCCTATCTCTATACAGCTTAACTCCTTGTTTCAAATTGGTTACTTGATATTTAATAAAAAAATTACTAAAATACCTACTTTATCTACTGTTTTCATTGATTATTATATTGAATATTCTAAATTTTGTTAAATTAATTATTCCTTAACAATAAACTCCATTGAAATATTTTACAACCATCATATTGACCAGTTTAGACATTTTTATTTATTTATACTTATATTTTCTTACTTTCCTTGTAGTCGAAATGAAAAGCAGAGTGTTTAACTCGGGAAAAACACCAATATCACCCTCGGAATATTGGCACCCTCGCTGTGCTCGGGTGCCAAGTAACCTCGTGTGATCTTGGCTGTTTTCCTCACTCGTTGAATAATCTACTATTAAATGCGAGGTATAAAAAATACGACAACTGCCTAATTTTGTTCCTTGATCCTATATAATATTCATCTAAGACAAATTGAGTCCAAATATGCAGTAGTTTTTTTTAAAGTACGATATATAGTAAACGTTTCAATAAAGTTACATTCTATGGCAATCATAACATAACATTAGTATTGCCATAGAATGTAACTTTATTGAAACGTTTATTATTTATCGTACTTTAAAAAAAAACTACTGCATATATGGACTCAATTTGTCTTAGATGAATCTTATATGTGATCAAGGAACAAAATTAGGCAGTTGTCGTATTTTTTATATCTCGCATTTAAAAGTTAATTTTTGCGTAACTAAACGCAGTTACATTCTACGGGAGCTGTCATCGAGAAAATAAATGATTGGAACTACTATAGTTTATCATACTCAAGTCGGGGTCGTCCGCGACGGGGCGGCGGTCGCGGTCGCGCTGCGCGAGCGCGCTGTCGGCGGCGATGGCCTCGCGCACGCGCGCGCGCACGCCGCGCAGCCGCGCCGCCTCGCGCCGCAGCGCGCCCGTCAGCTCCGCGCACTCCGCCTCGCGCACGCACAGCTTTGTGTTTATTATCGTTATCTGCACGATAAACGAAACGACGCAACACGCATTATTTTATGATTAAAACAAGTTTTTACAATATACTATTTTTTTAACTTTAAACCTTTTCAACGCCACGCCTAAAGCTAGGTACCTACTTTGAATCTAATGTCATTGCGTGAATATCACTTTGACGTTGTCCTTTGTGACGTAGGTATATATCCGTCGTTGGCGTTGAAAAGGTCAAACGACACACAAGTAAAGAGAGCGAAAAAGCTTGCCCTGCAAGCATTTATTGCTGAATATACTTTTACTGTTATTTAAACTACATATCCGTACAAAGTTTAAAGTGGATTCGATCATAAGTCGGTGAAATTCACTTTGCAAGTTTTGTCCTTGACGTTTGTTCGTGAAAAACATTGCAAGTTTAATAAATTATCGACATGAGTATGTTCCTCCGTTATTTAGTTACAGCAAAGTGTCGGTCAAATAAGTCCTTTACCACTCCTGAGGTTCAGTGACAGTTTTACTGGGTATGTATTACAATAGTGAAAATAAACGGATCACTCAAACGTGCACGTTTGGCAGCCGCCGTGACGTGCGACTCCGAGAGGAAGGGCTACGGATTAGCCCGAAACATGTCGAGTTAAACTAGTTTTAAGACGTGAGTGATCCGTTTATTTTCACTATGAGTGAGTCTCACGGTAGTTTCATGTATTACAATACCGAAGTACGAAAGACCGAATGTATTAAAACATCGAATGGGTCAAAAGACCGACACGATTTTTTTCTGAAACCGTTAACTTTTTAAGATTGTTATAAAACAAACCTAACCTAACCTAATGGGTTCTGTATGATGCCGTTTTAATAAATTCTGAGAAGTTTACGGTTTCAGAAAAAAATCGTGTCGGTCTTTTGACCCATTCGATGTTTTAATACATTCGGTCTTTCGTACTTCGGTATTGTAATACATACCCGTTTTACTGCACAGCTGAAAACGTCAAAGGCTATTTATTTTTCAGTTACTAGTCAATGTGGCAATCAGTCTTGCTGTTTTTCTTCTAATGTAGGAACTGTCATAAAAATAGAAATGCAATAAATGGTCAACCATACAAGCTTTGCTACTAGATAATTTGGTGTCAATTGTCTCATGCTATTATTTATTTAGTTACTGATCAGTGTTGTCTATGCTCATAGACCAGATCCTGTAGACATTAATAATGGACGGCCTGAGGGAAATGCAATCCTACTCTGGCGTTAAATATTTCTGATGTACGCATTGGATGCTTTCTAACCGCGGCGGATAACGATGTCTGCCCCGCGTGTATTTGCTCCGCGACTTTTGTTCGCAAGCTGAGGCTTATCATTAATCAGATTAGATTGTTTGAAATTTGTTTATTTTCCTTTTGTTTTTAAGCGATTATGTGGGCGTTCTTGAATAAAGGCAATTTACTGGGCCGCCTTCTTTCTTACGTCTACATATTAAGTCCATACCTGCAGTTGAATATCTTCGAATTCCAATTGTTGTCTTCTCTGTCGATCACGAGACGTGACATAAATGCCTTTGACGAAATTGTACATGCAAAGTCCAGTGGGTATATACTTCACGACAAAAACCAACTGCAACAGTGTTTTTACTTGTAGGTATGGGTTTATTAACTGACTCAATATTACGCTTTCTATCGGTAAAACTTACCATGTTGATGGCTGTTAAATTCATATACACTGAATAAATTGTGGCAACACAGAACTGTCCGAATGGTATTCCGTATTGGTCCAAAATATGATCCCAAGTGCGTCCGCTCGTACCGACGCCGTTGCTCAGCTTGTCCTGCCACTCCGGATCCTCACCCATCTTTCGTCTCAAGTATAACCCCAAAAACAACGCCGTCAAAACGATCGCAATCGGTTTCATATTCTTGGTTCCATCTGCGTATTTAATATAACAAAAGTGTGGAAAATTCAAAATGCAAATGTAAACATTAGTCGGAAAGTTTAAATGATGACAACGACATGACTCTGTCAGAACTTCTGGGAAAAGTTCTTTCTTTGAAATGAATGACAAAATCAAAACGTAGCACTTTGTATTATAGATAGGTGTGATATACCTGTCAGAATATTAATAACGTCTTTCCTGCGTCTTTCTGATTGTTTTCAGGTTTATGCAGTCCCACTTAAATTATAAAAGTGTACTCGCCCCATGTACTCGCCATAAAGAATAGAGCCTCAAGCTTTATTATCGACTTTAATATTACACAAATTATATACCTATCGTTCCAATTTCCAAATTCATTGAGGTATATTAAAAGAGGTAAATTTTAATATATAAAAATCTCGTGTCACGGTGTTTGTTATCGAACTCCTCCGAAACGGCTTGGTCGATTTATATGAAACTTTTTTGTCTGTATTTGGTAGGTCTGAGAATAGGTCGTAGGCTACTGTTCTTCGCGGACGGAGTCGCGGGCAACTGAACAGCTAGTAATATTATAAGTGTTAAAGGCGACAATTGTAGTCTCTGGCCTCACGTAACGTCAAAGAAAAAGACAGCAGCCTTTCATATTTCATATTGAGAAAAGGTTATAAAGCGTATATGTGTGTGTGCTGCCGCTGCGTTTGGGGCATGTTTTTCACTTGTTTTGTGAGCGGTGTAACTTTAATATAATGAGTAAATATGAATGTATTTTTGTCCCTGTACAGGTGCTGGGTAAGGTGCCGACGATCTCCGTGGACAAGACGGACGGCTGCCAGATCTACCTGTCGTCCGAGGCGCTCGACGTCGAGATCGTCAGCTCCAAGTCGTCCGAGATGAATGTGCTCGTCCCCAAGGGCAACGGCGATTACGTGAGTATTTACTACTTCCCTTGCTAACGAGTACGTTCGAGTAATTCGTTTGAAAGCTAGATAGTTCATTTTATTTACTATATCCTGGTACCAGTCAGGCTGAGAACATTATTTTGAGACGAACTTTGCATCTACTTAAATTGCTTGCGTTTGCCTGAATTAGATATCTGAAACAGTATTTTCTTCATAATTGTCATTAAACTAACCCAACATTATACTTCGAATGTATGAGTTTTCAAAGCCTCGTTGCTGTTACTACCGCTATACGGTAGCCGTAGTAGAGAAAACACCGTTTTTTTTGGCTGTATCTGTGTCTGATGCGTTCCGGTCTGATTAGTTAAGTATTTGATGAAATTACATGAATGTTATGTTCCAGACGGAGTGGCCGGTCCCGGAGCAGTTCAAGACGGTGGTGAACAAGAGCGGCGGTCTCAGCACCACCCCTGTCGAGAGCAAGGGCTAGGCGCCCCTCGCCGCCCGGGACATCACTTGAGATTAGCCAACGTTTCATTATTCAATTACCGCGGCGTCAGCTGCCTGCTAAATTCAATTCATTCAATTCATTAACATAATTACTTTGCACGGTCTAGTTGTAATTATATCACACTAGAATTCAGCTCAAACTCGTTTCCGATGCACAAACGTTCCCATGTTCCCGGGCCTCTATGATGTTCAGTCTGATTCGTCATCGTGGATTCAGTCATCTTTTCTTTCCTAGTATTTAAACGTGTATCTTACATGACGTAGCAATCATTATAACTCATATTTATTGGCCTTTTGAGACTAAATTAGTATCAGAAAAGATGTTCCTTGCTTTCGTTATTAAAATTCATTAAAATAAGAGAATAAGATCAGTCGAGTATCAAATGATTGGAGTACCGCGTGGTACGGGATTTAGTTAAGTTAGATGTAAGACGTGTGACTGTATCGAGTTTGGAGTAAGGAATGATTTTATAAGCTCCGACTTTTGTTGTCATCAAAAGCGATTCATCATTCTGAGCCCAGAAGTGTGACTCGCAAAAAACGGCTTCCTGATCTTTAGTTACCTATCTTTCATTCAGTAAATTCTTTTTATTTCGGACATTATTTGAATTTAATTTATATTCGTTTTAATTTTTAATTGCTTAAAGGTATATATAACAGTAGGCAATAATGAATCAGTATAATTCCGTTTTTATGATAAATGTGACATCGCTAGTAAGAATATTATTATTGATAATGCCATCTCTATTTTGAACATACGATAATTTGTATTACAAGTTTGCATTTTGTTAATTTATTTGTCGAGAGATTAAACTAATTTTTAAGGAAATGTGTCTTTACTTTACGCCTAAAAAATTTATCAGGTAAACTCTTTGGATCTAAATAAAACAATTGGAGTGATCGTTTCTTTTGATTTTATTTTATTTTCACTATGGCGGACATCGTCCATTTGAATGGTGACAATTATTCAAACGGAAAAGGTCATCCATGAATTTGAAATAAATAGTTTATACATAATTTTAAAGTTGTCATGAAGTGGTTAACAAAACAACAGTTTGGGTAAAAGTAATGCTAAAAGCTATATTTACAAGTAATACCCAAGTAATATAAATATGGCATAGTCAAATATTTCAGCAGCACAGCAAAAATGGAAAATGGGACTGAACATAGTCGAATTCGACATGGGTCTTTACAATTTATATCTAATCGACATTTATAAAACAATATATCTAATTAAAATATCAGTCGCATTTAAGAAAAGTATCCCTACATTAAGTACTGGCTTAACATAACTATTAACTAACCTACACTACAGCGCTATGAATCGCTATCAATCGGGATCGAGTGGAGTGGAACTGTTCGTTGTTATCCTGCCGCACTGCCACTCGTCACTGCCGTCAGAACATTCTAGAAAGCCGTTGCAAACGCTGGAAGCAGGCAGGCACTCGCCAAGCGGACAGCGATGGCCGCGGCACGAGTCCACTCGCGTCGCTCGCCTGTTCTCCGCCGCTTCTAAGTCGTAATAGAAGTCTTCGGAGTCATCGGCGGTGTCGTTGTGTGGCGTGTGCGCGGCGATCACGCTGTCGATCCAGTCGATGTAATTAGACACCTTCGTGTAGACGCCGGGCCGGTTGGCGCGCGCGCAGCCGTACCCGTTGCTCGTCACGCCGTAGATGTACCATTTGTTATCAGCCTCCTGAAACGTGATAAATTGGTACAGATCGACTAAACTTATAATTCCTCTCGATGTACCTGCAGAAGGCAGATTTTTTAGCGCGGGAAACATCGATCTACCAACGGCAAAGCAGAATCCTAGGCGCGCTAAAATCTTGCGCTGTCATTAGTTGATCGATTACCTAGTCGACCAAATCGCGGCAGGCCGTCCGCGTCCGTCATATTTTCGACTCATGTAAGTGGAACAGAACCAGAGATGTGACTTATTTGAAATACTAGTATTTAAAATGCAAAATACAAAATGCAAAATACCTATTTCTATTTTGTATTTAAATACTTTTCTAGGAAAAGTATTTTGTATTTTATTTGAAATACCTTTTGAAACATATTTTGTATTTGCAAAATGCAAAATACATACGGCATCACTGAACTGATAAGTTTACTGTACAAGATTCTAAGTATTTTTATTACTTACTTACTAGCTTGTGCAAGCAGTTTCGCTTTCATTGGTAAACTCTTATCCCTTGGAAATTTCGATGAAATCGTTTTATTATATTACTGTCTACAATATACATTATTAAAATCGGGTTTCTAGATCCAAGGATTAAAGGATTGGCATTGATGAGTCAGCCAGTGAGATAGTCAGTTTTTTCTTTTTTATTTGAAAATAAATATTAAATGCGGAGGACGGCGCATGTGCCTCCACTTAAGCTAATGTGGGTACCTATGTAGCTACCCGTTTTGAATTTTATTGACATGTCAGCTAATACGATCTACGGTTTGGTTACAAAATTAAAATCTAACGAAATATACTTTGTTAAAAAAAACTTAGGTATTTAAACCTGAATGAACAGGCAGTTAAAATCTAAAAGTATTTTATCTGGGAAAAGTAGTTTGGAAATACGTATTTTGTATTTAGTATTTAAAATACATAACTAAAAAGTATTTTGTATTTTGCATTTGAAATAGAAAAATCAAGAAGTATTTGCATTTTGTATTTAAATACATTTGATAAAGTATTTTGCACATCTCTGAACAGAACTATGAATCTTAACGCAACTTTCGATCATTTGTTTTTACAAATAAAGTTCCATATAGATTTTATTTACATGCTCGCCTACTATCGGAAACGGTCTACACTATTCTGCGCGAACGAAAACTACCGATCGGAATTAAAGTTGAGTCAAACTGTACTATATAGCAATGTCTCAACTCAACTCGAGAATAACCGACATATTTTTTTTCAATTATTATTACATTATTAGGTTATAGGCCCATTCCGTTACCTATAGAGGTACAGTTGAAGAAACTGGACGCCTACCACTGTGGATCCTTTTCATTGCAAATTGCCAAATAAAAAATTGTCTGTGACTGTGACAAGCTCGTGAAAAGGTTCCATAAAGATACGGGATTTTCTTCTAATCACTCATCAAATAAACTAAACGTGAACTAAACGTAAAAATTACATACACTGGGTTATATAATCATATATAGTAAGCCCTATAGCTAGTAGGTATGTACTTCCTTTGATCCTTATGTAGGTATGTCATGACATGAATAACATCTTTATAATATGACGACGGAGCGTAGGCGGAAATAAACGTAACTCAGCTTTCGTGATTATGCGCTACTAAATAGAAACTTTTCCGTCCCCAGAGGCAGGAGATTGGAATTCGTTACATACGTATATTACTTATAAAAGTTTACGGCTCGTGAGCCGCTCAATCGGCCCACCGGATCTGTTGTAATTTGTTGGAGTTGTGTTCCGCTCTTTCTCTTTTTCCGAAAGTACATTTTTAGGCAATTAGCCGGAAACAGGATCGCTATACATTATTCACTTGAGCTACGTGCTCTCCGCAGGTATTTAAGAAAACAATATATAATACATTAAGATTGGGCGGTAAAGGGACTTCAAATTTCCATGTAAGTATGTATTTAGTTTATTTCTTAGTTTAAAACGCAAAGTAAAGCGAGAGATAGCTGCCAATATGTACGTTGAGGTCGTATTTAAAAAATGAGAGAGGGTGTCGCTCTACCATGAGATTAATGGTCGCTCCTTTACAACCTCTCCCCTTTTTGGTAGTGACACATAGTTAATAATGCTGTCCTATTATTCCTTTAATCGCATGAAATAAATACAAAATGCCTAAACTCCACTAATAAACAGTTTAGGCACAGATTACTTAATAGTTACTTCGTAACAGATACTGCATCCCGTACAAAATCTTGGTACTTCCGCGATTATAGCCACAGATTATACTACTCCGTCTCCTTAAGAATGTGTGCGTGCCGACAGTGACAAGGGCTGGCAGTTTGGATATTTTTTTTTCTACATGTTGTTTTACCATTTTGTCGGGATAATTGCTATATACATATATCCATGCAAACTTTCTAGCACTAATATTCCCTAAGCTAAGCCACGGACGGACAAAGGGACAAACGGTCATGGCGAAACTAAAAGGGTTCCCTTTTTGCCATTTTAGCTCTGGAATCCTAACAAAAAGGATATTTTATTGTAATGCGCAGAATAAATTGTCATGCTCACAGTACCCTAGCGTTATACTAGATACGAAGGTCAATTTTCGAACTTCGCATCGTGCCATCCCGCTCACGCTTATAGCTTTTTATAGAAAAGTAAGAGGGACAGCACGATACGAACTCCCAAATTGTTATATTAGCTATTAATTTTAGCATAGTCATATTAAAATTTGCCCCCTGTTTCACCATTCACTTATAAAAGTCCAGGCGGCATATTTTTTCCGTGGAACACGAATGAACGTGCGTCGCCGCGCGCTTGTGACAACCTACTGAAATTTCGATCTTAGCAGATCGTCACCGCGGTAGGTAAATATCGCGCGTAAGTACATGGCATGCAAGAGGCCTGGTTTAGGTACATAGGTATAATACGCCACGAGCAAAAGCACAGAATAAGTAATAGTACTAACGTACAGAAGGATCACTCTCGAACAAAAGTCAACTTTAGGTATAAAAACTTGTCTATTCTTACTGCTTGCATGCGAAATTGAAACTTATCGTGTGATCCGAGCGTTCATATTCCGTTGGGCATCGCTGATCCTAAACCAAGGGCACAGGGTTCCGACTCGCCGATGTTTGGTAGGTATAAAAATCAAGAAAGATAACAGTGTGTATTAATTCAGTAAACCACCTTTAGTAAGTAAGTAAGTTATTTATAAGATCGTTTAGAAACCATTGTTTGTTGCAAAAATCACAAAAAAAAAGATTCTTAATTACGCGCGACGCGGCTAGCGTGCGAAATGGAGGCCAATTGACAACCTACTGCCATACTCCGCCCGGGGGGAGCGCCGGCTGAACATACCTAAACTGCGGAGTGAACCCCCCCCTGGCAAAAGTCAGTTTGTCAACTTTGTAGACGGTAATCTACTAAGTATATAAAAATCTCGTGTCACGGTGTTTGTTATCGAACTCCTCCGAAACGGCTCGACTGATTTTTAGAAACTTTTTCTCTATATTCGGTAGGGGCTACTATTCTTCGCGGATGGGGTTGCGAGCAAAAACTAGTAAAGTAATATATCTGCCCCGATGCGAGAATCTAACCCGGGACCCCATGCTTCATAGTCAGGTTCTCTAACCACTAGGCCATTTGGTCGTCAAAGTGGCAAGTGGCTCATCAGTTAAAATCCGTGATCGTTCGTGTACTACAACACAAGCATAGTGTACCTGGCACATGAGCGGGCCGCCGGAGTCCCCGAGGCAGGCGTCGCGGCCGCCGCGCTCGAAGCCCGCGCAGAACATGTCCTCGGTGACGCGGTACAGCGGCAGCGCGGCCGTGCGCCGGCGGCACTCCGCCGTCGAGATCACCGGCAGCTCTACTTCTTGCAACGTGTCCGCTGAAACGACACACCACCATTTTTTAATGATTTACGGAACCTCAATTACATTCATCATTATCTCAGCTTATTATATACGTCCCACTGTTGCGTCAGAATGGGTCTACTTTCGTTTGGCAAATTACGTTTCCCAAACTGATTCATTTGGCAAATGTTTCATTTCCCAAATGTTTATTTTTTCTGAAACTGTAAACTATTCAGGATATATTTCAGGACTATTTTGTAGGTTAGGTTAGGGTTGTTTTATAACAAACCTGAAAAGTTTACAGTTTCAGAAAAAATAAACATTTGGGAAATGAAACATTTGTCAAGTGAATCAGTTTGGGAAACGTATTTTGCGAAACATTAGTAAACCGCCATCTAGTCATCAAATAGAAAACTAACTACTGCATCGCACTATCGAAGTTTCCCAACTCGGGTGCATAAATACAACTTTCAACTTTCTTCCATCTGGAGAGAGATCTCTCTTTTGCAGCTGACCGTACTACTGTTTGGGACAAACCAATAAGTAAGAAAACTAAGTATAAGTCCCGCGAAGCTGATAAGAATTCTGAATCTTGAGAAAAATATTGTTGTTCTTTTTATTTAACATAGTTAGTTAAGTTAGTACTATCAGACAGTAAAACAAAATGCGAGGGGTGCCGAGTGGATTATCAAGGGGTTTCAAGTGATATCAGCCTATTCTTCACATCTACTTCGCAAGTAAGCTTCAGTAGTTCGAACATTTCGGAGTTCATAGTATAAGTATTTTATCTCTGGGTGTTTCACGAAAGTTATGAATGAAACACTGAAGCGAAATGACCCCTAGAAAGTAAGTACCTACCTATTCATATTGAGTGTAGTTCGCACAATTGCCGCCATTTTGTTGGCTACCAGAAATCGTTACCATAATCTTTTATCGCTTTACAAGCTAGCGAAAGTATTGTAGAGATTATCTCAAAAATAATCATTTTTGCGCATGAACAGCGGATTAAGTAGGTAACTGATCAATCAATCTTATCGTGGAGCCAGTATCAGTATCACATTGCGAGTTCAGAACAAAAACATGCAAAAAGAGTCGTGGCCCATGAGGGGATCGAACCCGCGACCTTCGCGTTATTAGCACGACGCTCTAACCAACTGAGCTAATGGGCCGATGTTTCACATGTTGAAATTTCAATATCAAATCGTATAAATGCAAAATGAGAGTTGTCGAAAGAATGCGCAATTTGAACGTGATCTGATCGATCTTATTCTAAAAACTCTGCCTCAGACTAGTATAAAATATTCGCAGGTAGATATTCTTATTCTTTGTCAGAAAAACTTGGTGTGTTGCCAAAAATAAAAAAATAATGAAGAATGTAAGAAGGAATGTTTTGGGCTTTACGCGGGCTCAGATTAGCTTGGAAATTTTACAAAAAACCATAGAATTACTTGGAAAAGTTCATGGTTAAAAATGTTGTTACCTACACTTAATTCCAAAAACTTATAGAGTCTCTGTTAGCGAGACCCTCAGCCATAGCAAAGTAGTCTGTTGATATTATAGCTTTTAAAATTAGGCATTTATAGATTCACTCACTCACTCAGGAATAAGTACGTGCCTCTCTACATTACATGAATGTGATAAAAGACTGTATACCTATATATATACTTAAAACAGTTTGTGTGCCTAATGCGAACATATCTTGTACCTACTCGAGCATGAGCTCTAGGTTGGTACTAATACATTGTATTCGATAATTTTAGAGGAGGGGCGCACCCTTCGTTAGTGAATAGATCTATCCCAGGGCATTCTCATTTTAAATTGTAGGGTCGGTTCCCTAACTTAAGTATCCACTTTTCCATACTAACTGCATAGAAAAGTGGATACTTATGTTAGGGAACCGACTGTTACATTCACTTTCTTTTTTTACGAAAAAATTTTGAAGTTTTCTTAATGAAAATCAAGAGCGCTATTTTTTTTTTTTTTTTATGGTATAGGGGGCAAACGAGCAGACGGATCGCCTGAAGGTAAACGATTACCGTCGCCCATGGACACCTGCGACACCAGAAGAGTCACAAGTGCATTGCCGGCCTTTTAGGTAGGAGTACGCTCTTTTTTTGAAAGCTTGAAGGTCATATCGGTCCGGGAATACCGCAGCAGGAACCTCATTCCAGAGCTTTGCTGTGCGAGGCAGGAAATTTCTGGAAAAACGCACAGTAGAAGACAACCGACCATCCAGATGGTGAGGATGGAAGTGTTGTCGCGTAGGGCGGTGGCGGAAGGATGCGGCAGGGATCAACCCGAATAACTCCTCGGAGCACTCTCCGTTGTACATGCGATAGAAGATGCACAGTGAAGCTACATCTCTACGCAGCGCCAAGGAATCCAGCCCATCAGAAGTTCGTTGGCAGCCGACTATTCGAGTCGCTCTCCGTTGTATGCGATCCAGAGGGAGAAGCTGGTACCGGGGAGCCCCCGCCCACAGATGAGAGCAGTATTCCATATGCGGGCGAACCTGCGCCTTATAAAGCTGAAGGCGGTGGGCTGGAGTGAAATACCGTCTCGATCTGTTGAGCACGCCGAGCTTCTTCGAGGCTAATTTAGCCTTACTCTCCAAGTGGTCGCGGAACTGGACTTCACTCGAGATGTCAATACCAAGGATTCCGATACTGGCTGTGGTAGCAAGAGGAGTGCCTTCGAAAAGAGGTGACGCGACAAACGCAGACTTTTTTGCGGTAAACGCGCAAGCCTGTGTCTTAGTGGGGTTAAAACGGACTAAATTAAGTCGACCCCATTCTGAAACTTCTTTTAGGGAAGTCTCAATTTCAGACACAAGTTTATTTCGGCACTCTATAACGTTTTCCCGAGAAATACCGGCGCGGCCGGTGTAAGAGGCATCAACCGTACTATCATCCGCATAACAGTGAATGCCGCCGGAGGGCAGCATATCATTGGAATGCAGAAGGAAGAGCGTAGGCGATAGCACACAGCCTTGAGGGACACCAGCATTCACAGACATGGAATCAGAGCATGCACCGTCAACTACAACCTTTATGCTTCTGTCCGTTAGGAAGCTGCTGATCCATCCGCATAATTTCTCAGGAAGCCCAAAGGACGGAAGTTTTGAGAGGAGCGCTTTGTGCCAAACCCGATCGAAGGCTTTCGCCACATCTAAACTAACAGCCAATGCTTCACCCTTTGTCTCAATCGCCTGTGCCCAACGATGTGTCAGGTAAACCAGTAGATCGCCGGGCGAGCGGCCGCTACGGAAACCATATTGACGGTCACTGAGCAATTGTCGATCCTCAAGGTATCGAAGGAGCTGGCGGTTGATAACGGACTCCATTATCTTTGAGAACAGGGGAGTTATGGCTATTGGCCTATAGGTAGATGGATTAGAGCGGTCACCTTTTTTAGGGATCGGGTGGACCAGAGCAGACTTCCATGAGAACGGGACAACGCCAGAAGAGTAGGAGAGCCGAAAAAGACGCGTTAAAACCGGAGCCAACTCAGGAGCGCACATCTTCAACACTATTTCAACGCTATTTTATTCAACGCTATTGTTTTTGATGCTAAAAAATGCCCCTAAATTTCCGTATTTTTAAAATATAATTATATGTACATATAAAATTTATACACTACATATACTTAATACAAAATCAATGGAAAAATGTCAAAAGGCCGAACCACCTCACACTTCAAAATCCATCGAGCCATACATAAAATACATATGCTCAAAAACCTAATCGTCCTTCGACAGTCGGATAAAAACAGTAGCGAACTCACGGAAGACACGGTCATGTTCTGTGAGCTGGCCCCACCCGACGACGGTGCAGTACGTCCCGGCTGGCGGCGGCGCGCGCGGCGGCGGCAGGCAGGCGGGGCGCAGGCGCGCGTGCAGCGGCGCCGCGTCGATGCGCAGCAGCGCGATGTCGTTGCGGAAGCCGCGCGCCGCGTAGCGCGGGTGCGGCACCACGCCGCGCACGCGCGCTAGGTGCTCGCCCGGGCCCACAGCCGCCGCGCCGCGACGCAGCGCGCCCAGACGCGCCACCCAGTGCGCGTCCGCCGCTCTGGGGATAACACACGACGTTAGTACGTGTGGTTGACGTGACCCGGTACAGTATGGCTAAACTGTTGCCGCAGCGAACGTGAACATAGCTTCCCTCACCTGTACCACTACCATGAGTTTACAATGACCGTACTCGATAGCGACTGCGTAAATGATTTGTAGGGAGACTCCATACAAATCATTTACGCAGTCGCTATCGAGTACCGTCACTGTAAACTCATGGTAGTGGTACTGTACGCAAAATCTATGCCAGTGATACCCAAAGTACTTACTTACATGAACGTTTTCAAAAAAAATTGTACCTAACTACATAGGTTAAAGGCTTAATGGAAACAAAATCACGATCGCGTCCTTTGTGTAAAGAAAGTTAGTCATACAAACTGTATTAATAATTTTTTTTTGAAAACGACTCCGATGTTGATCACCAAGGGGCGACGACTATCGGTAAGGGAACTGCGTAAGCGAAAAAACCGGTCAAGCCACATAATATTTTGACCAAGGTTTAGAGTTTATGGAGTTAGGGCTTGTACTTAGAATTAAAAGCTTGGCTCTACATGGCATCTGTAACTTTTTGACAATGCGAGATGGTCTCGTCTTGGCAACATTTTACATGAAAATGTGTTTGATGGGTCACTTTGTTTGTATAGAATATGGATACGGTACTACTAGGTACATAAAAGAGGAGCTTAACTGTATACTCACTGGTAGAAGCAGTGGCTCGCGGAGAGCAGCCAGGTGGGCGCGACGAGCGTGGCGCCGCACTGGAAGTCCCCGTCGCGGTAGAGCGCCGCCTGCCAGGGCCACGCGCCCGCCGCCGCGCCGTCGCCGCCCACCACCCTGCTCCAGCGCACGCGATTACTACACCCGCGCATCGTTAAACCCGCCGTGCGCCGTCCCCGACATAAACATCGCAGCAGTCACGGTGCTCAAAAAATATCTGAACATACGCGAATAGCCGGGTTTCTACTGAGCGAGCCGCCTCGCGAGGCAGCCATTTTCGGTACGATTTTGAGCTTTGTATAGAAAAAAATCATGTCTCATGCGCTTGCCTCGCGAAGCGGCTCGCTCAGTGGAGTCCCGGCTATTGACAATACGGTCGTGTTCAGATATTTTTGGCCACCTTGAAGGCCGGCGCAGACCAGTTGCGTATGCGTGTCATGTCATGTCACGCACATGCACCAGTTGCAATAAATTAAACTGTAAAGATGGCGCACCAGATGCATGCACATGGTATGCCATCTTTCTTTCAGTTTCATTCATAACAACTAGTGCGTGACACGCACACGCATCTGGTCTGCGCCGGCCTTGAATGCTCCGATGTTTATGATGGCGATATTACGTGGGTTTTCAGATATTTTTGAGCACCTTGACTGCTCCGATATTTATGATGCCAACTGTATACAATGGCCGGGATCGAGGCTAGTTTTTCAAACCACTATAGCAACCTAGGCAGCTAAAAATACTGTCTTGGCTTATTACTGTCCTCGCTTGGACACATGTTAGCTGTTTACACGATGCCAGTAATTTTAAAATTCGTATATCACATAAGCCAATCAGTACCATTGCAGTGACAGCAGAGATGGGCATTACTCGAATAAACAATAAAGTACCTGGGCGACCGAGCTCCGCTCGGGCTGAAACTCGGTACCAAGCGTTTTCCCAGAGATAAGACCAAGCTAGATCAATTTTTCATCCCCGAAAACCCCCACATACCAAATTTCATCGAAATCGTTGGAGCAGTTTCTGAGATTCTGATTATATATATAAGTATATACAAGAATTGCTCGTTTAAAGGTTAGGTTGGATAAGATAGATAGTTCACGATTTATTAATTTGCGAATAAATTTACTCGCGACTACGAAAATTTTTTCAATCTTTTCAATTTTGACTTAAGAATTCGTATAATGAAAAATGTGCGTTACCTGGGTTGTTGTGCGTCGGCATGCGGGCGCACGCCGCACTCGAGGTCCCGGCAGCGCAGGCGCAGCGCGCGGCGGCGCGCGCACTTGGCGCGGCGGAACGAGAGCCGCGCGTCCGCCGCGCGCGCCGCGTCGTGCCACACCTCCCAGTAGCCCGCCGCGCTGCCCCCCCGTCCCTCGCGCGCCTCGCGCGCCCAGCCCACGCTCCTAGACACACCACGTATTAACAATCATCATCATCTCTTGCCCATACAAAGTGTTATGTGTACAATCATTGGATTCAGTCGTTCAACAAGTTTGGTTTGAAGTATCTTTTTGTATTTTTTTATTTTTTCAACTTCAATTTTTTTACTTTAACGGTCATCCCGTGAAATCCATATATTTCATACTAAATTCAAACTGAAACATAGATGCACAGAAAAAACCCCAGAAAAAAGACCAATGCAGGGAATCGAACCCAGGTCCTCGGCATTCCGTGCCGCGTGCTTACCCCTACACCACCACTGGTCAGGAGTTTACACGCAAATTTTTCCTATGCATCATACATTCTAGCCTTCCATCATCACTTATGCAGTGATACAGCGCAATCTATGTTCAGTTCTCATCGAGAAATATCAACACACCTTCGGAACTAACCGCTCACCCGGACAAGAGATTCCGCTACAAGGCCATACTTTTAACAAGTTTGGTTTCAAGTATACACCACCAGTGACCAGTGGTGGTGTAGGGGTAAGCACACGACACGGAATGCCGAGGACCTGGGTTCGATTCCCAGCATTGGTCTTTTTTCTGGGGTTTTTTCTGTGCATCTATGTTTCAGTCGTTCAATCGAAATACCGGCATTGTACCAAATTCCGATTGAGCTTTCCAGAAATCACATCGTAAATTTCATTCCCGTTCAGTGACAATCACTCTTGTAATTTTATTCGTCTGGACTTAACGGTTAAGATTTAGGGGTTTTTATTAAATTATTCCGTGGGAATATCGCGATAAAAACTGCAAAAAAAGCAGCCTATGTGTGTAGCAGACGCTCAGCTACATACGAAATTTCGTCCCACCCAAGTCGTCCAGCCGTTTTAACATACACACATACTCTCAAACAACATTAGTCAGAAAACATGCTCATTGTATTAATTACAAAGTGTCAGTAACAAGATCCTGAAGCAGTATTGTCTAAAGCGCGAACGCTCGCGATCGCATTCACCAGTATGCGAATTCGCCATGCGATTATATGAGGTATTTGGAGATTGTATGAAGTTTGCCATGGTATGTGTGATAGAAAGAAGTGGTGAGATAAGACTATAAATATTATCGTGATACTATTATTGACTCCATTAACTCAAAATAGCCCACCTTTTTATTTTAGACCTTACAGAAACTCAATTAAATCTATATTAGGATGGTGGATTGTTTTGAGTTAAAGTGTGAGTGCCAAAGTAATTGTGATTCCCCGCGGGTTAGGCAATATGGCCTGTCTTGTGTAGAGCGAAGAACTCACTGGAACGTCATGGCCTTGCAAACGGCGCGGCCGAGGTCAGGCAGCTGCAGCGAGCTCCCGGCCTGCGCCACCACGTCCGCGAAGCTCTCCACGCACAGCCGGCCCCACACGCCGCGCTTGCGCACCATCACGAACCCTGCCACCACATCTTAAGGTTAAAGGGAGACCTTATTTTCAGAAGATTTCACACTAATCCAAATCCAATTGGGGTTGCCAGATGGCTGGGATTTGGCGGGATACTTCCGAATTTTGTATAGCTTCCCAACTCCCGATAGAAAGAAGTAACTTCTTGTAAGTTATGCCACAGATGTCCGTGATGCTGTGTTTAATGGAACCAAGGATATGGAACTAAATAAAAATAGGCGGCATCATAGATCATTATCACTATCATCATTTTAGCCGAAAGACGTCCACTGCTAGATATAGATAGGCCTCCCCCAAGGTACGCCATCCGCATCTATCCCATTCCCATTAATCCTATCCCATTCCTGTAATCTTAACATTATTTTCCCCTCAAAAATTTATTTGAATGGTGTCCATTGGATGTTCCGCTGATTAACCAGGTCTTCCATCCATTTTGTTGGAGGCCTGAATACTTACACTGTGTCTTTCGGTTCGTGGACGCCGTTCGAAAAAGTTTTGGCCCCATCGGACACCAGTTCTACAAACGGTGTGCCCTGCCCACTCCCACTTGAGTCTGGCAATTCTTCGATAGTAAGTAGAACTTAACAGAGAGTGGTGACACGGGGGGATAGGTATAGTATATGTACATAGTATTATATCATCTTTGCTAATAGCACCAAGAAATCGCCAGTTGATCACCTTCCTCGTTGTAGGGCACGACCTCGTTGCTGTCGATCTCGTCGCCGAGCGCGACGCAGCTTTTCTCGTCGTCGCCGAGCGGGCAGTCGGGCGTTCCGTCGCACACGCGCGCCTGTTCCACACACTGGCGTGCGTTCGCGCACACGTACTGTCCCGGGGAACACCACTCTGCAAACGGATCCACATTAATTCCACTTGTGCTCTGATAGTTTATTACGGACTTCAAAAAAAGGAGGAGGTTTTAGAAGGAGTGGTAGAAGATAATATGTGGGTAAGGAAGATGATTAAGTAGATCCACTCTTGCTGGCTCGTGCTGAGGCACCGACTTTATACAGATTAGTAGAAAGTTATTTTGTTGGTTTCTTGTAGTCAGTTCAATTTTTAGGTAGGATAAAAGTTACTTACTCGTATATATTATTAAAGACAACCACCTAACTATCTGCATCCTTTACTTACTTAACATCAAAACGCGAAAGATTAAGGGCCTCTCCGTAGAAGGACTGGTTAGAGTAATCGAGACCAAACGGTACGAGAGCAGTCGTGTTGCAGTTGGAGACTGGAGTCGACTTCAACCCGAATGCTCTGAATTTTGTATTGAAGCTGCAGATTACTCAAAAGTTTCAAGCGGTCGAACGCTTGAAGCTGTTGGCATTGACTGGTCTAAGCAGTCCGTCTATGGAGGCCCTAACAAACGAACAATTTCATTACATTAGGTTACCTATTATATTAAAGGATCGGACCGCGCAGGCAGGACACAGAACACATCTAGTGTGACAATTAATTGAAATTAATAGTTCATCTTACTTTAGAAGTAATAAAATAGTGTAATTTAAACCACTGTCTACAGCCATATTTTATCACGAGGACTATAAATTATGTTCCTCAGTGTCTCCCTGAACGTGTTAGCGGACCGTCCGTTGGACACGGTGTCCATTGGACGCTCCACTGGTTAAGATGATACTTCTAAATAGCTTGATGTAAGTTAGTTACCGCACTGATTCTCGTCGGAGTAGTCCCAGCAGTCGACGACGCCGTCGCAGATCTTGGCAGCGGCCTGGGCGGCGCGCAGCCGGTCGGCGCACGAGCAGCCGCGTTCGTCCTCGCCGCCCGCGCACTCCAGCAGGCGGTTGCAGCGCGACGTCAGCGGCACGCACGCGCCGTCCTCGCAGCGGAACGACGTCGCGTTGTTGCACTCGTCTACACATTAAATGTATTGATGTACATATTGTTAACATTCTCTATTCTGACTTAACTAAATTACTTTGGTACTCTTTATCAATCCCTTACTAAATTCTTCTCTCATCCATTCAAAGGTTAACTGGTAGAGGGGTATTTTCATTTTAAAGTACGCAATTTATAAGGTGTACATGTGGTCACAGTTGCTAACCATCTTGAAAGGGTACGTATAATTTGAAAAGATGATTATACGTTCGCAAAAAAATGTATTCGCGAAAAAATGAATGCGCTGATCTTTAAGTATTCAAGTATTTTGGATGATGGAAAGAGTTATAAATTAATTATTTTTATCATTACATTATGTATCATCCATCTCGTCATCATCTCGGCCTATATACGTCCCCCTGCAGGGTACAGGCCTCTTCTCAGAAACATAGGGTTTGGACCACAATTCCCACGTGGGCCCAGTTTGGACGAGGATGTTATTTTTCTATACGTCTTTACAAAATGTTTAATGCGGTTTCATTTTTTCAAATTATTAAACTAGAACAAACTTATCATTATTTATCAATGACGTTATCTTTGTTTAAGTAGTTTATCTGACTCTTAGCGACAAAGAGTGGTGAGCAATCATAATCACTATTGGATTACTGACCCACTGAGTAAACCGATTTCTAATGAGAACAAAACAGAGAGACTATATAGGTACAAATAAATTCTTTAAGTTGTGTACAAAGCAGAAATGTAAAGTATAGCTATGCATCAAACGATGCTCAATTCTAACGGGATCTTATCGGCTTACATCTCCAATTAATCTTTATTGTTACAATAAATATAGATAAGAATTCTGTTTCTATTGTGTACTCCAATCGTACCATATAGTTAGGTAGAAACACAAGATTTTAATTAAAAAGATAGAAAGCATTAAAATAGCTACTTGGTTATAACAGTAAATGCATATTGTAATCTTTATAAATACTTTTAAATATATGTTTTATGCCTTAGTACTTAACTTATTCAATGAACGTTCCCTTTAGTTAGCATTTTTATTGCTATCTGATGATGTGCGGCGGTCAGGCTTTACAATGGGAACACAAAGGCTTTGTTCACAATAATAGTTCATAATTGCTTACTTTGGGATTATAATTTATAGTATTCCGTCCCAGTTTAAAATAATTTTCCAACTAATAATTAAAGGAAACACAAAAATAATTTTCTTCGATTGAATCGGTGTAATACTTAAACTAGAAAAACAGGAAAAAGATGGAAAATATCAAGTAGCTGTGTTTTTCCAAGATTAGGCTCAGCGGAGCGAGAAAGAGGGAGAGAGAGCCAACTTTAAGCGGAGTAAGTAAACACTAATAAGAATTTCATCAGTTATGTCATGAATGTCATGCATGATAGACTTTGAACTCTTTCTATGTAATAAGTTAATAACTTTAATTTCAATATTAGATGAAAAAAACTCGCCTGTATAATTCCCGTTTCCATGGGAATTCCGGGAAAATATACTTATATCCTATGTCACTCGCGGAACTGAGACGAATCTAATGATTCTAATGACATCTCACACTTCAAAATCCATTGAGCCGCTTAGGCTGCAGGGCGTGCCAAATAATGATACATATACATACCTACATACATAAATACATACGCTCGAAAACATCCTCCTTCGACAGTCGGGTGAAAAACGCTAAAATTAAAATTATGTCCTATTTCCGTTTAGTGTTTGCTCTACATTTTATTCATTAAAAGAGATCATAAAATGACTTACCTGTTTCAATAATATCCTTTGTGGTATCCTTTTCCTTAGGTTTCTCGAAATAGAGCTTGTTAAAGTTTTTTTCAGTGTTTAGTTTATCGATTGTTCCTAGATCTTGCTTGGAAGGTGGCGCTTTATTGAAAGATTTAGTTAAAATTTTAAATCCAGCTTGGTTTAAAGTGTAACTGGATGGTATGGCTTTCGTAGAGATTACTCCCCCTCCTGGGGTGCGAAATAAAGTGTTATTCTGTGAATCTGATATTGTGGCCAGGTTTGCAAGTTGTTTCAACTTGTCTATAGTGAGAGTACTCGTTTGACTACTAGGTATTTCCAAAACAACATCCGGCTCTAAAGCTAGTTCGTAAGCAGGAAGGTCGAGAGTTTTATTAGCCTGCTTACTACTGACACTGCCAGTCACATGATATGAGACTCTGTATGTCCCCTCAGGAACTTGAATTGTATTATCGTTCTTACTTTCACCAGAACCATTTAATTCATCACTAGTTTTAGGTAATCTGTTACTGCTAGTAATGACGTCAGGGGTATTTGCCAATGTCATACTGTCACTGGCATTAGATAGAAAAAACATTTTTTTGGTAACGTTCGCGCTATCTTTCACCATCGGTAAAATTTTGGGTGTTACATAATCTTTTTCCTCGTTTGTTACAGTTATTTTTGTAGTTTTCTCAATTATTGTTTGAGATCGTATATTACTGGCAAAAAAACTACTTTCATTATTATCGGCTGCTGGTGTGTCGACTCTAATTAGCGGCCGAGGTCGCAAGGGCCTGTTTACGCCGAGATTTGACTTAGCTGGTAATAGTGTTATAACTTTTTCGGTTGTTACCTCTATCTCGTCTTCAGGCACAAGTTCAACTGATCCTGTCATTTTGTTATGATTTTGTCGGTCCTCATTTTCAGATTCATCGAATTCTCGTAGTATAGGTTTTTCTGTAGTGCTACTTTGTGTATATCTTTTAATTATTTCCGTCAAATTTTTTAAAATAGATACTTTTCCCGGAAATTTAGGGGTCGTATTTGGGAAAACAGCATCATTCTTTGTAATAATTGCTTGTAATGTGTCATTGTAGTACTTTTCCGGTGAGTGTTTATTGAATGTACCATTTTCATTAGTTGAAGTATTTACCAGCTCCCACGTGTGATGAGGTGCCTCTGTACTGGGTATAATTGATACTTTGTTATTGGGTCTTCTTGTTGTATTTTCCTTCTCTTCGTGTATGTCTATAACTTTCGTGGTATTGCTAGAATTAATTTCCTTAGCAGTAGTGGTTGAAACAGTACTAGTTGTTATCGAAGTCATGTCAGTACTATCTTGCTGTTTCTTAAGAATGGACGCACCTTCTATTGATACTTTCTCAGTGCTGTTATCGTTTTGCTCAAATTGTACAACATTTAATGTTACAGATGTTGTTTTGTCCTTAGGAGGTCTTTCTACCGGTTTGCCATCGTCTTCATCGTCTTCGTTGGTTTCCTGAGATTGCACCACGGCACTAATTTTATCAACGGGAATTGGGTGTGGTTTTGGAAAACTAGATCCTAACGTTTCCATGTCCTTCAATGGTGGTGCGTATGTTGGAAGAGTAAAACTTGTGTAGACTGGACCTGTACCTGGTACATAGACATCTGCAGCTAAGTTGGGGTCAACGTTCAATAGTCCTGGTGGCCTGTACGTTACTTTTTCTCTATTTTTAACAGGGGGTATTGGAGTTAAAAAACTTTCTAAAACAGATGTATCTTCAACAACTTCTGCGATTCCGATTCTATCTTCAGCGTTTTGTTCTATGGGGTCGATGGGTTGTTCCTCAGCAACTACTGGGATGTTGCTTGTTGACTCGTAATATGGTCTAGTTATAGGGCGCCACGGCTCATTATCAATAACGTGTGGAACTGTAAAGAGTGTATCGATTTTAGGTATATCTTTGTAATGATTTTCATTTGTAAGAAGATCTAGCAATATTTGCGAAACGTTATTCGGATTTAATTCGGACGTGGTTGAAGGAAATTCTGTTGTTGGGCTTGTTGCAGGCGCGTTAGTAATTCTTACGGGATCTCTTTTAGGTGTGGGTTCTGTTTTTGATTTCACGTTAAGAGTAGAAGTGATTGTAAATGGTTTAGTCTTTGGTGTCGTAGTAAAAATTCGTCTCGTTGTGGATGGTCTGAACGTTGATGGTCTAAACGTGGATGGTCTTATTGTGGGTGCTTTGGTTATAGGTGCTTTCGTCGTGGTTGACGTCGTGGTAGTTTTCGTTGCAGGCACAGGTTTGAGATTTACTTTTTCGTCATGCCTGGGTGGACTAGAATTTTGTTTATTCTCAGTAATATCAGCTTCAGTCTTTGTGATTTGAAAGCTTCCTTGAACTACGGGCAAATTTTCCATATCAATATCCGGTTCGTCGGGATCCCTTTTCTTATTCGACTGATTTGGTTTGACAGTGGTTTTACGTACAACGCCTACTCTGCTTTGAAGGGTCTTATCCTTACTGCTCGGTGGCGGAGCCGCTTTCGGACTATTCGTAGCCATGCTATCGTTCAACGCTTCTTTGACGTAAGATTCGGAATGATACGTATGTGTGAGATCCCTTTTTATTACTATACTAGACGTGTCTATTTTTATTTGCCCAAAAGATGGGTGTTTTGAATTTATATCTTGAATCAAGATATTTTTCAACGTGTCTTCCAAGTTTGATACGGAACTGAAAAAAAATCAATTTAAATTATTATCTTAAAGTTTTCTGTTGTGATATTGATTGACGTGAGTTAGAAGTAGGTACCTAGGTATTTTTCTTCTATCCAGATAAAGTCTGAAATATACGTCGAGACGGCGGTCTCCGAAGCCCGTGACGAGGGCGCCGGCGAAGGCCTGCCGCAGGGGCGAGGGCGCCGCGAGCGCCTGCCGCAGCGCCGCCGCGTAGCGTCGCTGGCGCTCGCGATAGGACGGGCTGCCCGGCACGCCGCCGTACACGTCCCCGCGTGTTACACGCAGCGTACCCTCAAATGACATTATAGCTGTAAAAAAAAGGGACCAACTTCTTATAATGACACAAAAGGCCAGAAGGCTTTGTCTAACACGCAGGCACTTGCTATCGCATTAATCCATCACCTTTTTCTGTCACCATCTTAAGCAGTTTGACAGAAAGAAATAGTGAATGCGATAGCAAGCGCTTGCGCGTTCGACAATAAGCGTCCTAGATTTTAACATAAATCAAAACAAATTCTTATATTTAATCACGAGCCGATAGTGATAATTATAATGCTCACGTTCTCCATTGTCGGGTCTTAAAGCTCCCATGTAGAACGCCAAGGCTGCCACTGCTAACACCGCGACGGCTGCCAGCAGCGCGCCCCCGACCAGCGCCGCCGAGCACAGCTTGCCGCCGCTCCGGGTGCCGCTTGAACCGCTGCCTATGCCGCGCGCGTACCCTCCGCCCGCGAACCGGTATTCACTCTGTAGACAAATTATTGTTATTTGCTTTTGAATTTAAGGTCAGATCCCGATCTCTATCCCCCGGGAAAGTCCAAAAATCCCTTTTTAAGTACTGCACCTCAATGATCCTAAAGGAATGGTTACTGAGATATGACCCTATTGAATTGAATATGTAAGTACGTTTTTTTGTTATCCCGCGGGGTTTTTAAATTACTTTTTATTTTTATAACCATGTGGTTATAAACCATGTGGTGTGGTGGTTATGTACCTAACTTGCGTGCCAAATTTAATTCAATTTAATTTAATTTTTTAGCAGATACTTAAAGCTATCTGTGTGTCAATTTGGCACTGCCAAATTTCAGCACAATCCGTTTAGTGGTTTGAGCTGTGCGTTGATATATCAGTCAATCACCTTTGCCTTTTATATAGTTACGTACATAGATAGGGTTGCGTTTGAGCACAATCACGCCTGATGGAAAACGAAACTGAGGACTATTATAGTATGCTTCTAGTATTCTAGTATCCTAGCGCCATCTAGTCATCAAATGAGAAACTAACTACTATAACGTGCAACGTACTATCGAAGTTTCTCAACTCGGCTGCTTAATATACAGCTTCCAAACTTCATCCTTCGGACTTCGATCACCAGGCATAACTCTGCCTGGAGAGAGATTGGGGCCTATTCCCACATGCTCGCTCATTCACCCTAGACTTGAAAATGGCTAGATTGTAGAGTTCAAGGAACACAGATGCAGGCAGGGAATTCCACTTAGTTTGACGGTTGATGAAGGAAGACCAAAAACGCTTTGTGCGGATTCTGGGAATACTGACAACATAAGGTTACGTCTGGTTAGAGCAATTTACCAAAATCGTAATTTCCTTGTAGCAAAATTTCCGTTCGCATTTTTTCCCAAATGCTTTTTTTCTCACTATGGTTTTTTATTGAAGCTTATTTTCACAATCGCGTTTTTTCTCAACTTAATCGACACAGAAACAAAGTAGGTTTAGGTTATGTTAAGTTTTCATCGGCCCGAAGGGCCAAAAGCACACAGAAGAAGGAGCTCCGCGTGATCGGAGCTCCGTCGACACTGTTTCTGTGTCAATTCAAATTGGGAAAAAACGCTATTGTGAAAATAAGCTTCAGTAAAAAAATATGGTGAGAAAAAAAGCATTTAGGAAAATCTGCGAACGGAAATTTTGCTAAAAGGAAATTACAATTTTGGGAAAATGATCTATCCAGTCAAGGTTACTTCAGGACCCCGACTACTTCTGGTCGACCTTTGAAAGAAAAGAGCAGGTGGAATATGGTCGCGCAGTTCCGAAGCACATATACCGAAATTTAGCCTGTAGAATACCGATAATAGATAAGCTACTCTTCTGTGGTGTCGCAGGTTCTGGTGACAAAAATCCACATCACAGACAACGCTGATGCGATGAGCCTCTTCGCTCGCCGTTCCACAGAATCCAAAGCAACCAGCTGATATTTGGCAGAGCCTAGAATGGCAGAGCCGTCCTAAATTATTCTGATTGATTGAATGTCAATACATCGGAAAACAGATAAATTATCACTATCGTTCTAACAAAGGCACTATTTGTTACTACAAAGCAAAGTTTGTAAACTAAGTATCGATGTTAGATGTCCTGAGAACTGCCCGAAGGCAGCGCCGAATAAGTAACATTTTACCTCCCGTCACTTTTCTCGCCGTGACTCGTATATCAACAAAACCAATGAAACACTGTAATTGGCTTGAGAACATATCGATTTGATGAAAATTGCTAGGTTCGTTACGTACATTAAAGACTGTGTATGAAGTACATTTTAAATATGTATCTGTGTAGATCGTCCCATAAAATTAATTCATTCTGAGCGTTGAGCTGATAACGAAGACGGATAAGGCACCAAATATGATGGAAGTGAAAGCAACCTTAGCTATCTGTTAAATTATAACGTATCCTTATTTTTTTATGTGTAGGTTGTACGTCATTTTGAAGATCACGAACAGAATTTTGATGAGGTAAAAATTTTGGCTAATGGTTTTTTGGTCCGAGTAATTATACCGTGGAAGCGGCGGCCATTATAAAAGGGTTCGCATATTTACAAACGCAAGAATGAAGAAAGTCCAACCACTCAGAGAAATGATCCTACAAACAAGGAGCAGTCATTTCGTAAGAAATATGCTTTGTAGAAAAAAAACATGCCATGTGCGTGCAAGTAAGTTGCATCTTTTTCTTACTAAAATGTATTGATTAAATGTTTTTTATTTATTTTTTAAGAAAGCAAAATCATATAAGTACATATTTAGAATCATTCCAAATTAGAAAGGTAGGTTAGTTGTAGTATTTAAAACCGAGCCGGCATGATCCATATTATCAATGTTTGACATTTGTCAACTAAAATCAGTAGGTGGAATGAGATTCTTACATTTTTCTTACAGCTATAGTAACGCCATCAGAGTTGAGGCGAATGATTACACACACAGCAACATAAACTACTGATTGCAAAAAAAGTAGCGAATGAATGAAATGAATGAGTGAATGAAAATGTGAATTATTATGATCTTAAGGTGAAATACCTACGCTACTATGCATATTATAATTTTTCTTTTATCATATAACCTATTTTTGAAATAAAACAATTTGAAACTGATAAGAAATATTCGCAACAAAAAAATCGGTATTTCATAAAAAGCGAAAAATATGCTTATCTGATTAAATAAAATAGATCAAAATATTTTATTTTCTGTTTTGTTTGAACTAAATGTTTTTTCTTAAATAATTCTTAACGAAATAGGTTGAAGAAATTTTTAGTCAATTTTGTAATTCACTGTTGAGTTTGTTGAACTTGCTATCGGTACGAATAAAAAACAAAATCCCACTGTCATTACATGACGTGTTGTTGTGTGCATGACCTCAACTCTGATGGCGTTACGTATACTACATCGCCTACCCTAAAAATTACAATTAGTAGATACTTTTATTATTCTTTAAACCCGCTCTATATTAGGGATCTGGCCGATTATTAAGTAATAAGTATTTTATTTAGGTAATTGATGTCTGAAAAGGCAATATTCCAGCTAGAGGTAGCTAAAGTAAAGAGGATGAGATGAAGAGGGTTGTCACTTGTCAGGTTATCCAAATACCCACCTGGTTCAGTGGAATTACAAATAAACATTTATGAAGGGTATCTTTTGTTCACGAAGTATAAATATTTATTTTCATTGTACTATTAATCATAATATATAATTTTACATAATACTAGTTATTGTCCGTAACTTCGTTTGCAGCTTATGGGAATTTCGGACTTTTCCGGGATAAAAAACAACATGTATACTTACTTATATTAATCAGGGATAGTGTAGCCACATACAGACAAACAAATATCACCTCAACGGCACCACCGTTCACCTTTTGTTATCTGTATATGTTTATAAAAGACAACCGTTACTGACTGACTGATCTATCAACGTACAGATCAAACCACGTTACTGAACGGATTGTGCTGGCACAGAGATACGAGCGACGAAGGCATCCGCTAAGAACGGGTTTTTCGAAATTCCTACGGGATAGGGAATAAACGGGATTTATATGTTCCATTCAGTGTGGCCCTCTTCAAATTTGGCACGCAAGTAGGTAATTATAATAACAGTCAAAATTTCTACAATTTTGTAAATTTCCACGGGATAAGGACAAAACGGGATTTATAATATACTTATTTAATTCAACAGGAACCTATCTCCTTAACTATAATTATTACTCTTCATATTCGGTACAAATGAAAGTGATCATAACAGCAAACAATCGATTACACGATTTTTGGAAATTCCCACTGGATAAAGAAACAATGATATTATATATTAGCTAAATGATATCGATGATTATGACAGTGGATTTTAGGATTTTTACTTTATATAACGAGAAAGATAAAAATAAAATGAAATGAAGTGGTTGTTTATTTGCAAGGACCGCAAATTTTCAATTCTGTGCGGACGAAGTCGCGGGAAAATCTAGTATAAATATAATTCAGTGCAAAATATAATAGCCGTGTTGTTTTTCAGTTGTTTTATAAGAACAAACTATGTATATTAGGAATACAAGAGGAGTACAGGAAGTTGACTGTCAACCCTCAGTAACGGGAAGACACTTGATGAAGAAGAATCAGAGATTAAATAAGTAGGCGCTTTTATTATCCACATTTTATTATCTTATCACGAACGGCCAACAGAGTCTACCTTTTGAAGTATCTAGAACCCTAAAAACCATGTACTACAAGTATAGGTAACGCCATCAGAGTTGAGGCTACGCACACAACAGCATGTCATGTCATGTAGTGGCAGCGGGATTTTGACATTTATTCGTACCGATAGCAAGTTCAACCTGTGAATTGCAAAATGTAATCGTAAAAACCAATGAAAATAAAATATGGCTTTCACTCAACTAATTTAATTAATGAAATTTTTCAACAGAAAATTAAGTTCCTACTCTAAGTACCTACCTAATATTTTAAATTTACAAATTAAACTAAATGATACAACTGCATTTAAAGAATTCCCAAAATACGTTTCTGGCCTCATACTACGAAATTCAATTTTCGAACTTCCTGCCGTTCCGTTTACGCAAATAGGATTAAACAGAAGAAAGGGATGACGTGATACGAAGTTGAAAAATCGAATTTTGTAGTGCGTTCCCCTGTTTTTTTTGGCATTTAAATTTGGTGTCGCGGTCAGATAAAAACTCGATTGGATTTCTTTCCGGAAAAATAATGAAGAAGTGAATGGTTATTTGAATAACTACGGAAAATGGCGTTTTCTAGTGAAACAATAGGTCAAAAAACACCCTGTAGTATAAGCAATCCGCACCACAAAACACGTCTACTCAGCTCCGAAATTTTACAGTGAATGTAAAACCTCGCATCTGCACTGTGTGTGATACCTGCAGACGGATAAGTTTTTATACGCAGATAAAATCTTACCGCATCTGCGCTGTGTGTGACACGCTTAACTGGAGTGCTAAAGGAAGCTGGAATTAAAAACTGTCCATCATCAACCGAACAGTCTACCTCTTCATTACCTCAATCATCCACGTTCACGACGCCGAGACTGAAGCGACCAAGATCATCGCCAATAACAAATTTAGATAAGTTTGATAACGACGTCAGAAGAAGATGCATATATGATTTTCATTTAGTACACAAAAAGTTGCCGACGATAAAAAAAATCATGAAGGTTTAAAACGAGACATAAACTTTACAGGATCTGTAACTTCATTAAGAAGAATTGTACGTAAGTTAGGTTTTCGCTGGATTAAATCGCAATCAAACAGACAGTGCCTTATCGAAACTAATGATATTAGATTAAAACGGACGCTATACCTAAACAAATTAGACGAATATAAAAAGCAGAGTCGGCCTATCGTGTATACAGACGAATCCTACATTGATAGCTCGCATTCAACACCAAAGGTTTGAACAGATAACACAAATAAAGGATGTAAAGTGCCCATATCTAAAGGACAACGATGTATTAGTGTGCATGCGTGTACTAAAAATGGTTTTGTCTCGAATGCACTTCTCACATTCAAATCAAGTAACAAAACAGGCGATTATCATGGGTCCATGAACTTTTATAATTACAAAAAATGGGTCTCAGAGAAGCTTTTGCTAAATTTAGAACCAAATTCAGTTTTAGTCATAGACAATGCTTCTTACCACAATGTACAGTATGACCAGTGTCCAACAAAAAATTCAAATAAAGGAGAAATGTTGGATTGGCTAAATAAGCAAAGTATACCATATCCTGAGAAGAACACGAAGCCCATTTTATATGATATTATTAATCTTCATAAGCCGCGACACAAGAAATACGTTCTTGACAAAATGCTGCAAGAACATGGGCACACAGTACTACGTCTGCCACCATACCATCCGGAACTCAACCCCATCGAACTTTGAATAATAAAAGGAAGAGTAGCAGCCAGTAATACTGAGTTCACGTTTAACAGTGTCGTGAGTAAATTAGAAGAAGAAATTGAAGCGCTTAACGAAGAAACTTTTCATAACATTTTTAGAAAAATCCAAGAAAAAGAAGAAAGATACTGCTTAATGGAACCTAAAATTGACGATATATCCGATGACTGTAACCTCATAATTAATGTTAAAGAATCAGATGAAGATATGCCAAGTGACTAGTTTATTTTTATTTTTGTACTGTTTGTTATACCTATTAAAAAAAAAAACAATAAATTAAACAGAACATAATTTTTATAGGTGGAATAAATAAACTCAAATAATTATTTTTGAGTTCGCTTTGCCCAGTTTTTTTTTTAGTAGAAGATAACTTTCCTTTCCTGGAACTGAGAGTTGCCTTAAGTGTTTTTATATATTTACATTTACATTCACTCATTCATTTCATTCATTCACTACTTTTTTTGCAATCAGTACTTTATGTAGCTGTGTGCGTAATCATTCGCCTCAACTCTAATGGCGTTACCTATAGGCATATGGGTATCGAGGGACGCTTTGATCGTAATACTCGCGAACAGTGCATTTTAAATTATTGCTTATTTATTTAGCAAATACGACTGACATCCGCCGTGTAATTGCACCTCTTAAATTGCCAGTTGCGCAATGAGAGCGTTGAACTCCGCGAATTACTCACGTATTTAATTACTTATGAGGAATGTGTATCATACTTAAAAGCTTTTTGAAGTACCTTCTGTAAGTTATTAAGGAGATGAACAGGAATGAAAATGATTTAAATGATAGCTGCCCCCCCTTCCCCTGCCTACCAAAACTGACCCTGACTGAATACTACCGAAATGAGAAAGTATGTGCTAATCCATGTAATAAACTACCTGTGTGCCAAATTTCATCCAAACAATTAACTTTATTGTCTAAATACGCGTACGGGTCGTGGGCAAAAGCAGTAAGCAGTATATTTTGATGACTTACTTATTTTTATACATACGTATACAAACAGTAAAAGTACTGTCAACAAAAAGAGCAGTCAGCAAGAAAAACTTGTTTTTTTTTTAACTAATGAATAAGTATTTGTTTTAAGCTTGTCTCGGAAACGTGCTTGTAAGTAAGTATTTTTAACATATCTCAATCACCATCAACGGATCAAAAGTTCTTATTTTATGTAGACAAATGCACGGAAAACAAGCAGTAATAAAGATAAACCTAATAAAAAAAACAAATAACAATGGAAAAAGATTCACAAAAAAAATAACAAAAATTTAGGTTCCACCGAGATTTGAACTCGGATCGCTGGATTCAGAGTCCAGAGTGCTAACCATTACACCATGGAACCGATACCTATGCCCGCGAATTTAGCGTTTAGACTCTTTATTATTTCGCTTGCTCTATCCAACTGGACAGGAAATGGCAAAAATATACGAGAGCACGAGAGCACTGTTTTCTTCGCGACTGACTTACCACATTCTGAAGGGTTCCTACGAGTAAGATGCTTGAACGTGCCAAGAATAATTGGCATGTTGAGTTGAAGTCTGATGTGCTTATCTACGAAATGCGAAGACATATAGGTTAGGTACTTAATACGAGTACCTACTGAGTAAATTTTACTTCCGTATTCATCCCTTTTCTAATTTTTATTTTTCGCCCGCAAGAATTTTCTGATTTAATTAGTTTGCCTTCGATGTGTATCGTCTGAGAAAATCGACATGTAGGTAGGTACTTATAGTAAGGTACCTAAGTACCTACGTATTCAACATATTGTCTCTAGCTACAGATAAGTAGATTCCTACTACAAACGATGTGATCCCTAGATTCTCTTAATTCTCTAACTTATGAGTTAGTATGGAAATGCTGTAAAATGGTTTTTTTATTACAATCTATATATATAAAAGAAGAAACTGACTGACTGACTGACTGACTGACTGACTGACATATCAACGCACAGCCCAAACCACTGGGCCTAGAGATTCCAAATTTGGCATGTAGGTTCCTTATAAGGTCTAGGGGTGCACTAAGAAAGGATTTTTCAAAATTCACTCCCTAAGGGGGTGAAACGGGGGTCCAAAGTTGGTATGGGGAAACAAGATTAGTTCGACTATTTTATTCGAAACTTGACAGAAGTACTCCGAATAATAAATGAGTAAACACGTGTTTCAGGTTTTTTGAGAATTCAATCCCTAAAAGGGGGGAAAGGGGTAACAAAGTCTGTAAATCAACATGGGTGTTGTTTCTATGGTTTATCGGGTCGCTGGTTATGAAAACAACAACGGTTTTAAAATCCGACGTGGCAGACGTAAAATACTATCTCCCTGGATGGGGTGCGATGGGGTTGAAATATCTAAATAAACTAAATGACTGTTGATATATCAACGCACAGTCCAAACCACTGGACCTAGAGACTTGAAATTTTGCACATAGATACCTTATACAATGTAGGCATCCACTAAGGAAGGATTTTTGGGAATTCCCACGGGAAAGGGAAAAAACGGGATTTATATATTCGATTCCTAGACTCTTCAAATTACTTACTAATTAATTAATTTGATACACAAGTAGGTATTACATTATTTAAAACATTAATTTTTCGTTTTACTGGTCGTAGAAAGCTGAAATTCGGCATGTAGGTCGTTTGGGGAGTGTAGAGGAGCATTGAGAGAGGATTTTCCAAAATTCCCACGGGAACGGGAAAAACGGGATTTTCCGTTTTACTGGTCATAGAAAGCTGAAATTTGGCAAGTGGGTTTCTTGGGGACTGTAGAGCTGGATTGAGAGAGGACTTTCCAAAATTCCCACGGGAACGGGAAAAAACAGGATTTTTCGTTTTACTGGTCGTAGAAAGCTGAAATTCGGCATGTAGGTTGCTTGGAGAGTGAAGAGGAGCATTGAGAGAGGACTTTCCCAAATTCCAACGGTAACGGGAAAAAACGGGATTTTTCGTTTTACTGGTCGTAGAAAGCTGAAATTCGGCATGTAGGCTGTTTGGGGAGTGCAGAGGAGCAATGAGAGGGGACTTTCCGAAATTCCCACGGGAACGGGAAAAACGGGATTTTTCGTTTTACTGGTCATAGAAAGCTGAAATTTGGCAAGTGGGTTCCTTGGGGAGTGTAGGGGAGCATTAAGAAAACATTTCCCGAAATTCTTACGGGAACGGGAACGGGAAAAAACGGGATTTTGCGTTTTACTGGTTGTAGAAAGCTAAAATTTCAAAATTCATAAGTTTATTAAGCCGCAAAAGTAGGCCGCAAAGGGCACTTTAACCGACTTCTAAAAAAGGAGGAGGTTATGCATTCCACTTTATGTATTTTTTTATGTAGGTATGTTCACCGATTTCTCGGTCAATTGTGGACCTGCTTGCTTGCTTGCCTGTATGCTTGCTTGCTTGATATCTTGGTTCTTTGGAATACTCATAGTACACGCGAGCGAAGCCGCGGGCAAAAGCTAGTTGAAACATAAAAATCTTAGTTTTCTGACCATACAGGCTGAGCTGCAAAGTGATTTCTTGAATAACATTGTTTTTTTCCAGATAATACTTATTACGTAAAACGATTATTTTACTATAATATTTCAGATATTCATTCATACCCTAATAATAGTATAGGTAGTGTTAATCTTTGTCCTTTATAGGCTAGGTATGCGTTGCTTATAATACCTTCATGTAGGTACATCGTATTTTAATCTGTAAAAAAACAATCACAATATGTCAACAATTACAATGTCTAATGCCCCATAGAACCGGCCATGCATAAATACATTCGTATTATATGTCTCCGCGTAATGCATAAATGCATTTGTATGTATGTAGGTAAACAGGCATTATTGAAGACGGCCCGCTGACCGTGGGTCGGATCCGCGGTAATGACACGATCCCATGCACGCTCGCGGTATAATCGACTGGTTATCTGCTTAGCACTTGAACCGCCAATTACACGCCCTCTTGCACCACGATGACAGACAGACATCTTATTTTCTTTCTACTAGGTTGGTTGGAAGAGATCCCTTGTTAGGGATAAGTTACCCTTCGTAATTTTACTGTTTACCTTACTTTTAAGTTTATAGGTATGTGCACAAAAAATAAAAAAAAATACTGCTGCTGGTTTTAACGACTTCAGAATTCAAAGACGCCAACGCGAAGTAGTTTTCTTACGCGCAGCAAGATCATTATCATCATCACTGTGCAAGAAAGAACTACTTCAATTAATTTCGTAAACTTAGCCAAAAGTTCTTAAAGAGATATTATCTTGTAATGTGTCATTAAGTAGTAGGTACTTTAGCCCTTAGTAGCCATTATCTGGCCAGAGTCAGTGTCAGCGGCGATAAAACACGCGACGGGCGCCCGTGCAGCTCGCCAACGACCGCTATCATATAAGATGTTTCATGTTTATCTAAGTCTTTTATGGCTCCGAGACCAACAACATTTTGCGACAATTTATTAAGTGCTTGAAATGGCTACACGCCTGAGTAGGTTTTCTAATCCTTATTATTTTTTATAAACTAAATTAAAATAATTGGTATCGAATCAACAAATTTTTTTTAAATCTATAAGCCTCATTCTTGTACATCTTCTAATCCTTTAATATTTACGTGTGTCGTTGTATTTCATGTAAGCGTTCCAGACATGTTATACCTAAGGCAACATCCACCACCCACGTCAAAAACGAATAATGAAATATTAAACGTGATACAAAGTTAATGTTTCTAACTCAGTTAATATTAGAAAATATTAGACATGGCTTAACCCGATTAATTTAATTAGACTTAGGTACTTCATTTGGTCTATAGCACCTACATTGCGATTGAGATTAAATCTCAACAAAGTAAGAACCTAAGAACATATTAAATTTTATCAGGCTAATTTTAAGATTGAGTTAATCCATTATGTTGTCTTGCATTAACTAGGCTAGTAGAAACACTTATTTTGTATCACGTTTTAAATTTCACCGTGTATAATACAAACAATGCAATACCGACACTCACTTATCTATTGCTTTTTTCATTATTACGATTAGATACTCGCAAAAGTCTCAAACGAACACCAAAATGCAGGTCACTTTTGGCACACCTTCCTACGCGCATTAGAGAAATCTGTATGAGTCTCCAATAAAAGTTTAGGCAAAAAAAGAAAAATAGAAAACTGTACAGTCAATTTTTATGTTACATATCCAAGTTTGTTTAGGTACTTAAATTCCGTTCTTTCAAAGATCTTAAATATGAAGAGCGATGCGCTCCCCAAGGAAGCTACCGCCGACATTTTCGCACGTCTCCACTTTATCTAGAAACGGCTTTGAATTCCATTCCACTTGCATAGTATAGTGGTGGAGCTCACTGCTCACTGTGTCAAATGCCTAGGCGTCGAGAATCAATGACGACGACCGACCGATGTCACTGTCAGCACACCTCGTTGCATAAGTAGATGGACGCTTATTTACGCACGCAGCGACCGTGAAATAAGGTAGAACCGTGATGCGATGCATACTTGTAGCAATGAAAGACCTAATTAAATTATAACCTGAACTATGTGGAAAATTTGCAATTGACCATCTGAAGTAAAAGCAGTGGTTTAAGCGCTTTTATAATTTTATACTTAATACCTTCCAAGTAGTACTTAGTTGCAACTTGTGATATAACGTTTAATATACAAGTACCCGGGCGACCGAGCGCCGCTCGGCCTAAAGCTCGTTACCAAGCGTTTTCGTGAGATAAGATCAGGCTAGATCAGTTTATCATCCCCGAAAACCCCCACATACCAAATTTCATCGAAATCGTTGGAGTTGTTTCCGAGATTCTGATTATATCCATTCAGGAAAACCCATTACAGGAAAAGAAAAAAATAACAAACAAAATATCAAGATAAATTGATGAATTGCATAAATACCACAGAATTCTAAAGTGAAAACCAGGGCCCAATTGCATAACAAATTACAAGCTAATACTATAGCTATTTTGTATTGAAATTCACTAAATACTACTCGCTTGTATTTTGTTATGCAATTGGGCCCAGTTAGTGGATTAAGTACTTTTTATTAACCTTAATTGTATATTTGTTTATAAACCATTTAACCTTATTTGTTTTAACAATTAACCTGATTAAAATGATCAACGGATAATTTATACTATACTACCTACTATTAAACATCACGACTGACACATTATATTACCATTAGTATTCTACTCATACATGTATATCTAAGACAAATTGATTACAAGTCTCAAACAGAATCAAGTAATTTGTATGTACCTATAGTAAAACACAGATCGAATGGAGAAGACACAACGCTGATTTTTGACGGAAAGTAAACCAATTTGATTCCTAGGCCACTATAGAACCATGTCAAAATGAATCAATTTGTTTATCTTCTACGACAGTGATTATTGGGTGATGTATGTCATGATGACAAACTCGACCTTTGCGAAAGTGTGTCAACGATCTTGAATAGGAAAGGAGTTTGCTTGTGTATTAGGGGGTTTTCAGAAAAAAATGTACTTACCCGTTTTGCCTTAATTATCCTTAATTTTCCATACAAAATTTATTAGTCAGTTTTGTGACGGTCCATACAACATGTACCTATGGTTAACTGCGTCACAAAACTGACAATTAAAAGAGGGACACTTTTTTACTGCTTAAATCGATAGTACTTGTGATTCTGAGTAGAAATAACCCAAAACTTGTTAAGTTTAAAAAAAAAGTACAAGTAAGTTTTTTCTGAAAATGCCCATTAATAACTTTAATTGTCACTGGCCGTCTATCAAAACTTCTTTTTCATCTCATGTCATAGAGCGAAAACGTTTATAAACTCTTTACGTTTATTGCATGTTTCATTCCATAGACGTAAAGTCGGGATGATTTTTTTTCCTCGTCTGACTTTATAGTATGGGGTATTGTTGGATAAGTCTTTTTAAATCATTACGGGGTTGTGAAGAAGATTTTTCGATACAGTGATTCGTTTGCGAAATATTGAACTTGAAAGTGATTTTTTTTGTTAAAATCGAGCGTCCCCCTCCCTCTAAATGCTAAATCGTTAGTAGGTACACAAATTTTGACAATATTCAGGATGGGAGGAAATATATCTCAAATTAACAAGGAAAACTATAATGGCTAAGTTTGCTTGAGAATTGTTATTATAAATATTGCTTGGTTGTTTAACACGGACAGTATAATTAATAGTAAAATTAAATCAGAATTCAATAAGATTTTCAAGGATTTTTTCGTAACAGCTGCGGAACCATAGGGCCTGGGCGTATCCGTCCAACACACTCTTGACCGGTTTTTAATGATTATTTTTATTTTATTCTTGGTTACGCGAATCTAAATAAAGAACATTCATTTAAAAAAGATTATCAATTATGTGGATAGATCTCAAAAAATACATATAAAAAAAATCATAACTCAGAATGTGTCATTCTCATTAGAATGCTGATACTTAGCATAATTAAGTAATTTACTTATCTATCTATACTTATAAAAAGTAGCGTGACTGACTGACTGATCGACCTACAATGCACAGCTCAAACCACTGAAGCATAAAAATTGTAAATTTGGTAGACACAAGAGAAGGGATTATTCTAAGTTTCTACGAGATAGAGAACTAGCTAATTTTTCATTCTTCCTAACACGGAAACCGGCGATAAAGCTAGGCCTTACTATAAGAGGTGCTTACAAAAAACCAGAGTCCTTAATGTTAGGTCTGATTTCCTGGAAAGCCGACTAGGGCCTTTTTATAGGTAGGTACTGATTAAAAACACCATATATAAAACGTATTGTTCCTACTTGGGATGGAGGTTTTATCGTCGTGTCAAAGGTTTTACGGCCACCAGAAGATTATTCATTTCCGAGACGCCCGCGCGTATAGCCATAAATTTAAAGGAAAAGATTTGCGGCTATTATTTCCTGAACAAATTAAAATGCTTGGAATATCCGATAAAACCCAGAAACCGTGAATTTATGTAAATACTAGACATATATATTTTTATGTGTATTATTTTAAGTATGTACGCCGTCAAGTTACACATGCAGGTATAATGTAGCTAAAACGTTACTTAAAACCCGTAAATATTGTTTGAGTATCATTATATTAATAAAACTAGCTTTTGCCCGCGACTCCGTCCGCGTGGAATTAGTAATTTGGGCAGCTTATTTTTTTTATCAAATTTGCTTTTTCATCAGTTATGGCTCTTCACATTCACCACCGTACTCCCAAGTCAAGCGTGCCTATAGAAGTTTTACTTCAAAAACCCCTGATTTTGAAACATTCTTCCGCTCCGCTCCGCTCCTATTGGTGTTAGCGTGATGATATATAGCCTATAGCCTTCCTCGATAAATGGGCTATCTAACACTGAAAGAATTTTTCAAATCGGAGCCGTAGTTCCTGAGATTAGCGCGTTCAAACAACTAACATACAAACTCTTCAGCTTATTAATTCTTCTAAAAACTGTTCGATATATTTTTAAAATACTTAGACGTATCTTTCTTATTTGTGAACCGATTGAAATGAAACAAACACTAAATGTTAATCCAAGAAAATACCAACATATCAGTGAAAACCGCATCCTTCTAGGTTAAGCCGTTTCTGAGATTAGTGCGCACAAACGCACAGACAAACAGACAAACAGATAAACAGACAAACATACAATAATTCTAAAAATAATTGTTTCGGGTTCTATTGCGCTAATAAATAGCCCTAGTGACAGTTTTTCTCAAATATCTTCAATGTACAGACACCGACTTGTTACAGATTTATTATATGTATGGATATAGATATAGATAGATAGAAGAAGATATGTACTAGGGGCGTTCAATAAAAAGTGAGAATGAGTATGTTATAAACAACTTTTACTAAATGTCATTTTATTTTTCGACATAGTCACCTTTTAGCATAATACACTAAGTATATCTTTTTTCTAAACTTAAAATTCCATTTTTAAAAAAGGTTTCATTTTGAGTACTTAAAAAATCTTGTACTGCAGCGACTACCGCGTCGTCGTCTTCAAATTTCTGGCCTCTCAGGTATTGTTTCAATCTCGGAAATAGGTAGAAATCACTGGGAGCGAGATCTGGTGAATACGGAGGATGCTTAAGGATATCGAACCCAGCATCACGAATTGCAGCCATTGCAACGGCGGACTTGTGTGCCGGGGCATTGTCCTGGTGGAACAGCACAACTTTCGAGAGTTTACCTCGCCGTTTTTCGCGGATCTCATTGCGCAATGTTGCTATTTGTTTGGCGTATAATGTGCCCGTAATAGTGGCTCCATGCTCGAGATACTCAATCATTAATACCCCTTTACCATCCCAAAAAACAGAGCCCATGACCTTACCGGCAGATGGGCTCACCTTGAATTTCTTCGGAGTTGGAGATAATGGCCTTTTCCATGTCATAGACTGCAGTTTCGTTTCTGGGTCGTAATGATGGAGCCATGTTTCGTCCATTGTTATAAATCACGCCAAAAAAAGTTCCCGGTCTTGCTGCATCAGGTTCAAAGCTTCTTGACAAATCTCTAGTCTAGTTTGTTTTTGCGTGTCAGTAAGCATTCTTGGTACCCAACGCGCAGATACCTTTTTCATACCCAAGCGTTCATGTAAAATATTATGCACGCTCCCCGTTGAAATCTTTACATTTTCAGCAATAAAACGAACCGTGACACGACGATCCGCCAAAACTGAGTTTTCGACTTTTTTCACAATTTCTTCAGTTACTGCTGTAGTAGGGCGTCCGGAGCGGGGGTCGTCCATTATCGATGTTCTTCCACGTCTAAATTCGGCGCACCAACGTGCGACTGTCGAATACGGAGGAGCATTAGACCCTAAAGTGTCCCGCAAATCCAAATTGACTTGGTCTGTAGAAAAATTTTTCAAACACAAGTATTTGATAACGGCGCGCAGTTCAATTTTCTCCATTTTCGCTAACGTACTCAATAGCATTGCAAAGAAATTACCGTATATATTTTTAAACAAAAGACAGTTAGTTTTTTTTTTCATAGCAATCAGCTAGATAGATTAGCTTTACCGGCCAGTATTTAATTTCGTAATATTAAAAGAGTTTGCATCTCATTCTCACTTTATATTGAACGCCCCTCGTATAGATGTATAGATAAGAAATTTTTGAAAATCTAGGTAAAAAGTAGTAATATTTAAAAAAAACTCTTTTGTATATTTATTTTCGTTGTTTATTTAATTTTTTTATTTTTGTTCCTTTCGACATTTGCAGTACAAAATTGACAAAATTTATATTTATAGGTACTGTAATATTATACTGAATGCTGAATAAAGTAAACTTAAAGAAAAGGTTCTTAATTTGACTGCTTTTTTAAGTATGCTCGTCAGTTCTGCGTCTCTAGTGAATTGTGAAACGATACCGGGTAAACTAGGTTTAGGAGTTTAGCTTAATTTTACTCGCATTTGGTGTCAGTTAACGTTTCTGTTTGAATAAAGTTATTTCTTTTTAGTTGTACAACTATCTAACGAAAGAACTAGCAGATGTATTTACCTACCTAAGTTGCTTTTGATGATCGTGAACTAGATATATTCTGTTTTGTTAGTAGATAGTTATCTAAATATAGGCAGAAATTACGCTTGCGGCATCTATTTCAAGATGCACATACATAAGTGGCGTGTATGTTGCATGCTGGTGCATGAGACCGGTCGGCCTTGCGGCAGATGCGCACGAACTCATAACCCTGGCGGGCGTGCTCAAGCGCAGGTTAACTAATACTGATCACTGACTGATCACTAACAAAACAACAGCTGATTATTGGGAAACATCTGTCTACGCCTCATTCTACTGACAAGTGATTGTTTTTTTGATGTCTTCATTCATTAATTTCACTATCAATTGCTTATTGTTTGAATTGCATTGTCGACTCTACCTCAATTTATCAGTGCTAAATCATTGTTCGTTAAAAGGTTAGCAGTTCAGCATCGACATCATCTTTTCTGATTACAGAAGACCATTATAAGGGTTGTACAAGTAGATATTTCGGATTAGGTAAAAATATTAGCAGTACGAATGAAACGCTTTATATGTTTGAGTAAGTAATTACTTAAAGCTTACATATTAGTTATTATAGTGATGCACGGAATATATTAATAGTATGTGTGAACCAAACAACTGCATTTTTTTGTCCATTAATTAACTTGATTAAACGCATCAATGAAAAAGGCTCGATGTAAGTATGTACCTATGTGTGCGGTGTTGGTCAGTTTTCGTCAATTAATCAATATTTGTTCGGATAATTGCTGGGCAAGGTTCCTCGTACGCAGTGTGTGGGTCACGGTTGAACAACACTAATAGTTTAAACGCGGGAACTAATTTGTTAGTCATGGTAACATTGAGGATGCACACGTTAGGCAAGTATGCCAGCACGTTATTCAGAGAGGCATTTTGATTATGTTTCGATGATATAATCGTGGAATTAACATTGATTGCGCTTGATTAGTGACTATTTAAACACAAAGCAAAGCTTATTGTTAATTATAAGAGATTACTCGTGTATAATGCATAACCTCATAATGAGCAGCATAATGGGTGCCACAACAGTCACGTCACGTTAGTATTGTGTCCTCGTTGACGTGTTTAATTTACCTCATTTTCCTTGTTTTAATGTTCCTCAATTACATAACGAGGCAGGTCTGCGTGCGGCCTGGGAGTTGGTTCCACTTGTCTCGTCTCCGCGCCGCAGACTGTCACAGAGCGCGGGGGCTTGAGGCCTCTCGGTAGATTACAGGTAATAAAGCTTATTATCTGCAGCTATTGTACGCATACAGGAAGATTTTTTGTTATGAAAACCTTCGAGTTTTTCGCAGTAGTAATTTACGAAGAGACTTTTACAAAAAAGTTTTTAATATAAGGCCAAAGTTATACAAATCAGCTTAAGTAAGTAACTAAGAAGCACGTATACAAATTTGACAACTGTTTTTACCCACTTTTAATACTCCGGTTGACTTGAAATTATGTATAGAGCTTAGATGACATTTAATTTAGTACCGTCAACGAAAAGGGTAAGTTAGTCAAGATGACTGACATTAATTTAGGAATCCGACAGTTTTAAAGAAAAATTACAAAATATTGGTGTGTCTTGGTTAAATTGACGTACCTAGTTGAAAAAAGGTAAATACATGATATGATATGATGCAATTACACTGCTGGAAACTAGGTATCAATGTTCAGAATTGACGTATATTTTTCTACTAGGTAAATAAATTATGTATTTTCAGAATCCCATAACCAAGTAACCCTTATTCTTTTTTAGGTATATTGTTAATACAGTAAACTCCTGTTTATACTCCTGGTTCGGATAACGTAAATTTCGGATAAACCGAAGTACCTACCGCGTGAAACACCCCGAATGGCGTCAATACCGCGAAATGTGTATGTGTAGAAAGCTCTTGATATGGTAGTGAATAAGGCTCTATAATTTTTATTAAAAAAATTGTGTCGACATGTTTAAAAGGTGCCAAAGTACTCGAAGGTGGAGGTGGCACGAGCGGGGTGATTTGTTAGACACGGCCAATGTGAGCCGCGTAATATACGTGGTTGATAGAAAACTTATATATGCACTTATATACAGAGATGTTACGAGTAAATATGGGTCGCGATGATGGTATTTAATGGGTGGCGATGGGGTAGGTGCATTCGGAAAAATTTGTTCGGATAAAGCGGATTTCAGATAAACGCGATTCGGATAAACGGAATTTTACTGTAATTATTGTATCAGATTCGACTTATGTACCTACAAAAACTTTGATGAAAAAAAAAGAAAAGATTTCTTCATAAAACCTTTCCGTATTGTGAAATTATGAATTTATGATGTGTTAGCAAACGTCCGAACATCGATAGATAATCTTACATTTTTTATGGAGTTCTTACACCATACAATCTTAAGCTGGTATCTAATGTTTTTGTTGGCAAAAACAAAAACAAAACTCGATTGCCAACGAGTCTGTGTGAACAACATGAATCATGGTGATCCAAGGATCTTGTAATAAAGACTATAATCTCTACTACTTAATAGCCATCGCGCGTGAGTATAGCCTACATACCATCTGAGCAAGGTGGCAAAAAAATGTTGACATGCGAACACCTAAACGTCTCTAATAAATCATAAAAAATCACGGACACCACTAACTGGAGTAGTGGCTTTGAACTACATCAAGGCTAATGTCGACAGATCAAAACTGGAATAATATGAAACTAAAGCTGAGGTAGGTTAATTGAAAAAAAAAACACCAAGCTCAGTTATTAATAAAGCATGAGTCATTCATTGCCATAATCACTAGTACTATTCTATTCACAATAAAAGAATGATGTGTTTTTTGCAAGGGAACCATACATTTTAAGAATTCGTTCAGTTCGAAAATAATGTTAAGACTTAAGAAAGTCTGTGTCTACCTATATGGAAAAAACCGACTGCAAATATGCCGTAATAATGTGCGTCGGGCTATTTATTGAGTATCCGTAACGTAATGGTACGATTACGCTGAAGTAAAAGATCATCGATATGGCGGGAGCGAAGATTGCATGATGACCAAGCACATTTGAGCTAGAAATAGCTTTGCTATGTCAATGACTGATTGATGAGTGTTCTCGATGTGTTGATATTGAAACAGTTAGAGTATGACTTGAATATTTATTATAAAAATTAATGTGTATGTGTATGTATTCATTCCAGACTCTCCTGTTTTGTCTTTTCATTGTGATTTTCTGTTTTTATTTTTTCATTTATTTATTTTTCTATTATTAGTACGTGAATAATGCAGACTACATTTAAGTTCTAGAACTATCTTAAAACCAAGAGCGTGTCGGGCCATTCCGCAATAACATACGACAAATACTTAGTCAATAATAAGTTTTGATAGATTATTACTCGTTAACTTATAAAGGCTACTAGCTGTTGCCCGCGACTCCGTCCGCGAAGAATGGGGGGGGGGGGGATAAAAATAGCCTACGACCTATTCTCAGACCTACCGAGTGTAGAGAAAAAAGTTTCATAAAAATCGGCCAAGCCGTTTCGGAGGAGTTCGGTAACAAACACCGTGACATGAGATTTTTATATATTAGATTAAGCTATGATAGTTTTTCTTTTCAATTCGTAATATATACGTAAGTATTATTATTATTTCAGATTTTTCCAACCAAAGGTTTGGCGTAACTTATATTTTTTTTAATTCAATAATCTTAGCGAACCTATAATGTTTTTGAATGGTTTTAGGCGAGAAAAATTTATTTCACGTGTAGGTACTCGTAAGGTACCCTAAAATATTTTTTCAGGATTTTATTTTACCCCTAACTAAAACCCGTCCAAAGTTGCAGGTTCCTAGCATTAACAGTCTCTAGGCTGAGTCACGGATGGACGGAAATGCTGAAACTATAAGGATTCCTTGTAGCACTAGGAATCCCTAAAAATGGAAGTTATACCTCTGAATGCGGACGCATCTGAGGCCGGGGCCGCACTGGTAAGGCGACCAGCAACGCGACGCGACGGCGACTAAATCAAACATATTTGATTTAGTCGCCGTCGCCGCTGCGGCCGCTGCGGCTGCTCACATATTTCGAACTATGTTTGATTTAGTCGCTGTCGCGTCGCGTCGCTGGTCGCCTTACCAGTGCGGCCCCGGCCTAAGTGTGGAATGTGTCGCTCAATATATCTAGTAGAGCTGCAGATAGCTCTGATTGCTGTTCCGACGCGTAAATCGAGTGGCATTCCTCAGCCCACTTCTTCTCTATAGACAAAGGCCGTGCCGAAAGCAGTTTATCATCTCAATTGGATTCATTTTCCACGCCGTGTAAATAAAGAACAGGAATGTTTCAATAAGAGTTTCTGTCACAAATGTGTAAAATGGTCATGTGACTTTTTACGAGTATTACGTCACCAACACAGCCTGCTAGGCACGCTGCAGGCTGCTAATAGTTGTGGCACGCAACGATATAATTTGGGCATGTCACTATCACTAATCATGCATCTATGCAACCACTAAGTATCTTTGATGGCACGTCATAACCAGATTATTGTTGTTTTCATAAAAATATGGCACTTTCACCAATAAAGGTTCGCCATCTCTGGGCCCAGTGGTTAGAGAACCTGACTTCGAAGCTTGAGGTCCCGAGTTCGATTACCGCGTCGGGGCAGATATTTGTATGAAAAAAAAAATACGAATGTTTTGTTCTCGAGTCTTGGATGTTTAATATGTATTTAAGTATGTATCTATCTATATAAGTATGTTTATCCGTTGCCTCTTACTCATAACACAAGCCTTGCTTACTTGGGAACTAGGTCAATTGGTGTGAATTTTCCCGTGATATTTATTTATTTTATTTAACATTATAAAATAAAGTATGAAAGTGATAGAGCATTTATCGCTAAGAAACTGCAGTAGAATCGTGTCTCGAGTCGCGAGTGTGTCGTGTAACGGTCGCACACGCGCCACGCTGGGCGATACGAATTACTTTAAGTGGGCAAACCTTTGGATTGTATCTTGGGAAGGAAAAGAACAATCTAGTTTCACTCATTAATATTCGATTTCGCAACCAAACACAAAGATGCAGCGAACTTGATTTATAGTCCTAGGTTGCATTCTAAGACGGTCAAATTCTTGTTTCTGAATATTAAACCCATGCTGGCATGAAGACACTATGGATTTTATTATGGTTCGAAATAAAAGTATTTGAATTTGAATTTGATAAAGGTTGATCGAGGTAGCTGATGGATGACACAGACCCCCAATTTATGAACATTATCTATACCCACTTACATTTTTAACCCCCGACACAAAAAGAGGGGTGTTATAAGTTTGACCGCTATGTGTGTGTGTCTGTCTGTCTGTGGCATCATAGCTCTTAAGCGGGTGCACCGATTGGGATGCGGTTTTTTTTAATAGAAAGCAGGTTTCTTGGCGATGGTTCTTAGATATGTTTCATCAAAATCGGTGCAGCCGTTTCAAAGTTATCAGCTCTTTTGTTAGCTGCGGAAGAGATCTTAGACCATAACGGGTATTGACAGTGACATAATTGCGTTGGGGGTTTTTAAAATTTTTAATAAAAAAATAAAAAAAAAATAAATATTAGGGGACAATCTTACACAAATCGACCTAGTCCCAAACTAAGCAAAGCTTGTACTATGGGTACTAGACGATGATAAACATACTTATATAGATAAATAAATACTTAAATACATAGAAAACATCCATAACTAAGAACAAATATTCGTGCTCATCACACAAATAAATGCCCTTACCGGGATTCGAACCCAGGAAGGACCTCTTGCTTCGTAGGCAGGGTCACTACCAACTAGGCTAAGGCGGTCGTTCGTAATTTATAGTTATCAGTGTTAATAAAAACGATTTACTTTTAAAACAACAGCCTTTGAACATGAAGAGTTAATCTTACTCTATCAATACTACCTAACTAGTTCACGAAAGAAATTTATTTAACCATAGTAGTCACATCCTTTTCTTTTCAGCCTAATAAATAACTGTGCAAAGGCAGGTAGGTACTTAATAACTTTCTATAAGAATGAAATGAACTCAATCCATATAGAGAACTAGGAGCGACCAAATACGTGTTGTTGTAAGCACACAATTACGATTATTTATTTTACTGGGATGAAGGCGTGGCGAATAGAATCGATAGATCAGTGGCTTCCCTATATTGGTATTCTACAGGCTACATTTCGGTGAATGTGCTTCGGAACTGCACGACCTTATTCCACCTGCTCCTTTCTTCCATAGGTTGACCAGAAGTAGGCGGGGTTTCTACCCTTAGGCACGTTTCAGTATTCCCAAAATCCGCACAAAGCGTTTTCGCTCTTCCTTCATCAACCGCTAAGGAGTGGAATTCCCTGCCTGCGATTGTGTTTCCTGAACACTACAATTTCAAGTCTAGGGTGAATGAGCATTTATTAGGCAAGCGTGCTCTATCGTAGGCCTCATCTTCGCTTTCCATCAAGCGTGATTGTGGTCAAACGTAAGCCTGGATTGTATATAAAAAAAATTTTACCTGACTGCGGCGAATCCCAAAAATAGGTTATGTGTTAGACTTATACGTATGTATGTATGTAACTAAGTAATCAACGAATCAACCGATTTTGGTAAGTTTATGATACCTACCTCATTAGATTCGTTTTGATAGCGCCGCGAGTGTCACTGGTTATACAGGTTATTTGTAATTCACTGATATCCTCTTAACCCTGAATTCCTATCACTCAAACAAATGTTTTTTGTTTTACGACTTTTTAAAATTAAGCACTTTTTTCCCATACAAATACACAGAGTACTTATCGTAAAAATAAGAGGTAGTCTCAAATTTCTCAAAATCGAAAGAGTTTCGCCTCCTGAACACGGAAAAATATTTATTATAATTTATTTCTCAATATTTAAAAAAATACAACAAATTTAAAAACATATATGTACTTACAAATAGTGCCACAGAATAGATATGTTTCCTTTACCCTTTTCACTAGAAAAAAGAGCTGTCATAATTTTAAATTTGATAACAACCTTAACGTCAAATTTACGTCATCACTTTTTTTAATAGAGTGTAGACAAAAGTAATGGATCTATTCTATCGTTACGCTCTTTTAGAATAAGCACATCTTTAAAAAATTGTAACAAATTAATTAATAATCCTAGTGAAAATTTAAAACTATCAGCGTCTTTCTCTTTCCAAACAGAATACAGAGAACGAATCAAATTATAGTCTTAGAAATATGAAATGTTGTCAATTGATGATGGTTTACCTGATTTAAATATGGCATAGGGTAGGTAGGTATGTTTAGATGCTCTAATGTACCTACCTACAAATTCACTAAGTAAGCGCACTGACAACTCATTCCAACTTGCTTTACCTACGCATGCCTTGCTTAGTTTCAGTATGCATCAAACTTGCGGAACTAATCGGACACAAATATACGCGTCTGCAATTATCTGCATAGCTCAATAGGTACCGAACCATATTCACTTAGGTAATTGCTCGGAAACAAAAGCTCTACTGCACTTGTTGTACATGTACGTATGACGAATGGTAGCCATTTATTCAGCAATCCTAAGAACTTCGCTAGCATACCTAAATACTTAATAAGGAGTTAGGACGCAACAATTAAATAATGCTATTTGACACCTTTTTACCCGACTGCGCGGCGCATGTGTTTAGTGTTTATTGCTAGAATTTTAATTGTGGTAAAAATATTGTTTTAAGGCTTTGAAACTTTGTTAGCCTATTGAAACACAAAATAAGTACTATTTTATACAAACGTTACTTCGTTGAGCTTTTTAAAATCGAGTAACGCGATCGGCCACTAGGTTTTGCAGAGTGGGCTAAATAAGGTACAAGATTTTAAGATGTAATTAGGTAGGTACGTACCTAATGATTCTGTGTATCGCATTTTCTACGAGAACAAATACTGAAATTCACCAATACAATATACAGGGTGTAACATTTAGAGCGGTCAGTATGGAAAAGTCTGAAACTATAAGAATGTTGAATTGGAAAAAAAATGGTAGTCATTTCGAATACCTATTAAAATAAATGAAAGGATATGAAAACAATGCATTTTATTAATTTTAGACATCATATTTCGTAGTTAGAAACAGTGTTAGTTTTATTCTTCAAAACGTTCGGATTCGATTCCTGAGCTGAGTAAAAGTTTTTCTTGTTATTAAAATCAATGACATGGTTCCTAAGAATAATAACGTATGTCTTATAGTTTCAGACTTGCCCATACTGACCGATCTAAATGTTACACCCTGTATATTCAAATCATATAAATGTACTACAAAATTCTTATACCCTTGCTATAGGTACATAGATAGATACTGAAGGTTCATAGATAAGTTTTTTTTGAAGGTAGTTATAAATTTTCTGTAAATTATTTTAGCTATTTTAACCCTGTACTGGGTGTAGGTACCTACTAGATAAAATACTGTCTTTCACACAATTTTAATATTAACTTATTCAATTAATTAATTACGTTTTTTATTAGGCAGGAACGCACGGCCCACTCGAAAACTTTTTTGTTCTTAGAATCTTAGATTTCGTTTAGCAAACGTTTTGCTAATAAAAACATTCAATATTATGCCATTTGATAATAAACGCTAACAGAACCACATAAATAAAATAATAATGATCCGAATAATGTCTGTGATTAACCTCGTACTTAATTTTAAAGAATCACAAAACATGAAATTAACTAATGTATGTATGTAAACTCTTTATTGTACAAAAATAAGGAAAAAAAAAGAAGAAAAACATTATTGACAACCGTTGAAATGTCAACCAATCAGGAAGTAACAAGCGTATGTGTCACGTCATATCTTACAAACTCAGATGAATTCGAGTTACGATGTTCTTACTTTGAAACTCTTTTCAATTGTTTATGAAATAATAAAATTTTCGATACAGTAACTATTATAGTAGCGTACAAAGACAATAGATTTTGGTTCTGCATTAAAAAGAGCGTCTTTGTGATTTTGTTTATGATATTCTTATTATTATTATTCTTGGATTAAAATACACGAGTAGAAAATATGTTCTTTATCATATTGAAAATCGAGTCATCAACATGACCCTTGTGACCTTCATCAATGTCTACCGACATTCCAAACCGATGTTCCACAAGTATAGGTATGTACCCCAGCGCATCACAATGTAGCTGGTCGTACCATATACAGTATACATAACATAGTAAACAACTAAACTTTCTCTCACAAGCTTCTCCAGTGCCAGTCGCCCACAAACCATTTCCAAAACGTTATTGCAGCGTATCTCATTATATTTATAAGTCTATTTAGAGTGGCGAGGACCGTGACCATCGCTTTTTGTGGGTCAAGGACTCGGTCAGTTACCCGGTGCCCCCCTGCTGACTCCGATAATGCTTTTTTGGAACATCTTTATGGAAATTTCGTGGATTCGTTGAATAAAAGATTACAAAGTCGTGCTGGTACGGATGCGGTACTTTTATCGGGTAGAATCATAAAAATAGGGTAAGGCACGACTTGATATTTTTTATTTTCTTACACTATGAAAAAAGAAAAGAATTTTCTAAAAATTATAAGCCGCTCATTAAAAGAACCTTCGAATATGTTTTCAATACCGCATACACGTATTTGTAGCTTATGGATCTTATTCACAAAAGGAAGACATAATTTCCGATAAAGTGCCATTTCGGGAGACAGCTAAGAAATCCTAATTCAGAAGATTGGGGTCATGATCACGGCCGAATAAGCTGTGGACGACGTCATCAAGGTTGTAGGTATCCGATACGACTCCTGCTTCATTTATTATTAAAACGTAGATTAAGAACAGCACGTATAAGTTATAATATGAATGCAGGATTTTATTGTCAGAATATGTGCGTCGCTTTTGAATCACTTATCATAATATAAAATAAATGAAACAAAATCATGTGGAATTGAATCCTTGATTTAGTTTTTCCGATACAATTTATAAAAATGTTATAACCTGTGATTACTCACAATAACGACTGTATTGAAATTGCACGTGCAAAGCCGGAGGCAGGTCTTCACCATAAGATAATGATTTGTATTCCATTTAAGTGTAATTAATAGGTATTCGCATTGTTTAAGAATTATAGTCTTCTTTAAGAAGACCTATAGATAACTTGTCTAATAGCCGATGTTACTTTAACAGAAACGCTTTGTTTAGTCTTATATAGTATTTTAGAATTGATAGTCTTTTATTAGCCTTGACACAAACAAAACGAAAATTATTTGGTAAGCCACCAGTGTTATGGAGGTAATTAGAAATTGTTAATCCTATATTTTTTACACTTTTATCGCATTTACGAACGTTGCGATCAAAGTAGTGTAAAACGCGTTAAAAACCATACATTGCAAGTTGAATAAACGCTAGTAATAAAGTGAAATACCTTATCGAGTTTTAACCTATTTAATTTTACTAAATCTGTGCTGTTTTACTTAAGTGTTCAAATAACTCTCACTAAAATATTGACCATCATTTTTAACGTCAACGTCTAGTCAGATACAGATCGAGAATAATTTTATTTCACAGGGTGTTACTTCATGATTACGATTATGTAGAGCTTTTCACATTGCTTATTTTTATTATTCGACAAATTACGAATAAGAAGACACGTAATAGAGGAAATTTATAAAATTTAAAGTAAAGTAGATATAGATAGATATTTTATAATAATCGCCAAAGAGCAAAAGACTCCTCTAAAAACACCCTCAAAAGAAGAAAGAGTCCTCTAACTAAAGCCTGAATTTTTATTTTTGTACCTAATATTTTTTTGGTGTATAAAGAAAATTTGTCGCTTGTTGTTGTTGTTTTTGTTGTACTAAATTTACAACATATGTCTATGTCGTTTTAGTTAAGATATTATTACTTGTCAATATAAATATATAAAGAAATCCTTTAATATTTATCTGTCTTCGTTTCTCTCGTACTTCGCCAATAAGTTAAGTTCTCGTGTCGCGGTGTTTGTTACCAAACTCGTCCGAAATGGCTCGACCGATTCTCATGAAATTTTGTGTGCATATCGGGTAGGTCTGAGAATCGGTCAACATCTATTTTTCATACCCCTGTTATTCTTCGCAGACGGAGTCGCTGGCAACAGCTAGTATTCAATATATGTTTTTAAATAAAATATAAACTGTTTGTTTCATTAAAAAAATTTACATCATTAATCTCAAATTAAATTAAGTTAAATTACATTAAACTAAATTAAGTACAGTCGACTACAAAAAAATCGATACGGCCAAAGTTACAAAAATATGTATACACGACCTTAATGTTAAGTCAATAAAGGTGTGTATACATATCTTTGTAACTTTGGCGGTATCGATCTTTTTGTAGTCGACTACATGGCATGAAATTGGTGTACTTTCGTTTGGCAAATTACGTTTCCCAAACTAATTCATTTGGCAAATGTTTAATTTCCCAAATGATTATTTTTTCTGAAACTGTAAACTTTTCAGGACTATTTTGTAGGTTAGGTTAGGTTACGTTAGGGTTGTTTTATAACAATCCTGAAAAGTTTACAGTTTCAGAAAAAATAAACATTTGGGAAATTAAACATTTGCCAAGTGAATCAGTTTTTACGAAACATTAGTGAACGTAATTTGCGAAACATTAGTGAACCCATGAAATTATATTAAATTAAAAAACGAAAAATACCACAAAATGTCCGTCAAAAATAAAATTAGAAATTAAATGTGGTAAATAATAGATTTTAGTTAGAGTAACAGTTAATTAGCATGGCCACGGCGCGCGAGCAGAGCAACGAACCCGGCCGGGTCAAGTGCCCCGCGCAGCCTATGTTTATGGCTATTGTCGATGGTCCGCTCCGCAAATCCTTTTCGTGCCACGGATTTTCGTGATGGCTTCGTTCACGCGAGAACGCTCTAAATGGGATTAGTCCTGGTTCCGAAATTGCGCATCTAAATTTCAGCCGCTCTTCTTTCCTGTTATGTGGAGCGTTAGCGATATTTAATTGAATTACATTGAATTGATGAATTATCTGCTGTCTTTTTAAAATACCGTGCGGATTTCAGTCATATCAATATATTTGATTAAATCAGCACTCCACATTTAAATTTAAAGTCCAATCAACAATCAGAAGACAACAATTGCATCTCATTTAATTATTTGTATTGAAACCAAACACTTTCTTTTACTTTCTACTATGAGTGCAACAAACAGTAGGTGTCACGAAATCAGCTGGAAAATACATTTTTTTGTTATCCCAACAGCCGAGGAGAAAGGTGACCGCCTGGACCCAGTGACCCACTCGCGAAGTCTACTTTCCTTGCATGCGCACTGTATTGTTCTTACTTCTTAATAATATATTTGTACAACTAAAACAATTCCTAAGTATATCATTATCATGCAAATTCCTGGAACAACTTGTTTCTCTAAAATACCCTTTTACTCTGCAAACTTTTCTGAAACTAAGTATACCGGACTTAACAATATATTTCTTTAGAGACCAGTTAAAACTGCGCAATACCCTTAAATTCTGATTTCAGAACATTTCATATTATATTTTAATTAAGAGACCTCGGGATCTCATAGTAAAAAAATCTTTTCGTGCTCAGAATATCTAACTGTTTCGCTAAAAACGTAGTGAGAATTGCCATACAATATAATACTGCAAAGAAGATTTTAATTAGAGTCCAGTCGAGACCCGGAGTATAAATAGCCGGGACGTTGCAGGACAGGTTGTCAGGTAAGACTAGATTCACTCGGCTTGAAATAAAAACTAATAGCCATAGGGCTGCGGGCGTAAATAAATAAAATTACCCAAGCATCTAACAAGGGGCACCTTTATACAGAAACTTTATTCAAATGCTAGGGTAATTTTTACTTCGCTGTTGTTAATCAATAACACATGTTGTGTTACTTTTACTCTAGCTCAAACAATGTTAGAGATATTGCCGACTCAATGATTCCAGTAACTTAACAATATTCACACAAATTGTCGTAAAAGTAGGATAATTTGCAAGAAACAAAAAAAAACAATTTTACCGTCGTAATATATTATATTAATTACACTGATAGGTACACTACAGTGTAGTGTAATCAAGTATAGTGACTACACTTGATTGCACTGAAAATTGAAATTTTTAAAACCCCCAACGCAATTAAGTCTAAGATCCCTTCCGCAGCGTACAAAAGAGCTGATAAATTTGAAACGGCTGGACCAAATTTGATGAAATATGTCTAAGAACCATCGCCAAGAAACCTGCTTTAAAAAAATAGCATCCTAATCGGTTCACCCGTTTAAGAGTCATGAGGTAGGTACTCATATAACCGCGATTCTCCGTTTCAGCTAATCTTACATTTTGGCGTTACTTACTCGCTACATAATTAGTGCTATAAGATACTTTAATACAGGTCTAATGGCGAGTCGTTTCCTCTATAAAATGCAAAGAACTTGTTGTTGCCTTGGTGTAGAGCCTCCGTCGATCGCGCTTTAGCATCTTGACAAGACACAACGTAATTTTAGCCCAGGCTTGTTGCAAAGAAACCGGCAGTATGATAAAAATAATAACGTAACCTAAAAAAAACATACAGACGAATTGAGAACCTCCTTTTTTTTGAAGTCGGTTAATTAAATAAAAAGTTATTTAGGCATGGTGATGTCACTAAAAAATAAGTCGAAGACACGACTCTTGTATAAAAACACTTTATTTTAGCTGAAAGCCAGATTAATTTTCGATTAACTGCAAAATTAAATTTTTTGTTGCTTTAAATCAAATAAATAGTTAGTTGATTGAGTTGGCGAACAAGTGACGTCATAAGTTGCTGTTTGCTGCCATTCAAACTCTATGGGAGTATTGTGATTTAACAGCTCATAAAAAGTAGGTACGTCAGTTTATTGGTGGTATCAACATCCCTATTACTATCAAATCAATCAGTCACATTCACATCACATCGTGTATAACAATCGTTCTACAATCCACGCAGAGTTAAACTTTGAAGATAAATGTGTTTTTAGCGGATGTTTTGTAATTTTCATATCCGAAGTTAATAGTAAACAATTCATATGTATAGGGCAACAGCGGAAGCAAATGCTTCACTCACAGTTCACGTTAGGTGCGTGGGTATTTAATGTGTTGACCCGATTCGCGCGGCATGCTAGTCGGGCCGGTCCATCGCCGGCTATTGCACTGAAGATGAGAATCCGCCCCAAGTGCAAGGCAAACCTCTCCACGTAACTCCGCGTTACAGCAACGAAATACCAGCACGATTTTTACTTTTTCTACTTTTTGCAGTTATTTGTGTACACAACTCGGCTGGTTGCCTCGTTTATATTTTAATCCTTTTACGTAATCTTGTTCTTACACTAGTTTTGTGGAATGTTTTCGTGGTCAGGTCGTTTAAACTTTAGAAAATGTTATTTTAGTTTGTATAGACACAACGATGTTTTTCGTTTCGGTGAATTTTAGTGAATATTATTGTGATCAGAACTTTATACTTATTCTTTTACAAAACTAAAATAATAGGTATTTTATTAAAATGACTGAATTCTGTATCAAAAGTAGAAAGTACATCTGGAATCGAGTCGTGTCGTGATAGTTTAGCATGCTTGAAAAGAAAAAGGCAACCAGAATAAATCGAAATGAATGTGCAGTCGGTGCACGTTTCTGCTCGATACGGGCTGGGATGCATGAAGCTTAATCGAACATTGGTTTATCTTGTTCTCTATTTGGACTGCCATTTTGTGAAACCGGCAAAATACGTCTAACGAAAACTTTGTGGTCGATCATTCAATAATTCGCGATATCAATGGCTGACCATGATTCCCACATAGAAGGAATTTGCAGACAAAATTAATGTTCCACAACGGTCAGAGCCCGCCTATTCAAAAAACTGGTTTATGAATTCAGGATCTTTGAAGCTACTGGCAAATTGCCTAACCCTAATTTGATAAGTATTTGGTTTTTATAACTACAATTCTAGTTAGTGTATAGCCCGGGAACGAGAAGAGAGTCGTTTATTTATTTAATTGCCATATGCGAGATGCCTTTAAAATTCATATCCAGCTTCCAATTAGGTAGTTCCTACAAAAGGATGTCACATCTGATACACGCAGCTTTTGTTGCCTTTTCGTGCTTTGAAAACTGACCGACTAAAGAAAATTTGCTCGTTTACGAGATAGTAGCTCTGTGAAAGGCATACACGTCTGTCTACCTCCGTATAGCAATGTGGGTTAGGTCAGGTTCCATGTTATTTGTTTTGACAAAATATTTGACGTCAGAACCACATAATCAAATGTATTTTAAAGAAGTCATTGACATCGGACTAAGAAACTGAAATGAATCAATTGGATCACTAAAACCCAAGGAAGCGATTTATTACAAACATTTTAATAAAGTGGAAAATACCATTAAATAGTTTAACATGGATTAAATTTTACTAGATTAAATAATTTTACATGGATTAACATTTACTGGATACGGTAACATTTTTCTTTCTCGAACGAGCACAATGGAAAGTCCTAGGCTGATTAGTCCTAATGATCATTTTTATGAGTCATTTCTATGGAAAATTCTTTCTCAGTCAAGATCATTGACTTAAAAAATACCGCTTAGAGGGAGAGAACCGTTGCGCGACTCCTGACCTCCGGCTCAGCCATCACAGCCACTCGGACAATGCGCGTGCGATTTTTTTCACAATGGTCTTAATAAGGTATTTTACTCCGTACTTCGTAAATGCTTCCTCGTTAGCCTGGCCATTGAGAAATTTGTTAATGGCCGCAAAAAGCAATGTGTGATCAAACATTCGTGACTGAAACGCTCCCGGACAATGGTAATGATACCTAAGTATTTATTATAGCCACTTCAGTAAAACAAAGCGTGGCCTTTCGTTGTAAAAATACTTTCTCTATGTAATCTTCTTAGAGCTAAGTGACTAAGCGATCAAAGAAAGCTTTTTGAGAAGACAACAAATGCCAGGCAGAGATTTTGTTTTAACTGAGATGTTTTGTTTTCCTTCTGATTACGACTACCTCATTAATTCGACCAATGCCGGTTCGAAGGAAGGGGAAATAACACCCTTCATTCAAAATCGCACTCAATCATACATAATATAAACTTTATAAAGATAGACAATTTACGAAAACTTCTATCTGAAACAAAAATCTGCGCCTGAATTCGTATCAAGAAGATCCTTCTTTTTTTAAATCGGTTAACAAACAAGCAGGATTACTAATATATTAAAGGCCGTTAATTTCGAAACGCTTAATTGATCTCCACTCATGGTATTATAGCAAAAATATTAATAATCATAAAGCGATTATATAACTGTGGTAAACTGTCTTTATTAGCGCGTGTCTTCACGGTCAGGTGGCTGCGTTGCTAGCCACCACCACTATTGGAGTTGCCGGTGCGGCGTGGCTGCATCCGCGCCGCACACGACTCAGGCAATTAAATGTATACGAGGAAGTCGATTCATCATTATTCATTAGCAGCATCACTTAGGCTCGGGGCACGCTTCCTGGGTTTTTCTGCAGCGGCAGCAGCAGATGAGTTCACGCGTGCTGCGCGGCTGCGCTCCGCGGAGCACGCTTCGCTACCATACTTTATCGCCGAGCGCAAGCGCATCTTAAATAGGTACAGCGCTTATTTCATTAATACCCTCTCGTTACACCTAGATGCACTATGTTTATATAAGGCACAGCTCACAGAACAAACGTTGGATTCGGTCTATGATTTTAATAACATCTAACGGTTTAGGTATATTTATTTTTTATTTTATTTATATGTACTCCTGCAAAAGCAGCAGTTCCAAGTACGACCTCTGGGCACTGCCGTACTAAACCGAGCGTAGCTAGGTGGGTTTGGTAAGGACTTTTAAGTAGGTACTTAAATTAAAAGTTTTCAGCTCAGAGAATTAGCGCTATTTTGGACGTCACAGGTCCTGTAATTAACGAAGATGCAATGAGCTGCCTATAATTAGAGGTACAAAACGGGACTTGATATCTAGCATTTAAAATATAAAATAGACCAGAACATGGCAATGATTAAGATCAAATAGGTAGGTAGGACAGTCTCCCATTTCCTGTGAGCTAATAAATAAAATAACTAGTGATTAATTTGCTATCTATTAGGTAGCAATTACATTTATTTACAACAGGTTTAAAAACAATAACAAACATAATAAAAACTTAAACTATAAATAGAAAATTTGGCCTAAATCGCCGTCAATGGGCAAGGTGCCCAGAAGGCTGGCTGCATGTATTTCCTCGCTGTATAGCGATACTTATTCGCTGTGCGAAATAGTGGCCAGCCCTCTGGTCGCCCGAGGCCTCTATTAACGTATTTGCTATCTTACTTGCTTTACTTTGGAATATAAAACTCGGCCTGATTTGAATGTTGGTACTATTGTATAGGTACCTACTGTCAGGGCGTGCTGAGGCAGCGAGGTGGCAGGGCGCCCGCGTCGCGGCGGGAGCGACACCTCCGATAATGACAGCTCGAATTGCGGCGATGTAGTTCACTAGAGCATGAGATCGCTCACTTGTTTTATTTCTTCATCCCATAATCGATTCTCAACAATGAGTTATGGTCGCTCTGATTGTGTTGGGAATCGGTCACAAGTTATTTTGATGGTTAGAAGTTACTCACTCGTATTCTAAAACAATTTTTATGTTCTCATTTACAAATGTAGGTGTCTTCCCACAAATAAATCGTAGATGAACACGAGACTCGAGTTATCAGGTAGTTTTAGCATAATCCATTAATCACGAGTGGCGAAGAAGAGAAAATACCGTAACATTTTGACAATAGTTAGGTACTTTCTATCAAACACAAAGAAAACATGACAAGGGCCGACCCAGCTTGACACCCATCTAATGCCTTTGGCAATATTTACTTTAGATTCAGTTTGATAAATAAATAACTACAAACACACAAAAGAGAAAGTATCAACGACACAAAAATCCGCTTGGATTAAATATTGAAACCTACATAAACATAAATACACATATATATTCATGTAATAATGGAGCCTAAACTTAGAGTTCTTAAAGTTCCTACAACATAAGTTTCAGTTTTGTTGTTCTCTCATTCTGGAAGGAGGCCTGTGCACTGGTGGAACGTAAATAGGCCAAGATGTTGATGTTGTTTGTTCTTTAGGAAGTTACTCGTATTTAATGTCATTGAAATAAGTATTAATTGAAATTGCTCGCGTCCGCAGGTTTACCCTCGAGACCCTACACGTGACCCTTGAGTGGTGCTAAACGTGCGATAGAACTCCGGTGGTAGGCTTCGGCTGTGACTGGTCACCACCCTATAGGTTGAGCCAGGCCGCCAAGCGACTCTCGTCGTGTTACGGCATGTTGCCTATAGAAGCCATTCTGAAGGAAGGGTCTGAGCAGTTGTGCAGCGCGCGCGTACCGGTTACAGTACCTCGTAAGTATTTGTTGTACTGTTTGCACTGCTTGGGGGCGTGCGCGCAATACCGCGCTCAACTGCCTTCTTCCACCAGTACCACTGTTTTGAATAGGGAACTAAGTTTTTACCTATGTAAATGTATGGTTTTAAGAGAATTTGGTGATGCAAATAAGATTGTGCTACCGGCCTGTGTAACAGGATCTATAATTATAAGTTATTTAAATGAAGAATGTGCAAGTGATTTGATATCGCCGAGATCGGAGTAACGGTCGCGACGGTGAACGACACCGACACCGCGCGATCGGCGTCCACTTATCGATCGATAGCGTACCAACTCATTAAAATTATAGCAATTATTGATTTGTTGATTAGTTTTTTCATAAACTTCCCTAGGTTGATCAATGAGCTGTAAAACAAAATAAGTTATGCATCGACGCTTCGTTGAATGACGTAAATAAAGAACATCTACTCTACAAAACATTATCGGACTTCAATATTTTTGTTCATTTTAAGTCTCAAGTTAAGTATTCTACTTGCTATATTGACTCATTTGTCTTTAATTGATTCAAATAAACTAATAATTCTTAGATCCTTATACCTACTTTGAGTCAGGATTTTTTGAGAAAAAAGTGGACGCAATTAAAATACATTACATGAAATATTCATGGCTACTTTATGATTTCCAATATATCTAATTGGAAATATAGAACATTATGTGTATCGATTGCTTAGCACAGTTTTCTAGAAATCTAGCTAGTGTTAACTACAAATAATGTTTTGCTCTGGTTATTTTTCGTGTCTTTTAAACGTTACATTTCGCTATATTAGAGCGTATCGCAATAAGACGATATCAAAGTTACTCCGTCGCTCTGTGCTTTTCAATAGTAGAACCACAGAAAAGACGTTAGCACGACCCACGTTCGTGGTTATTAGTCATTCACACTGATATGGTTTAAAAATATTGTCTCCTTTCCATTCACGTCACCTTTTTAAAGTAGGTTACTGGGTAGTTTGTGTTTTGTTTATTAAAATACAGTCGTGTACATACTCTAACCAACTTAAGGCACTTAAGTACATTACGTGTCTGGTTAAATCAAGTACACACATTGTGAAGGTAACATCATATTAGTTTGACAAATTAACATGGGTGTTAGGAACAAACTTCCGGCAACCATTATACGTAATTCACGATTCCTTTTCCGTCCTCCTGCTCGTGCCTTCCGCGAAAAGTTTATTGTATCTTTATTTATTATCCAATCACGCAATGACTTAAAACGAAGATTTACTACCTATTTGTTCAATACCGATGTTATTCGTACAATCATTGAGAATATGATTTACGAGCCGAACTGACTTGAACAAGGAGTCGTACTCGTACAGTTTCTTTATTTATATATTCATGCTATAAGATGCGGTCGTGGAAGTATTGTCGAATTGTGACCCTTTCACAGAATATGTCAGAGTGATATCTCATTGCCATATAGGTATGGAAATTATTATGACCATAGTTTGAGAACGTTCTACCTACGATGGGCTATTTTTAAACATACTTGTTTATTTAGTTCGGTACATGATATCGTTATTAATTGGAGTCGTTGCAAATTATTTAATTATAAGTATTAATTTTTAAAATACAGAAATATTGGTTGAAGTATGAAAGCTCTATTTTGGAAATTTTGCCATTCTTACTAGCCTCTGTGCTATTAAAAAATGTTTATTCGGACACAACCCCACAATTTTAATATAAGTAAGTTAGTAGCTTTACGAGTTAGTTAATTATGTAGCAAAAAGTACTTAATGTCTAGTTGTGATTTTCCCACGAGCCTCATTATTATCTTTGAATTACTTAAAATGCTTGCGGAAAGATTGCCAGATTAAAGTACGGATGAATAAATTTAGAATTATAAATCAGTTTACGCTACTAAAGTTTTTTATATTTTCTATTTACATTTTTTTTAAATCATACATATCAATTCGCCGCTAAATCTTTTTGAAGTATGATAGGGGATAATGAGCAAGCGGGTCGCCTGATGGAATGCAATCACCGCCGCACATGGACACCCTTACCATAAGTTGAGTTACGGATGTTTTAGCAGAATATGCCAATATAAGTTTAAAACTTACGCACGTGGGTAGTTAACCCGATATAAAACTCATTTCTACGATTTTTACATTCATAGATATATTTTGCTACTTTAGTGCTGTATTTTGTCATTTATGAAACGTATCTAAGTTACTGATTATGAATGGAATCTTTCAGCTGGCTTAACTCTTTTTTTTTGCTATTGAGATCGAGAATCATAGTGGACGATTTTATACCATTTTAACGATCATTGTCGGGTACCGTTGAGCGGGTAACGGGACTGACCCACGGCCCTAGCGATGTTGGAGTAACGCGGCTCCGATCACTGATCTGATATCATTCCGAAAATTATATGGAAGAGCCGACTAGAGTTAATTTGGTAAAGCATTGTTTAGGAAGCGCGGAAGAGAACAATGCTTGAACTTACCCACTAAATAGAGGTATAACAGTGGTAAAATTCTGTTTTCTTTTCATGGCGACGGCCAGTGAGATTAGGTATCTGCACTTTGAATGACTAACAAATTACTGTGATAAAATAGTACTTACGTATTTAATAGGTTTTAAGTTTATCTTATATCTAAGAAAATGCTGTGATTAAATTAAATTAGACGATATTTATGGATACATAATAGTTACTTTGGTTTGGTGAAGCGTTTCGATGTTGTTTTCCTTTTTCAAATTTAGTAGATATTACATATAAGACGAGTATTTTTTGGCGCAGTGACCTCTAATGCCAACTGACAGTTGCAGTCATTGTGTATTGACCTGCGCTTGTCCGATCAGACAAAACAGACAGGTCAATCAAACAAATCGATGCTACACAGGCCACATAATGATAAATCATTATTTTGAACACGTAAAATTATAATAACAGTTAATTATTTGTTTGGGAAGTCGATCGTGATTATTCCTAATGAGCTCCTGATGTTTTGACGCCAGTACCTACTAGCATCATTCATGATCATTGGTAGTCAGAAGAAATTGTGGGTTAATGTTGTGTAGCCCAAGCTAAAATGTCACCTCAATCTAAATTACCTACGTGGAAACTAAGTCTAACGAAAATTTATAATCTTACATTTGACCACCAGCAGTTGTTTATGCCACGACTAGTTAATTTCACCGCAAAAGCTTGAATCCAATCCCTGAATACTAAGCTATTGGCGGTCGAAAATTCCTATTCAGATGTAAGTTCATTTTGGGGACTGAAAATTATTGGTTCTTTCGTGTAAGCAAGGCACTTACCTGAGGGCGGAGTGTGGTGGGGCGCGAGTACATGTCATGCTGGTAGAAGCTGGCGGGCGACAGCGGCGGTCGGTACTTCTTGTGGCCGTAGCCCATTGTGTCCATCGTGTGCATCGCCGCGCCGCGTAGTGCTGTGTCACTCGCCGGCGCACTTCATAGTCACTGCAGAGACAAAAAATAATATGTTATCGCTAATCGACTGGGCTGGTACGATCACATCTTAATACGCAGGGCCCACACTCTTAAAAGATTCTTGAATGCCTCTGACCGACGGCGAGGAAGAAGAAGACTAGCCAACTGGTGATCATAATATATGGTGTAACTGGTGAATAAATGGTGAGCCAGAAGGACATCGGAGTGCACAGATAAGGTAGAACAGAACTCTTACGAGGAGGCCAGAATAAATCACTGGAGTTTGAGTCTTGAAATTTAGCAGACATGTGTCTTGAATGTCATACCTCTATGATAGGGATTTTTCTTAATTCTTTTATTTTTTATTCTTTCACTGGGGCTAAACCGTGAGCATAAGCTAGGTTATTATAAAAAATACTTGGGACTTACAAGGTAGGTAGACCTAAAAAACTTAAACTACGGAAAAGTTTGCCTTTGTTTGTGCAATAAACTAGAAAAAATGTCCGTTAAAAAGTAAAGATTTTGATTTTCCCACAGAATAAGAACCTAGTTAGTTTTTCTACTTACTAGAGTTTCCAGCTGACGAATCATTAAACTGTCGAATTCTAAAATCTTTAAAAATATTCTTTGATTTGATTACACTTGTTATTTCAGTCTTATACCCATTGTTATTTTAATAATGTTGCTTTCTCAGAGCTGGATGCCCAGCGAGCGCGTGCCTGCGACGCATAGGTAACGCGACACGGTGATTGTGCCTCGCATATAAAACAAAACACCATTTCACAGGTAACACGCTTTAAGCTCTGCCTTAATAAAGATTATTAGATATCATATTATTATTTCCCTTAATGGCGGTATTAGATATCTACAGAATCGTATCTTTTAAGTGTCACTTTTCCCGCTCAATTTTTTTTTGTCATTAAAAAATTGCATTTTTCTGCCAAAATAATCTTTAAAAGTTTTGTTTCTGATTTTATATAAGCACTGGCTAAAATTGCTTAAAAAAACTTGCTATGTCACCATTAACGCAAAAAAATAATATTTTATTGTTTTTAAATGGCTTTAACGTTTAGTCGCAAATTGAACGGCCAGTATTTTATCCGGAATAAAAACAGCTTTACACCCTCCAACATGACAATCACGATAAATATCAAATCATCATGTGGCAACACTTTAATATTTTACTTAGCTAAAGTCACGGCCAGTAATAAAATCAGAAAAAAAGAGTTTAATCAAAATGACCACTGTATTTTTATAAAACAGCTAAGTAGTACCTATAAAATTTAGAACGAAAATATTATTAACTTACCCACCTACTGAAACTAATCTTAAGGACTTAAAAGTAACCTAACCTAAGCCTTTTGCTTGTCAAAGTAAATACATATTCCAGATACCTAAGTACATATTAGCAAAAATTTGTATAATTATTAGTTGGAGTCTGTATCGAAAACTTAAAAGCAGAGTAAGTAATACATATAATAATAATAATACATATAATAATACGGTTGGTTATTCAAATAAGACAAATTTTATTTCTCATAAAAATAATACATTAGACAGACATTTCATTTAATGATACCAGTTTTTGTTCGACGCTAGTGTAACGGGACTGGCTCTCGGGTACACTTTTAATCCTATATCCGTGTCTTTCTACACTTGTGTTTACATAAGTAACGCCGCTAGAACCGGCTCCGAGTCTTCTGTTAGGGGGTCAGTGGATTCAACTATTCGTTGTGTGTGACCGGTCAAACACCCCGGCTCCTGGGACTATCAGCTGTATTGTTTACCGCATACCTATTAACTGGTGCGGAATTAACATGTTTACCTACTAAGTGGAGATAATCTCTTGTCTAACGGTTGCCTACTATACTATTTAATTTCCTAGTTATTTTCAATTAACGTTTGTAATGAATGATACTGCTTACTTTTGAAGGTTAGGATAGCGTTTTAATAACGTTATCAATGCCGACCCTTCGAGCCCTTTGCTGAGATTTATTAGAATCATAAAGATCAATGTTTATTGTGAGATTTTATGGAAAGTGAGGCCTAAGGTCTATGCAGTCTCATAATCTAAATAGATGGATCTTGATGGCACCATGCGTCGGAAGTTTAGGACCATGCCGGTTCCATGGTTATGTCACAGTATACTAATAACAATCATTGAAGTAACTCTACTATATAGATTGGCGTGGCGACTATGAGATGCGGTGCGGGCGAGGGCTGCATTTGGGCTGCATTCTCTCCAACGCTAATTCGCAGGATCCAATCTGTCCGATCTTCACTGCGCGCCCGAACTGTATGTACGTAAGTATGTAAAACTCTTTATTGTACATAAAGTTCATGAAATTAACAGATAACAAGAGAAACAGATGTACAAAGGCGAGCTTATCCCTTAAAGGGATCTCTTCCAGTTAGCCTTTAGGAGGAACTCGGCCGATTGCGTTCAGTTAGCGCCGAATCTAAGCAGTGTACCAGCTACATTGTACTATGGTTGTGTGATAATAAAACTTCATTTTGCTGATATCAGTTTTGTCTGAATGATTTAAAATCCAGAATATATCACGGAACCAACTTCTTGGAGCTCGTGGAATATCTCTACTCCTGACATAGGCTCCTATTTTATGGATTCCGACGCAAAATGGACAATACGCATAGATAAATACTAAAAACTATCATGATGTTAACTATTCAAACGAAATTACTTCATTTTAATTTAAGTAAATGTAGAGTTCCACTTATGCTCTACGATTTTATTATAAATTAAAATCAAATTAAGATGAATGCTTTAGTACACACCCATATATATGGTCCAAATTGTTTGTATTTTACGTTTTATTTTTTCAAGTAATCTATTAGGATTTTTCTTAATTGTATGGTCAGGTTAGGTTACTTATGGAAGTCAAACGTCACGATGAAACAAATAAATTACTCATTCCATATGTGTTTTGACAGTTCCCACGCCTGTTGTCAATTAACGGTGATATTATCACCAGTGTTTTGTTTTTGCTTGAAGAGGCATGAGCAGATATTGAATACTCATTGTCAATACCCGAGCTGACCTTAGCTCAGGGCCAGCTATTGCAATACGCCCAGAAACTAAACGATGAATAGCTTTTTTTTTTCATCTTATGTTATGATACAATTTTCGTGTTCTTATTTTTTTCCATGGCAAAAACCCGTGGCGTGTAGAAATTAATTATCGATTCGTATCGGGAAGTAGTCTGATTTTTTGGTCATCGGCAGGAACGTTTGATGCGTCAGTGCCAAAATTAGTTTTTTCCTTAATACTTTTGATCTTAAGGTAGCGAATGCATATTCATAAAACATAAGTAACATAAAACACAAATTAAGCGGTATATTGGTGCGACCTTCGAAGGGGATTATATCGAATAGATATTCTATCATGACTACGCTGTATAGCCAGCCCGTGGCGACATCTTACGTATTAAGGACGATCGTCCAAACACCTCTAAGCCGCAATCTGCAGAGCCATTCTTATATTAAGTACAGCAGGGCACTGTTTATTGGCTGCCCATTCGCGAAATTACTTCATAAACTACAATTTACGAGGTATTCTGTTTTAACATAGCTTAGTTTCCACGGCGGGTTGTGCGAGTTACGCGTCGTTAACACGTAGCGCGTTGCCTCACGCGGCAGGAGCGAGGCCTTGCCCCGGTGCATCGCAGTTAGCTGTTACAGTTGACTCATAGACCATGAGCACCGTGGGAAATAATTGCCGCTTATCAGTAATGCTCTGTGTTGTTTACGTGCTCTATTCTTGTAAGTTTTGTATCGAACACTACAATGTTCGTGGCATCCATTCATTATAATGATAAAGGAGACACGAAATGACGCTTGTATTACTTATTTACATTTTATTCCGTTGCTTTTCTATTCATCGTATAAAATCTTTATGATATTGAATTACTTGGATATGAAATACCAAATCCCTCAGCTCTCCGCGACGCCGTAGCCTCCAACAAAGGCTGCCGTCAATTCTACCGTTAAAGCTTTCCAGTTTTGTGAGCAAATCTCCGTGATTCGTCTAATCAATTGCGTCTCAAGAACCCTACAGAGCGTAACAAAAATAACAAGAGAGGCGAGGCAGAGAGGTAATTATTCGATGCAAAACAGTTATGATGAACATTACTACCGTGAAATTAGAACTATTTTTTATACGTTATTTATGATAGAACTGGATAGCCTAAAATACTAAAATATTTCCCTAACTTCTGTTGCTAATGTTATTGTTGTTTTTCTATTCACAAAATTCAGCTGTCATCGCAGCAATTCACAGGAGAAATTGGCTCAGCGGACCGAAGACTAAGAAGTGAAACGTATATAGGCTGGAGATAATTAAAATATTTATACGGATAGCTTCCATTCTGATCAGCTAGTATTGTCCAATTTGTTCGTAACCATTGAGCTAAGTTCGTATACTTACTTAGTCAATTAATTTTATTCCTGCCTACCACAGCAAATAATTTGATACGTCATGACAATGCTTATTGAATGACATTAATGTTATGACGACGAGGTTTAGTGGTGGCCAGGAATCAACTTATTTGACGGTATCTAAACTGAATTCTATAGACAGCTAATTAAGGCCCTACCGAGCTTTTGGCGCTAATCGATTTTAGGTATTCTATGCACTCGTGTATGTGTGCGTGAGAGCGGCTAGAATCAAAGCGCGAGCGAGACGAGTTCCCCATCCGAAGGCCGAAGGAGAACTAAAGCAGCACTCACGCGGACATGGGGAAAGCACGATGGCTCAAGATATAATAATGATGTAAATAGTGATGAGATGAGGATGACTACAAGTAATTTTTTACTGTTTGTTTTATTTTTAGGTTAGTAATGTAATAATAACTAGTGCAACATACCTGTACGGCCTGTGCCTCTTGTTCGCGTCCAATGTCGGCGCTGCCATGTGCGTTGTTTTGTTTATTTGGTTACCACTGCACTAGTATGGCTTTATTTTCACTATAACACTACTGCTGCGTGTAGTGGTAGTGTTGATTCGCAAATAGATAGATAGGTAGTTTTTTTCTTTCCATTTACGCGTTTTATTTTGTATTATTTAAGGGTTACGGGATTATAATCTGTCCCTAGGCCCTAGCCTCGTGCCCACGCTACGCTAAACGCTAGTTGCGCAATTGATTGATGTTATTGATGTCCTTCGTTTTGCTCCTTTAAAAAGGGGCAAAGGCAGTCGGGGTTATGCATTCTGTGTCGTACTTTTTATTGTTTTTTATTTTGTATTGTTATCATATTAGTCGTGTTTTGTGTTGTATATTTTCAGATGTGTGTATGTATTATTATTTAGTTTGTTACTGTGTTATTGCTGTTGCCTATTTTTAATTGTCGGATTGGTTCCAACGGAAGACCAGCGTCGGCTGCAAGGCCGACATCATGCTGAGTTGGGACCATTTCGTGACAATATTTATTAAGTATCTGTTTCCGATTTCTCTTTTTGTATTTGTTTTTTTTTCTTTTGTCACGAATAAATGTTTTTCTTTCTTTCTTTCTTTCTTTCTTTCAAGATAGATTGGTTAGACTACGCGTGTATTTAGGTATTTTAATCGTATTACTAAAACATATACATATATAAAATATACATTTTAAAAATGTAGCAACACTACGCCCTGGAAAACATCTTGTTTTTTTAACGTTCAAAAAGTCATGACCTACCGTGCAGTATTTATGTCGTACTACGAATTTATTATATTTTTAGATTCGAGTTTTTTTTCCATCGAGCGAACTACAAGTAATCGTGTTTCGATAAACACTTGTCATTTAGAGTGAATCCTCAAATATCTTACACATGAATTTCAGGACTATAGCTTTGCTAGTAATGATAAGCACGAGATTAAATGAATGCAATAAATGCGTCAAAAGCTGAGTAGGACCTTAAGTAAGTATTTGCGAAATTTTCCGAGTTGTACTCATTCCTAGCGTGAAAAGCATGTGACAAGTTCGGTATTGGTAAACAAACCCGCAAGGTTCAACGTTTCCGAGTTGCTGCGCGGCTTCGCTGCAGCCATCCAATGTCAATGTCACCTTTCCACTCCGGCGCACGTGTCCGCGCTGCCACGAGCGCCGCACTTGCTACTCTCATGGTTCAAGGATCTTTAAAGACTTTAAAGCTTCTCATCGACAAATGGAGCAATTTGACAAAGACTTAGTCGACTTTGTGTCAGTCACGCCCGAGATGATTTATGTTCGGGCTTCCTCAGTCAGGAGTGAGGTTAACGCGTCAGCACTGACTTGTTTTTTCACATTGCTTAATTGACTGCTATGTAATAGATGAAGTAACCAATTCTGCTTCATTCGATTTTTTTATTTAAATCACTTTTCGATTCACCCGAGGCAATTTTTATAATCTTCAGCTAAATTGATAGTTAACATACCTAATGGTAATGATTCATTTTTGTAAAAATATTTGCGTGAGCACTGCCGCACTTTTTTAACTTAGAATCCAGAGAGTTAATTGACCTTTTCAATATTACTACCGTATATTTACTACTTAATAAATTTATATGATGTATTACTAGGTATACTATAACGATACAAGACTTGATGAGATCGCTATTCCGATTACGTACGTGCTAACGTATATACCAACTGACTGTACTGTACCTATACCTTTACATACAACCTAAGCAAAAACAAATGCTTTTACAAGCTTTTAGAATAGACATCATTCGTAATAATGGAACATCTCTAAAGCGCAAGCAGAAGCAGGCAACCATGTTCAACAATATACGTCTTCAAACAAATACTTATTTACATGTAAGTAGGAAAGTATTCCTCGTCCTTAGATCGGGGTTGGCGTGTTGACAACAATTCAATGGCATTCTTTTAAATTTAGTTAAATGTGGGTGAGATAACGTGAATTATCCGGAATTCGGCCGAGTACGGTACATGTGCGTGCAAGCTAAGCAAAGCGTAAATATACTTACAAACATCGTAGATAACAATGAAGCTAATTGCTTTAATATTGTACACGATAGGGGCGTCTGTCAGACAACCGCACCCAACCAAGTACATCCATAGGTTAATGACAATAAACATTTAATTGTGAATACACATTCATCGTGACTCATTAAGGAAACTTAATTAGAGATAGGGATGTTCTACTAAAGCCCATATTGTTTGACTTATCTTTTCTTTATACTTAGGTACTCAGAGGCAATGTAATTAAACCTTTTGTAACTTGGGCTTCCATTCAGTAGGTACCAACTAAGACATGGCAGCGTATACATCTGTATTTGTATCATTTTGAATTTAATTATATAAGCAGGTATTCATGTCATATTATATTGCAAAGTTTCTATCCAAGACTGCCGAATTAGACGCGCTGCGATTCCTCGAAAACATCTGACGATTATTTCAATTAAGCCCGAACGATCGTGTAATAAATAAACAAATTACATAATTTTCATGTTTAAGTCAGCTCTTAGGTCATAGTACCGTGAAGTAGCTGATATTCGTGTTCACATGCGTTTCCTGCTGCCGAGGTGATGGTTATAAGTTTCGTGTCACGACTCGTCCTCAGGTGAAGAGCCAGGGTGGCTACGTGAGGTGCACCGGCCTTGGGTGACGTCAGCCCATTAGACGTTAACTTGCCTTTGTTATCAGTAGGAAGAACGATATCAGAGATAATAGTTAAAACTCCATATTGTTCTTTTAACGATATGGAACGACGTATTTTATTGTTACGAGTAATAATTATGATGTTATTATTGGTGCAAATTTTTATTGTAATTGTTTTTTTACTGTATTGTTTTGTTTTCAAAATAGAAGAAAATTATTTATAATTGAACCATATTTGATGCTAACGCTTAAGTTAGGAAAATAATGAGGAAAATTCAACTGCCTACAATTGTGGCGTCTACTCGTATTTAAAAACCTTCAAGGCTGAGTGAGAGTGTGAAAGAAATTGGCTTGCTTGTCGTAAAATTGAAAAAATCAACACTTGTAGAATGATCTCGTTCCTTTTGTGAGTATTCATTTAATTTGAAGATAGCAGATCGTTTCCAAGTTGAGATGGAGCTCAGTTAATGTATTTAATTTACAGCTATCTTAAAAGCATCTTCAATCTGCGCGCGTCAAATTTCAGGTTATACTGCTGAACACGGAATTGGCATCGTTAGATTCGCTACTCTCGTTCACAATTGCTATTTTACTACAAAGCGTAATAAACTCGTGCTAAACTCAAGTACCTACACAGTAATAATTTTATAACGTTTTTGTATTCTTTTTTACACATGTTTTGCGCATCATCCGTGACGTAAATTGTTGGCAAATCCCATTTTTTCAAATTCGTAACCATATAAGTATACATATAATAAAAGATACCTGAGATTATTTCATTAGGGGCCACTTACATAGTCCAGCTTTTAGTCCAGAGTTAAGAATCTTTAAACCTGGGTTAGAGTATACTAAGAGTTAACAGTTACATACAGTTTTGACACTACTTAATTCGGAGTTAAAAGTTACATAAGAAAATAAGTAATTAGGAAATCTCACTCTTATTAAATTGTGTTTTTAGTATCTTCTTAAATACGTGGAGTCGCGGACATTCATGGACTAGAGTTCATCATCATCATCATCCCAGCCTATACACGTGCCACTGCAGGGCACAGGCCTCCTCTCAGAATGAGAGGGCTTGGGTCGTTGTTCCCACGCAGGCCCAGTGTGGATTGGGAGCTTCACACCACCATTGAATTTCTTCGCAGGTGTATGCAGGTTTCCTCACGATGTTTTCCTTCACCGTAAAGCTCATGGCAAATTTCAAATGTAATTTCGCACATAAATTCCGATAAACTCAAGAGGTGCGAGCCGGGATTTGAACCCACGACCCTCTGCTTGAGAGGCCATAGGACTAGAGTTAGCTATATGTATATATATATGACATCGAATTAGTGATAAGCCAGAGTTAACTAATGTCAAAATGGAGGGAATGTCATCCATAACCCACGACTAACTAACGTTTAAATTTTTAAATCCTATATACGCCAATTTGCTCCAAATTACCGATTAAATTACTTAATCTTTAGTTAACGTTTTTTAATTTCTGCGACGCAATAATGTGGTGTGTGGTGTAAAGTAAATAAATGAGTTTTGAATAGGAATAGGACACTTTTCGGGGCGCATTAGATAAGTAAACCCCAAGCTTTATAAACAAACTGCAAGTGTCTTGTGTGTGACATATCAAATGACGACGCTTATTATGACGGTCTCAGAACTATATACGAGTATATATTTTAAGTTCATTTGAAAGTTTTAAAGTACCGGTAAACTGGGGTTTTACCTTTTTCAACTTTAGGAAACTTTCGGGCTACTTTGATAGATTTTAATTGATCGATTGAGCAAAGGACGTAAAAAGTTAGGTGATTTATCAAGGTAGTTATTTCACTGCCACAGATGGTCTAAAAAAATAAGGACACGGCGTAAAAAACTGTTTTCTAAAGTATTTCAAAGTACCCAGTTTACGGTAATTACATTTTTGACATTTTAGTTTGAAATTCAATCTAATAGAAGAAACCCACTGTCATATTAGGAAGTTGAACATAGTTCATTCCAGATTGCAAAATAATACGCAATAACCGTCAATCTAGTGAAATGATACCTGAATGCTAACATGGGAGCGATGTGATAATGCTTATTACCCCGTTTGCATGAATTACGCGCGCACACAACACAAGAGTAAGTGTGTCAACGGGGTCCCGCTACACGCACGCTCGTCTCGGCTTGGAGATATTGTGTACTGTTATAGGAACTAACGTCATAGCTGTTGGAATAGTGAAAAAATGTGTTTTTGCATACATTTTGAATTTAGGTTAAGAATCGTGGACCAATGAACTGCCTTTTCACAATAGGTACGTTTCTTATGGAATTCCTTGGTTGGCTCTAGTCTATGTAATATAAACGAGGAGTTCTTGTATTTATATTTATTTATTTTGCGGATCTCGGAAACGGCTCTGACGATTTCGATGGCTATATGTGGGGGTTTACGGGAGCGAACAATCGATCTACGTTGTTATATCTCTCGGACGCCTGTTTTCGAGTTTTAGTACTACAAATAATTAATTAAAGTAAATAAGTAAGTAAGTAATTAAGTAAGTAAGTAGTTTGCATATATTTGACGCGACGGCTGTCTAGATATTTACGCTTTCGATTGTTTGTGATGTGTTTGTACGCTACGTTTCAAAGAAGTTTTGGATATAAAACTATGGATATAAATGTGGATTCGGCTTATATATACTGAATAATAATATTTAGATACTATGAAAGACGTGGGGTAGGAAGGCCCCAACAAGATGAGCCGATCTGGTAAAGGTTGCAGGAACCACTTGACTTTTTCCAGGATTTTTATAACTTGGTCTCAGAATCAGAAAAAATGTGTATTACATAGGTAAGGTGTAGGATACAGAGTTGTTAATCAGGTACACTAAATGTGGTCTTCTATCTTTTTGGGCGTACAAAACATTAGTAAGTCGAAATGAAACAATTAAAAATTAAGTGCCATGCAAATAAAACAAAAATACAATTGATGGTAATTACAATTTAAAAAAAAATATATCAATAAAATAAATGCAAGTCAAACTTTAAATTAAAAGTAGAATTTGTTTCATTCAAAATTAAAATTAAAATCATTACTAAATAAAAAATCAAAATTAAAATTCAAGATCATTTCTCAAATAAAAAATTGAAAATTAGAAAATTTGCCTCTCGCCCTGTATCAAGTAATCGTTGAATTTCGGGGCACTTTTGTAGAATGGAACTTGTTCATTCACAACTTGTGTTACGTTTCGAGTAGGGCCACGCCTGTCGCCGGCGGCAAATCGGTCTCTTCGTAAACCGTTACGGGATATTTGTAATCAAATGCAGAAAGTTTCATAAATACATGTGACAAATGACAATCAGTATGCAGACGAAACGAGTTTGGAGTCCCACGGTGTCGGGGAGTAAGCTTCGCTGATGCAGTGCGAAGTTATGGGCAACGCTTATATTAATTAATTAAAATCATGTCCTATTACGTAATACGTAACGCCGATTTATTTCTAATATAATCGATATAGGTATGCAGGCTAAGATTTTTTTTAGTCTGAGTTTGCCGGGTATCTTAGATTGTTGCGTTGCAGTCTGAAAGTCATCTCGGTGTATATACATACGTCCCACAACGGGCACTGACTTGTTTTAGAATGAGAGTGATTGAAAATATTGGATTCCTTCGTGGTAAAACTTAGGTTCTTAAAAAACCCGGGCTCGATCGCACGACGTTTGCTTGAGAGGCTATAGGTCTAACCACTAGACTACCATGCTGTCTGTGACTAAGTAGTTATCGTCATTTAAATAAGAAACGTTTTGGTACCGCCAGTTAAATGTTAAGCCTAACCCTGCACATTCAGTCAAAAGATGAGCTAGTTATGGATAACTAATGCAAATTCAAGGCAAGGCAAAGGTACGATGGACACCATTTCTCCATACAATCGTAATCCCCTGTCTCCTCCCTGGATAATGGCTTTAGAGCCAATTTTTTTTAATGCGTAATCTGTATCTACAACAGCTATGCCCCTATGTTTCGTTATTTTCCATATTTCAATTAACATAAGAAATATGAGCTTTCAAAAACTGAAAAAATTGCCCAATTTCAACGTCATGTTCAGACACTCATCAGATAAGAATCCCTGATATAAACAAAAAAAGGAAAACATCCAGGGGCATAGCTAAATCTGTCCTCTAATTATTTTTGAAAAAAATAATTTTACTGGTCCAGTTTTCGAGAAGAAAACAGGGGATTACGAAATGCTGTTTTGATCCATTTTACGCGCCTAATAACGGTCTGAGCTGCAGTTGTCCCGCTCTCACTGTACTGACACGGAGGGGTTCGGGCGAGACAGCGTCATTTCATTAAAATACCTATTTCTCAAAATTCTCTCAGCCATCGTACCCTCTTAAGTATGTCCATAGCAGAAGACCGAGTGCATTGTTGACGGTCGCTCTAAAATAAAAATCAAAAATTCTCGGCTGCGAAACTCTTCAGCAATGTTGCCTACAAATCCTATTGTTGTCTAGCTAACAACTTCTTAGGGCCTAAGCACACGGCGTTTTTTTAACGCGCCGTCGACGCGTGTTTTAGGAACGCGCGTTTACAGCGCGTTTTTCATTCCATTGAACAGCCATATTACATGGACATAGAACATAGCTAAAACAGCCAACAGTTTGTATCGATACAAAAACGCGTCGACGGCGCGTTTAAAAAACGCCGTTAGCCTTTAAAAATATTAAAATACCAGTAGATAAGTACTTTATACTTTCATTTCATGAAGGTACAAGACTTTATACAACAAATTAAAAAATAGTACGATAGCGTTTTTATCTATGCCTGCAATAGCTTTAGGTATTTCGAATAGAAAAATACACCACTTCATATTACACTGATAAAAAGGCGGCGAATTTGTTTTGTTAGTGCATTTATGCCAATTACATTTTAATTTTATGTTTGTTTCCGATTTCGATTTTTGAGATCTCGCATCATTATACCAATACTCTGCCAGTACAACTTCCTACATCCAGGCCTAGCCAATAATGTACCAATTTGCCGGCATTGTCTAGTACTCCAGCTGGCGATCGAGTTGATTGGCAGAAAATCGTTAATTCGTTTGCTTTAACGAATCCTGGCGTATAATTGTTTGTATAAAATAACTATCAATTAAATATGGTCATTGCCAAAATATAAATCTACTGCCATACGTCTTTATAACCGCAGAATGTGGCTTCTTGCGTTTCGCAAATGTGTGAGATAACGGTACATCGTAATTTTAAGCTAAATACGAAGCACCTGTTCCGTGACTCAATACTTACAAAGAGTCACTTGCCAATGTACCGTTAGCACATTGCTGAAAAATGTGATTGTCAATTGTGTTTAGGTTTCTGTATTCATTGGTGTGCAAAATTCGCTAAGTCGGACGTACAAAGTTGCACGTTGATGTCTTTTTAACGTCAGAACGTTTTTATTCTGCTTATTCAACGTTTATAACTGAAAATGTTACTATAACGTCACTGGTGTATTTTGTAAGGATATGTTGCTCATATAGGCATTAATTTAAATGAAAATCAAAATTGTTTACCTTTATATTCAACCAAAAAGCACAGCACTCCACGTTGAGTGCGAACTCATTCAAACGCAACGTCTCAATCAAACACTTCACTCGGTCAGTTCCGCTTCAATTTCGTAAAACAATAGTGTACTAGTTAAACCGTATTCGGCCAGTAATATTGGGCTCGTTCGGAAATCGAATCTGGAACATCAGCGCGAGGAACCGCGCAGCCGCGCACGTCTACGGACTCGTTTGGTGTGCGCCCGAGTTGCACTTGAGCGTTGAACTGGCGGGACAGCCCGACCGGAATACGAAGGCTTCACACTTCCACGAACAAGGTTGAAACGCTGTAATTTTAAACTCGTTCGGTTATATCAATACGCCTATGTAGAAGTAAAGTAATTGTAGCGCAAAAGATGAATGCGGGCAATGGACAGCAAACCGCAAAGCAGTTCGGAAACTGTTGTGGTCGCCGGCGGCGCGAGATAGCTTAATTGATCGCTCAATGATCGCTATCTCCCAAACGTACGGTTACGTCGCAGCAAAGCGGTTCATATGTTATCGTTTGAATTTTTGGTATCATGAACATTCCAAGTGTCGTTCATTGGATGGTTTCTTTTTCGCGTCTCAGTTCGGTAGGGCCAAGAAAAACTTAATTATAGTAGAATTATTTTACGATGCCCCATATGAAAATACTTTTGTCATCACTCTGTAAAAACTATCATCACAAGTTACACAAATGCTGAAGTAGTAGGTAATAGAAAAATTGCAAAATTGTACGCATTTTAATTAACAATGAAATTAATATTTAATAGGATAAATGTAGCATCCATCTGTACCATCTTTCCCATAAGGACACACCGGGTCCGTATCCAGAGCACCGACTTCACGGGGGCCCCGAAAGTCAGATATACATATTCGTTTACACGAAAATAATTAGTTCTTGTTGAGACATACACTTTAATACCTTCCAATAGCGCCCTGTATTATTTGGTGCCCAAGGACCCCGGTATGTACCATTATAGAATGACTCTGGGATCGATAAACAGAAGGAGTCGTCGTTGGTATAATAAGGTTAGATTCAGCTTAATTAAGTTAAAAGTGAAGTGAAGTGTAGTAAGTGAAGTGAGTTATGATGAAGTTAAAATATTTTCTTCCAGTCTTACTTCACGTAAATACAAAAACATACTATCTACTACATAGTGATCACAAATCTCCGTACCACACATCTACATACAATTAAATTAAACAACAAAAATAATTGGTATTTAAAAACATGAATACACATTAGCATACACCTACATTAAAATTTCAATTCAACCATACAAAAAATTATAAAATTATCTAAAAAAAACCACTGAACAATAAAATTACATCCTTATTCTAACAAAGCAATGACTTATAACAAAACGCCTCGTGCATGCTGTGGTACGTAGTAATTATTGAATTATTGGTCGGGTGTAGAGTTATGTAGGGAGTGTAATAGCGACGTCCTGTGCATATCCTAGGAGCCTGCGGCGAGCGGGCGTCGACCTGCGCCGGCGACGCGCATACCGACCGCCGCAATAGCTTAAATTGCACCCTCAGCAGAATAATGGCTTATATAATCGTTCTTCTTGTAAGATCAACCGTGAAAAATTTCCAAGAAAAATATGTAGTGATAAACGTACATAGCTATAATAGCTAGTAAGTAAAAGCCACATAGTATAATCTATAAATAATAATGTTATTACGACTGACCCGGACTCTACCATTGCTCTTCATAGTCAACAAGAAACACGAACCAAAGTCATAAATCTTAAAGTCGTAAACCATAATTATTCTTCGCATGCCAGTTATTTTAATAAGTTTAATAATTAACTGAAGTCTCACAGTAAAAATAAATCATCGCGGACTTTTGGATACACAGAAAATAATACTTCTGCGCCTACATTGCATGAGACGCAAATATGTCTGCCTGAGTCAGTGTGAATGGGCAGTATTTTTTTTTATCCACCTTGACTTTTATTGAATCTTTTGATAATTGAAATATTTAGTCGAGTGGCAGTCAGTGTGCGGTGGACCCTACGGTTAAGGTTTAGCCATTAAACCTTTATTTTCCAGCAGGCAATGCGGGCGTTACATCACATAAAAGTCATGGTTACAAGAAACCCATATTTTACTCTCAAACGAACGAGCTTACTGCATTTTGTAGGAATAAAAGAGGCCTTTGTACGCATATTTGGCTTTTTAATTCGACCGTTATTTGATGTTCCTTAGATATATATAAATTAATAAATACTTATTAAAACCTCATTATAACGTGTATTTATTTTATTTAAATAATTTAAACAATCGAAGAAAGCATATAGGAACTAAAATTGAGCAAATGTATTAGTCTTATAAATACAGTAAACAAATAATAATTTCAGACCTGATTCAAAGAGAACTTGCATTACCTCTAATTTAGTTTAAGATAAGAATTCTCTAAATCTAAGAAAAAAACTGCAAGTTCCGTCAAATCACGCCTAAATAATACCTATGGTGTTTTCGATACAAGGCAACAAGGACGCAATCTATGATTTTACTAACTAAATGACTTAAAACTTACGGAGCCGTCGTTGCCACGTATCAAAATTTCATTGTTCAACTAACCTTAGTTTTCTAAAATCCATTGGCTTTTCACCCATCAGGTGAATCGGTGGATTTAAGTATTTACAATAATTCTAACAATCGCCACTACATGGACGCCTTAAGAATTATCCTTAGATAAAGATTAAGTGGTGCATTAATTATTCAGTGTTACTTGCCAACCGCTACATATCGAAAATATCAACAATTTATTCTTCCTCGTAATGTGTTGCTATGGCATCTAAAATAAACTGGAAGGTCCTCGGGTTTATCCAACTCAGTCCTGATGGCAGTTCCCACGGCGTGAGGCTCCTCGCTTGCCGACCTACCGTCCTCTCCAAGAAATAGTCATCGTATTCCCTATCGTAATCCGGTAGGATAGGGTTGAATTTCGCGTAGTAAATAGCAGAGAGGCACGCGTACAGAAGTAGAGCAGCGGTGAAGAGCTGGAAATAAAAAAGTAACATTAATGTCGAAAAATATTCGTTTCAAAACGAACTTCAGCTTATTTCATAGGAAAACCTTCATAAGTATAAACGTCCGACCAACTAACTTATCATTATAAAGCCACGACCTCCTAACATAGAGCAAAAACAATGTCGCGGAAAAATCAAACAGAAGACAAATTGCGCCAAGCTATTAAGTTGTCACGCGGCGGCCTTATACGGACAAAGTAGTAGTCATGAAGCTGAAACTTTTCAGGCTACATGAGGCCACAACATAATACATCTTTACAATGAAACCGGTACAGCCAATAACGTAAATACGTCACCTAACAAATATCAAATTTTATGCCAATTTTCATTTTTATTTCTTTTTGACTTGAAATTTGGTGTGTACGTGTGTTGTACATCGAGCACCGATGACTATGAAATGCCGCATAAAAATGAGGGTATTGAAAAAAACACCCTCAAATCGGTTGTACCGTTTGGGAGCTACGTTGCCACAGATATATGTTAAACTTACATTATAACACCCCTCATTTTTGCCGAGGATTAAAAATGTTGTTTTAAATTCTAGCCATGAAAAAAATGATCTACTTTTTAAATTTAGTTTTGTATGTATTTATGTAGAACTCTTTTTTTTCTTTTTTGGAGAAACTTTGAACTGTTTATAGAAGAAAGTTCTTGTAATCAATTAATTAATGTAGCTATAACTACATACGTAACTCATATTGGGACAGAACAAAGACAGTGTCTATATTAAAACATGGTTAAGCATCCTTGGCTACCGTCGCGCCACCGATGCTTGACGACCGTCGGCCGCCCCATGCCGGACAAACATCAAAACTATGTCAATGTTATGACTACAAGTCCCTCGTTATACCTTTTTGCCCGCCGCGTAACAACGTAGGTAATCGTCGTTTTTCACACAAAGTAATTAACAATAATATTTTCTCGCTACGTTGCGCTACGGTGGACTTGAGGTCAGATGTATTTGTATGCCTAAATAAGTTGATCCATTCAGAACTCTGAGGAAGGTTAACACTATTCGGGCAGCCTCTTCACTCAGTACAGTACACATATTTTTTTGAAGCAAGTCGGGGAAACTGGATCGCTACAAGAATAGTAAGATTTCTCAAGCAATGTCATCATCATTTCTCTAATCTATCTGCCTATCTACATATGGAATATTAGCACGACATTTGTAGTGAAAAGGTTCCACCCAATGGTGGATTTACCAGCAGGCTGATTAGGCTGGAGCCTAGGGCGGTAAACTGTGAACATGAATTTTAAAAATAAACCAATAGCGTTTCAATATTACAATTTAAATTTAGGGTATCGAATTGCGAAGTCAGTAGAGGTGGCAAAAATTTAATAGCATACTGGCAGCAAATGAGTAAATCCGCCACTGGTTCCACCTTGGTGTGCAATTTAGTTTCTACAACTGTCCGTAGGTTCCAAGTATCAGAAGAGTGTTGTTTTATTTGAGTCAGTTTGCTTAAAGGCCCCTACAACAATTTACTACATCCAAAAATCAATCAAAATTGAAAGCACGCGACCGCACAGCATGGAAAAAATTAGAAGAGACCTATACTCAACATTGGATAGAAAAAGATTGGAAAAAGAAAGAAAAAAGAAACCTGGAAAACACTCCAGAACTTGAAGGAGCCCTCGTTGATGATCCAGTCGTAGTATCCGGCCCAGGGGTCGGTGTAGCGGCCCTGCTTCATGGGCTTGGCCGTGGTCGTGGTCTCGTGGTGATGTTCATCATAGTAGTCGTCGAAGCCACGCCCGCTGACTGCCGTGCTGTTCTTTACTCTGGTACGCCGTTGCTGGAAATACAAGAAAATTCTAGATTTAATTTAAGACGACAAGCGCTTAAAAGTTGACATCTTCTTTCAAATCGGTCGTAATTACGTCAAAATCGCAAAAACGGGTAAGTATGTATAATATTTTGTTCTAACTTAAACTTAGCGAGTTTAATCTTTGTCGTAGCAGCAATCGTCCGCTTGCAATCACTACTCGTAACGTAACAGAACCCTAATCTAGGCGTCCTCTTATTTGCTCACAGTGTACTGAAGGTCTACCAGCAACAAAATATAAGGATCGCAGAAGTCACTACCGCCTTTGACTAATGGTCGTCGGGAAACGTGGTATCACAAAAAAGATCGTTGGCGATTCCAACACTTAAAACATTAAATTGGGTTGCAGTTTAATTTATTTGGATGGGTCATTACATTACACTCCTGAGCCTTAGCCTGGCTGAGACAAAATTGGATTCAAGTCAATTTATAACGCGCTTTCAAGATTTGCTCTACATAAAAATCTTGGAATAGATATTCAGTTCATGTTGTATTGAGCACCCATGGCTTATTAACAGGCTCGTGTCAACACTAGTCGCGATTGGTTCCACAAACAGGGGTGAAGCAGTTAGCGCCGACCACACCGGGTCACCCAGTTCAGCAGTTACCGTTTGGTGACCCGGTTTACTGAATACCACGTGGTACTACGCTCAGTGAGTGGGATTTGAACGTTTGAGCGCACCCATACTGGGCGGGCAGTTAGAGAACCCGATGATATTGAGGGGATGATTATGATGATTGATGAGCAACTCTAGAGTGGAAAGTGATTGGTAGATAATACTGACCAAACAACAAACCAAAAAAAAAGAGAAGAAATATATTGATACACTCTCAAGCATCTCTCTTGCATCAAGATCTTGCTAATTCTAAAATATTTTATTTTTGTAGCTCTATCTTGTTATATTTATATTACACATATCTCTACATTACGCATCGACTTCAGAAGTATTACAAGAACGTTTATATTCGAAAGTTTCAAGTCTTGTGAGATATTTAAAATAAATTTCATGGAGTCAGTGTAAACAGAAGAAACAGGCTTTTCAGAGAAACAGACGGTGTTATTCTGTTTTTCTACCTACCAAGTTTAAGGCCTCGATTGTAAAAGTAACCTTATATTTGCATCCATTTATCACTGTTATTGGAGAGTGCAGATGACATCGTGGACTGTGGACTATAAAGCTGCGTACGAACTGCGCGCACTGTACGCGTACCCGGGCTTGCGTGTCCTGGAACGCCATGTCCGTACGCCATGTACGTTTACGTGTATGTGTACAGTGTACGCGTACATGGCGTACGGACATGGCGTTACAGGACACGTAAGCCCGGGTACGCGTATCTGAGTGCGCGCAGTCCGTAAGCAGCTTAAGAAAGATTCGTAGGATGTGATACCACAGGGAGGTTCCGCCGCCGACGACATATGCCCTTATACTACGAAATTCTAATTTGGAACTTCCTATCGTGCCTTTCCGGTCACGTTAATAGTATTAAACATAGGAGTGGAAGGGACGACCCGATACGGACTTAGAATTTCGTATCAGCCCCCCAGATGTCGAGGGTCGCAGTGATCGTAGCAGTCACTTACCACAAGAGTAGTGGTGTTCGAGGGCGGTGAGCTGGCTCGCTTCTTGTTGATGGTGCGGACGACATCGAGCGCCGTGCGCAGGGCTGTGAGGATGAACTCTGAAGGCGCCATGCCCCCGCCTCCGCTGCCGCTGTCACTGCTAGAAGGATCCGTCGGTGGGGACGAAGCCAACCCGCTGTTGTAGGTGCCGTAGTTTGAACTGGATTATAATGCAATATTTAATGTTTTTAAAGTGAAGTAAATACTATTTGTCGACCGGAAAGAGCTCCAGCAAAGAAAAATTGACGCTTTTATGTTTTTGCATCAGATCCCAAGGTCCGCTTTAAACGTTGATCCAGCCGTTAATTCGGTATTTGCTACATGCGTCTTTTAAAATTTACAATAATAATGAAATCGTGACTACATTTAACCACTTTTAAGCTCTATTTAGGAACGAAGTGAATAATTACAAATATTACGAGGTTTTTACAAAAAATACGACAATATCGAAACTTGCTCTATCAATCAAATTAAAGTTATTTTCCTGATATTTTTCAGCCATACCTATCCCGCTTGATTTATGAAATTGTTACTACTATACTGCATTGATCTATTCCATACACGTAAAAAATATTAGCACCTAAAATATTGATACCTCACAAATAAGATAGATTCTTTCAAATTAAATGAAGAAGATGGCATGGAAATGTGGCAGTTGGCAGGACAGATTGGTCGTAGAACTGACGGCTGATGGGGCAGTAAAATTCTAGAGTAGCGACCACGAACCGGAAATCGTGGCGTGGAAAGGCCCCCAACAAGGTGGACCGACGATGCGGTAAAGGGTGCAGAAACCACTTAAATACGGGCGGCGCAGGACCGATCGTTGTGTAATATGTAAGTGTTTGGGGGAGGCCTTTGTTTAGCTGATATGATGAGGAAGTAGACACAATCACTTTAATTAGCTTTACGGTGCAGGAAAACATCGTGAGGAAAAATGCACAATCTACACTGGGCCCGCTTGGGAACTACGGCCCAAGCCCTTTTATTCTGAAAGGAGTCTTGTGCATATATAATGGGACATATATAGGGTGAGATGATGATGATGACTTACCGCAGTGGTATGTATTTGTAGGGCGGCGTGTGCGGCGTAGCGGTGTCGTAGCGAGCCGCTGCGCTCGCGCCGGCCGCCCACAGCGCCAATGCCGCCACCCACACCACCCCGTGACACGTCAGGACAAACCCTTTAGATACCATCATTAATCCCTTGTGTTTACCCTCACCCTCACAACTTTCAAAATAACCAATAAAATCTAAGCAAAACTAATATAAATATGCTCCTTTAACTACTATTTCATTTCTATTATGTCACTTTGGTCTCACTAATAACTTTCAGTTTTTCTTTCTACAGGTGATGTGATCGGGTGAGAGTTGGAAAAACGACTGAGTGATTTGAAATGTCGCGCTACGGTTAACCTCGGAAAGAGAGCTTCTGAAATATGAATTCTGCAAACACGGTGAGAATATGTTGCTCTCAAGTGGCGTGCTTATTTAATTTACAAGTTTTTAACGCCTACACACGATTTAAGAAGAGCACGGTTTAACATACATTGGTCCCGAGGCCTGGGGAGGGGCTACTCTTAGAAAATTGGAAAATCGAAGTTGGCTCGTACTGTTTCGCTGATTCTCCTATTAAATACTATTAGCATGAGTAGAATTTTGTTTATTATAGTATTAAATATATAGCCTGGTGATGTGAACATTTTAACTTGAAAAAATCATAGCATTTTCTTTATTGTTTTTTTTTTAGCAGTTTGTAGATTATGCCAATGTATAATTTCCCAAGTAGCACAGTTAGCATTATAAGAAATCACTTTGGGTATAACTCGGAACTTCATGACTTAATAAACAGTTAATATGGTTCAACTGAGAACTTAGAGCTGCGTATTACGCTTTAGTCTGTATAACAGCATCATAAAAGTAGAAACGGATACTATTGTTACGGGATCAGAGTTAGTGCAGATGTCAAAAATGCCTTCTTACAGTCTCTTTTGCATTGGTTGCTTAAGAGCATTATAGTGGTAGTAAAATATGCTAGTGCTGTTTAAAGGCGTAGAATTATACCACTGAAATGCTAGCGTCTTAAAAGTGTCACTGTGAACTACCGTACAGCCAACAGTTTTAGAGTAGTGTACACTTAGAGTAATTTAACACAAAAAGTTCCACATCGGTTCGCCTCGGCTCTGTTATAAGCCTATTTTTCAAAGCAGTTAAAAGGTGTTTTATTAATACACGTGAACACCGAAGGTATTTCAAGATCCTTGTTTAACTCAGAAATGCACCATTTGGCTGTGAAATATACCAATATATTGTTTTAGTCTGCATAAAAGAACACTTTACATATATTATAACGCACGAAGCTGCAATCAGGTTCACGTTAGTCAATCATTAAATTCTTAAGCGGTCATTTTAACAGTTGGCGTGGGTCGTGTATTAAATTATACAAAATGCTAAAAAAATTGAAAAATTAAAACTACTAAATAAAAATTAAATAACTATTAAAAAGTAATGCGTTTAAGTAGTTCAAATAAATGGTTTTAGGGTTTATGTGAACCATAATAAAACTAATAACAGCTGACAGGCTGGATATTGGTTCACTTGAACTCTTATTTACTGCAATAAGTATAATAGAAGAACTGGGGTGTACTCTTGTACAGCCATGGTAATTAATTCAGGATAAAAAGAGTTCACAAAAGTTTCTTAAGAATGCGCCATTTTATTATAACCTTTATAACCTAAATCGTATATATAGATAATTATTCTGTTGTTATTTATATTTTACTGCCTTAAATTACACGTTATTCATATACTTATTATAGTATAATATAAAACTTCGTATAATTTTATGTAAATCGCTCAAAAGTGTATACATATATTTTTGGTGTGTTACTTTTTTCACAACATTTCTAATTAAAACGAGATATTTCCGCAGCGCGTAAAAATTTAGCTAAAAAACCATATAAACATTCACAGTAAACTTGCATTCCCAAATGTTTTCACAGTAGGTTGGCTATAAAGGTGTACTTTCGTGAGTTAACACAAATTCTCAATAAAATTGTGACATTTACTTCGCCATTAGTACATCACACTCTGGAAATTTACCGGCACCGCTATAATACTATTAAAAGCAAATCTGCAAATATACTAAGCAATTTCAATATGAACGAAGGGTAATGTAAAACCTAAAGCGTTATATAAGACTAGCAGTCACCCAATCCTGACGCTTAGTCTGTTTAACAGGACACTCGTATTCTGTTAAGCAGCTGATAAACAGCCTGGTGACCCATAATAATTCCAATATAGTGCTACTGTAATGCTGTTAAACAGAAATGTGAACTAAACTAGAACTATAGGCTGAATAATTTGTGCCCAAATAAGAGTTATTTCAGTGTTAACAGCGCTGTTAACACCATTGTAACACTGTCTTGTACAGCTTCAAGTTTTCGTGTACACCAAAAGTGATTTCTTATAATGCTACTTGTGCTACTTGGGTTGAATAAGTAAGTACTTATATTGTAATGTTTTTTGTAAAATGACTAATTCTGTAGCATCCCATAAAAATCAATAACATCCAAGTTCAATAGGAACTTCAAGATCAATAATATTAAAACGATACTTCTGAGTTTATTTAACTCACCGGGAAATCTAACCGCCCGCTCTACGTACATGTTACTAAGGAAGGAGGGCGGTTAGATTAAAAATAACGCTCTTTAATAAAGGCGACGGTCACAATATGGAGACTGAAAGACATGTTTAGAAGACTCATGGCGCGCTTCAATTATCACTTGTAATAGTTATAATTTATTGTCCGCACGGTAGGCGCAGTGCAGGCCAGCCTTAGGCCTGCCCCATTTGTCTGCCTAGCAACTCTTGATCCACTTACCACGAAAATCTCAATAACGAGAATCTAAAAAGAAAAGCTTAACTGTATGTATTATCAACTTTTTAGGTTAGGATGGCGTTCCACATAGAAAAGTTTTACAGCTGAAAGTGAAGCAACCTTGATGCGCAATTGGTAATCTAGACAATAAATTAATTAGTCACGTAATCAACATTTATGATGCGTTGAATGATAAAATAAAATGGCTCTACCTCTTCTTCAACGGCCTATACGCAATGAACCTATAAACCGCCGATCTAATATTTGATATTTAACTGTGGAATGATTGATAACTATCGATTATTGTACGGTGAATTTATTTGTATACATTTCAGCTGTGGCTTTTACACATATTCGAAATATTTTCTCGAAATCTTTACCAAAAGTGGCACAAATACCATTAAAATTCAATGGCGTACATAATTAAAAATATTAATTTCTTCATGTCCGTTAATTTCAAATATCTTCTCGTTTAACAATTTGATTCTACTTTATATTTCATTAGAATACAGCAGTGTTAATTTATTCTTCCAGACTAAGTATTGTCTTTGCAAATTAACGACAACATTTTTGCTGATTCGCTTGTTATCGTGGATATTCTAATGACTGTGTGTACTTAATCAATTGGCTTTGTGCATCGAAGAAAAAGAAAGTTTAATTTCGCACAGTCGTCAAATCAGAATGTGTCAATTTATTATTTACTTATTGTTACAGTGTTAGCAGTAGTATTGTGCTGTGCTACGGTAGTTACGAGGATACTGCGTCATGACATGACATACTCTTGTCTAAACACACGCAGTGTATCAAGCCACAACGTTTAAGTAATAGGGCGTTGCACTGTTGTTATGCGACTTATACTTACTTGATGATTTCGAGCTACGTTTACCCCTCCTTCTGAAATAGATTTGACCGTGGCTGGTCACCACCCTATAGGTTGAGCCAGGCCGGCAAGCGACTGTCGTCGTGTTCCGACCTGTTGCCTATCTATAGAAGCCATTCTAGATTCCTCCAGACCCTTCCGGGTCTGAACAGGTGTGCAGTGCTCGCGTAAGCTTTTGACGCATTTATTGCATTCATTTAATCTCGTGCTGTATCATTACTAGCAAAGCTATAGTCCTGAAATTCATGTGTAAGATATTTGAGGTTTCACTCTGATAATGACAAGTGCTTATCGAAACACGATTACTAGTAGTTCGCTCAGTAGAAAAAAAATCCAAAGTCGTCTCTAAAAAATAAAATAAATTCGTAGTACGACGTAAATACTGCACGGCACTAGGGCGTAGTGTTGCTACATTTTTAAAATGTATAACTATTTGTTTTAGTAATACCATGAAAATATCTAAATATACGCGCAGTCTAACCAACCTATCTTGAGCCATCATGCTTCCCCCATTTCCGATAGTCAGTAGCACTAGTTCTCCTTCGGCCATCGGACGGGGAATTCGTGTCGCTCGCGCTCACGCACGGCTTTGGTGCATAGAATACCTAAAATCGATTAGCGGCTAAAGCTCGGTAGGGCCTTAACTGTTTCATTCAGTCTAAAATGCGGTCATTATTTTAAATTGTAGCCCTAGATGTTCATTAATCCGTGGCTAGGACAACAGTTTTCGATTTCAGTCTTTTGTTTTATAATACATTAATTTAGAGTAGAGACATACTAAAAATCTGCTACTATAATAATTTACAATGCAGGCTTTTATTATGTAATTATTCTTAGTATACTCGTAATTATAATCCTCAATAAACATTTCTACTTACTTTGAGCCTAAACATTATGGAAGGTAGATATTACGTGGTGACAATGGCAACGAAGGGCGGTATCGTATACTTAATTAAAAATTAAATCCTAACTAATATTATAAATGCGAAAGTAACTCTGTCTGTCTGTCTCGCGTTCACGCTAAAACTACTGACCCGATTTAAATGAAATTTGGTAAACAGATAGTCTAAAGCCTGAGAAAGGACATAGGCTATATATATATCATCACACTATATAGCGGAGCGGAAGAATGTTTCAAAATCGAGGGTTTTTGAAGTAAAACTTCTATAGGCACGCTTGACTTGGGAGTACGGTGGTGAATGTGAACGCGGGTGTGGGGGGTGCGGGGGGTTCTGTGGTGGGGGTTTGAGGGGGTCTGGGGGGGGATGCGGGGGCGGGTAATTTTTTTTATATCGAGGAACTAAGGAGTGCCATAATTGATGAAAAAGCAAAATGGATAAAAAAAATAAGCTGCCCAAAATACTAATTCCACGCGGACGGAGTCGCGGGCAAAAGCTAGTATTTTATAGGTCTTAAAAACTTTTAGTAAAGATAATGTTGGTAACTCCCATTAAGCATAACAATGCATATAAACGCTTTAATTCACAGAATTCACTTAAATTACTTAATAATTTTTGCTCAAGACGATCAAGCAAGCTTCACCAAAAGTTCTGCAACATAAAGCTGCTAAACAGACTAGACAGCTGATTGTACAATTATTTAAATTCCTTATATTTACTTATTTTAATTTTTATGCTGCTTAGAGGTGTAGTGCTTTGGTTTGTTTTGGATATATTTCAAAACAACAAAAGTGATCGTGAAATGCCTTGTGAATAAAGTAAACCATTCCGTTTACATCTATATCACTTCTAGGTTTAATTAATATAATTTAGGGTATGTTTAATTTGTAGGTGCTTTTTACGACATGTGTTTTCCGAATAAATGTTTCATGGATAAATCATAATTTATAGGTATAGGTATTATATTTCATAAAGACAGAGAAGAGAACTAAAATAAAATAAGTCAAATGAAGTTTAAATTCCTTAATACGTATTTAATTATATTGAGCAATTAAAAAGGCGATTACTTATGACTAAAATAGAATTCGAATATTTAATAACCTGATTCTTTAACAAATAAGTATACGTTGTAATAATGAACTATACTCAAAAGTTTAAATAATATTTTGAACATGTCCAGTTTACAACAAATTAATAACTTCTAAGTAGCCTTATAACTATTTTTATGTACAGTTTGGTTCTAATTGGTTCATTTATTCCTCTTTTGTCTCTTTGTTCATATACTTTTCGGCGGCTTTTCCGATAGCTGCAGTAACTTTTCCAGTAATTTCGTGAAGGTTTTCGTTCGATAAGTCCCACGATTCAACTGACCGTTTGGAGAAGAAGTTCTGTGTCTGGTCGTTTGGTCTCCAACTGTTAGGGTACACGATCTTGTGTCGCAAGACTGCTTTGATAATTAGAGCGCCGACATACACTATGAAGTAAACACTAAAGTACAAAGGCAAGTAATACAATTTCTTTCCTAGGTAATAGTAACTGTATCTGTTGACACGAGGCGTCTCTGTTGTTGAGGTCGTAGTAGTTTTATGGTGGTGATGATGGTGGTAGAAATCATGATCATCGAAATCATGATGGTACTTGAAATCTCCAGGAAAGTCGTGGGGAAAGCCATGATCGTCTGAGGGTGGCCCGGGTTGGTCCATATCAGGTTTCATGTCTGCAGGTGGCGGTGGTGGCATCATTCCCATATCATTTCCTTTCATATCGTCTCCCCCTTTATTGTCATCCATATTGCCATGATGTTTATTATTGAATATCAGTTCAGGATAGTCGGAATCGTGATACGGAGGCGGTTCATGGTGATGATAACTTGGACTCGGTGGATGATCATCATTAGAGGGAGCAGCCGGCTCTGGCTTGCTGTAATGGTAGCCCTGAAAATCTGGAGTGTCCATTACTGGTGGACTGTCCATAGTCATTGGTGGTTTATCGTAGGAGTAACCCTTATATGGTTTTGATAAAGGTGGGAGAGTAGGGACAAATGGTTGAGCTGGAGGGGACGGTGGTTTATATCGGTACCCTAAATCCATTGGTAGGCTACTATCATTACTGTCATCTGGTGGGGAATCATACGACGGACCAGAGTCATCTGATGTATCCATTGATGGAGGGGGTGGGGGTTGATACTTTGGCATCGGCGGTTTTGGTGGCGGCGCTGGAACCGGGGCGGGCGCTGGCGCGGGAGCAGAGTCCGTGTCAATTGGTGCATAAGGTGGAAAAGATTCGTAGCTATTGGGAAGAGGAAAATCATTACCAGAAGATGGTGGCGGTGGAGGTGGGACCAAATTAGCCACTGATTTAATAGGAAATGAATCTGGACTAGATTGTTTTTGTTTGATACCATATTTCACTTGCGGCAAGTACGGTTGGGCCGGATTGTAACGATCAATTGGGTGACGAACTGACATCACATCTTGGGCTTCTCCCCGAACAGGGTTTTTTATATCGCGGAAGTTATCTAAATTTGTAAACATATTATCATTATTGCTTTTCTTGTCATTGACAAATGTATTCTGTGTTGGCTTTTTATAACTTTTCATTTGGAAAGGTTTTAAATTGATATATGGAAAGCGGATATTTGGCTCTGTACGAATTGCTCGTGATTCATTTTCGGCTCCATTTCCGGGATTTGTTCCAAATCTGTGGACAATAATTACGATGTACGTTTAATATGACGTTTGTTGAGTGGCATTATCAAACATGTTCTACACGGGGTAGCAAGAAAAATAAATTAATAAGTATATTTAACTTACCCTGGTAAAGCAAAATTATCATCCACCATGTCTTCATGTTTGTCTTGATCTGTTTTCTGAACTTCCTGTTGGGCCTGCTGACTATCAGGTTTTTTCTCTTCAATTTCTGAATCAATAGGAGTTTCTTCCCATTTACCAGCATATTGGTCGTATTTTTCACTGTCAATTACATGCCAAATATCCTGTACTTTGTTCAACGGTGGTGCAGCAGTCGTTGTAGTAGTCGTAGTGGGCGTGGTTGTAGAAGGAGTAGACATAGGAACATATACTGGAGCGGCGTCGTGATTGTACAGATTATTATACAGAGCAAAATAGTCTGTCATGTCTGGAGTACTTTTTTTAGCATCTTCCGATTTTACATAATTTATTACGGGCACTTCCTGTTTTAGTTCTGGAGGTGTTTGTTCTGGAATTTCATCGGGCACATATATCGGTTTCGCTGTCGTAGTCGTCGTTTTGGGTTGTATTTTTTCTTTCTCTAAGAGGTTCCTTAAAGACTTTTTGTAGTTATCACCGCTACCTGATTCAAACTCAGCAAATATTAGATCAGGAGTTTCCACTTTAGGTTTAGTGGTCGTTGTAGTACTTGTGGCATTCTGAGGAGAATCCATTCGCCTCATCCAGTTGTGGTAGTAGAACGGAGCCGATCGTCCCTCGTCGATTCGCAGCTGCGGCCGCGGCGACGCGGTGACCACGAACACTTGAGGACCCGGCAGGTTCAGTGAATGAACGTTATATAGGCACACTAGTAAACTTAGATATGTAATAACTCGTGCCATTTTATTTTACTTCTTCATCTACTGGGTTATTTACGCGCGTTTCAGTCCGAAGCCAAACAAGAAATGATGGTAAAACTGACTGTTACATGAACCCATATTCCCAGTGCTGATAAGTCGAGAGTAAAATTGTGATAATTTTTAGCGGTACTCCGGTATGTGGCACACCGCGCCTTAGGCACGATCCAGATGACCAGAGACCGAGTTATGATTTACACTATTAGCAAGACAATCAGTGTCACGAACGAGCGACGCTGGGTTAAAGAAAGTGTCACAAGTTCGTACTCCTAAATATTTGAGACCTAGTATTAAGGCTGGATTCTAAGAAGCTTAACTATTCAATTTTATTTTTATATGTAACTAATTTCTAAGTGACATACAATACATAAATATTTAAAAGCTTTTTATTAACTTGCAATGTATCTATGTATGTACGGGTCAAATCTTGGAAGTCGAATTTGACACATTTCCAGTAGTCGGATTCACTTGAAATTTGGTAAGTATACTTATGTAAGTTAGATGACAATGCAAGTACAGTCAACAAAAAGTACAGTCAGCTAAAAATCTTGCTCTTAAAACGAAATGTTTAACAAAAACTTATTAAAAATTCACAACTTAGAATAAACTAAACAACCCCCCTACAAGGTAAATATGTCGTCGAAAAACGTCATAGGCATTAAGCCCAAAACGCTGGCCGCATTATCCCATTGTACCGCTATCCCTAGCCTTTGAGCGACTGATTACAGTTAATACATTTTGTATTAGGTGGTTATAATTTGGTTTTTACAATGAAACATTTTAAGTAAATATTGTATTAGGACGATTTTACTTACATGCGCTACGAGACGCCAATGTTAATTAGGTAATATCCAAAAGCTATCTTACAGCCACACACAAATACTATGTAGTAATTATCTTTTTTTAATTAGCTTGCTTTGGTGTCCCACTGCTGGGCAAAGGCCTCTCCTCTCTTGGTCCACTCAAGTCTATCAAACGCGACCTCCTGCCATTATTAACTTTATATAAAGTAATAAACATAAAACTCGTTGTATTAAAAAAATATTTTCACACCACCTGCTCGACAATGCCTTATTATATATCATGCAAACCTCTCTCAAAGTAAGTCATTATAGCCCTTGGCTTTCGCCGGGGCGTAATGTTGTACTGAATTTCATTATAACCCGCCGGGCAGTAATGTTGTACTGAATTTCATTATAACCCGCCGGGGCGTAATGTTGTACTGAATTTCATTATAACCCGCCGGGCAGTAATGTTGTACTGAATTTCATTATACCGGTAATGTGATTCTCACTTCTCGTAGTTCTTATTGGTATGCACTTAAAGTCTAATTTCAAAATCGCCCCGCGTGCAGGCCGGCGCGTGGTGGTGCTCAACGTGCCCAGCCCCGCGCGGGCCGCGCCGCGCCTCATTTATTCGCAGTTCCGCGGCCGAACGAAAACAAAGTCAAATACTTAAACAAAAGCCGCGAGTGTTTCAATACGCTGCAATTTTAAGTATCATAAAAAAAATTTAAATAAAAAATAAAACCTCCTTCAAAAAACCCCCAAAAAAACATAAAATAATAATTGATTGAACCGACCACAATAAGCATGAAAATATCTTTCTACTAATCTGTTTGAAGTTGGTGCCTCAGCACGAGCCAGCAGGAGTGTAGAAGCCCTATAATAGGTATGTAGGTAAGTTAGATTACTAGGTCCACTCCTGCTGGCTCGTGCTGAGGCACCAACTTCAAACAGATTAGTAGAAAGATATTTTCATGCTTATTGTGGTCGGTTCAATCAATTATTATTTTATGTTTTTTTGGGGGTTTTTTGAAGGAGGTTTTATTTTTTATTTAAATTTTTTTTATTTCCAATTTTTTTTGGGTGTTTTTTGAAGGCGGTTTTATTTTTTATTTAAAATTTTTTATTTTTTTCTTTTTAGTTGTTGCTAATGGCCTGGACTGGCACTCTTTACTGACTGTACTTTTTGCCTCTGGTTACCAAAGTACTTATCAAGACGAATCAAACGAGACCAAACTTGATGGGGTTATGTCGTTTTACTACGGAGTTCTTATGGTCACCATCCAACTTCATTGTCAGACCCTGGTTACCATCTAGGACCAAAGTACTCGTTGAGACGAGTCAAATGAGTCCGTACTCGATGGGGTAAGTGCCGTTACTTTATGGAGTAACTTTGGCCACCTTCCAGCTCCATCATCAGACCCTGGTTACCATCTGGAATCAAAGTGCTCGTCAAGACGTTTCAAATGAACCCAAACTCGACGGGGTTGTCTTGTTTTATTACAGAGTTTCTATGGCCACCTTCCAACTCCATCATCAGATTAGCTCCATGTCACAATAATATTGCATTGTCACCTGATTTACACATGCATGTAAAATATGAAATCAATCAGAAACCGGGAAGTGAGTCAAATTCAACTTGCAAGATTTGACCCGTTGAGGAGTTCCGTTGGCCATCTGCGGTCTTCTTCATCAGATCTAGTTTACCAAATGACACTTTATGAATGCAAATGCTCGATTTGTCACTGAAAATACTAAAATCGCTTTACATTTCCCTTGAACTTTTGAAGAGTTCCTTCAATTCCTCATGGATCCCATCATCAGAACTGGATTCCGGTAACAACGGGACCAACCTTGAAGCATATGCTTTCAAACAACGAAAGAATTTTCCAAATCGGTTCATAAATGACGGAGTTCTGAGGTAACACACGTTAAAAAAAAAAAAAAAAGAACATACAACCGAATTGAGAACCTCCTCCTTTTTTTGAAGTCGGTTAAAAACTGCAAAAGAAGATAAAACATTAGGAAAATATCGAGTGACGAAAGTGATTTGACTCCTGATTCCATTAAATTAGACGCCTTAGGACCACTTGCACAGTTCAGGGTAAAAAAAAAATCGGTAATCCTGGGTTAAGAATGACAGTTCCATACATTTTGACACTTGTTAACCCTGGGTTAGCAGTTAACTCGCTCGGAGTTAAGAGGGTACGATGGCTGAGAGACTTTTGAGAAACAGGTATTTTAATGAAATGTCGCTGTCTCGCCCGAACCCCTGCGTGTCAGTACAGCAAGAGCGGGACAACTGCAGCTCAGACCGTTAATAGGCGCGTAAAATTGATCAAAACAGCATTTCGTAATCCCCTGTTTTCTTCTCGAAAACTGGACCAATAAAATTATTTTTATCAAAAAGAATTAGAGGACAGATTTAGCTATGCCCCTATGTTTTCTTTTTTTTGTTTATGTGAGGGATTCTTTTCTGATGAGTGTCTGAAAATGACGTTGAAATGGGGCATTTTTTTCAGTTTTGGAAAGCTCATATTTCTTATGTTAATTGAAATATGGAAAAAAACGAAACATAGGGGCATAGCTATGGTAGACACAGATTACACAGTAAAAAAAATTTGGCTCTAAATCCATTATCCAGGGAGGAAACAGGGGATTACGTTTGTATGGAGAAATGGTGCGCATCGTATCCTCTTAAGTAGCTAACCCAGGTACTCGGCCTTAGAAATTGTTAATAATGTACTCCCAGAGAAGTCGAAAGAAAAATACTTAAAAGCTTACAAAGATTTCAACAAATGGAAAACTGCGAAAGGCGCAAAGTCAGTGTCAGAATCAGTGCTTCTGGGTCTATTTCGAGTATTTTTCTGGTAGCCTTGGTTTTTATTGTCTCGCAAAAGGTGAGAAAAGTAGAGTATACTCCTCGGGGATAAAACTGATTTTGCCTTGGGCGCGCTTAAATCCTTCACTGCTCTCAGGACTCCATCTTAATTCCCTCGCTTCGCTCGGGAATCAACTAAAAACCCCGTCGCTACACTCGGGAGTTAAATCTGGAGTCCCTCGATACGCTCAGGATTCAATATCGCGCCTGTGACATAATGCAGTGCTTTATCCCCTTGGTGTACAATCTACTATTAATAAATGAAAAGAATTACACAGGTCTAACTAATCTATTAATGCATCTACCTAAGACTATTTTTACTATGCTCGTATTTAAAACTCGTTTTTTTTTAGCATTAGAAAAATAAACCATCTTGACGAGTCTTTTTATTGAAAAGCATAAAAAAAAATGGTACTTATTTACTGCCAAGACGCAGTGACCCAAAGTGGGTCTTGGCCTCCAACACCAGATTACGCCACGCTTTGCGATCTTGAGCCAGCTCTTGCCAGTCTTCGACCCCGAGGTCCAAAAGGTCTTTCAGGACCTCGTCCCTCCAGCGGCACCTAGGACGACCAACCGGCCTATGTCCCCTCGGTCGTCCCAAGTACGCTCTCTTCACGGCTCGAGTAATAGTAATTATTACTTATGAAACCAAAATTTTAAATGGCAATATGTATTAGCTAACTGTTACATAATATCTGGTGTGACTTATTTCTCAAAAGTGTTTTTCATATAAAAGACACGTCAATATCGTTTAGCTTCTTTCTAACGCTTTAGACGACCTAATGACCTAGTGGTTAGAGAACCAGACTACGAAGCTTGAGGTCCCGGGTTTGATTCCCTCGTCAGGGCAGATATTTCTATGAAAAATACGAAATGTTTGCTCTCGAGTCTCGGGTGCATCGGGTGCATCGGGTTTTAGCTCATCGCCAACATTTTAGTGATTTTTATATGGACTAAAGTTACCCTCAAAGTACCACGATCGTTAAAGCACCCCGAAATTTACGGTAAACACAAATCACAATCTGCATTGTATGCCTACTCTTGTCTCTGATGTCCTGTCATTCGCTCAAAGATTAACTGCAAGAGATCCCTTTTAGGGATAAGTTCGCCTTTGTACATCTGTTTCTCTTGTTAACTGTTAATTTCATGTTTTATGTACAATAAAGAGTTTTACATACATACATATATCACCAAACCTTATCTACTTACTACTTTATCTTACTACAAATCTCGATACAACAAATAATAAAGAGGGTACGTGAAATAAGAACTTTCCTAAAAAAATATCCTAATTAAGTATATGTACAATTTGCTTAACTCCTGTCCCCGCGAAAGAGCGTTTCCGCGCTGGATTGTGATGCTAGGTAATTTTCCTCGAAAAGTTCGTTAAAAAATGTCCGCGGTCCACGAACCTAATGTTTCTACCGCGAAAGCCTCAAATAGCAGTCTCTTGAATGCCCTGTGTATTTGGGGTCATGTGTATTTCACCTGAGATTTAATGGGTTTTAGAAGTGTTATTATGCGAATTAAAGTAAAATCCTATGACTCTCTCTATGATAGTGCCTGATTTTCGGTGTCATTTAGATCGATCTCAACCACAACATTTTTTGTAAAATCGATTGTATTTAGTTCTGCAAAAAATGGCAATTGGATATGAAATAAGGACCCACGGTAATAAATAAAAATAATTTATTTAATAAAATTATCATCTGACGTAACTACTCCTTAAAAACAAATTTGTATACAACAACACTTTAATTAAATCAAAACACGAGCTCTACCCACTCGTCTTATTGTCATTTTTCTTTGCAGTTTGGGATGGGGTCTCTGTGTCGGTGTAGGCCGGGTTTTCGACGCCGGAGTCACTACCGCCATCTGTGTTGTCCGCCACTAACTTTGCTTTTTGATCCGGATCTAACAGTACTTCTGGTTTATCGATCGGCACGTTCTCAGACTTGTTGATCTCAGCTTTACTAACGCCATCTAGTGTCGCTTTTCCTTTATCCGCTTCAATATTATTAGTTTCGCGACTTTCCACATCAGCGATTGCTGGTTTTTTCTTGCAGATGTCGTTCTCGTCGCCCATCGCTCTTTTGCCGATGTAGAACTTGTTGAACAAGAAATACATGCATCCGGTGATGAAGGTAGCGCCTGCGAATATTTGGTACGTTGGCCGTGTTCCGAAGAATTTCATCAAGTATCCACCGATGAGACTTCCAGCACCTTTGCCTGTAATGGACAGGAGTGCGTATTAAATATAATTCACTAATTGACCTAGTCCCAAAGTAAGCAAAGTTTGTGTTATGGGCAACTGATAAACATACTTATATAGAAAAATACATACTTAAATACATATCAAACACCCAAGACCCGAGAACAAACACTCTTGTTTTCTATATAAATACCTGCCCCGACTCGGGAATCGAACCCGGGCCCTTAAGCTTCGTACTTAGTCAGGTTCTCTAACCACTAGGCTATTTGTTCATCTATAATAGATAAGTACAGTCAACCAATTTGATTCCTAGGCCTTGGTGGACTGGTGGATTGGTTGACTGTATAATCTGAGAGAATTCAATGGTTGTTCTTGTGCCGAACGAACTGGTAGAGTTTTTAGTCTCATAACTAAATAAATATCCTGATGTAGTTTAAGTTCTCAATAAAAAGGTGTACTTTTCCTTGTCCATGGTATGATTGATTAAGAAGCAGTATTGTAATATGTAGCTACATGTCGAATGAACAAAAGAGCTAGTACCTAGTACGCAGCTTAACGTTTCAACAATAAAAAGGCAGTAGGAACGATGCATTTTATCCCTGTTTAAATTCACAGTCGAGACTTGACGCAGATTATAGAGAAGCAAGTAGCCTAAATACTAGGTCCAATACTGATTCTAAAGCAGCAAATAGCCTGATAATACGTACCGACACCGTAGTACAGTCCACCCAGCAGACCCTGCACGGACGTGTCGGTGGTGGTAGAAGACAGCCGCGCGGCGTACGTCACGGCCGCTGTGAACGACAGCGACGACGTCACTGACTCCAGAGCTTCGAACACCAGGCACAGCCACGGGTTGTAGATCAGCGAGTAGCCTGGAAGATTACAAAAAAAATAAGACGTTTGCGGTATTTTCTTTAAGATATTTGCGGGTGATAAGATCTTGTGAAAGGAGAAAGGTGAGCAAGAAGGTGGTATTTCTTGCTAACCCAACCGTTAAGGAGTAGTGGTTGCGCTGCTGTGTTTCGCCGTGGAGAGTAAGGCAGCCGGTGAAATTAATGACACATGAGGTACCTATTATAATATCTTAGCCCTCTAGGCTGGCAAAGCATTGGCATCTGCAAGCCTTTAGTGTAGCAGGTGCCCATGGTGTTCACATAACATCAGGTGACCCACTCGCTTGTTTGTCAAAAAAAATACAACGTGTATAAAAAGGACCTCAAGAAGCCATTATAAATAAATATTTATAAATATTTTTAACGGAATTGATTTGCTAGAAAAATAAAAGCTATGATTTTTGTAATAATTAAATAAATAAATAAATAAATAAATATTAGGGGACAATCTAACACAAATCGACCTAGTCCCAAACTAAGCAAAGCTTGTACTATGGGTACTAGACGACGATAAACATACTTATCTATACATATAATAAATCTGTAACAAGTCGGTGTCTGTACATTGAAGATATTTGAGAGAAACTGTCACTAGGGCTATTTATTAGCGCAATAGAATCCGAAACAATGATTTTTAGAATTAATGTCTGTTTGTCTGTTTGTCTGTGCGTTTGTGCGCGCTAATCTCAGAAACGGCTTAAGCTAGAAAGAAGGATGCGGTTTTCACTGATATGTTGGTATTTTCTTGGATTAACATAAAGTGTTTGTTTCATTTCAATCGGATCTCAAATAAGAAAGATACGTCTATTTTAAGAATTTATTGAACAGTTTTTAGAAGAATTAATAAGCTGAAGAGTTTGTTTGTTTGTTGTTTGAACGCGCTAATCTCAGGAACTACTGCTTCGATTTGAAAAATTCTTTCAGTGTTAGATAGCCCATTTATCGAGGAAGGCTATGTATATATCATCACGCTAACACCAATAGGAGCGGAGCGGAGCGGAAGAATGTTTCAAAATCAGGGGTTTTTGAAGTAAAACATCTATAGGCACGCTTGACTTGGGAGTACGGTGGTGAATATGAACGCGGGTGGGCGGGGGCGGGTAATTTTTTTTATATCGAGGAACTAAGGAGAACCATAATTGATGAAAAAGCAAATTTGTTAAAAAGCATAAGCTGCCCAAATTACTAATTCCACGCGGACGGAGTCGCGGGCAAAAGCTAGTAGATAAATAAATACTTAAATACATAGAAAACATCCATAACTCAGGAACAAATATTCGTGCTCATCACACAAATAAATGCCCTTACCGGGATTCGAACCCAGGACCTCTTGCTTCGTAGGCAAGGTCACTACCAACTAGGCTAAGGCGGTCGTTAAAAATTTACTGGTAGGTAATGATAATAAATAGAAAAGAACAGAAACTCTTCAATTAACAGACGTTATAATGAAAATTACGGTGATTGTCAAAGATTTAAACACAGTTTTTAGCTTTCGCATGAGGCATCGTTTAAATTTTTTGTAATGTACCAAATTGTTATTGTTCTAAATACAGTTTATTTTTTATTTATTACAGGCATCACATCGGTGCATGATCTATTACAACATAGGTAGGGTCGACGTCATAAATAAGTGGTCACTCTTGTACCTTGTCACTTTAACGTCATTAAATAGTAGGTAGTATAGTAGTAGTAATAGTAATGACTGAAAGCGACAAGGTATAAAAGTGATCACTTATTTATGACGTTGACTGTACATATTAAATTTAATACCAACGTAACGTAATCTCATATTTCCTACGTGTCGCGGCTTGCCAGATCTATTTTCAGTTACTTAATAATGGCGAAAGAGTTTGTCATATAGTATATCGTCTTATATGCTTATTGTTACCAAACATCTTAAAACGGTATAATTTGAAGCGAAACTCTGTGTTTATACGTTCGCAAAAAAATCTAAAAATATATAGTTATATTAATCTCGTAAGTCTAAAAGGTTATATAAGGAAATAACAAAGCGGTTAGTCGACGTCAAAGGCACAGGAAACCGAACAGCTGGTAATTAGCTTAGCTATTCCAAGGGGGAACGCCGCGTATCTTCGGAACCTAGCCTAAAGGGGGCTCCTTTTCAACGTTTAAGTTTTCTTTTTCTTTTTTTAGTGTACCTATTTTTAGTGAAGGATAATTGTAAATACTTAATTATTTAGAAATGAATTGATTCTTATTGATTACTGAAAACTAATAATCTATACATATAAAATGCTTTGTCCTGACTGACTGACTGACGGATCAACGCACAGCCAAAGAAAGGAAAATGCAAAATTCCCGCGGTATAGAAAATAGTAAATTTAACTTCGGGGCTGAGTTTAAAAAAAAATGACCATTAGAAAGCTTCCTTTATTGGTATAGGCTAGGCTACCTACTATTTATTCGGTAATGCAAAATTCCCGTGGGATAGAAAGAAGTGAATATCACTTGAGGGCTGTTTTGAAAATTTCTTTCACTAATAGGAAGCTACACCAACCATTATCATTATTTACATAGACTACTTTTCTCCGTGAAAAAGCCAAATTCCCACGGGAAAAATATAAGTGAATTCAACTACGGGGCTGATTTTAAAACTTCTTTTACCGGTAGAAAGCTACACCTTTAAGGACATAGGCTACTTTTTCTCGGGGAAAATGCAAAATACCCGCGGGATAAAAATAAGAGAAAATTTGCATAGAATAAGGACAAATTTGTTGAAATTCCCACGGGATAGAGAATAAACGGGATTTATATTATTCACTAACTGATACTGATGATGATGAAATGATAATAATGATGGATGTTGCCGTTGCCGGATTTTTGTTTTACACAATGAAAGAGATGAAGCTTTACCACAAATTGGAATTCTACGCGGACGAAGTCGCGGGTAAAAGCTAGTATTACACTATTTATTAATATTTGTCTTAAATAGCAGAAGTTCCCAATCCGCAGTGGGCCCGAGTAGGCACTATGGCCCAAGCCTGAGAGGAGGCCTGTGCCCTGCAGTGTGATGTATGATGGGCTGGGATGATGAGTCTTTAATAATATGAGTATTTAAGAGTATCTGCGTTGTGTTTACGATTCTTCGTGAGTCCGTTTGTGGGTAATAATACCTTGATAAGACCTTGTGCAAATTCCGTCGGATTGCTACCACGATTTTACTCGTTAATCCTATCAGAACAGCAGCAGTAAGTACACAGTAAGACAGCCAACGAAATTACTGCTACTATTATTATCTTAGTCTTCTAGGTTAGCAACGTATAATTTACATTCCCGTGGTATTGCGGATGTTCTTGGTTAATGATAATCACTCCATGATGGCAAACGAACAAATGGATCACCATTCGGTGATAAATTTACTCATTTAGACTATTACATTAAAAAAAAGAGAATTGTCTTTAAATAATAACAGCTCTACATTTTTGGATTCCGATAAGGTTCAATTCCAAGGACCTTATAACTAAGCCTTTGCTGTTCATCTGTCCGTCTGTCATTCTACTCGATTGTCGACTTATATAGACACTTGAAGACTCTGTGAAAAAAATGAAGTTTGTTCATTACAATAAATGTGTAAAACCATACCTGTGCTAATCTAACCAGCACTTGGCTGGTTTTTTATCTTCCGCAGACAAACATCAGATCTATTGACGCGGAATCGGCTTAAATCTATATTTTGCTCTTATTGCGTGGACTTAATGCCGAATTCCGGAAGAAAAAAACCTGCATTCTAGCAAGGATGATATAGACTGGATTGGCAGTCGTCATAGTACGGATCGGCCGCGGTTTTTGTAGTTCGATTATTAAATCTAGATAGCGCTGAAATATAGCCAGAGGCTTTGAAGGCAAAACAATAAGACTACAGATATTTCATATCATTGCAAATGTATTATTATGCAATATTTTTGAAAAATAATACATATGTAGTAATATTCGAAACATATTATTAAACGACCGCTTTAGCCTAGTTGGTAGTGACCCTGCCTATGAAGCAAGAGGTCCTGGGTTCATCCCGGTAAGGGCATTTATTTGTGTGATGAGCACGAATATTTGTTCCTGAGTTATGGATGTTTTCTATGTATTTAAGTATTTATTTATCTATATAAGTATGTTTATCGTCGTCTAGTACCCATAGTACAAGCTTTGCTTAGTTTGGGACTAGGTCGATGTAAGATTGTCCCCTAATATTTATTATTATTTATTATTTATTTATCTGTAGTCTTATTGTTTTGCCTTCAAAGCCTCTGGCTATATTTCAGCGCCATCTAGATTTAATAATCGAACTACAAAAACCGCGGCCGATCCGTACTATGGCGACTGCCAATCCAGTCTAAGTATATCATCCTTGATTCTAGTCACATTTATGTCTGATAATAATTAATACCAGTGATACTCAATAAGATAGCCTTGAATCTGGCGCATCTCTGCGTTAACGCATATGAAGAGTCAACATTCTAGTCACCTCACCTCACCTAACCAATTATTAAAGTATAGTGGTTTGAAAGTTAGTCATCCATTACGAACAATTACTATGGTAACCATTTCTTTAAAAGTAAAAAAAATATTGTTTTCAGATACCTATACATATTTAATTCAATGTTAGGTCATAGTACTTTTCAAGCTCTACATTTTGAGATTAATACCTCAATTTTCAAAAAAGGTGACTAGACAGACGTTTTCTTTTGGACCCTTCATATGAGAGGTTAAAGCTTCTTCCGCGCTGATCGATGTGAAAAGACCTCTCACCGAGCAGCCTAATAGCGTAGAAGACGAATCCAATGAACAGCACGTTGGCGTGTCCAAGGCGGCGGATGATGGGTCCGGAGAGTACCAGGAGTGGCAAGCCTGCCACGCCGCCCACTGTGATGGTGATGCCCATCAGCGAACGCGAGGCGCCCAGGTCTTGCAGCAGCCAGAATAAGAAGCTCTCGATGTAGCCCCACGCCGTACCTGAAAGTGGATAAATAAATAAACAATAAATTGTGGGACGATTGACACCAATTGACCTAGTTCCAAACTAAGCAAAGCTTGTACATTCAAGTGTAAAAATATGGGTGCATACATCTTGCTCATAAATATGTCCCATAGTTATGATTATGAGAGGATTAAATCGATACATATATTTACACTTGGCCGTACTATGGGTACTAGACAACGGATAAACATACTTATGTAGCTAAGTACATACTTAAATACATATTAAACATCCAAGACTCGAGCACGAACATTCGTATTTTTCACACAAATATCTACCCCGACCGGGAATCGAACCCGGGACCTCAAGCTTCGTAGTCAGTTTCTCTAACCACTAGGCCATCCGGTCGTCAAAAAGTCGGATACAATACAATACAACACAATGACTCTTAGGCCTTGGTCGTTCTGACCCGCCACCCGCGGCGGGCAGCGGACTCCCGAACATTGACAAACACAGCATATAGACGCGGCGGGCGATGGGAACGACCAAGGCCTTATTGTCCACCACAAAGAAATCAATACAGAAAAACAAGACCAATCAATCAAATACCAATCCGTTCACTAGCAAGCAACGTATTTGTAAACAAACACGAGGTATATGAAAGCACTATGACAACAATTTGACCTATACTCGACAATTTAAGTCCTTGATGAATGATGATACAATATATCCTCCTCGGTATTGTACACAGCAAAAAAACAATACAAAAAAACCGGCCAAGTGCGAGTCGGACTCGCGCACGACGGGTTCCGTACCATCCTAACTATAATATTATAAATGTGAAAGTAACTCTGTCTGTCTGTCTTTCTGTCTGTCTCGCTTTCTCGTCGTTCTCGCTAAAACTACTGAACCGATTTAAATTAAATTTGGTACACAGATAGTCTAGAGCCTGAGAAAGCACATAGGCTATATATCATCACGCTAATACCAATAGGAGCGGAGCGGAGCGCAAGAATGTTTCAAAATCGGGGGTTTTTGAAGTAACATCTACAGTGGCTCAACAACAATAACCCAACAGTTAATACAGTGCTCAATATAGAAATACTATTTGTATCTACTTGGTCGATTTTTAGGGTTCCGTACTTCAAAAGGAAAAAAACGGAACCCTTATAGGATCACTTTGTTGTTCGTCCGTCTGTCTGTCAAGACCCTTTTTCTCAGGAACGCGTGGAGATATCAAGCTGAAATTTATATCAAATACTCAAGTTTACGGTCCCTGAAGCTGTAAAAAAATCAAACTTCTAAGCCAACGCAATCAAAAGATACAGCCGTTTATGCTGCAAATTTCCGCAAATTTTCGAAACTCGCAAGGGAATCAAAACCTACAGGGTACTTCCCGTGAACTCAGAATCTTGAAAGTTGGTACGAAGCAAGGTCGCACAGATAAAGGAAAAATTACGAAAAGCATAAATTTTTTTGTCTGTCTGTCTTTATCAGTACCCAATCTACAATGATCCCACACTGCACACATTTTGCTTAGGAGCAGGGGTCTGCTAAGACTGGATGTTCATAGATACATATAAATTTGTACGGAACCCTCGGTGCGCGAGTCCGACTCACACTTGGCCGGTTTTTTAGGTAAGAAACAAAATAATTCCACCAACAGACGCAATCAGAATAACCTAACCACAGCGTACTTTTGCCTTGTTTGCACCAACATTGTATATTCAAGACGACCGCAGTTAACCACGTTCTAATTGGGAGTTTCCATCAGTTTTAGAGGACGAGCTCAATGGGTAGGTATTTAAAATAAATTGATTTAAATATCAAACACAAGCTAAAGAACTGGCATACATTAGTCTAGGTTCACATTAACTCGCGTCAAGGCGCGATGACGTACGGCTCTCTATAGATAGATCTGCGCGCGGTGCATGACGGTGATGTATACGATAACAATACGCTATTAGGGTGCCTTTCCACCAGAGATGAGCTACTCTACGTTGCTATAGATGTGTCTTATATCCACCAATCATGTTCATGGTCCACATAGCATAGCACTGGAGGAAACGGGTTCAACTAAGCTATGATTTTTATATGGAAAGATGCGTGCTACGGATGCGTGCTATGGATGGTCGCGAGTCGTGTCCCCCCACACCGCGCTGCCGCTCCGCGCGCCCCTGTCGATACATCGCATAGCTCGAGCTGCGCATCTTCTTCACACAGCTGCCTCGCGGCTGCTCATCTATATAGCGCATCTTCGTCGCACAGCTACATAGCTTAGCATTGGTGGAAACGGTCACACAGTTTCGTAGCGTAGCTTTCACATCTTCGCAGCATAGCTGCGTAGCACATCTCTGATGGAAAGGCAGCCTTAGAATCTTGTACTGCGCGCCGCGTAAACCGCGAGTTGACGCGCGTTCATGTGAACCCAGCTTTACACTATTTATACCACATTTACACAAAGAATCAGACAGTCACGAAATCAATAAGTATCTAATTCGTGCGTAAATAAGTTTCTTACCCATTATAAAACAGGCTATGAACAGCGCAACTATTTCTATGTTCCGGAACACGGAAATGACATCTTCTAGAAGATTCTGCGCCGGCTGCTTGAATTCGAGGTCGATGCTCAGCATGAGGACACCCGATGCCACTTTCAGTACTGCGTACAGGTAGAACGCAGGCCTAAAGACAAGCAGAACAGGGCCATCTGTTATTATTGTAAGTATGTAACTAATGTACCTATTCAAAACAAACAGATAGGTAGGTATTCTGTCAGCGGAATAAGGTAAGTAAATTTTTCCCTAAAAATTTACTCTTTTGCAGTTAAACACAGGTTAGATTATAGCAACAAAGGCAAGACTTTGACAATATTTATACATTGCTCGTTTCAATTAATGAGTACCTGGGCGACAGAACTTTGTTCGGCGTCTTTAGATGTAGTTCAACTATTCGATAAAAGATAGCTCCGCCAAACATCGCATTAAGATTAAGTATCTATTTACTCGCCTAAAATAAAGTATCCCGAAGATAAGACCTAATTCTATATTTTCGTTGTAATATGATTGGGCATCAATGAGGGAGGCCTATGTCCAGCAGTGGACGTCCTACGGCTGAAATGATGATGATGATGATGATGGTTGTAATATGTAAAGCTGTTTAAATAGAATTTTATAGGTATTAATAACTACATAATTCTGAACTTTAGAATATAAGTAAAAGATATCGTTATTATATCGCAACGCAACAATAGCCATTCCTATGTAATACAAGTAGGTAACACTGATTTGCAACATTTGCGGTCGGCGTGCGTCTATGTATTACCTACAAGACCACAAATAGACATAAAATTAACTTTGCAGACTTGCGAAATTCCCTTCTTACATTTCCACAAAACAGATATCGAGCTTTTTACGTATGTTAGGTACTCCTAAGAGCACATATATTCTGAAAATAGGTACCTTTTCGTAAACCAATTCAAGAGGCCCGGGAGGCAGCCCGGCAGACTTGGAAACTTGAAAATAGTTAGTAGAATCCGAAAGGAGGGATATAAATAAGTTAAAAGTGCCGGTTCATGTCAATGAGAGTAGGTATCTGAAACTTCTTTCACTGTTGCTATATGTTAAAGTAGGTAACGTGTTAACTCTTTTATTTGCGTGACGTTCAAATTAACAATTTTTTTTAGCCTGTTAATGTGTCCCACTGCTGGGCAAAGGCCTCCCCTTTTTTCCGCCATTCGTGCCACCCTACTTGATATGCGTCCAAGTCGTCCAAGTCCAAATTAACAATTACGAGAAAGTTATTCCAAAGGAAAAAAAGTTCCCGAGTGCAGTTTACGAACTGGCAAGCGTAGCCTGGGACGTCCACCAACATCATGGACGGATGATTTGGTAAAGGCCGCAGGTTCAAGGTGGATGCAAGCCGCTTCCAACCATAATGATAGGGTATCGTATCACATGGGAGACCTATGTCTAGTTAGTGGACGTCCTGCGGCTAAAATTATGATGATGATGAGAAAAATATTTGTAATAGTTTACTTGCACGGGTATACCTATATGTCATTAAAGTGAAAAAGATGCACCGTGTCTTTATCACCCCACGTGAGCAAGAGATGCTACGAATAGCGAAATGTGGAGCTAGCATTAAGTGAAACTGTTTTCAATTTGTTTTTTTTTTATGTTAGAAAGGCCGGACAAACGAACTAGTGGGTCACCTGATGATAAATGATCACCACTGTCCATAGACACCCGCAGCGCTTTACGCGATGCCAGTGCGTTGTCGGCCCTAAGGGAGAGGGAATAGGGGAGAGGGAGGGGGAGGGGGAGAGGCATTGGGCCCCCGGCGCTCTCACTGACCGTACGAAACGCAAGCAGGATTACTGCTGCTTCACGCCGGTGTTCTGTGAGAGGGTGGTACTGCCCCGGACGAGCCGGCCCATTCGTGATGCAGCGGCTAGCTACAACATGGCTCTACCACTACTTTGTGTTTTTGTTTTATTTTCACTTTCAAATATTGAGACCTACTTGATGAAATGTATATGGTACCTACCTAATAAACTTGCAATATTGAATTACAAAATACACTTCCTCGTATCGTAAGGATATTTAAACGATGTAGCGCTATAAACTGCACTTGATGACTTGAGACGGCGTCGGCGGCGATAGAATAGATTTCCTAGACACCCATAACTGCAAATTTTTTACATCCAAATGCATACGGGTAACTAGGTAGCTACATAGGTGTTAAGTCTTAAATGGTAGAACGTTTAATTAGGCCATTATTTACAGCGTGTGCCCTTTCGTACCAAGAAATTAAATGATACAGTGCCTTACCTTGTCATTCATCTCAGTTAACTGGTAGAGCATGCATTTTGTTTATGTTTAGCATAATTAGGTTAGATGAGTAATACCTCATTTAAATAAGTGAAAGAGAGACTAAAACACGTTTGGAATGAATCGTCTGTCACAAAGCGATGTCTACTTCAAATATTTTATCCTATACTATAGAACGTAATATTTGCATCTAAAATTAAGGTGTATAGTGATGGTGGTGTATGTGTAGGTGTATGAGGAGGTGCGGCTCGATAACAACATTTGATATCACTGTAATATTTGGTATAATGCTATATTTGATGTAATCCGATTTACTCAAGTAGTAAACTTTACAGGATTATTGTTAAATCTAGTTTATTTCATAAAAAAGCCGTAAAAAGATTACGTCACTAGTAAATAGAATTATGTAAAATGTAGTATTATACCAAAACAATGTTACAGTGACATCAAATGTTGTTAGGTACACCTACATATAAAAATTAAGTGTATATTAAATGATAATAATTTATTAGATCGACAATACATTGACAGATGTAGCCTAGGTATGAATTCACACTATATAATAATGATATAGTGTGAATTATATCGTTAGACACCCATGTATATGTATATGTTTTGTGATCTCGAAAACGGCTCTAATGATTACAGTTAAAATTACTATGAGAGTTTTTGGGAGCGAAAAATCGATCTAAGTAGCTGGGTCCCATCTCTAGGAGAATGCATACCTAGTTCCGATTTTGCAAACACTGAGAGATAAGATACCTAGTGCCTTACCTGAGCGACCATCACTTTTGTAGTGCAAAACTAACAGTAGTTACTGTTAGTTTTGCAGAACAAAAGTGCTGATGATAGAAGGACTTTCATGCAGTTTTAGCGTATGTAGGTCGTGACCTATTGCGCTTTTACACGGTATACACTGTAGACACTGAGTATACTGACTGAGCAAGATACATCGTGAAGCAGCCGCATGACTCACGATTTTTCATGGCTAAGGATTCAAAGAAGCCAAAACCGGTTTGTCGACTTTAACACGGCTCATTACAAATAATGTACATATTCATGTGTTATTTACTTAGTTCCTGGGTAATTAATGAGTCATTGAGACTCTTAAAGGGATTTTTGAGCACGAATCAAAGTATCTGACCCGTTGTTCTTGGTTACGCGCGACCGGCGGCGCGCCGTTCGTGTTTGCTGTCTACTGCGCGACGGAAAGCTCACCACACAACAGTTACCTGACAACACACACCAAGACCAGAGAAAATTTTCGCGCTTGTGGTCAGACCGTTTCAAGTCAAGAACAAAACGAGAAGCTAAATAAAGCATAAAGCATTACCTAAAGTCGGTGTATCCCTTGCCCCGGCTGGCGTAGTCTATGAGAAGGCCGGAGAGCGGAGAGGAGATCATGCCTCCGATGCTGCCGTACACCCGCTGGAGCCCGTAGTCGGCGCGCTGGTCGCGCACGATGGCGATCACCGCGCCCTCGAACATCGCGAACGCCGTGCCGCCGATGATGCCGATGAACACTCGCACCTGTAGGTGTGCAGTGTCAACATTAGAGTCAAGGGTGGGTCCAAGATTTTAAGGTGTTGAACACGCATATTAAAAGTATTTAATTTAAAAAAAAATTCACGCGTGGGATATTTAGGATACGCGATGCAACTTGGATCGTGACGGTGACGTATCTGATACAGCGTGCTGTATGATAACGTTTCTTCTTGCTTCCAAAGTACGACCATAATAGCTCTACTCGTTGGGGCTACGCAACGGAGACATAAACATAAGCTTAAACGATAGGTAGAGACGTACATATCTAGGCCACGTGGGCTATCTTATCGTATGATGGAATCATTTTCCTTTGCTAAGGTTGGACGGAATTGGAATTTTTCAGAATTTTATTCAATTGTGTTTTAGTTCAAAATTTTTTACCCAGCAGTGGGATGGATATGGACACGTTAAAAGGATAAAAACACCGCCTAAACTTAACCCAAAACATTTTTCCGGCAGGAACGTACTTAGGTAATAAAAAACTGAAGTGCTAATGCTACCAAAATTCCTATTACATTTTATTATGTGATCATTTCAATACCACAATAGTTCAATAAGAAACGATTAGGTACTAAGAGCAAGCTTAAAAGTTTAGATGACTAGGATGGCTCCAATGCGCTGTGCGTAAGCTAAATGCTAGACGGATCGAGGACAAGGCCAGTTTTGGTTGGTCTAGCGCTCTTACGAAACACACCTCTTATGTAAGACTCTTAACTCACCTTTAACTCCTTGCACTATCTTAATTACTACGCTCAACTCAAAAGTTTTGAAACTTCTGTTTTTGAAAACTTTCTCTTCTCCTATTTGTTCTTGCATAAGTTTAATTCCGGTCAACGACATACACCCAGTTTTCAATCCTAAAACATCCTATCTTACTAGGTACAAAGAGTCAAATTCAATTTTAAAAAAACCAGCCAAGTGCGAGTCGGGCTCGCGCACTGAGGGTTCCGTACAAATTTTTAGGTAAACAGCTGTAACTATAATAATCCAGTGTTAGCAGAGCCCTGCTTCCAAGTAAAATGTACGCTATGTGGGATCATTTTAGATTCGTTATTCGGAATTATATGATGTAACTAAAAATGTATGCTTTTTGCAAATTTCCCTTTGTCTGTGCTATAAGTCGTTGCTTCGTACCAAATTTCAAGATTCTGAGTTCATGGGAAGTACCCTGTAGGCTTTGATTATTTTGCGAGTGTCGAAAATTTGCGGCATAAACGGCTGTATCTTTTGATTGCGTTGGTTTAGAAGTTTGATTTTTTCACACGGACAGTAGACTTGAGTATTTGATATGAATTTCAGCTTGATACCTCCACGCGTTCCTGAGAAAAAGGGTCTTGACAGACAGACAGACGGACAACAAAGTGATCCTATAAGGGTTCCGTTTTTTCCTTTCAAGGTACGAAACGCTAAGAACATTAACACACTAGTTACAGATGAATCATTAAGTTTATTTAATTAATACTTCAGTAGGTAGAGTCATTTGTTTGCAACAGTTTTTCTATAATAATGAGTAACGACATACTGTTATCATTCTTCATTCAGAACAATATCATCGCATTCTTTAACTTTTATGTTTAGAAAACGCACAAAAAAAATGTGAAGTGTGCAGTAGGACGGCGATGGCGGCCGCAGTTGCCTCGGAATGGGAACAGTGGCAATGGGTCGAGCGAGCGCTCTGTATCAAGTTTGCCATTACCCAGTTAGTAGCGATTAGTGGACAATTTTTCCATCAACGGATCCGCCGCTCCAAATGCATACGTTTACCTTACCGTATCGTACCAACGTGCTCTTGAATTTGTGTGCTAGGTACTCAGTTGGAATTAACATTAATAGCGTATCCTTCAACGCTGTTAAAGTTCACAAATGTATCCTTGTTGTAAATTTGTTAAGAATCATCGTTGCGAAACAAACGCAATTACCTACATCGCAAACCCACACGAACAGCTGACACTTGGGATACCATCCTACGTCCAAATCTAATGCAATAAAAACGAAAGAACAAATAAGCGTAAGTATTTAAATTAGAGATGCTTACAGCAAGATAAGCCCAGAAAGTGAACGCCGGGTCTAGCTCGATTGGTTGCTTCGTATTCTCGCACAGGCTGCGTCGCGGCGCCACAGCCGCACACGCCGCCGCGCAGCCTCGCAGCTCCGCCCCGCCCACTCGCACCATCACCCCTTCTTCCCCCTGGACAACATAACCACTCACATTTACATTCTGTTAACAAAAAAGCCATTCAGCTAAAAATAATCACAATCTAACTCAGACCTTCACGGCCAAGGTCTTACCTCGCTTAAACTGTCAACGCACGTTGTACTTTCTATTCCACCGTAATCTTTCTCGAATTTTTCTTGACCTTCTGAAGATATCGCCTTCACCGTATATTCTCTGACATCCATCTGGGCTTTCTGAGCGTCATGAGATATTCTGACACGAAATCGTCTTTCGTCGCTTGCTTCTTTTCGTTCTGATAGGAAACTATTCCGTCCGAAGTAGCACGTAGCGTTTACCGTGTCATGACTGCATTCCATTTCATAGAGTTGTGGAGTGGGGAAGAATATTTCATTGGACGAAACTGCTGACGCTGTGGTATTGAATAGGGGGTCATTAGTCAGGATCCTGGCAGTGCTCTGATCTTTCTTTGGTGCCATGGGCTTGAGGAACGACGACACCGTATGCCGATAGACTAGCTGTTGTGAATTGTCCGGTGACTGCATGTGTATTTCGTACGAGTGCATGTGTAACAAAGCACTACTTTCGCTTTCACTCATATCAACTGGTACTTCACATATGAAGCCGCATGACAGGGTCCTTTGAAAGTAAAATAATACATTACAAAATTTACGCAAAAGTACCTACACCTGGTGTTCCCCGTAACAGAAACAATAAATCGAAATAAGTACACTGGAATATTTCGCCTTATCACTACACGTGTCGAAGTGGTTCTATTTAAAATCACTTTCTAACGAGGTTCATCGTAGGTTCTTATCAAAAATGTACAACCAACATATGGTAAAAGGTCAAACAACCGTCAAGCAACCATAAAGCAATATTCAGTGATGGTGAAGTTTAACCTGAACGGGTATTTTCTCCAAATTAAAATTTTAGAACTTTGAGACTTTAAGTATAGTAGTCTAGGAGTCTTCATTGTATAATGTTGTTTCTGTTACAGGCAATACCCCGTAGGTACCTATATAGGCTGATTCTGGAGACGTGATCGGAATTAACCATACACAACTTAATAAATGTACCTAAACAAGTAACGAATAGCGGCCGAATGTACTACATGAAGAACAAATTGTTCAGTGAATTAAGAACTTTAAGTACGAGTATAATGTAATAATAATTTCCATAACAACATAACTGGTGACGCTGAAAAGTAAGGACCTAAACAAGTCGTTCGCAGCGTATTTATCGTGAAACATAATACACATTTTTGTTTTTTTAGCCACAACTCACACGACGAAAAAACTAAAACAAAAGATCACTAATCCCACTAATTACTGCTACAAAATATTAGATGAGTTGGTTAGAGTTGGTCCTACTCATGTCTTCAGAATCGCACTATAATTACAATCTTACAATATTATAAACACGAAAGTTTGTATGAAAAGATGTATAGCTGTTTGTTACTCTTTCACGCTAAAATGGTTTGACGAATTGTGATGAAATTTGGCGCACAGATAGTTAATTACCTGGATTAACTTATAGAAAATGGCATAGTTCCCCCGGGATAGCAATAAACAAATTCTGCGCAAAGGAAGTCGCGGGCAACAATTAGTTGTTCATTACGAGTAAAAACATTGGCGGATGTTTTTACTCGTATGAACAACTAATTCTTGCCGCCCCTACTAACTTCTGCAACGTCACCCATAATTTAAATTCCAATATTGAAAAGACATGTAGAATATTAAAAAAAAAATGTTCACAAAAACGTACCTTACAAAGCGCTTAGTAATTTTGCCAATTTTGGACGTTAAATTGGAGTATCAGGTAGGTATACTAAATAAAATATTGTAATTATTGATAAATTTTCGAGACTTTTTGCTCCGTGTGTATAATAATATTTAATTTAATTTCTTAAGACAAAAAAAATCCTGTGGGATAAGGACAATTCGGGATTTATTCCATTCAATTCAACGGGACCTTATCTCCGTAACTTTAATTACTAGATCTTCAAATTCGGTATGAACATAAGTGATCATAGGTAACAGCAAAAAAACCATACCAGGATTTTTGGAATTCCCACGGGATAAAGAAAAAACTGGATTTATATATTAACTAACTGATATCGATGATAAAGACGATGGATTTCTGGATTTTTGCTTTATTCAATCAGATAAATGAAGAAGCTTACCACAAATTTGTATTCTGCGCGGACGAAGGCGAAAGCAAAAGCTGGTAAATAAATAAAATGTGTTTATAAATGGTTTATACTCACGTAAGGTTAACATCGTAAGCGTAAGGGTGGAGCGGTACGCAGGGGTGGTCGAGCACGTGGCGCAGGCGCAGCCCGGGCGCGGCGCACGCGGCGAGCAGCTGCACGGCCGGCGGGAACGTCACCGTGATGCGGCCCACCGGCACCGCCAGCAGCAGTAGTGCCGACGCGCCGCCCAGCGCAGATGATAAAGCCAGCAACAACTACGTACAGTAAAATTACATAAAGTTTACCACTGACAGATGGTTTGCCTTCATTTCATATTCAACTTTAAAGACCTACAAATAAAGCCAATTTTAGAATACTGTTACCCACGTTTGCAGATTTTGTAATAACTACTTTATTTGTATGGAGTTAAAGTTGGAAATGAAATGAAGGCAAGCTATCTGTCAGTGGTAAACTAAAAGTAAACGTATTGTACCACAATTGCAATTATATACTTTTTTTTAGGGATATTTTTTATCCCTAGAAAAATCTGATGTTTTGACTCAGTAGTAATATCATCATCATTTCAGCCGAAAGACGTCCACTGCTGAACATAGGCCTCCCCAAGGTTCGCCAAACAGATCGGTCCCGCGCCATTCGCATCCAACGCGATCCCGCAACCTTAACCAGGTCATGTAATAATATGCCTATACTGAAATATTCAAAACTGTCTATGGTTAAAAAAAATATCCCTAGGCACTTTTGACGAGTGTAGGTAAATATCTACATTGCAAGTTAAATAAAAGCTTGTAATGTAAAATTATAATAATCCCTGAACTTCGGGTCTTCGGGGTCTGATGAACGTGAAGGATCTGTTACGCTTAGGTACTCCAGGAGCCAGGCCGGTATGAATATTGCCTACATCCGATAGAGGAAAGAGTCATCAAGTTTCGTAAAACAGCTCGCTACTACCTATAACCTGTACCTACCATTACCGATTAATCGCATGCGAAATTCAAAATCTATTATCAAGAATAAATTAAATATCGAAGGCATAAGTATTACAAGATTAATGATTGTATCCTGGAGGAGATGTTTGGAAATAAATAATACCTACCGATCCACGTTAGCGATCCCCAGCATCAAATAGAGTATCAACTGTATTAAATATGTACTTTTTCATCACACTTGCTCGTCAATGGTGTTAGTCCATGGCTGTATACTAAAAATGGCAATGGTCTAAATTGTTCTTAAGGGAGTTATGGATTTACGTACAGTTTTTCCTCCCAAGGGAGTTCTAACTTTAGTTTTAAAATTTGCAAACAAGTTATTAGGTATCTCATTTCAGACTAAGGAGGTTTCAAGTCAGCCAACGTTTTATTTATATCTTTAAAACTTAGCTATAACCCAATTGGCCATAGTTATGCAGAAAGAGACCAAGAATAAAAATCCAGTTTCGAGATATAGCCGTTTTTAGGTTGTAAAAATTTTTTTTACACTCCCTATTATGTTTTATTCAAAATAAGTAAGCCAATTTAGTAGAATATAGTATAATGCATTGTATTAAGCACCTTTTACGTAAATTTAATGGATTTTTCTGGCTTTTTTTTTTAATCAAAAAAGTTGGTCGTTTTCTGCAGAATTAAATGTTTGCTAATCTGTTTTCAACCGTAAATCAATGAAAGCGACCATAATTTAGTCGGTTTATGCAAATTACCATACGATATTACTTAATTTTTTTGAAAAAAAGCTAATTTGATGATCGTAATCAGCAAATTACCTTGGTCGCCTTATACAAAATCTTTTATTCAGGAATAAATAAAATAAAATTAAAAAGTATACACTTTCTAGTATCTGCCTTATTTTTATATGAACAAAATTTGCTTGAAACGTTTAGTATATACGTAGTATGTACTAGGGGCGTTCAATAAAAAGTGTGAATGAGTATGTTATAAACAACTTTTACTAAATGTAATTATATTTTTCGACATAGTCACCTTTTAGCATAATACACTTATTAAATATATTTTCTAAACTTAAAATTTCATTTTTAAAAAAGGTCTCATCTTGAGTACTTAAAAAATGTTGTACTGCAGCGACTACCGCGTCGTCGTCTTCAAATTTCTGGCCTCTCGGGTATTGTTTCAATCTCGGAAATAGGTAGAAATCACTGGGAGCGAGATCTGGTGAATAAAGAGGATGCTTAAGGATATTGAACCCAGCATCACGAATTGCAGCCATTGCAACGATAGGCTTGTGTGCCGGGGCATTGTCCTGGTGGAACAGCACAACTTTCGAGAGTTTACCTCGCCGTTTTTCGCGGATCTCATTGCGCAATGTTGCTATTTGTTTGGCGTATAAGTACCCGTAATAGTGGCTCCATGTTTGAGATACTCAATCATTAATACCCCTTTACCATCCCAAAAAACAGAGCCCATGACCTTACCGGCAGATGGGCCCACTTTGAATTTCTTCGGAGTTGGAGATGATGGCCTTTTCCATGTCATAGACTGCAGTTTCGTTTCAGGGTCGTAATGATGGAGCCATGTTTCGTCCATTGTTATAAATCGCGCCAAAAAAAGTTTCCGGTCTTGCTGTATCAGGTCCAAAGCTTCTTGACAAATCTCGACTCTAGTTTGTTTTTGCGTGTCAGTAAGCATTCTTGGTACCCAACGTGCAGATACCTTTTTCATACCCAAGCGTTCATGTAAAATATTATGCACGCTCCCCGTTGAAATCTTTACATTTTCAGCAATAAAACGAACCGTGACACGACGATCCGCCAAAACTGAGTTTTCAACTTTTTTCACAATTTCTTCAGTTATTGCTGTAGTTACGTCCGGAGCGGGGGTCGTCTATGGTCGATGTTCTTCCATGTCTAAATTCGGCGCACCAACGTGCGACTGTCGAATACGGAGGAGCATTAGACCCTAAAGTGTCCCGCAAATCTAAATTGACTTGGTCCGTAGAAAATTTTTTCAAACACTAGTATTTGATAACGGCACGCAGTTAAATTTTCTCCATTTTCGCTAACGTACTCAATAGCATTGCAAAGAAATTACCGTATTTTTTTTAAACAAAGGACAGTTAGTTTTTTTTTCATAGCAATCAGCTAGATAGATTAGCTTTACCGGCCAGTATTTAATTTCCTAATATTGAAAGAGTTTGCATCTCATTCTCACTTTATATTGAACGCCCCTCGTATGTACTTAGTGTAATTACTATGAATTTTTATTTTTATTTTTAAGATTTTTTTTTGATTTGTTTTTAGAAATTAACAAGTGATATTTATTTATTTATTTATTTATTTTATAAAAATCAAAATAACAGTCTTTCCTGAACATTAAAAGTCTTTCCTGCGCAGTCAAACATTCTTATTCATAAGAAACGACCACGGCACAGTAAGTTCAGGTACTGTATTTTGGCGTAAGAAAACGACCACACTTGGAATACACCGTAAAAACAAAATTGCTGAAAGCGACCATATGTCTGGTCGTTTTAAGCAGATCAAATAAATGTACTAACTCATACTTCGTTTTTTGTTAAATCCGACTAGGTGGGCCGAGGGTAAATTGGCTGTTTTCTGCAGATTAAAACTGTAGTCTTTTTACGGTAGAAATAGACCAAATACAGTACTTGGCTGCTTTTGACAAATAAAAACGCAAAATTTTGCAGATAGTCGTTTTAAGCTTAATTAAATTTCTCAGTGAAATTAAGTCTTAAAAATTACCGCTTTTCATTAGAATATGCAGAAAAAAATCTAGTTTTTAATGGCATATTTAACTCATTTCTCGAAAAAATGGGGTTGGTCGCTTTCTGCATAACTATGGCCAATTATACAACACAAAACTTATCTATGTTTCATGAAACTTCGTTATTTTTATATTTTAAACTTAATATCAAATAGTTTTGCAATAATTTCAGTAAGTATCTTTTTAACATGTTGGCAGAATCTGGCCGTATGACCATTCCAATTCTAAATTAAACACAGTTTACAGTATCTATGGTAGAAGACTCGAAAAAAGTGACAATCTGTATTAACGGGTAGCCATTATTTTATTTTATTTAAGTGTTTAGAGACAAATTTTTGGATTTTTTTTCCTCGCAATGTGATGATAATCATTGTGTGTATCATGGGCAGTAAGGGTTCGGCGTCGGGCTTTTAATAGACTCTCGTTTGTAATCCCCTTCTTACGGCCCTTGATGCACTATAAATATAATTTAATAATATCGTAGTTGTTTTGAAAAAATGTACCTTGTTGAGTTGAGTTTCTTAATTACTTACCGGTTTTTCCTCAACACGGGTTTTTTCCGAACCGGTGGTAGTTTTTTCGACGTTCTTTGGTGCTTGCTATAGTCTAAATTGAATGAAAATATTTTAACTTTATGACAATACTAGCTTTATCCCGCAGCTTCGCATGTGAAATCCATGAAAAATGGTTATGGTCATATTTTCGAAGCACAGCAGTTCATCTGTTGATTGTAAATGAAGTTGAATCATTGAAAGCCGAAGTACATCAACGTTTTTGGGCCTACGCCATTATATTCTTGTTTAAGTTAAAATATTATTCCACGGATACTCATTACTGTGATAAGAAGTATATTATTTCTCAATCCAAATGTTTGTCTATCTGTACGCCAAGTTTCATCTAAACCCGTTCTGCCGTTATTGCGTGATTGACTAAACATCCAAACATCCTCACAAAGTTTCTCATTTATACTTACCATTAGTAAGATAGGATTAGCAGGACAGGATAGGATAAAATAGGACAGGATAAGACAGGGTTTATAAGGGCAGATTTTTAATGATCAATGAACGGAATACTTTCAGGCGCGAGGACCAACGCCGCCTACGCCTTCCGCCGCCTCTATGAAAATCCCACGGACGAAAAATAATTTCAGAACATAACTGGCACAATCTCCAATACAAATTGAATTTTATTGAGGTATTATTTTCAATAGAGATACCAAAGGTTACAAATAGATAATAAAAATAAATAAAATAAATAAATAAATATCACGGGACAATTCACACCAATTGACCTAGTCCCAAAGTAAGCTAAGCATAGCTTGTGTTATGGGTACTAGGCAACGGATAAACATACTTATATAGATATATATATACTTAAATACATATTAAACACCCAAGACCCGAGAACAAACATTCGTATTTTTGATACAAATATCTGCCCCGACACGGGAATCGAACCCGGGACCTCAAGCTTCGTAGTCAGGTTCTCTAACCACTAGGCCATCTGATCGTCAAAATAATGCCATCCATAAATTAAATAAATTAAAAAGAACACAACCGGATATAACGTATTCAAAGGATGATACGCAAATTGGGCTAAATAATGCTTTAATGATAGATCGGTCACAAAAAACATGCAACAGAGACATACGTGATCATTAACCGTGACGTCCAAAAGCAGAAAACAGCTTTTTCATCTCACTTGCTCGCAAACAATCTCATAACATGCAGGCTAAGTTTGGTTCAAGGTCATAAATAAAACCCGCGGGACTTTTTCTCGATTAGAGCCCAAGGGCTGTTATGGTTTTTTTATTTGTAACTAATATTACAACCTCAACTCGAAATTAAATTCACGTTATATTTCGGTTGTACTTACAGATTTTTTATTGCATTTTAACTACATTTTGCTTCAATATATACCTATTTTTAACCAAAAGATTTCAAAAAAATCCGTAGATAATGTTTTATTTTAATTAACTTCTGTCTTGTCATGACTTTTTGTGACTCCACGCCGCCGTGTTGCCAAATTTGTTTTAACTACTTATAAAGGACAGTGAAATCGAAAAGCTGATATAGACTTTTTGGTAGAATGAGAATGAACATGATTCTTTGAAAAGTAAAATTAAATTAAATTTTTAAAAACATTTCACGGTCGGTATCGGAATTACGAAGCTCGACTCAGAAAGCCCTCAGTCTTCGACTTCGAATTTCTAATAGAGTCTCGTTCGTAATTCCTTACTTACTGACCCTAAAACACAATGTACTATTAGTAGTAAAAAGCATCACGAAATCACGTAACAACTACTTAAGTACAATTTGACGGTCACCAAACACATATAGGTACAAACAACGTATCATGGTCGTGTGAAAAACATGACTATAAATAGTATTTTATGCAATCATTACATAATATGATGTGATTAGGCCACGTGGCTTTTCCAAGTGGGCTAAATAAGGTACAAGATGTTAAAGACTTAATTATGTAATAATGGTTTACAATACTTATTCTGCCAGTAAAAATACAGAAATTAATCAATATCGTAAAAACTAGCGATAAACATATAACACGGAATTCTCTCTTCGTTTGGTATAAATGAAGCTAGAAGCTTCGATTTTCATGCATTGCTATTTCTATAATAATGTACTAGATTTGCCTGTTTTATTAATCTAATGTAATATATCAAAATTTAGTGTCACGGTGTTCTTTATCAAACTCCTCCGAAACGGCTTGACCGATTTTTATGAATCCTTTTTTGCCACATTCGGTAGGTCTGAGAATAGATCGTAGGCTATTTTTTATACCCCTATTCTTTGCGGACAAGAGTCGTGGGCAAGAGCTAGTCTAATATATAAAAATCTCGTGTCACGGTGTTTGTTATCGAACTCCTCTGAAACGACTTGACCGATTTTTTTTGTCTTTATTTGGTAGGTCTTAGAATAGGTCGTATTTTTATACCCCTATTCTTTGCAGACGGAGTCACGGGCAACAGCTAGTTTTTTAAAAATTTCTTTTGTTTGTGGCTGTTTGCGCCTGATTGCCTTAGTTTTAGACGAAAATTTTAATTTATGCACTAGCTAGAGCATAAAAGTGATTTTATGCAGCTTACATCCATCATATATTCGAATTTTACGAGCATGAGAAGCGAAAATTATTTGCATACAGGCAGTATGACTTCATACTTGTGGCGAGATAAAAATATAAAATTAAAAGTATACCTACCTAAGTACGTTAATCTGTGCTAGAACTATTAAGTTCATAGTAATAAACAAGTATTGATCATGGGAACTTTTTATCCCGCTATTCGAAGTCATGTACAGTTTTTGCATTATTCTTTATAATGACGGGTACCTATATAACATCGCACGAAGCCAGCATCAGCAATGAAGTGATTGTGAATATAAAAGTAATATGGTTGTGTCGCTTCCGGGCGCGCAGTGACGCACGCGCAGCGGCTCCGGGCTCCATCACAATGCGTCGGCGATGGCTTGCCCACAATGCAAGGTAAAGGTTATTGTGTCCAGAGTCGATCCCCGTTTACCATAATGTTCCGTCTAATTAGATAAGTTTGTATTCAACCCGTCTACAATGGGCAGAAATAATCTCATCAATAAAACTCGCAAAAATTCAACTGAACGACCGTGGTACGACCTTAAATGGACGAACGAATTATTTCGTTTTGAATTTGGGTCATTCTCTGACCAAGGCAGTTTTGCGTGACCTTCGGTGGCACGATTTTTTTTTATGATTATCAGACTTTTTATAATTACATCGAAAACTAGTGTTTATTAGAAATGTTTTGCAGAAGGAGGCACCATTTTAGTCCTCACAGTTATCGAGATAATTAATTTCAAATTTTCATATGCCACCGAAATCACAAAATTGCGAATAATGGAAGTAAATTACATTTATTGTTTAATATCACAATGTGTAATAACTACAAACTTACAATGATGGACTTAAACTATGATTAAACAATTATCACCATATTTTTTGGAACGTTTCACTAGTTAAATAAGTATCGAAGTCTTGTAAGGTAATCACATAACTTTGCTCTCGTTCATAAGCTATTATGCTTTAAATAGTAGTTATTATCATAATTATTTAACGTAGTTAAAGCACACATTCAGAAAACAAATAATCTCTTAAAAAACATTCCCTACTTCTTATTTATTTCAACAGTATTTATGATATCAAAAATCGGCTAAACACAAACTAAAATTATTTTGCGAAACAAATAAATAATGAAACAAAAAATATATAAATTTCAGAAATATTTGACCAATATTAATCCACCATCAATACATAATTAAATAATTATTTAATAAAAGCTGAAAACACGTTCAAAAATCAAAGTTTTTTTCGTAAACTCATTTAATATTTACCAATATTATCATCTGACTCGGATTATTTTACATAAATATGCACAGGAAATAAACTTAACAGTTTCAAAAATCCATGACTAACTGGAATACCACCGGATTCATTCAAATCACCGAATTCACCGCCACCGACTTCACATGAGCAATTTAGTTTTTAACGAATTACTTCAAAACGGTTAACAATAGAAACTCGATTTTTTTTCTAGAAGTAGTAATAACACTGTTTAATATGCTTAATTAATTTGAGTTCAATATATCAACAAATCAAGCGAGAAAAAATTGCCACTGATGTCACTTCCAGAGGTACCAAAAATTTCATACTTGATTCTTACCCTCATAATTCGGCAGTGACGCAAAAAACCCTAAGTCCACCCTGTTCAGCTGACGCAGCGTGGATGGTTCTATCTGGCAAGCCATCGTCAAATATTCTTGAAATGTGCGACGAGTTTTATGAACGAAATTGGATAAGACGCTTTTCTCGGGACATTTATATAATATGGTTTAAAAAAAAGGTAAGGTAAAAAGGAATATTTAGATAATTTAATCTAATTCATAAAGTATTTGGTTTGCTGTGAACAGTAACATTTATTGGCTTTCTTGCTTGGTTTTTGAAATAAACGGTATCACATAGTGAAAATTGGAGGTGAGACAAGGCCAAAATGGGGATTCCAGCGAATTTAGATTTTTTTCTCCCATTAGATACAGGGTTATTTGTAATTCACTAGCATCCTTTTAACCCTAAACTCCTACCACTTAAACAAATGTTTTTTTTTTACGGCTTTTGTCATAACTTAATATTTTTGGTGTTTATAACGTTTTGAAAATTTAAGATTACCTCTTATTTTTACGATACTCTGTGTATTTGTATGGGGAAAAAAGTGCTTCATTTTAAAAAGTCGTAAAACAAAAAACATTTGTTTGAGTGATAGGAATTCAGGGTTATGAGGATGTCAGTGAATTACAAATAACCCTGTAAACCTTATATAAAACTGTTAGAAGTTTTTTTAAGCAGAAAAAAAGTGTTAACTATATGAGGTATTTTAATTATAAGGTTATCTGTTAAAATTAAATTTTTACAACTACTTGAAGTTGAGAACACGAAAAAACGTGAGACCAGAAAATGACCCATTTGTAATTTTATCGAACATCACCTGTATCAACCGCACTAAATAATACGACATTCAAGTCATTTCCATTTAATAACGAAAACGTTCCAAATTCTAGTTTTCCCGTTTGCTGCGTTCTAACTGCTTGCTTACATAACAACAGTTTTGTCATTATTATCCAATTACTAATTGGTTTGAAATTGAAGAACTCAGTTAATGATTAATCAATGAACAAGCATAATGATGATGATCTTTGATTAGTTCAAGATACATCGAATTCTTTGAATTAACCAATCAATTATATGGTTTGTTTGATTCTAAACAGAATTGAATTAAGACATGGAGAGCAAGTTGATTTTTCACAATCCTGCGGTAAATTTTATTTGTTTTAAACCTTTTAAATTTCTGCTGGGAACCAGTTATTGATTAATTGGCTGATGGAACGAGTAGGGACATTTTAAACCATGTAGGCAAGGCACCTATTTACTAACTAATCCGGAAACAACATATGATTATTTCTTTGGCTGTATAGTCCGATTTCTGCGGTAAAGGTTAATTTTGAAATAGGCGGGAAAGAGCACTGACCCTGAAGTTTCCTATTTTATCGGCCAGCATGCCGGCCAGCGGCGGCATGACGATGGAGACGACGGGCGTCACGGCGGACATGATGGCTGTCTCCTCCACATTGATGCCCAGCTCACGCATGTGAATCGTTAGGTACGGGTACAGCACGAAGAGAGCTGGAAAACATTCATAGCGTAAAAGCTAGTCACGTCTGCAAAGTCTCAGCTGACGCCATGTATTATCGTTTTTACAACTACACAGTAGCGGATTTAGGATTTTCGTTTGGGATCCCGCTGAGGGTAAGTTTTAGGAAAGTATTAAATTCACTTTAAGTATTGTCACGAAAGAACTCCGATGCTTCGAGGAAAAACGAGCCCTCTTTAAATCTTAAGCTTCTCCAACGCCCTGAATACGCTACTGCAACTACGTTTAGCGAGTTAAGTTACAGTGACCAAAACCGTTTAAGTAATTTCAATAGATTTATATGTTTCTTGTATCAAATAAGCTAATTTGATTTCACAACTTTATTAACTTTTAAGTTATTGTAATAATAATAAACTAGGTAAATGCTTGGATAATGTGATAGCCCAAAAGGAAATCGATTAACTAGGTACTTACACAAAAAATGCTCAAAAAAAGTACTAGTTCAGGAGAAACTGCACAGATAGCTATAAATAAGATTACGGTTCCGGGTACTTACTTACTACTAATAGCTTAGTAGATGGGGCAGTAATTGGCTATGTAAAGTTTTTTTAAGAGGTGCTAATTATATTTTTTTTCGACAGTCGGCGTTCTGAAGATCGAGAAACTGCAGCTGTTTTATTTTTATCTCCTATTGTTTACTGGAAACATTTTTTTAAGTGTTCGAGTTGACATTTGTGAGATTTAATGGCTGACAAGCCGTTCGTGCTCAGTACTTAGTAGAAACAGAAAAAAAACGAAGTCATAAGTCACTTTTGTCCATGTCAAACCGTTTGCGTTTCGTTTGCTTTGCGTTTTGGTGTGATTTTTGGACTATTTTTAACCCGTGGAGCGTCCGGCTCTGAAAACTGTATGCGGCCGTAGCGCCCAAGGTTTTTTCGACTCATAATTTTTTGGGTACCTACTTCAGAAAAAATTATGTTACTCCTGCGTGGTATAATTATATATTATAAATTATATACCGTTACAAAGTGTACATTCGCAGCTATCGAACTATAAAGCAATAAAGAATACCCACTTGAATAATCCTTGAGAAATTAAATCGTTTTTCTTTTGTTTTGAGTTTTTTCTTCTTTGGCGTCAACACTTTTGTTAAATTACACCAAATTTTTGACACTTTTCACTTTTGTTTTTATACCATTTTAAACGTTAGTAGTTTACGCATCGATAACATTAATTAGTTTATCATAATACACATTATTCACTTCACAATGATTATTTATTTCCGAAACGACAAAACGTGCCACGCGCCGGCCATTGTTGACTGACGCGTGGACAGATAGCACAAAAGTCGTTTACTCGAACTAAATAATTCTTGACTTGGAAATTCAAAAGGGATGGAATTCTTATTAAGATTTATTTTCAATGGTGTAGTTATGTAATAAAACAATATTATTTACTTGTCTGTTGCTTTTTTTTTCATAAATAATTAATAATGTGAGTATTACTAAATATAAAATAAAGACTCATAATTAAGATGTTTTTTTTTTCACTAATCCTCAAAAATTTATCATTGTTTTGTTCCGCTATAATAATATCATACATATACTTTGTCGGCAGAAATTAGTTGGTTTGTCATTTTTAGTTTTGCGTAAACGAAATACTGATTATATGTGCCATTGTACTTATTATTTGCAAATTGTAGTAAACATGTTACGCCGACGCCATACAAATTGAATAAAGGCAAGAAGATGATAATGATTTCGAAATTAGAGCTAATTAGAAACTGAGCTATGAATGAATTGTGTTTCCGCGTAAAAACTAGATTTACGATAAATCGGATTAAAGCGTAACATAAACAAGACACGCGATTTTTTAGAACTATAAATAATAATTATTGTTACATAAAACATAGGATCAATATTCCGTTCCATCACGAAAGCATTAATTTTTTTTTCAGAATACACAAGAATGTTTGTAAATCTATTGGTTTAGGATCCGATAAATATATTTAGTTCTGTAACTCGTTGTTGTAATCTTGTGAAGGATCACGCGATATTTTACAGAAACTAAATGAAATCTTTTCAAAATCATGATAGATTTGTGATATATTTAGTTATCAATATCCAAAAATTGCGTGAGTCTAATGTGTTTTTATTATACCTAGAGATTTTTCTAGCACGAACCACTTGTGATTAGTGTTTGAGATAATAATATCATCGATTTGGTTTGGTATTATTCTTTTATATTTTCAAGCGTGTCTCATTGATATAATGCCACGTATAAGACATCGATAAACTAAGTATTAGAAGGAAAAATATTCGTGCGTGCTAGGAAAATTTCTAGGTATAGTTTTTATTATTACAAATATTTGACTGAGCACTACCAGCCAACCTTTGAGTGCTAGAGAGGAGTAGTTGATTGAATTGAGTTTTATTCTTGATAATAATATTTATTTGTAGGCTGGATTTTACCAAACTTTTATTCCGAGAATAACGCTTACACTCATATAGTAATATCAAACAGCCATAGTGATTTGACATTACTATCTGAGTGTAAGATTTATTTTCGGAATAAAAGTTTGGTGGTAAAATCCAGCCTTAACCAGTAATATGTAGGTATTTTTATTCGTATAATTAACTCAAAATGGTGAAACAGCTGTTTTGTAATAAACAATAATAACTGATAATAATAAAGATCTTGGATGAAAATTTACCTGCATATTACTACAGATTATAAAACCCATTGCAAAAAAAACGGGCACCTATGGTTTTTGTATTTTATGTGCATAAAAGCATAGTTTCTAAGCTTCAATGCCTAAAAATCTGAAAAACCATAGGTGCCTGTTTTTTTGCAAGAGCGTTTATTATTTTATTAAGGATCAAGGTCACATAAAAACAATTTTAATGAAAGTTTATTAAATGAAACAAATGTTGACACATAGTATAAAAATTTAATAAAAAATACAAAAAAAACATAAGTGGATGGGCGGGCAGAGGCGGGAGTGTTGCGGCGGCGCTGAAAAAATAAAATAATATTATTATTTGACATGAAATCGATACTTCTCATAGTTTATTTCAAAAATAATTGCCTTCGGGTAGTTGATTGTGGCCGGTGCCTGCGCTCTTCCGGCGGCCCTGGAGTAACCGACCGCGAACGCGATCGCGTGAATGTCATTCTTCTGAAAATAAAATAATAATTGTTTATTACAAATGCTCACATTTATTCTAAAATCATAAAGTACTTAGACAAAAAACGGTTGTAAAAATTACAAATCATGCAGTTAATCAGAAATAATAAAGAAATAATTCTAAAATAACAGAAGCAACTTTTGGGTCTTATATCTCCGATTTTTGTGGTTTAGAGGAAAGTTTTCAAGTAAAAGATGCTTCTTTTACCGTGTTTTACACAGTTAATAATTTTAAACTATTGTTACATTATAAATGTCAATAAAAAAATTGCACCTGTGATATTTATAAAATATCCAAAAAAAAATTTTGCAAGTACATGTAAAACATAATCGTAAATAAATAACACTTATTTAATTTCAAAGTAGTAATGCGTAATAAAATAGAAACAAAAATTAAAATTAAAATTAAAACGCGTGATCACAATTTTATGCTGACAGTACAGCACTTTGGTGCCATTTTGTTACTCAGTTTGACTAAAAACCGGATTACGCAATATTTACGTAATAACGGCATAATCTAATAAGAAAGTCAAATTCCTGAATAAATTTGTAACAAAGTTATCTATCTTTTATAGCATATTGAGTAAACTAACTATATTTTACAACTAAAAATATTGGCCGATGACGGCGCGAAATTAGGTTACGAGAAAGTTCAAGACTTTTTTTACTGATATATCTTACAATAAAGTTAAAACAAATATTTAAAACACATTACTTATTTATTTCCTTGTAATTTGATATATAATACAAATAACAAACACTTACCGTTTCATTTTTAATACGCACAACAAAACCACAGCCAAACTGACAGAACTCGACAATATGGCGCACTACAGATTATTTTTGCCTTGGGTGCTTTTTTCGTTAATTTCACGCCGTGGATACTAGCGATTGGCTAAAAAACGTCCCTAATGCTAATGTGATAGCGGCTGAAGCCGTACGTTATTTTTTTTCCAATAGTAACACTGCAAAATTTAAAATATTCGTCCACCAATCAGCGCCAAAGCGTTATGTGCACAGGTGTGCGCACAGGGCGCTGTGGTCCTAAAACCGTTGTGCGCACAGGTGTGCGCACAGGACGCTCGACGGGTTAACGACCTCCGCACAAAATCCGGATTTTCAATTTTACCGCATTTCTCCACGACTTATGCACGATAATTGGATCACGATTGAATATTTTAGATCATTATTTTGGAACTACTTTTTGGACAATGCCAAGTAAACGAAACGCAAACGGTTAGATTTCATTAGACATTGACAATTGACTTCGTTTTTTTTCTATTTCTACTAAGTACTGAGCACGAACCGCATGTCAGCCATTAAATCTCACAAATGTCATCTCGAACACTTAAAAAAATATTTCCAGTAAACGATAGGAGATAAAAATAAAACAGCTGCAGTTTCTCGGTCTAGAAGACGACTACTGTCGAAAAAAAATATATTTAGCATCTCTTCAAAAAACTTTACTTAGCCAATTATCACTAATCTACATAAAAACAATAAACGTTGCTTGCTGCAAGAGTTTATACATATTACTTACTCGAGGCATGAACGAAGAATAATATCTTGAGAGGTATCAATTTCTTCTGTTTGAGATCATCAGTGATCCGTTTGAAAAAGGAGCGTATGAACTTCATATTGAATGAATTGATGGCAATGTTTGTGCAGAATCTTATCGCTTAAATGTTGTTTCCACACGAGGTTAACCTCCTACGTGGGAAAATTCTTTGTCACCCGACGTCCCTCATGTATGCTCGGATTGCGTGGCTCTTGATGCATTAAAATGGATTTGTTGAAGAAACAAAGTCTGAAACAATGAAAGGAAAATTGTTGATTAATTAATTGCCTACCAGATAACTACGCTAAGAGTTATAAATTCCAAATTATGTTACGTGTAGGAATAATACCATTGTTCTACGATTATTAAGCAACTCCTCATTATTCAAGATTACCTATAAAATAAATTGCCATTCTATCTTTTTCTAAAAAAAAGTGAGGATGTCGTGGCTTGTACGGTATACTAGGATCAGTCCTAAGAAACTGAAAATAGCAGCGAACATATATGTGTTTATTTCTTGCCAGTTACTACACATCCAAAAATACAATGTACCGAAATATTTTTTTTAACCTTGGCAATTTTCACTCATAATTTCTACCAGTAGAAATTACAAAGTACGTACCTACATCTAAGTTGAACTAAGTATTTTTTTTTTAATTTAATATCTGACTGGACATAATTTTTTTTTACATTTAACCAAAAATCAGTCTGTTAGCGAATATTACACTCTTTATTTTTTTAATATTTACTATCAATATTATCATCACTGTGCCCATTATGTAGTCGTACTTATTAGTTGATAATGTTGTTATTTCTATTATATAATTAAAGTACCAAAAAAATGAACAAAGAACATAATTGACGAAAGGGCACTAGTGCGTGAATAACGATATTTTTGGAACATATCGTTTTACAATTGGCCTCGGATGTATGTCATGTGAAACTTAACACGCAGCTGACATTTAGACGACTTTGTTATGTGGGGTCACACGTTTGACAAAAGCCGACAATTACACAGGACGGATATTTATAGGTGGCTTTCACAGTAGGACGCGAGCAGCATAAGAGCAGTGCAGCAGATCTTAATCTGTTGCGGTGCTACTTAACGCCCGAATCTGAAAGCAGCCATAGAGTAAGCTGAGGCATCCTGTCTTAACAGGTTCCCTGTCTTATGAGGCACATGCGCCTCATATGACTCTATGATCGTTTAATGTCATTGTTACTATGGGGACGTGTCGAAAGAACGCCGCACTTTGCTTCGGGACAGGGAATCTGTTAATCTATTATATGACTGCATCCTGTGCGCTTGCGAAACGTGTGAATCCGGCATTAATTAATACTTAAATTAATATCTACCACCGCAACCATTAACGAAGATCAAATAGATATACAGTCTAAGAAACTGAACCGCATATCAAACATACCTTTTCTCTGCAAATATCATGATGACATTCCAAATATTATATGTCAATGAAATCATCGACAAATTGATTGTGAAAGGTTCCACCCTGGTACGTGGTTCAGTTTCTCGATTTAATCCTGAGTATCAACTAATAATATTAAGTACAAACTAACAAATCTATCTTAGACTAAGCTCCTGGTGGGTCCTATGTGTTATAGTGATCCCAAGCTACAATATAACTCCAGACCGCTCTCTGTACCTCTACCATGAGTTTACACTAGTTTACGTGACCGTACTCGCTAGCGACGGCGTAAATTATTTGTATGGAGAATTGTACAGCGCCTCTAGCGGTCACTTACGGAAGTACAATTCTCCATACAAATCATTTACGCCGTCGCTAGCGAGTACGGTCACTGTAAACTAGTGTAAACTCATGGTAGAGGTACTGTCTGCGCGCGCTCTATATTGTCCAGCATTAACTGAGTACCTACGACACAATAATTTTGTATCACCAATTAGAATTCACCCTGTACTGATGTTGCCAGACGCTATTGTGGTCAGAAGTGGGAGGGGGAGCAACTCCCCTGTTAATATTGTTAGTATTTAGTATCTATAATATTTCAAAATGACATTGGTTTTAATCGTAGAACTTTACTAAACAAGTATTTAAGGATGTGTAGATTATCCTATAAAATATCCTACTAGTCTGACAAATATTATGATTTATAGATGAAAAATGACTTAACAAATTTAGGTAAAATTCCGTACATAGCATTATAAGCTGGATTAATTCAGGATAGATCACGTTTATTCCGGAAATTGTATAGTTTTCGATATTCGTTTAACGGTATCCCGCAGGCATTATCCATTTCTGAACACCAGAGCAACCAGCGATATAAATGTCCTATTGTGACTTGGGATCTTCTTCTTGGGAAATGAAAACCTCATTGGAGCTTTGACTACTTATCTAATAAAAAATTCGAGTTTAACGATTACAATATTACCTATCAAGTAAGCAAACCCATTTGACATTTGTACGTTTTTCTTTAATATCGGCATTATGTGCAGTCTTGTATTTTCACTGGTTCACGAAACACAATTGGGAAGCCAAACAATGGGCGCGCACAATGGCTCCTTGAAGCAGGTCATAACAAACCACATCTGTACGGGTATCACGCTTGTCCACTGCTATGAGACAAGCTCGCAGATAGACCAGTTTTCTTCAAACATCTTTACCTACTTAAATTCCAACTTAACTTTAATTCCAACTCCATTTCCATGACCTAACTACGTCTGGCTGTAGTTCACTATTCAGCTCTTTTTTTTTACCCAAAGTGTAAAAACGGGACCCTATTACTGAGACTTCGCTGTCCGTCCGTCTGTCCGGATGTCCGTCTGTCACCAGGCTGTATCTCAGGAACCGTGATAGCTAGACAGTGAAATTTTCACAGATGATGTATTCTGGTTGCCGCTATAACAACAAATACTAAAAAACAGAATTAAATGTCATTAGTCTGTTGATATTTATTAATTTCTGAGTAATTGGTTGTCTGGAAGAGATCGCTTTTTAGCGATAAGACCGCCTATTGGCTGCCTGAATTTTTATTTTTGTAATGTTACTGTTCTGTTTTTGGTGATCAATAAAGAATATTTGTATTGTAAATTAATAATTTAAGGGGCTCCAAACGTGATTTTTTTTGCTCGTTTTTGCTTGATATTGATAACGGCAACAGGTAGACGCTTAAAATATTCACAGAATACTTAGTTATGTATTATTCACTTTAAAAATAAATAATTAAATTTGGAAAAAAAAAACAAATATTTAAGGGGAGCTCCATAGCACAAACGTGATTTTTTTTTGCCGCTTTTATAGATAATGGTACGGAAATTCTGTGAATATTTCAAGCGTCTTCTTGTTTCCGTTATCAATATCGAGCAAAAACGAGCAAAAATAGTATTTTATGCAACTGTATCATAATAAGGGCCATTAAGACACGAATGCGAGTTTATGACATGAGGCGAAGCGATGAGTGTCTTAATGGCCGATTATGAATAGTTGCATACATTACTTTTTCTACGAGTTCAAAATTTAAAACAATTATTAAATAATGATTACTTACATAACGGACAATAAATGAATTTTCTCAAACATCCAAGGAAATGTGGTCCTTATAGTCGTGACAATAGAACACGAAGTATGCCATTGTATAGCAGTTGAGGAAGATTCGTTCTAATTTCAAATTAGACGACAATAATGGAATTTCATACAAACATTGCTGGCCAAGGCCAGCAAAGAGATTGTCTTTTGTTTTAGTGGGTCGTATTTTCTTTTATTGACTATCAATGACATACTGCCAATTAAGAAAAATTTAGTTTGTGAATTTACTTTTTAATATCTTACTTGGCTAGATTTAATAAAATAAATCAGGATTGGCGTTTATTGTTAACAATTTATTAAAATAACCAATTAATAAGGTCGTAATTTTTTAATAAATATAAATCATCTCAAGATTTTGCGTCAAAAACATTAACTGGAACAGCTTACAAATAAATTGCTGGAAAAAAAATATTTTGGCGGGAATCAATAAAAAAACAATTTGAATTAAATATGAATATATAAGTTGAACATTCGTGTCATTTCCTTGGATTTATTTGAGAAAAGCACTATACAAGCCTTGGCCACGAACAGGGATTGCCGGCCTCGTATCTCTAGATGGCCTCGTTAACACTCGGCCATCTATTACTACTCGGCCGGCAATCCCCTATTTCGCGGCCGCTGCAGTAATGTACTATTTCGATTTTAAAAGTAGCAAATTATTGCTCACTTTAATTGCCGCCTGTTTTATTTCTAGCGGCGTCAACATTTCTGCATCTGCATCACTTAATTCACCAAAGTCACAAATTCTCACAGATAAAAAGTCATTTAAATAGTGATTAACTCTTTTATTTCTTTCAACTTGAAATGAAAGAACTCCGTGCAAAGCAAAACAAATTCCCGCTATTTTTAAACTTTATTTTTCACTATTCGCAACCTTAGAATGGACCCGGGAACTTTAGGTCATGCAGCCAAATTGAATGATGTTAAAATATTCATATTTAATAATGACTTTAAAATTCATTTATTGCCTGTTATTTAAGTATTCATTATTTAATAATTGTTAATGTAAACATATTTTAATTAATGTATAATGACTTTATATTAATTTCCCGCTTTATTTTTTTTTAATTTGCGACCGTACTCGTACCATAGAGCTTGATCAGCGTGTTCTGAATCACGAAATTTCACTTGAAAAAATAAACCTTGATTGTGATTGATCCTACCTGTTCTTACTCATTTTTAACCGACTTCAAAAAAAGGAGGAGGTTCTCAATTCGGTTGTATGTTCTTTTTTTTTTTTTAACGTGTGTTACCTCAGAACTCCGTCATTTATGAACCGATTTGGAAAATTCTTTCGTTGTTTGAAAGCATATGCTTCAAGGTTGGTCCCGTTGTTACCGGAATCCAGTTCTGATGATGGGATCCATGAGGAATTGAAGGAACTCTTCAAAAGTTCAAGGGAAATGTAAAGCGATTTTAGTATTTTCAGTGACAAATCGAGCATTTGCATTCATAAAGTGTCATTTGGTTAACTAGATCTGATGAAGAAGACCGCAGATGGCCAACGGAACTCCTCAACGGGTCAAATCTTGCAAGTTGAATTTGACTCACTTCCCGGTTTCTGATTGATTTCATATTTTACATGCATGTGTAAATCAGGTGACAATGCAATATTATTGTGACATGGAGCTAATCTGATGATGGAGTTGGAAGGTGGCCATAGAAACTCTGTAATAAAACAACACAACCCCGTCGAGTTTGGGTTCATTTGAAACGTCTTGACGAGCACTTTGATCCCAGATGGTAACCAGGGTCTGATGATGGAGCTGGAAGGTGGCCAAAGTTACTCCATAAAGTAACGGCACTTACCCCATCGAGTACGGACTCATTTGACTCGTCTCAACGAGTACTTTGGTCCTAGATGGTAACCAGGGTCTGACAATGAAGTTGGATGGTGACCATAAGAACTCCGTAGTAAAACGACATAACCCCATCAAGTTTGGTCTCGTTTGATTCGTCTTGATAAGTACTTTGGTAACGAGAGGCAAAAAGTACAGTCAGTAAAGAGTGCCAGTCCAGGCCATTAGCAACAACTAAAAAGAAAAAAATAAAAAAATTTAAATAAAAAATAAAACCGCCTTCAAAAAACACCCAAAAAAAAACCTGGAAATAAAAAAAATTTAAATAAAAAATAAAACCTCCTTCAAAAAACCCCCAAAAAAACATAAAATAATAATTGATTGAACCGACCACAATAAGCATGAAAATATCTTTCTACTAATCTGTTTGAAGTTGGTGCCTCAGCACGAGCCAGCAGGAGTGGACCTAGTAATCTAACTTACCTACATACCTATTATAGGGCTTCTACACTCCTGCTGGCTCGTGCTGAGGCACCAACTTCAAACAGATTAGTAGAAAGATATTTTCATGCTTATTGTGGTCGGTTCAATCAATTATTATTTTATGTTTTTTTGGGGGTTTTTTGAAGGAGGTTTTATTTTTTATTTAAATTTTTTTAAGCAACCAATCACGTGGCACACGCATATTTAAGGAAACTCGATTATCAAAATTGATTTCAGTATTCTTTTTTTGAATGTTATTATATTACTCTGTCCCGTAACATAATGAAATTACTATGGATTATTATGTTACAGAATTTGCACCACAGAGTACAGAACTTGGAACAGACTTATAACGTTAGTTATTATTGCATAGTTTTTGACCATATAATTGAAAGATTATCTAGTTTAATGACCTCTCTAGCCACCCAGTACAGTCTGCGGCGACCTTCAGGTCATTCTGTATGCGTAGAGGAGAGACTTGTTAGAATCATAATAGGTAATATAACAGTGCATGCCTGTGTTACGCATATCGCATACGTAGGTATTTAGGCACTTATATCGTGGCATACACTTTATAACTGCTTACTGAAAAATATCTGGACTCATTGTTAACCTCAGTTTAATAGTGTCTTAATTTGACCAACAAAACATTATAAAACATTACAAAAATATAGATTTCTGATATAGCAAATAAAACATACGACAAAATTAAGGACCTTCTTCTCTTTTTTTAACTTGGTTAAAAATGTATGTTACTGTAAAGCAATCGAATTGATAACCTTCTTCAGGTTTAATGACGAATGACCACTTGCTTGAAACACTAAATCGAGATAATACATAATCCAGCAAGCGGCCATAAATCTATTTTATATTTTTCCTGCAAGAAGCCTTAAATATGTGTTCAATAATCTACAGAGCCGCTAAGCTTTGTTAGAAATAGTGTAAACCATTCTTAACGTTTGCTTGTATTGTCTGTGATCTATATGGTTTATGACAACACTAAATTTTGTCTCTGACTTTGCACTTCCTGTTTTTTAACACCGACCGCTCATGTGTGCTGTGAATCAATCTAATTATTTCTTATGCTTGTTCCATATAATCATAAAGTTTCATTGTTTGTATTTGTGAAGAATACAAAGTTGAATACACTGCGAGTATTATTTTAAGAGCAACCACTGCTCCGTCGATCCTGCTTCCACCTACGTAAGCTCAGACCTCCACTCTGCACTTCAAGCTTAACAACACTACCTTGACCTAGACAATACGTACAAAGTCATGCTCATAAATATACCCACCGAAGTAAGATACTGATGTCGACATGTATGTATGTAGGTATGATATAAATACGTTGTAATGTATATGTGGGTAGTTTAAGACTTTGTTAATTGTAGGGTAGATTCCTAAATCTCTGTCGTTTATTAAATGTAATCCTGTACGGACGCGTTTCCTTCAGCTCCTCAATAGCGACACCCTGCTGGTCTTCAGGACATATTTCTCAGTGGCGACGAGCAGATTTCACGCGTGTTAAGTGTACCTAACACTGTGTAATAAAATAAAAAAAAATTACAAATATGTCGGTTGGAAAAGTGGGGCTGTTTGACCTTGCGAAAGACAATTGAGAAATGTACATTGACCGCTTAGAACAATATTTCGTGGCAAATTCGGTGAAAAGTGAACTTAAGGTGGCAACGTTAATAACAGTGATCGGAAGCGAGGCGTACGAGCTGATGGTGAGCCTGTGCACGCCCGCCAAGCCTGCCACGAAGACTTACACGGAGCTAGTGACGCTTATGCAAGGACATTTGAACCCCAAACCAAGTTTACTCGCCGAACGGTTCAAGTTTAGAAAACGAGTACAGCAAAATAACGAAAGCATTGCTAGTTTCGTAACGGACCTTAAAAAACTAAGCAAGGACTGCAGTTTCACAGGAGACAGTTTGAAGGAAAATTTGAGAGATCAATTCGTGTGCGGATTAGTGAATGATGATATTAGACAGAAATTGTTTACGGAAGACGACACGATCACGTTCGACAGGGCATACAGGCTCGCGGTAGCCATGGAGGCAGCCGAGACGAATGCAGCACTGGTGGACGACTGTGCACGGAATCGAACCGGTGACAGTGTCCCGGCCAGCGCGGCAGCGGCGGCGACGGTTCATCAGCTGAGAGCGGCGGCCCGGCAGCGAGCGCCGCGAGACAGCGCTCGCGCAGTGGACGGCGGCGGCGGCCCAAGTGCATCAAGCGGAGCGGGGAGCGGAAAAATGCGAGGCCAGAGCAAGAATTATAACACTGGTCCTAGGACCGAATGCAAAGTTTGCGGTAGTAAACATGATGGAAAGACATACAAATATAAAATATATGTATGCCGGATATGTAATAAGGAAGGGCATCTTTAAAAAGTGTGTCCTAAGTTGCGCGGAGATTCAGCATTTTACAATACGACGGAAGAAAAGGTAGTTGTGCTGGATGATTCAGACAGTAATTTAAGTGACGAGGTAAACAATTTTTCATTAAATACTAATCAGTCGAATTTATTTGCACCATACACCATAGATGTTTGCATAGACGGAACGTTATTAAGTATGGAAGTAGATACAGGTAGTTCGATCTCTTGCATTAGTCAAGAATGTTATAAAAAGTTGTTTACGCATTGTACGTTACAAAACAGTAATTTAGTTTTACGATACTATACGGGGGAAAAGGTTAAACCGATAGGTAAGATAACACCAAAAGTGCAATATAAAAAAACATGTAAAGAATTAGACTTGTATGTAATTAAATGTGGGAAAACCAGTTTGTTAGGTAGAAGTTGGATTAACGAATTAAAGATTGATTTGCAAGTGTTTACATATAAAATAGATAAGGTAAATAATGTATTCAGTGAGGTGGAATTCAGTTCCAGATACTGTGAGGTGTTCGCGGAGGGCTTGGGCCGGTTCACCGGCGGCACAGTAGGGTTCCACCTGCGCGCGGGCGCCCGCCCGCTGTTCCTGCGCGCGCGCCCGCTGGCGTACGCGCTGCGCGAGCCGGTGGAGCGCGCGCTGGACCAGCTCGTGCGGGACGGGGTCATCACGCCCGTCTCCACCTCCGACTGGGCCACGCCGATAGTGCCGGTTGTTAAAAAAGATGGCACCATCAGGGTATGTGCTGACTTTAAGTTAACTCTGAATAAATGCCTAGAGGTGGACCACTACCCCCTACCGAAAGTTGAGGACCTTCTGACTAAGTTACATGGGGGAAATAAATTCACAAAATTAGATTTATCTCAAGCGTACGCGCAATTTGAACTGGATGCTTCTAAAAAGTACACGGTGATCAATACCCATAAGGGCCTTTTCGTTTATAATAGGCTAGTGTATGGATTGGCATCGAGTCCCGGTATTTTCCAAAGAAAATTGGAACAACTTTTTGCGGACATGCCACGAGTAGGGGTATTTTTAGACGACCTAATTATAACAGGAACCGATGATAAATCGCACATGGATACGCTGCATGAGGTTTTCGAGAGGTTAAAAAAATATGGGCTACGAATCAAGAAAGATAAATGCACATTCTTTGCGGACTCCGTGACGTATTTGGGATTTACAATTAGTAAACAAGGTGTTCACACGTGCCCTGATAAGATCGAAGCGATAAAGCAAGTAGCAGCACCATCGAACGTATCCGAATTACGATCATTTTTGGGAATGGTTATGTATTACGCAAAGTTCGTACCTAACATTAGCACTATATTAGCCCCACTGTACAATTTATTACGAAAAGAAGTGAAGTATGAATGGAGTGAAGAATGTAGGCGCGCTTTTAATCAGGTTAAGCAGATGTTGATTTCGAGTGACATATTAGCGCATTACTCTCCCTCGCAACCACTCGTGCTGACGACGGACGCGAGCAGTGTGGGCGTGGGCGCCGTGATCTCGCACCTGATGCCCGGCCCGGCCGGCGGGGAGCGCCCTATCGCTTACGCGTCGCGGGTCCTTAACTCAGCCGTTAAATCATATTCACAGATAGAACGGGAGGCACTGGCGATCATTTTCGGAGTACGAAAATTCCACCAGTACTTATACGGAAAAAAAATTATACTGAGAACAGATCACAAGCCGCTAGTGACTATTTTCGGCGATAAGACGGGAATACCCGTCATGGCAGCGAGTAGGATGCAGAGGTGGGCCGTCATTCTGGCCGGGTACGATTATAAGATTGAGTATGTTCGTAGCGAGAGGAATGCGGCCGATGCCTTATCACGCTTTCCCGTTGGAAGGGAAAAAGGTCAAGGTCAAGAGATAACTTATATAAATTTTATACAAAATTTTCTCCCCGTTACTAGGAAAGTGGTCCAGGAAAACATTGGAAAAGATGAACTGCTGAAGAAAGTTTATTTGTTTTTACAATCCGGGTGGCCAGATAAATGTAATGAGGAGGAACTGAAACCATATTATGTTCGGCGAAATGAGCTGTACCTGGATATGGGCTGTATCATTTGGGGCTATCGTATGGTAATACCGAAAATACTGAGAGAGAATTTACTTAAAGAACTACATGTAGGTCACTTGGGAATAGTAAAAATGAAAGGTTTAGCGCGAAGCGTCATGTGGTGGCCTGGAATAGACGGTGATATCGAAGGGCTATGCCAGCAATGCACGACGTGCGCACTAGAGGGCGCATCGCCGGCCCGCGCACCACCCCAGCAATGGCCGTACATTCCAGAACCATGGGCGCGATTACATGTTGACTTTTTAGGGCCATTTCACGGTGAAACATTCATGGTGATTATAGATTCCACAACCAAGTGGTTGGAAGTTTTTAAAATGCAAAAAACTACAGCACGTTCGGTCATAAGTATACTTAGAGAAACTTTCGCTCGATTTGGACTGCCGAAAGAAGTTGTTTCAGACAACGGTCCACCCTTTTCGAGTACAGAATATGTTGATTTCATGACTACCAATGGCATTAAAGTAACTCATACGGCAGTTTATCATCCTGCTTCTAATGGTGCCGCAGAAAATGCCGTAAAGCTATGCAAAAGAGCAATGAAGAAGGCCCTGCGTGATGGTTGCGAGGTAGACGTAGCGCTTCAAGCCTACCTCATGATGTACCGTAACGTAGAACACAGTTCAACGGGGGCCTCACCAGCTATGCTGCTGCAACGTAGACAGCTGAGATCAAGGTTAGACTTACTGAAAGGAGACAGGCAGGTGGAGACTAGGGTCTTGGAGGCTCAACGTAGACAAGTGTGTAACGCTGGAGGCACATCCAGAAATTTAAAGGTGGGGGATAGCGTGTGGGCACGAGATTACACAGGAGGGAAATGGCAAGAAGGCCAGATTGATGAAAAATTAGGGTCACGTAATTTGATTATCGGCAGGGAGTGTGGTTCACGCATTAAAAGACATGTCGACCAGGTTAAAAAAAGACGTAGTAGTTACGGCGTGTCCTTGTCGGAACCAGTGGAGTCGAGCCTAAGCCAGATACCTACGGGTGGTGGTTCTGATCTGATCGCGGACGGAAAAAGTGAGTCAAGGGCTATCATTACCGTGGACTCGCGCGAGCTGGAATCGCGAGTGGAACCCGAAGTAGCCGTAGCGGAAAGTAGTCCCCAAAAGCAGGAAGTAGCAACTCCAGCCCCTTCAGCTGGTAGCAACCCCCAGGCACACGCACCACCGGTTAACCGACGACCCAAGCGCAGTCCGAAACCCGTACGTAGATACGGATTTGAATTTGATTAGGATAAGTTGATTAAACATATTATATTGTATAATTAATTATATACGTAAGAGTCTGTAGTAGATTAAGTTCCAACTGTATTAATATTTAAGGGTGAAGGTGTAATGTATATGTGGGTAGTTTAAGACTTTGTTAATTGTAGGGTAGATTCCTAAATCTCTGTCGTTTATTAAATGTAATCCTGTACGGACGCGTTTCCTTCAGCTCCTCAATAGCGACACCCTGCTGGTCTTCAGGACATATTTCTCATACGTAAGTAGGTACTTTTGTTTTAATCTCTTTTAACTCGAAAGCTCTGTTTAGTTGGCTAAGAAAACAACTGGTACGCGATATAAGTAGGTAAATCAGAAATAATTTATTTGCTAGATTGTAGTATTAAAAAAGCACAATTATTACATACTAGCTGTGACCTGCGACTCCGTTTCCGAAAAATTCGGTTACCACTATCCCGTGGGAACTATGAAGTTTTCTGGGATAAAAACTATGCTAAGTATAACTATATGTCCTTCCTAGCGTCTAAAACTGTCTCCATATTTCATACTAGCCTTCCGTCCGCAGCTTCGCCCGCGATAAATTAATTTTCCCGTAGGAAAAGGTGTTTTCTCGCGGTAAAAAGTAGCCTATGTCACTCAGTGATAATGTAGCTTTCTAACGGCAAAAGAATTTTTGAAATCGGTCCATTAGTTTCGGAGCCTATTCAATGCAAACAAACAAACAATCAAATATTTCCTCTTTATAATCTAATATATAAAAATCTCGTGTCACGGTGTTTGTTACCGAACTCCCCCGAAACGGCTTGGCCGATTTTTATGAAACTTTTTCTCTACACTCGGTAGGTCTGAGAATAGGTCGTAGGCTACTTTTTATCCCCCCCCCCCCCCATTCTTCGCGGACGGAGTCGCGGGCAGCAGCTAGTATTAGTATAGATAAATTGATTCAGCGGTTACAGCGTGAAGCGGTAACAGACACAGAGCCAGACAGTTACTTTAGCATTTATAATATTAAGAAGGATTTAGTAACAAGATGGAGCGACGACCTGGTTAAGGTGGCGGGAACGCGTTGGATGCGGATGGCGCAGAACCGATCTGTTTGGCGAGCCTCGGCGGAGGCCTATGTTCAGCAGTGGACGTCTTTCGGCCGAAAGGATGATGACGATGTGATGATGAAGCATTTAAGACATACTAGCTTACACCCGCCGCCGTTGCGCTTTTTATCTAAGTTTCTTTTTTATTAATGCCAATAAGTCAGTCGAGCTGTTCTCAAAAGTAATCTAGATAGATCAGATAGATTCGCCTTCTTTTTTTAACAACTTCAAAAAGAAGGTTATCAATTTGATTGTATTTTTTTTAATTGTAGTTACTTCAGAAGGAACTTCGTCATTTATAAACCGATTTGAATGTAATTTTTGTACTAGTTTTTCTGTATTATAGTCTTTGTATTGTATTGTATTGTGCACTGTTTAAATTTACTTAGTAACCGAAATCTATACATATAATAAATCTGTAACAAGTCGGTGTCTGTACATTGAAGATATTTGAGAAAAACTGTCAGTAGGGCTATTTATTAGCACAATAGAACCCAAAACAATGATTTTTAGAATTATTGTCTGTTTGTCTGTGCGTTTGTGCGCGCTAATCTCAGAAACGGCTTAACCTAGAAGGATGCGGTTTTCACTGATATGTTGGTATTTTCTTGGATTAACATTTAGTGTTTGTTTCATTTGAATCGGTTCACAAATAAGAAAGATACGTCTATTTTAAGAATTTATCGAACAGGTTTTTTTGTTTGAACGCGCTAATCTCAGGAACTACTGCTCCGATTTGAAAAATTATTTTAGTGTTAGATAGCACATTTATCGAGGAAGGCTATAGGCTATATATCATCACGCTAACACCAATAGGAGCGGAGCGGAGCGGAAGAATGTTTCAAAATCGGGGGTTTTTGAAGTAATACTTCTATAGGCACGCTTGACTTGGGAGTACGGTGTTGAATGTGAACGCGGGTGTGCGGGGGGGGGGGGGAGGGTATTTTTTTTTATATCGCGGAACTAAGGAGAGCCATAATTGATGAAAAAGCAAATTGGATAAAAAAAAGAAGCTGCCCAAATTACTAATTCCATGCGGACGGAGTCGCGGGCAAAAGCTAGTAGTACATATAATATTCTTTTATAATTATGATGTCGTCTTGTAATCTTGCATCACGCAGCTGTACATATAAGAGTAATCTTTGAAGGAAAGTATATGCAGTCTGAAAATCGTTTTCTTCATTTAGAATATCATTCCCGACTGACCGGTAAAACGAGAAGGCTATGAAATCTTAGCAGACCTAGCAAATTCAGAAGTACATTTTGTAGCTAAACTTATGATATTTTTAGTGTCTTCAAATGTAGAGCCATTAACGAGTAAATATCATAGATATTACTAGCGTACCTTTATATATATATAAATAAACTCCTTACGATTATTGCATGTTGTGATCGGAAAGTTGATAATCCTTTGACCCGCAGTGACATTGTAGTTATCTAGTAGTATGCGACAAGGTTCTACAGTGGCCTAGAAATCAAATTGGTTGGCTGTACCTATTGAAAAAATATATACTTATATTAAAATATTTTCTTTAGAAAAAAATAAAGAAATTATTAAAAACTATGGAACTTTGCATTCAAAGTTTGTTTTTTTTTTTGCATGTCTGTATGAAACGTTATCGAGTATAATAATTTCAATGGGCGATCAAGCAGTGTTTTATTCGTTAACATTGTCTCAAATTTGATATCATAAAAGGACCGCTTAAAAATACCACTTACTTACCGTAGTTTGAAATTAAAGAAACCTTATCATTCAACCGCCCGATAACCGCACTGAAACTGAACGAAATGTTCTGAAATTCCTTGTAAAGTATTTCCGAACTTCTGCACGTGAGTCATAAATGTCTAAATCGATGGGTTATATTATTTTCCAATCTTTATGGAACATGAATAAATTTATATTTGCGATGCGTTGTTTTGGCTGCGACTGCCTACCGTGGCACATGCGCGGCGCGGGTTGGAAAGTTTGCACGACACTAGCGGCGCCCGCGCATCGACGCTCCCCTCTCGCGCAGCGCACAGCGCCGACAACACTCGCTGTTATTTATCATGGCATCAACAACAGTTCCATGTCTTTATAGTGAAAGGTGGCTTTTCATCGCGGTCTAACCCGAGCAACAAACCTGAGTAGCCTGTTAGTTTTCAATTTTCCCGAGCAGTTTGATTTCTTCTTATCAAACGAAGCAATCCACTTTATTTTTCATATACAAACCCTAATTGCTGTAGGTACCTAACATTATGTATATTGTCGGTAGTTGTCATAGCGCATATGGTAGAGACAAGTGCCTATTGACAATGGTTGTATGGCTATCGAAGATGGTCTTCTACACACGTCATTGGCAATTTGTAGCCAAACGGCGTACCTTCCTTCTGTTGGCTGGTGGCACGACCTTAAAATTAAACCTATACACTATAAACAAGACTACGAGCATTAACCTCATTCTAAATTACGTTCAACATGTCAAAGACATCACAAATGCAAAGACATTAAGTATAGGTAGGAACATATATTAAGTATACCTACCCTTCATTCTATTAGGGATGTTTTTTTCTTGATAAATCTGCGTCAGTCTATAAATTTAGTCCTATAGTGATTCTAAAAACCGTTAAGAACAACTAACAACCTGAAAGGACTAGGTCACAAACGGTTCAAACCCGGACGAAGGCAGGAATCGAGTTTTGCAGGCGTGTATATGCAAATAAGGTGCCTACGTTAAGGCAGATGATTTATCTATTATCCAGTGAATTATCTACTTCACACAACACGACTACAAAAGATCAATCATGCGGTAGTGGCAGCGAAGTGTGAGCGCAAGTCATCGGTGGTATGTTTATTAAAGCAGAATGTATTGGACATAAATTAAAAAAAACACCTTGTTTCGTAAAACTACATTTTTGCAAAGAAATAAATGATTTATGATTTATTTATTTATGAGGTAGAGTGGGTTTTGAGACGCACTTACCTAGCGCTAAGTAGGTACCTATATGCGTAGGATATGGCTAATACGTTAAAGTTTTCAGACCTAGTAGGCCGAAAATATTAATTTATATCCAAATTAATTTTCAAAAAATTTAGCCTAAAACATAAAGTATGTCCCCTTGACGTAATAAAACTAAATGAAATTAAACCTTCTTGCAATCGTGTATTATTTTATTTATCACATGGTAGGTTTTTAAATAAAATACCAAGACCAGCCGAGAGACTGAGCAATCTGTTTAAAAATATGGTGATGAGCATAAGGTGATGATTTAGCAGATTGAAATGTATGATGTATAGGAAAGATTCGTGTCTAATCTCTAGACCAGTGGTGGTGTAGGGGTATGGCACGCGGCACGGAATGCTGAGGACCTGGGTTCGATTCCCAGCATTGGTCTTTTTTCTGGGGTTTTTTCTATGCATCTATATTTCAGTTTGTATTTAGTACGAAATGTATGATTTCACGGGATGACCGTAAAAGTAATAAAAAAATGAAGTTGAAAAAATATGTACAAAAAAAAAAAAAAAAAGATACTTCATAGCTAACTTGTTTAAAGTTGCACAGTAGCGCCATCTCTTGTCCAGGTGAGCGGTTAGTTCCGAAGGAGTGTTAAAATCTCTCGATGAGGGTGTAACATAGATGTGCGTTTGTCACTGCATAAGGTGATGATTTAGCAGATTGAAATGTATGATGTATAGGAAAGATTCGTGTCTAATCTCTAGACCAGTGGTGGTGTAGGGGTATGGCACGCGGCACGGAATGCTGAGGACCTGGGTTCGATTCCCAGCATTGGTCTTTTTTCTGGGGTTTTTTCTGTGCATCTATATTTCAGTTTGTATTTAGTACGAAATGTATGATTTCACGGGATGACCGTAAAAGTAATAAAAAAATGAAGTTGAAAAAATATGTACAAAAAAAAAAAAAGATACTTCATAGCTAACTTGTTTAAAGTTGCACAGTAGCGCCATCTCTTGTCCAGGTGAGCGGTTAGTTCCGAAGGAGTGTTAAAATCTCTCGATGAGGGTGTAACATAGATGTGCGTTTGTCACTGCATAAGGTGATGATTTAGCAGATTGAAATGTATGATGTATAGGAAAGATTCGTGTCTAATCTCTAGACCAGTGGTGGTGTAGGGGTATGGCACGCGGCACGGAATGCTGAGGACCTGGGTTCGATTCCCAGCATTGGTCTTTTTTCTGGGGTTTTTTCTGTGCATCTATATTTCAGTTTGTATTTAGTACGAAATGTATGATTTCACGGGATGACCGTAAAAGTAATAAAAAAATGAAGTTGAAAAAATATGTACAAAAAAAAAAAAGATACTTCATAGCTAACTTGTTTAAAAATATGGCTTAAGTATTGTAATTAATGAAAATAGTGACGAGGACGATTGAGTCGTGCCTTTCTTTTGTTACGATGCACCAATGCTAGAAGCTTGAATTAAATATATGTTATAGTTAATTAAAATTGCTATGATAAGTAAAAAAAATTGGAGGTGTAAGTAAAAAAAACAAATTTTGAAAAATGTCAACATATCTATTTTTATTTTTTTATATGGATTTTATATACTCCGGGACCACTAAAGGGCTCCCTATCCTATAGAGTATATAAAATTCCATGTTCCTGTGGCAAGGATTATATCGGAGAGACTGGACGTAATGTTTCCACAAGGTTATCGGAGCACATACGCAGTATGAAAAAGCAAGACAGCAAGAGGTCAGCGGTGGCCGAACAATCAATGGACTCGGGCTCGACGCACTACATCTGGTTTGATAAGGCTTCCGTACTTGCGAGAGAAAAGTTTTTCATTCCGCGGAAGGTGCGTGAAGCTATCGAGATTGGTCGTCATCCAAATTTTAACCGGGATAGTGGTTGGTCAGTGCCCCCGAGTTGGAAAACAGTGTTGAATGTTCGTACTGCGTCAACGGTGAGTGTGAGCGAACCTTTACAAAGTGATGTTGTTAGTGTTGTGTGCTACCCTACATTTGACAATGTCAATAAAAGTGATGATGAAAACGGGGGTAGTTGTGTGTCGCTGTCAGTTGCGTCAAGTAGCCGCGCGACCAGGGCGGTAGCACGCAGTGCACATTTGGCAGCCGCCGTGACGTGCGACTCCGAGAGGAAGGGCTACGGATTAGCCCGAAATATGTCGAGTTAAACTCGTTTTAAGACTTGAGGGATCCGTTTATTTTCACTATGAGTGAGTCTCACGGTAGTTTAATGTTTAAAGTATACTAAGTAGATATCTATGTAACACAACTAATCTAGGAAATTAGGTAATCTAGATAAGTAGTTATATGTAAAAGATTTAAGATTAAGATTTATTTGGAGTTTGTCCAATTTGGAACGTCGACTTGCCTATAAGAACCCGTTACTTACTACATGCAATAGCGGCCATTCTTATGTTTTTACCTGTTAGAAGGTAAGTAAGTCGGTATTATACTTATGTAATAAGTGAAAGATACTTCAGGAACAGGATATGTCGACAATGTTTCTCGGCAGCTACAGCCGCGTCACGTCCCGTTATTATGGAAATGATCTTCATGGCGGAGGTGACGTCCGAAGACCTATACTTACTTTTAGTTAGAGTTAGATTAGTACCTAGTGTATCTTTAGGGTTCCGTAGGTACCCAAAGGGTAAAAACGGGACCCTATTACTGAGGCTCCGCTGTCCGTCCGTCTGTCCGTCCGTCTGTCCTTCCGTCCGTCTGTCACCAGGCTGTATCTCATGAACCATGACAGCTAAACAGTTGAATTTTTCACAAATGATGTATTTCAGTTGCCGCTATAACAACAAATACCCACCCCACCCAGAATAAAATAAATATTTAAGGGGGCTCCCATACAAAAAACGTGATTTTTTTGCCGTTTTTATAGGTAATGGTACGGAACCCTTCGTGCGCGAGTCCGAAACAATAATTGTATAAACAAGCCTAGATGTACGCAAAGCAAAGTTTCGTGCATGTAGCCAAAGACGGCCTTTATTTGTTCGTGTTTCTGTTGGCCTGTTTGTGCTATGATAGAGATGTGCGTTGATGGACCGATTTCAATATGGTTTCTTGTTTGGTAAGGTGACTTAGCTAACTGACTTGTTTTACATGTTACTTAATTGTTTTTTGGAAATATAAATAATCAATATGAGGGCGTCTCTAGGTGTTAACCATTTTTAATAATACATAGGTGATCTTAATACTTACTTACAAAATGTTTTAACATTTATATTATTACTTATACAATTTTTACATACCTACTTCTTAGAGGTACTAAAATTACCCGCCTTTTCTCTACTTCTACTAGGTATTGCGTCCTCCTTTAGTAAAGCAGGTACAAGTAGACTTGTAAATGCAAATGGGTAAGATACATCAATTGACGCACATCAAGTCCAGAACGGGCACTGATCGAATGATCCTTGCGGCGAACCGGAAGTGACGTCGGCCCTCGCGCTCCTCGGCACGATCCTTGTGCGTGAACTATACGTACCGCGAACTGCCGCGAAGTGGCTTGCCTACGACTAAATATAGAAGAAAATCGCAGAAACAATGTCAACTTGTACCATCACCGCTTGGTAATATTCTTCAGTTTTGATTTAAATAAATAAATATTAGGGGACAATCTTACACAAATCGACCTAGTCCCAAACTAAGCAAAGCTTGTACTATGGGTACTAGACGACGATAAACATACTTATATGTATAGATAAATAAATACTTAAATACATAGAATACGTCCATAACTCAGGATCAAATATTCGTGCTTATCACACAAATAAATGCCCTTACCGGGATTCGAACCCAGGACCTCTTGCTTCGTAGTCAGGGTCACTACCAACAAGACTAAAGCGGTCATTAAACAAGTTTCCGCCCCCATGTATGGGTACGTTTTCAATGTAGTAAGTCTAACGTTTACGTTAGCATTAAACGAACATCTGCAGAGTTTACAATAGTATATACCTAGTTACCTATCTGAAATCATGATTGAATTTGATTATGGGTATTATTTGAGTATGGGGGATTATGGGTCCATATTAATGAAACCGGCCAAGAGCGTGTCGGACACGCCCAAGATAGGGTTCCGTAGCAGGTACGAAAAAATCTTTGCATACTTTATTATTGTGGTTGTTTTTGGTCCCAACCAGGGGGGGCACACTTACATATATCACACTTTTCATGCGACTACAGCGATCTCTGGTTTATTGGTGGAGAACTAAATTAGCGGCCATCTTGGTTGACTTGTCAAACTTGTCAGTTGTCATTCATCGGCCATGGCCATGGCGTACCAAATTGTACGGTCAAGGACTTTAATTGATAGGCCACTTGCCAATGTTCGTATTTTAGCCTTATAGTGCAAATCGGGTTTAGCCGCTTATACTTCGTATATGCTGATTTGAATTAGACGGCTAAAATACGAATAGTGGCAATTAGCCTATCAATTAAAATTACGCGTAATTATAGCTGTACATGACTACCAACATATACATATAGATAGGTATACATCTATAGATACGTCACATTAGTTCTTCACCAGGGCGTAGGGCAGCAGCACCTTCCATACATGCATATTTGACCATAGAGTTGCCACTCTTGTTCATATAATATTACAATACTCTTTGGTCCCAACTCCCACCGCGCGCAGAATACCAACGTCGGCGGTACAGCGCCATCTATCGGCGAATTGGGTAACTAATCTAATTGCAATGTCATGCTTAGTAATAAACGGGCTTAACTCAAAAATCGTGAATTATGGTAAATCGATTTTAAAGTTTAAACTTTAAACTCAATTTACCATAATTCACGATTTTGAGTTAAGCTCGTTTATTACTAAGCATGCGGATGTTGAATGTTGTTGATGGTTTTTCAGATGTAATTCTTAACCGATTTAAATTTTATTTTTTTTATTTGAAAGAAGATACTGTTAGCGTGATCTTATAGGTACTTAAAGCAAAAAACGCTTGCAATGGCGGTTAAATTACAATCTTAGTTTAGAAATATTTTTTTTACAAAAACTTAAAAACTGCTCAACTGATTAAGTTGAAAATAATTTTCCTAGAAAGTTTTTATTAAGTTTAACTTACGTGTTTTTTTTCATATTTTTAGACTTGCTGTTCAAAAGTTAGAGGGGGGGGGGGATATTATTTTGAACTTTCGGAGTGAATATCTCCGAAAATATTCACTTTATCAAAAATGGTTTTAGCAAACCCCTATTTATTTTTAAATACCTATCCAATGATACCCCACACTATAGGGTTAGTCGAGAAAAAAAAAATCTCCCCAACTTTACGTCTATGGGAGGTACCCTAAAAAAATTTTTTTAGCTTTTTTTATTTAACCACTTTGTCGGCGTGACTGATATATATATTCATGCCAAATTACAGGTTTCTAGTACTAACAGTCTCTGAGCTTAGCCGTGGACGGACAGACAGACAGACAGACGGACAGACATGGCGAAACTATAAGGGTTCCTAGTTGACTACGGAACCCTAAAAAAGGTCGCGGGTGAGTAAAGTAATTGTTTCAGTTCAAAATCATATTAATTATTGGTCTAAGGATAAGATGTAAGATACTAATTTATTGTTCCTTCGAGCCGGATTCATGTTTTCGTGAAGTTCTTGCTCGCAGCTTCGTCCAACGATGGTTAAGTACTTATACTTAATGGCTGTTTGAACTTGTGTTATGCCGCTATGATGACTTGAACAAAATAATTTACATCTGTATTAGGGTGAGCGGGGGTAAGATGAAATAAGATGAAAAACAGTGTAGCACTCGGTGCTACGAGTAGTTTTTCATCTTACCCTCACTCACCCTATACATTTGGAACAGGTAAAATATTCGTATAATTAAGTGCTATGTTATGCTATGTGTCTGCACCTATCTCTAAGTATACTTAATTAAGGCATCAAAATGAAACGAACATGATTTAAATTATTGTAGATTATAATATCCGTAAATTAACTACAAAATAAATTACTATAACAACTCAGTCAGAGGCTAATAGTTTGAAGAAGTACTCGACTTCCATTTCCCCATCCTCGGGCAGGTCTGTGCAGTGCACTGCGTTGTGAACGATATCCTTTCCATAGAGAGCTCTTATAGAGTCCGGGTACAACTGGCGGCATAGGTCCTAGATGAAAAACATTTCATGCTAACAATTATTGTGTTTATTGATCGGCTCGAGACCAAAACATACTTTAACGACAAAAAAGTACAGAAAATCGCTACACCGCTAAATAATGCTTTAGAGTATACGCCCAATGAGGTTTCGATTCGAGTCCGGGCCTCTAGCTATATAAATAAATAAATTCACTAGCTCTCTACACCGCGGGAATTTCGGAACGTGTCTTCTTAGTGCCCTTCTATCATCCCCAAATGTCTGCCAAATTTAAGCTTTTTTTTAATATTTATTTTAAGGCTGTACTTATGTTGATTGATTTTTACGGTTTGAGGTTGTTTGTCTATCAGCCAGTCAGTTTCATTTACTCAAAAGAGTAAAAATGATAATTATCATAAAAATAGGTAGGTATGGGTTAATCTAGATAGGTACTTCAAAGTACATTTACTGTTCCAATCCAAGTAAAAAACAACGTGAGAACTTCAATCCTAGTAAGCAAGCGTTAATCTGATAGAATAGGGATGTTGACACCATCAATCAACCGACGTACTTTTTATGAGCTGTCAAAACACAATCCTCCCATAGAGTTTGAATGGCAATAGCAACTTATGAGGTCACTTGTTCGCCAACTCAATCAACTAACTATTTATTCGTTTTAAAGCATCAAAAAATCTAATTTTGCGGTAAATCAGAAATTAATCTGGTTTTCAGGGCTAAAATAAAGCGTTTTTTTACTAGAGTCGTGTCTTCGAATTATTTTTTAATGGCGTCAACATCCCTATTGTTATCGGTACTATACACGTAACAAAATAATCGTCATTTCATACACATTAAAGTAATAATAATACCATGAATTAGTAATTTTTCGTTACTGCGTAATATCGGTATTTTTTCTTACCGGATCTCTAGGTCCGCATAATTTTCTGAATTCACAAACAACATTTATTGTTGGATCTGAGCTTTTGACTTCTAATGCAATGCATTGCCCTTCGGCTAAGTGTATGGACATCGCCTGAAAACGAAAATCGGAACATGCTTACATTGACTTCTGCACAGGTAGGTATGTAATATAATATAATAATAAATAATAAATATTAGGGGACAATCTTACACAAATGGGCCTAGTCCCAAACTAAGCAATGCTTGTACTATGGGTACTAGACGACGATAAACATACTTATATAGACAAATAAATACTTAAATAAACCTACATAGAAAACATCCATAACTCAGGAACAAATATTCGTGCTCATCACACAAATAAATGCCCTTACCGGGATTTGAACCCAGGACCTCTTGCTTCGTAGGCAGGGTCACTACACTACCAACTAGGCTAAGGTACATTACTGCAGCGGCCGCGAAATAGGGGATTGCCGGCCGAGTAGTTATAGATGGCCGAGTGTTAACGAAGCCATCTAGAGATACGAGGCCGGCAATCCCTGTTCGTGGCCAAGGTTTGTATAGAGTTTTTCTCAAACATGCATCATCATATAACGCCCTTGTGTTGGTATTGGTACAGCTGCACGATCATATGGTTGCGTTCACAATTAGACACGGTCCGATCGTGTGTGCAGCGAGCAAATGACGGCCTCACGGTCCCACCGGAAGACCAGCGCTGGCTCTCGAGCCGGCATTATGCTGAGGTGGGTCCGTTTCGTGATATCTAGTTTCTTTATTTTGTAACCTTTATGCCTTTATGCTATTGTTGTCACGAATAAATGTTTTTTCTTTCTTTCTTTCTTTCTTTATCATCATCATCATCATCATCATCATCATCGTCATCACCATCATCATCATCATCGTCACCATCATCAATTCATCACCATCACCATCGTCATCATCATCATCACCCACCATCACCATCACTACCACCATCAGCATCATCTCATCATCACCATCACTACCACCATCATCATCATCACCACCACCATCACCCACCATCACCACCACCATCATCACCATCATCATCACCATCACTATCATCACCCACCATCATCATCACCATCACCATCATAATCATCATCATCATCATCATCATCATCATCATCATCATCATCATCATCATCATAAAATCATCTTCATCATCATCATCATCACCACCCTCACACCATCATCGCCACTACCATCACCATCTCATCATCATCGTCACCATCATCAATTCATCACCATCACCATCGTCATCATCATCATCACCCATCATCACCATCATCATCACCATCACTATCATCACCCACCATCATCATCACCATCACCATCATAATCATCATCATCATCATCATCATCATCATCATCATCATAAAATCATCTTCATCATCATCATCATCACCACCCTCACACCATCATCACCACCACCATCACCATCATCATCACCACCATCATCATCACCACCCTCACACCATCATCACCACCACCATCACCATCATCATCACCACCATCATCATCATCACCACCATCATCCTCACCACCCTCACACCATCATCACCACCACCATCACCATCATCATCACCACCATCATCATCACCACCATCATCATCACCATCATCATGATCATCATCATCTTACCTTACCTTAAATAAGCGTAGTGGCAGAATGTCATACATAATGAACCAAAACGCAAATATTGCTTATAGTTTTTTTTAATGGCTGAATGCTATGATGCCATAAACCTATAAACGTCATGGTGTTGTGTCACATAAAACAATAGACGATCACTTTGCTGGCCAAGGCCAGCAATGTTGTATGAAATTCCATTATTGACCTCTCGTCTAGCCGCACCTGCAACGTAACACTTCGTGGCGTATTATAAGGAACATAACGTCAATATTTCATAGCATGTTTGAGAAAAAAATTATACACAAAATTACTCGTCTCGGGAACCTCACAGATTTATGTTTACTTACCAGCAATAAAGAATAAAGAACGTCCGAACCGTAGGTAAGGTACTCACCTCGTATTCTTGCAATACTCCTTTGTATATTTCGAAAAATTCTTGGGCATTGTGTACTTTGACTGAAAACATCGCCATGGCAGAGACATAGAACTTATCTGACGTAGCAATCTGCTCTAAGATAGCTCCTAAATTGCCGTCAATTAATGCGTGCGGTTTAATAACACAACATGTGCAATCTTTAAAGGTTGCTCTAAATGGTATCTTTGGAAGTCCATTTTTATATCCAAAGAACATTTCGAGTATCTGAAACATATCAAATCATCATGATATATCAATCAAAAGTGCTAATACCTATAAAATCAATCTTAGGTACATTATAGTCATATGAAGCCGAATGTAAATGTCAAGCAAAGAGTGATGTCATCTGAGAGCTGAGTGTCACGTAGCGTCGGTCTAATAGGTACCCTTGTAGATGGTTTTAGGAACTAAGTAGGGTACTTAGTTTCCTACATACATGCCAGGTTTGCATTTTTTTACGAAGCAAAATAAATGATCTAATAAATAAACACCATAATAAACACTGCTGAGCAGGGTTGGAAAAAATCATGATTTTTTGAAATATCGTATAAATCGCGATTTATTGAAAAAAACCTAATAAAATCCGATTTTTTTTATTTTATTTATGTGTCATTGTTTTAGCTGTGAGAAAAAGGGAATTCCCCGCGCGGTGTTTAGTAAAGGGCGCGCGGGAAATTCCCCTAAAATATATCATTCATCCAAACAAGCTTTCATTTGTTCAGTTCAGTTTCAGTTTTCATAGAACTTGTTCTTGTTATTGCTGTTGCGTGTATTAAACAACATACTTAATACTAAGATTGTAATATAATATTGATTATAAATAAAAAATGCCTTGCCAAAGAGATGCTAATTGGGAACATTTTACGGAAAAAAATGATGATGACAATTACATTGATTGATTAAATCATTGATTTTTATTGAAAAAATCATTTGATGTAAATCGTGATTTAAATCATGACTTAAATCAAAATGATTTAATCATGCCAACCCTGCTGCTGAGAATAGGTACGGTTACGTGCAAATATATATATACGTTAACAAGGTGCCAAAAATATCTATACAACTCTACTCTATGTCATTAACCATAAGGTTGATGTTTACATATTTTGACGCGATGCCGTATAAATATTTATGCTTTCAACTGTACCTACTAATACAGGCTAAATAATTAAACTATAGGCGATTGGTATATTCTTTATAGTTTTGGTAAGCCCACCTTCTGTGCCTCTTCGAGTGTATTGCAGCCGTGCGCAATGTTTTCTAGTTTATTTTTTCCATACAGCCCCCTCAGTGTCCCGGGCTCCGCGTCAGCAGGGTCGGTGGCGCCGAGGCAACTGCGCCACTTCTTTACAGCATCTGGAGCCACCAATTCCAATCCAATCACCTCTCCGCCAGTCACATAATCAACTATTATACTGTATCAAAGAAATTTACCAGAACAAATAATGATCACTCGCAAAACACTATATCAATATCAGCACTGTTCTTACACTTACGGCATCATGTTGCCTCCAGAAACACCCTTGTAAAGTTCCTTAGCAAATTCGTTGGTTATCTTGCAGCTTTTCATGCGAACTATGCGAAAGCCTTTTTTCGTTATAAATGTTATATATTTTCCGTGCTCGCTTGGGTGGCAGGGCTTGATCATAGCGAAGGTGCTGTTACATAAAGACAAATGATAATAAATGTACTGAATTTAATTGAATTGAGCTGTGGATATCAACATGATTTTGGATGGGGTATCATGCAAGTAACACAGGGTAACTAAGGAATTTCTCAAATTCAAGATTGAAAACAAAATTAAAAACTCTCACTCGACGTGAAAGCGATCAAAACTAAACAATCTCGCTACAGCTTCTTTCCCACCGTCCACCTCCCGAGACCACCTAGGTGAACCGTTGAAAAATTTTTTTACTACCGTTCACCCTCAATTATATCGTATAATTTATATTGGTTTGGTAACCGTCCACCTCTGAAATTTAATACTGGCTGTCATTATATCTATGGATTTTTTATTTTGTTAATAATTAATAATAATTACTATCTAAACCAAAGCCAGCGAGTGAGTGAAGCGAGCGAGCAAGACCTATCGGAGCGGAAGCGACTCGGTATGGTTAGGTTCAAAGGCTAATTAATGCGGGAGTGTAGCGTAGCGTAGCTCCCGCATTAGCCTTTGGCGTTGTTAGTTCTTTTTTATGACCACCCGGAAAATCTAATTTGTATTACTCTGCCCAAACTTGAAACCTGAAGACTTCTGATAATAGGTAGGTACGCTGTATTGATAACAAGGTGTACGGTGGAAATGAAAATTTTTCCATCGTACACCCAGGTGGTCAAAGGTGGACGGTAGTAAAAAAAATGTTTCAACGGTTCACCTAGCTAGGTGGTCTCGGGAGGTGGACGGTGGGAAAGAAGGGCTCGTTACCTCGGTGGCGTTCGTCAGTCAGTTCTGTAACTATTTAACTAAAATGTCATATTACGACCCCCAGTCCAATTCAAAATTGTATCTACCTTTCAGCTTTATTGAACAAAGTTTTCCTGGTAAGCGGTGCGCAGTCCTTTATGTAAACCAGCTTAGCAAATATGTTGACGATGTTGCCGGTTTGCAGCATCTGCAGCGTGAGCGGCGGGATTTGCGTGCGCCGGAGCAGGTTCTTGCCCTTATTCGTATCAATTACTTGTACGGAATTGTCGAAGGGAAAGAAATGGAGAACTAAATCTACTATTGCATCGGCTTCTTCGTCATACATTTCACACAGAAAAGTATATTTATCAAAATAGTCGTACACCTGTAAGCGGGGCGAAATAGTTAAAAGTATACTTAGGTAGAATTTTATTTTAAATGTTTGGTAAGGCAGGATATACCAAGGTTAGCATACAATATGCACCACGCCTGGATAGTTTCAAAAGTAAAATTTGTCATTATTGCAATTACTTAAACCTTGCTTTTTTGTTGCTTTAACTCTAACTACGTTTATATGTAAGACTTATCCCATCACATTTATGGTATTATACATATGCAAAGAACAGAGTGGTGCTCTGGGTTTAGTGCTTTGATTGATAGTGAACTCGCATGGAGTTTGAAACACGTTAGCGTCTTGTATGGTGGTGGTAATAATTAAGTCTGTATGTTATAGTATGCATGTTTATTGTGGAAGTTGTTGGTGGTTCGGGTTTTTGCAAGAAAATATACGTTTGGTCACGCACACGTAGCTGTCTTGCACATGTAGTCGCGGAATAGCAAAAATTGCTTTCAGTTCATAAATATAACTACCTGGGCGAGCTCGGGCTGAAACTCGGTACCAAGCGTTTTTCCAGAGATAAGACCAAACTAGATCAATTTTTCATCCCCGAAAACCTCCACATACCAAATTTCATCGAAATCGTTGGAGCCGTTTCTGAGGTTCTGATTATATATACAAGAATTGCTCGTTTAAAGGTATTAGATTAGATTAGATAGATAGATACTTTTATCTTGGAGTCTAAAATATCATTTTACTGAATAAAAAAATATCTTAATCAAACGTACCATTTTGTAAACACAATATAAATAAAACGTACTAACAAATTATACTAAATAATCCAAACGCTTATGTAATCAGTAAACTACTAGCAAATAATAATAATCATAGCAAACTTAATTCTTAAATAAAATGTTCAAAACATGAAAGCTACTAAAAAGGCTAGTAAGTAATCGTAATTAATAGATAATGTTTCTTCATGAATGGAGTCAGTCAGTTTGACACGTACACGTTAAATTCGGCTGTTCGAATTTCCCGCTATTATTTAAGCTTCGCAGACACGATCCAGGGGGGTTACTACGAAATTCGAAGTTCGAAGTTCGGATCGTCGGTCCCTCTCACTCTCGTAATAAATACCATTAGCGTGAGCGGGACGGCATGAAACGAAGTTCGAATTATGCACTTCGTGGTAGGGCCTCTGGCCCTATACTACGAAGCGCGAAATTCGAACTTCGTTTCATGCCGTTCCGCTCACGCTAATGGTATTTATTACGAGAGTGAGAGGGACTGCACCATCCGAACTTCGAACTTCGAATTTCGTAGTAACCCCCCAGGAGCTAGTACGCTGTAGCTGGATTGAGTTTTGCTGCTATTTTTCTGCATAGCAACCCTGAACTCTAAAGTCATTGTCAGTCATGCATGTCATGTCATGTCACTATTGGTGTCAAAGTCAAACACTTTGTTTTGTAGATATACGTCGCTAACGTTTATTTTAATTCAGTTTACTTTCGAAATGAGTTTTATGTTTTGATCCTCTCAACTTAATTAGTGATGGTTGGTAATATGTTAGTATTGAGTCAATCTAAGTTCTAAATGGAGTATTATTAACGATTTCATGTATTACAGGAGGGGGCTTACAAAGAAAAATATTCTTTTATCGGCGAATGGTACGACAATCAAGCGAGTCTTATTCGTCGATATAATGTGTTTTACTATCCAACTGATGATACAGTAGAAATGTATGACTTAAAAACTCGTAAGACTTTTGTCCGAAGAGTTAAAGTAAATGGTATCACCTTAGACAAATTCTACATCGGTTGCACATTGCTCATTTTGGGACGGCTCATTAAAATAGTAGATTTTGCGTGCGAAGACACCAGGAAGAAATTACACAAGGATATGCAAGTGTAAGTTCTGTCCAATAATTTAAACATTGTGTTTATTTTCATATTCAAATTTGTTTCTAATACAATTTCTGAAACTCATTAGAACAGTATGCTTCACATACATAGCTGCTGTAAAAAAATAATATTAATATCTTGTTTCTGTAAATCTCATTTTGAGGTCTTTCCATAAATTTTAGGGGTATGATCAAATTAACCTTCAAGTCTAGCTTTTATTTCCAGTATCTAGTAGTATCTTTTATTTATTACCATTTAGAAACAAATTAGTTGATCAGAGCTTGTGTTGTATATCTATTTAAATATATAAGGTAATATTTTGTGTATTTTATTATTTCAGAACATTTGCTATGATCAAACCTCTGCCAACCAACATAGCTGGAAAGATTCTTACTTATTTCTACAACCATGGTCTCCGCATCTCTAGAATGAAGAAAGCAAGACTCACTGCTGAAGATATTAATGTTATATACAGAGCTCAAGCCAACGATGCCACATTCCCGTTAGTATTTACAACTATTTTAAAACTATATAGTCACTTTTTAACCCCTTTACCTTTGCAAGTTTGTTATGGAGTATCTTTTTGTATTTTTATTTTTTCAACTTCATTTTTATTACTTTTACGGTCACACCGTGAAACCATATATTTCATAGTAAATACAAACTGAAATATAGATGCACAGAAAAAAAGACCAATGCTGGGAATCGAACCTTTACCTTCGGGCATATTCTGAATAAATATGAATTCTCTACTAAACAGCAGTGACAGAAAGTCTATTTTATACTAAACATAAGTTAACTATAGTTGACACCCGTAGGTAAAGGGTTAATGAAACTAGCAAACTTTTCAATTAAAATAAAATACATTGTGCTTTTCATTTATGTTGCATAAAGAACACCTACCTATGCACAATTTTATGATAAAATTTTGTGGTTTAGATTCAAAATAATTTTACATAGGTAGGTATAGTATAAATCTTCCCAGGTGAATTTTTTGCTTCGAGCCCTTATCTTTCAAAACAAACGGTATTGTCATAGTATTAAGGTTCAAATTTAATGTAATGGCTCGAAGCGAAAAATTCACCTGGGAAGATTTATACTATGCATAAATTTACCAATAAATATCCCATGGTAATATTGGTATAAAAACTAGCCTTTATTGACATAAAGGCTAGTTTTTATTACTGACGTCAACAGGTCAAATTTCATCAAAATTCATCCAGTTATTTTAGAGTGACAATCATACTCACAATCATTTGTGTTTGCAAAATTAGTAGGATTGAATGTTAGACTTCTAATGTGTAAAAAAATTGTGATTCTCAGTATATTAATTAAAAACTTAGCATTATGATTTAATTAGCTGTTGCCTGTGACTCTGACTGGGAAGAATTTGTTTATCGCTAACCCACGGGAACTATGAAATTTTCCAGGATAAAAACTATCCTATGTTTATTCCTAGTCTAAAACTATCTATCTTATTGTACCTGAAATCAAGTGAAATAAATTAATTTGAAATTGAATTTGAATTTAATCTCCATACCAAATTTCATGTAAATCCGTTTAGCCGTTATTGCATGATTGAGTAACAAACATCCAAACATCTTCACAAACTTTCACATTTATAATATTTAGTAGGACAGGATGACTTAAGACACTTAGAGTTGCCAATTTGATATATGGATAATCCTTATTCTTACTAATATTATGAAAGCAAAACTAACCGTCTGTCTGTAATCTCTTCACACTTAAACCGCTGAACTACATTAGATTAAATTTGGTAAGGAGATAGTTTGTCACCCTACAAAGTGCATAGGATAAATTGGATAGTTCCCCCGGGATATTGATAAACAAGTTCTTTGCAGATGGAGTCACTGGCAACAGCTAGTCCATACATAAATTATCTAAGTAATAATTTTACTAAAAATGTATTCTTTCTAAAATTGCCACATTAACCCCCTGTTTCACCATCCATTAATCAAATTTATTTGATGGATAAATGTGATGCTGTCTCTGTTTGTTTTGTTTGAATAGATGGAGACGGCATCACATTTATCCGTCAGTTAAAATTAATCAATGGGTGGTAAAACAGCCCCTAAATATATGAATGAAGTCATTGAGTGTGGCTGTTAGATTATTTATGATCTAATGTAATTATACACCGTGAAATTTTAGTGGTTGTTTTCCCGAAACGAGGTGATTTAGTTTCGATTGTAGAATCGATTTATAATTACTATTTTGACTAGAGTCAAAAATCCAATTGTGAAAAACGAAAGTCGAAAATGACCGCAAATCAATAGTAACGCTTCGTTGGTACAAGTAGCGTACGGTCGTACGATAGGTTAGGTACCAACGAAGCGTTACTATTGGTTTGCGGTCATTTTCGACTTTCGTTTTTCACAATTGGATTTTAGACTCTAGTCAAAATAGTAATTATAAATCGATTGTACAATTGATACTAAATCAACTCGTTTCGGGAAAACAACCACTAAAATTTCACGGTGTAATGTGGTAAAAAAAAGTTTTTTAAATTGACAGTTTTCTGCTGGAGTATCTGACTGGGCAGTTAGTATATGGAATGGAACTGGTTGGTAAAGATGCGGTGTCTGCATGTGTACAGTGCCTCGGTGACCGGGACCCATTGAAGGCAGCACCTGGCACCATCAGAGCCTTGTATGGTACAGATCCAGTTAGAAACTGCGTGCATGCATCGTCAAGTGCAGATGCTGCTTTGGTGGTATGCATCATGAGAATATTAGCGTTATGTTATAAAATTCATTGATTTATGAATTTATGATTGAACTACAGGTGAGCTTTTACACGTCTCTAACCCATTTTCACTAAAGAACATAAGAAAATGGTTCTTAATTTAAAAGTTAATGGGGCATGTACGTCAAAAGTATGTGTATACAGTACAGCCCCTATGTGAATCTTGTTTGTCGGAGTCACTAATTTTATGTCCACAGGAAAGACAACTTTTTTTATATGATAGGGGGGAAAACAAGCAGGCGAGTCACCTGATGGAAAGCAATCACCGCCGCCCATAGATACCCACAACGGCCACAACACAAGTTGAGTTACGGATGCGTTGCCGGCCCTACGTTTGGCCTTGGACTTTGGATTTTTTTGGGCTTACGCTGTGTTTGACCGTAGACCAAATATAATTTGACCCATATTTATAATATTACTTTCTATTTCATATGTTCGTCATCACTCCATTCTTGTTAAAAACTTGTTTATTTCACTGCATAACACAGTGTCATTCAAGAATAACATTATTAGGAAATCTTAATATTTTTATACTAAATACAAACTGAAACTTGGATACACAGAAAAAACCCAGAAAAAGAGACCAGCGCTGGGAATCGAACCCAGGTCCTCAGCATTCCGTGCTGCGTGTTAATACCCCTACACCACCACCGGTCACACTGTCACAAGATGACCGTAAAAGTAAAAAATTTGGAGTTAAAAAATACAAAAAGACTCCAAAAAACCAATCTTGATTATTAGGAAACGTTTCCCAGGACACGGAATACTTCTTCCCGCCGCCCCCGCTCCGCTCGACGCGCCTGCGGCTCACCGCCACGCTGTCCAACTGCACACTCTGCATCGTGAAGCCGCACGCCGTGCGCGAGGGCAAGCTCGGCGCCGCGCTCGAGATCATACACGATGCCGGGTTTAATGTCACAGCGCTCAACATGATTGTTGTGGAGAGTGTCAACGCGGCCGAGTTCTACGAGGTGTATAAGGGGATCGTGCCGGAGTACAAGGTGATTTTTAGGGTTCCGTACCCAAAGGGTAAAAACGGGAACCCTATTACTGACGCTCCGCTGTCCGTCGGTCTGTCACCAGGCTGTATCGCGGGAACCGTGATAGCTAGAGTTGAAATTTTCACAGATGATGTATTTCGGTTGCCGCTATAACAACAAATACTAAAAAATGGAATAAAATAAATATTTAAGGGGGCTCCCATACAACAAACGTGATTTTTTGTTCGTTTTTGCTCGATATTGATAACGGCAACAGGTAGACGCTTGAAGTATTCACAGAATATTAACGACCGCTTTAGCTTAGTTGGTAGTGACCCTGCCTACGAAGCAAGAGGTCCTGGGTTCGAATCCCGGTAAGGGCATTTATTTGTGTGATGAGCACGAATATTTGTTCCTGAGTTATGGATGTTTTCTATGTATTTAAGTATTTATTTATCTATATAAGTATGTGTATCATCGTCTAGTACCCATAGTACAAGCTTTGCTTAGTTTGGGACTAGGTCGATTTGTGTAAGATTGTCCCCTAATATTCATTTTTTATTTTATTTTTTAATTACATATTGACATTATAAATAAACCATTAAATTAAAATAAAAAAAGTATTTAAGGGGGCTGCCATACAACAAACGTGATTTTTATAGATAATTGTACGGAACCCTTCGTGCGCGAGTCCGACTCGCACTTGGCCGGTTTTTATTTTTTAACTAAGTAACAACGTTACGCGTATAATTATATAGTCCTCCTCATCGGTTTCGATGACGGCGACCCCACTATTCTATGAATTAAGACGCCCATCATGGGCTCTGATATGGCTGGCTAGGCCGAATTTACTTTTAATAATAATTATAGAAAGCAGCAAAAGTGGATGAATGGTTGTAGTGTACAAAATGAGCCACACCCCTTTATTACCTTGGCAGTAGAGTTGCGTGTAGATCATTGTGAGCACCGCGGCACCGTAACCGTTCATCCACTTCTGCTGCTGACTGTATGTTAGTAGCAGTTAAGAAATAATGTGATGTTTTAGGGTTCCATACCTACCTCAAATAGAAAAAACCGGTCATGTGCGAGTCGGACTCGCGCATCGAGGACTCCTTTCAAACTTGTAAATAATTCGTTAAGTAATAGCAAAAAAATTTTTTCCCCTGATGGTACAACAAATAAACGATTATCAGATTTTTTCCCTTTACTTGTGTTGTAAGACCTTCCTTCATGCCAAATTTTATAATTCTAGATCTATGGAAAGTACCCTAAAGGTTTTGATTCCCCTGCGAAATTTTAGAAAATAAGGCTCAAATGCCCAAGTCTTTGGATTGCGTTGACGTAGAAGCTTGATTTTATTTTTTAACAGCTTAAAGGGACCGTAGACATAATTTTTTGATGTTAATTTCAACTTGATACCGCCGCGTTCCTGAGAAAAAGGGTCTTAAAAATTGGGTCCTTATCCTCACAGGATCAACTACAATAATAATTAGGTACGATTACTTTTGACCAGGTTCGATTCCCGGCTATGTATGTATGACAGTTTAAAAAATTTGAATGCCATCTTTATTCAATCTAAAATCATCGCCATGGTTCCTAATAACAGATTTCGCTATTTTTTAATAATTATGTTTTACAGGGAATGGTAGAAGAGTTAGCGAGTGGGCCCTGCGTTGCCATGGAACTACAAATACAAAACAAGACATTAAACACGGCAGTAGAGTTCAGAAAACTAGTTGGCCCATCGGATCCGGTATGTATCAAAACGCACGGGCGCTTGCTATCGTATTGACCATCTCTTTCTATCACCATCTTATACCGTTGGGCAGAAAAAATAGTGAATGTTATCACATTAAACATTGGTGTTGCAAGCACCAGCGCATTAAGTACACAATAAGCGTACAGGCTTTTACTAATCGCGTTAACAAAATAATCGCTAACGCTCTTATCACATCGGGATAAGGTACACAAATGGTCAGTTAATAGAGTGACTATAATTCCTAGTATTTTTTGTTTATTTAAAACTCACCAGTGCTTGACCTCTATTTCACCTAACTGTAAAATGCATATGAGGGCGAAGATGTAGCTCACTGGTTTACTAAATGCAACTCTGGTCCTAAATAGCCCTAAATTCTAAATTGTACTTATCCGGAAAAAAGTTGTTCGGTTTTTGTTTTAATCGTGTTGTTTTTCATGCAGTTGGAAAATGGTTATCTTAATGCTGTAGAGTGGTAAACGAGCAATTAACACACCTGATGGTAGGTTGACACTACCACCCACGGATACTTCCGACATCTGCAGTGCAGTATTAGAAGATTGCAGATGCGTTGCCTGCTTACCGCGATAGGATACCTACCGTATGTGCCGGTAATTTCACCGGTTTTCTTACTCTTCACGCCGGAAAATAGCAGCTCAAGCACTGCTAATACTGCTACTTAGCGGCATGACAAGCGAGTAAGAGGACGAACTATGCTATAGTGGCGTCATAAATAAATAAATAAATATAAATATCACAGGACAATTCACACGAATTGACCCAGTCCCAAAGTAAGCTAGGAAAGCTTGTGTTATGGGTACTAAGGCAACGGATAAACATACTTATATAGATAGATACATACTTAAATACATATTAAACACCCAAGACCCGAGAACAAACATTCGTATTTTTCATACAAATATCTGCCCCGACACGGGAATCGACCCCGGAACCTCAAGCTTCATAGTCAGGTTCTCTAACCACTAGGCCATCTGGTCGTCCAAAAAATAAATATATAAATATTCATAAAGTTGTAAAAATAAGTATATAAATAAGTAATAATAATAATAAGTAAGTAATAACGTCCTTAGCGATTATCATATATGTATATACTTTAGTTCAACGTCGACTACGGATATTATCGGAATCGTCTGTTCGTATCCGATCCTTTTCGAAGTGTTTTACTATGAGATAAAACAATGAGCCATAATTTCTTCTAGGAAATAGCGAGATTGCTGCGGCCTCACACACTCCGAGCGAAGCTGGGAAACACTAAAGTCCAAAATGCTGTCCACTGCAGCGACCTCGCGGAGGACGGGCTGCTGGAAGTCGAGTACTTCTTCAAGATTCTAGATTTATGAAAAAAGACTGCAACTTTTTACACTTATACGCTTATTACTGTTTACTTAAATGTTTGGAAATGGCACAGTGTGAGTGAGTGCAATGATTTTTTTCTGTTACAAATGTCAAGAGTTTTATACTTAAGAATGTATTACACTGGCAGTTTTTTACTCTCGTCTTGTATGAATATCTTCTCTGAAATGATTAATGTATTATTAGTATTTCATTTTGTTATGTTAGCGAGCAAACCATTGATATCAAAGCATTACCATAGCAATTAACTTTTTAATTATTTTTGCATGAAATAGTAGCCAACTAGAAAGTAGGCTACCTGATTGTAAGTAACTAGGCATTAATACTAATTAATGGACACCCTCAACACAGCAGACACAACACAGTAGCAGGATTTAATTTCACATTAAAAGACTGGTATTGGTAATTCAGTGTATGAATCCAAGAATGTTTAGGCTCATGTGACCCCGGAAAGGACATGTAAATAAAATAGACAGTCTTTCATGGATAACTGTTTTAAATCCTCCTGAGGTCCGATGTCCTATTATTAGGACTTATTCTAATGTGACATTGAACTCAACTCATTAGTGAATAAGTTTAAATTTCATTGAACAAAATTTGACGTGGGCGGCAGGAGGCTATAATATGTAAACAACGTGTATTTACATTAAACCTCTATTATCAATTCATAACATGATCGAAACATTTTGTAGAATCAAAAATTAAAACTTACAAACTTCTGACTGACGGGATATGACTTTGGCAAGTCAAGTTGACAAATTTTGAAAAGAATTTTGGTGGTGGTTTTTATAACCTTTTCTTAAAATTGAATTGAATTTGGTGCTTAAAGTACCTGGAATACTTACTTATTTATTCTTTAACGAGATATCTGTTTGCTATAAAATGGTATGGATTTTTTTACACTTATTACTGAACACCTTGCCCACTCAAGTAATACACTCAATACGGCTATCCCTGACCAAAGTGTAAAAACATATTTTAGGTACATGACTACTTCGACAAGCATACTTTCGTCTGCGAAATGTATGACGAAGCAGCTGACGAAATAATCGAATTAGTCCTCCATTTCTTCCCATTCGACAATTCCGTGCAAGTTACGAACCCTATGGAGGGCAAGAATCTACTCCGACGCACCCAGCTGCCGACACTCAAACTGTCAATGCTGCAAATCGGCAACATTGTCAACATATTCGCTAAGCTGCTATACATTAAGGACTGTGCGCCTCTAACTAAGAGAAATTTGTTCTATAAATTTGAGAGGTAATTTATTGGTACCTACTTACTTACTTTATCTTGTGTAGCACTCTTGTCGCCAGTTTCATTACCAGTTTTTGAAAATCAGTTGGTTTCCAAAGAACATCAAAAAACCGTGTAAATTGCTTGATCAAAATGTGGAATCAACTTCCGATAGCAGTGTTTCCAGACAACTACGACACCGGGGCTTTCAAGAAAAGGGTTTACATTTAAAAGGCTGACAACATATCAGTGACTCTCCTTGATTTGTTAATATTTATGGGCGGTGGTGATCATTTCCCATCTCTTTTCTCCTCTGCATGCCTCCCTCTCATCTAATATATAAAAATCTCGTGTCACGGTGTTTGTTATCGAACTACTCCGCAACGGCTTGACCGATTTTTATGAAACTTTTTTCACTGTATTCGGTGGGTCTGAGAATAGGCTATAGGCTATTTTTTATACTCCTTTTCTCCTCAGACGGAGTCGCGGGCAACAGCTAGTAATAAATAAAAAATATATATAAAAAATATCATTCTAACGAACGATAAACGAGCCGGGTGCGACTATTTAAGTCCACGCGAACGAAGTCGCGGGTACAGCTAGTTTAAGTCGCGATATTTTTTTCTTGTATGACAGCACCTTCGCCATGATTAAGCCTTGCCCGCCAAGTGAACACGGAAAGGTTATAACGTACATAATGAAGAATGGCTTCCGAATAGATCGATTGAAAAACGCCAAGATTACCAAAGATTTTGCTATGGAACTTTATAAGGACATAGCTGGAAATAGCGCGATGCCGTAAGTCAACATTCCATATTTCAAATTAGGTAAGTACTTAACTTTAAACAGAAAATGTGAAATGACTCAATTTCCGAAGGTTTAGTAGGCAATAATGGGATGGGATGGTAGGTAGGTGGTACTTATCTATCCAACGGCTGGATCACCATCACTACCTGCGACCGACGGCGCGGCGAGCGTTTTCTCTGTTCACTGCGGAGCCAGAACGCTCGCCGCCCAGTGGTTACCTCTCGCACACGGAACAGAGAAAACGCTCACCACATCGCTGGTCGAGACTAGTAAGTAGGTTTTATTGCACGCCCTTTTTAATCTAGTTACCTACCCAAGTTGTAAATCATCATCATTTCAGCCGAAAGACGTCCACTGCTGAACATAGGCCTCCCCCAAGGCTCGCCAAACAGATCGGCTTTGCGCCATCCGCATCCAATGCGTTTCCGCCACCTTAACCAGGTCGTCGCTCCATCTCGTTGGAGGCTCAACTACACTGCGTCTTCCAGTCCACGGACGCCACTCGAGAACCTTTCGGCCCCATCGGCCGTCAGTTCTACGCTACGAGCGGTGTGCCCTGCCCACTGCCACTTAAGACTAGCGATTCTTCGAGCTATGTCCGTGACTTTAGTTCTTGCGCCGATTTCATCATTTCTAATGCGATCCCGCAGAGAAACTCCAAGCATAGCCCTCTCCATCGCCCTCTGCTCTGAGTGACTTTGAGCTTTCTTATGAGGCCCATCGTTAGCGGCCACGTCTCAGTGCCATAAGTTGTAAATAGGTACCTACCTAATATAATACATGTTTTATACAGAATAATAATAGACTATGTAACTGGCGGAGAGGTGGTCGGTTTAGAATTGGTAGCTCCTGAGGCAGTAAGGAAGTGGCGCAATTGCCTCGGCGCCACTGAACCAGCGGACGCGGCGCCTGGCACCCTGAGACGGCTGTATGGAAAAAATAAACTCCAAAATGTAGCTCATGGCTGCAACAATCTTGAAGATGCTACCGCGGTTTGTTAATCCATACACGAATATCAAATTTAACTATACGAGTCACTTTTATTTTTAATAGTCTAAATTATAATGAAACAAAGCTAATAGAAATTTTGGGTTACCACTTCTCCACTAAGCATGGACGGTTTAATTTAATTTCAGGATACCAACTACCAATAATGTCAAAAATGTTGTTTGTTTGGTGCTGTACTAACTTAGTTTTTAAGAGTTTTGTTTTTTTACTAACCAATTTTGCTGACATTTTGATTAATTATGTAATAAGATTGAATAAAACTATGTCAAATTAAGTACTTATACCTAATTCATTCGAATACGCATTAGTTAAGTTAATTAGGTACGGCTTCAATAATCAAAGTATCCAGTTATAATTGATCAAAGAAAGTATCTCGACATTTCAGATGCTGGATTGGTATTTTGGTTATGAAAAGGGTTTACCAAAAGTGCCATTTCGGGCGACATTTAAAGATTGCACTTGTTGTATCATCAAGCCTCATGCAATAGAGGATGGGAATTTGGGAGCTATTCTGGAGAAAATATGTACCACTGGAGGTTTTTACGTTTCAGCAATGGCCATGTTTCCAGTTAAACTGCGTAGTGCTGAAGAGTTTTATGAAGTCTACAAAGGAGTTTTACCTGAATATGAGGTGACAACAAATTGCATTTTTGTTGTAGGATGGGTTAAACACACCGAATAATCTGGGGACTTACCAATACTGTCCAATACGAGCCAAGCGAAGCGCAAAAAAAATGACGGAGCGCTTTTATCGAAGCGCTCCGTCGTTTTTTAAACCCTCATAACTTGGGTTTGGTTTATACTTACCAGATAAACGAAGTTCTCGGGATATGATGTCAATAGTGGACTCATTGAACATAAAATGAACTTTTTAATTACATAGTTTTTATAGGTACCTCTTACTTTAGATTTTAAAGGTTGTCCCAGAAGTAAAGAGACAAATTTCAAATTTCAAACTGGTTGAAAAGATTTTCATTTTTTTAAGAAAAATAACTGTCATGGCCGCCGTAGGCGTTATATCAGTCAGATTAAGCGGGAATTACGAAAGTATTTTTAAAGTTTTAATTATAAAGAGAGCTGAACACGAAGTATTTGCAAAAAGAATTTTTCAATTTTATAAATGTCATGGAAAAACGGACACGATACGTCATTCTTCTCCAGAGGGAGTCAGAAGAACTACTTTGTATCGAATTATAAGCGTTTTGAAGAAACGCACGGAGATATTTATAAAAATATTTCTGGAAGAAAACGTACTGTTTCGTCACCTAAAAATATAAATAAGTTTCAAACTAAATACAAACTGAAATATAGATGCACAGAAAAAACCCCAGAAAAAAGACCAATGCTGGGAATCGAACCCAGGTCCTCAGCGTTCCGTGCTGCGTGCTTACCCCTACACCATCACTGGTCTAGAAGTTAGCGACGAATCTTTCCTATACATCGTACACTTCAGTCTGTTATAATCACATTAGGCAGTGATAAAGCGCATCTATGTTTTGCCCTCTACCGAGAGACTTCAACACTCCTTCGGAGCTACCCGCTCACCTGGACCAAGAGATGGCGCTACTAGGCCAACTTTTACAAGTTAAGTATGAAGTATCTTTTTCTATTTTTTTATTTTTTATTTTCTTCAACTTCATTTTTTATTACTTTTACGGTCATCCCGTGAAACCATATATTTCAAACTAAATACAAACTGAAATATAGATGCACAGAAAAAACCCCAGAAAAAAGACCAATGCTGGGAATCGAACCCAGCTAATGTGATTATAACAGACTGAAGTGTACGATGTATAGGAAAGATTCGTCGCTAACTTCTAGACCAGTGATGGTGTAGGGGTAAGCACGCAGCACGGAACGCTGAGGACCTGGGTTCGATTCCCAGCATTGGTCTTTTTTCTGGGGTTTTTTCTGTGCATCTATATTTCAGTTTGTATTTAGTTTGAAATATATGGTTTCACGGGATGACCGTAAAAGTAATAAAAAATGAAGTTGAAGAAAATAAAAAAATAAAAAAATAAATAGAAAAAGATACTTCATACTTAACTTGTAAAAGTTGGCCTAGTAGCGCCATCTCTTGGTCCAGGTGAGCGGGTAGCTCCGAAGGAGTGTTGAAGTCTCTCGGTAGAGGGCAAAACATAGATGCGCTTTATCACTGCCTAATGTGATTATAACAGACTGAAGTGTACGATGTATAGGAAAGATTCGTCGCTAACTTCTAGACCAGTGATGGTGTTGGGGTAAGCACGCAGCACGGAACGCTGAGGACCTGGGTTCGATTCCCAGCAGTCTTTTTTCTGGGGTTTTTTCTGTGCATCTATATTTCAGTTTGTATTTAGTTTGAAATACATGGTTTCACGGGATGACCGTAAAAGTAATAAAAAATGAAGTTGAAGAAAATAAAAAATAAAAAATAAAAAAAAATAGAAAAAGATACTTCATACTTAACTTGTAAATATAAATAAGGTAAAAAAGTTTATAAACGGAATCCCTCGATGTCTGTTAGAGTTGCTGCAGATAAATTGAAAATATCGAAGTCAAGTATAGCTCGAATGAAAACACACGACCTATAGCTTAAAGCGTTTGCAAAATTATCTGCTCCTAAGTATATTAAAGACCAGGAAGTGCGAGCTAAAAAAGGATGCCGAAGAGGGTATGAAAAATCACCGAAAAAAGTTCTTATAATTGATGACGAGACCTACGTGCCCGTGGACCCAATGGATGTTCCTTTCCTGGGAAGCAATACTACCATGCAAACAATTGGGTTCGGGACGCTGTAGATTATTCACAAAAAATCATACCAAAGGCCAAATTTTTCAATAAAAATACCTAGTTTGGCAAGCCATAGACCAGAGTGGTAATACGTCTGAGCCATATATTTGCACAGGCTCTATAAACGCACGCTTTTACCTGAGAGAATGTATAATAAAGCGATTGATTCCCTTCATTGATAAATATTACCATAGGGAAGAAATTATATTCTGGCCGGATATGGCGTCATGCCACTACGCCACCGAAGTCACCCAACATTTACAGGCTGCGGGGATAGATTTTATACGAAAACATAATAACGCCCCAAATGTTCCCCAAGCTCGTGGTATTGAAACTTTTTGGTATTTATGCAAACGAGAATATAAAAAACAAACGGAAAAACCCAAATCATTGGCTGCATTTAAACATCGATGGACTAGATCGGCTAAAATTGTGGCAACTAGGTCAGGAAAAGCTGTAATGTGGCGAGCAACAATAAACCTCAGAAAAATTGGCTATAAAGGCATTCCACAAGCAAATTTAATATAAAATAACAAATTTGAATATATTCTTGATTGGACTTAATGTAAATGTTAGCACTTTATTATATTTTTTCATTAAATATTTTTATTTCAAACTTGTCTCTTTACTTATGGGACAGCCCAGTATTGTTATTAAAAAAAACCCTGATTTCGTCACTGACTCACTGATGATTATCGAAATTCTTAAGGTATTTCCTGAAGTCCTAGAAAGCTGAAATTTCGTATGTAAGCCAGTATTAGTAGGTACCTCAGATCATAGAAAGGATTTCCATGGTCTGAGGTAGGTAGGTACATAAGAAACAAAAAAAAATCTATAACTTGGAACTTTTACTTGTTGACATGTAAGTATTTGTGTAGTAAAAGAGAAACTTACTTTTATAAGTAATGTAATTTTTAATGCAGTGCTTATTTATTTCAGGCAATGGCTATACATTTGGCTGAAGGGAAATGTGTTGCTGTAGAAGTAAAAAACAGTGACCCGAAAGTCAATGTTGTTTGTGAATTCAGAACTCTATGTGGACCAAGAGATCCGGTATGTCTTTTAGGGGCCTACTACCACTCATGTCTTAAGGTCGATTCATATCTAGACATCGAGCGTGTCAAAAACGTATAGCAGCTGCAGTATCAGACACCGATAAAATATTCTTTGCGCATACTGGCCGGGCACGGCCCGTGTCTGCGCGGTAGTGTTACTATAGATATGAATTCGTTAATAGAAACTGTATAGATAGAAGAATATTATTTTGTCTGCCGCGGCACGTGTCTGACACGCTCGGTGTCTGTAGATATAAATCGGCCTTTAAGCAGATGTCAGCAAGCGCTGCTTCAGGCGCTATAACAATTTTGCCATTGCTCGCGCGATGATATCCGTCTGATTAAAATGTCTGCGACCATGCAAACAATTATAGTTAGGTACCTACCTATAAGTCCTAATTGATTTGTGTGATTGAAGTAACTAATTGAAGGATATAATGTAATAAATATGTTGAAATCAACAGAATCCTACAATCAAACAAATATATTGTTGAAAAACTATAGATCACAATTTAGAGCAACTAATATGGTGTTCCACAGGGAAGCATGCCGTGTCGCTTGCTATTTCTACTGTACATAAACGACGGTACGGTGATAACTAAACAATAATGTTTGCTGATAAAACCCTCATAGTCAATTGTGAACTTTTTTAACTGATGTAGTTTTTAAGACCTAGATGAGTCATAAGCAGTGATCGTAGATTTTGTAGCATTTTTGGTGCAGTGCTAGGGTTGTCAGTGTAGTGCCCAATATTACAAATTGTTTGAATTAAGAATTAAATAAAATCAAAGGCATTTCATCATCATCATCATCATTTGTCCCACTGCAGGGCACAGGCCTCCTCTCAGAATGAGACCGTAGTCCCCACGCGGGCCCAGTGCGCATTGGGAAGTTCGGAATCATTGGGTGGGCAAAGGCATTTAGAACTAAGTAATAACTTAAAAATTAATAATGTACAGATGGTTGTCATGGTAATTAAATAAAATTTAAAAAAAAAACGATTCAAGTCTCGTCTTGAAGACCGCCTGTTATCTACCTCTACTTTTATTAAGTTTTATGTTCTGTATTCTGTATTTTTTGTCTTTTGAGGTGTGCAGTAGTTACATTAAGTATTATAAACGTCAATCATATTATATACGTCGACAACCCTAGGTCGCTGTCGTGTGTCATTTCATTTGACGTCATCGCACCAAAAATGCGTTTTTTAGTTATGTACCTCAAAAGCAAAAATTCCTTGTAGCGTTTCACCTAGTCGCATTTCACCGCGATCGTGTTTTTTATTTTCGCTTTATGTCACAATCGTATATTTTTTTGCTCGCTAATAGTTTTAGTCGCATTTCACCTCGATTGTTTATTTAAATTTTGTCTTATGTCACAATCGTGTAATTTTTTGGTCGCTAATGATTTTAGTCGCATTTCACCTCGATCGTTTATTTTATTTTCGCTTCATGTCTCAATCGTCTATTTTTTTGGTCGCTAATAGATGTAATCGCATTTCAGCTCGATTAAATATTTCTGTAAAATTATAGTTCAGCAGACAGGCAGGCCATATAGCACGCAGAACAGATGGCCGTTGGGGTCCAAAAGTTCTGGAATGGAGACCACGGACAGGCAAGCGCAGCGTGGGACGTCCACCAACTAGATGGACGGACGATTTGGTGAAGGCCGCAGGTTCAGGATGGATGCAAATCGCTTCCAATCGTAATGATTGGGCATCAATGAGGGAGGCCTATGTCCAGCAGTGGACGTCCTACGGCCTTCCTACGGCTGAAATGATGATGATGATGATGATAGTTCAGCAGAAGCAGACCCTGGTTCAAGCTCCATATTTTCAAGCAGTAAACTTTATTGTATTTATTATCTTGAGCTGAGATCTTGTATCAAAATTGCATATTAATGTCACTGCAATTCAATGTCGCAATGACAGAGTATTGTCTATTATTAGTAATAAAGATAATATTTCAATGAGTTTGATAGCCTCTTAGAAATTGAACTATAAACACAAGACGCGTTTAAAAAAAATAGTTACAGAGTTTTGCTGCAAACGTCAATCATCGCGTCAAAGAAAAAAGCGTTCCAAATAAATAACGATCGCGGTAAAGTGCGTCTAGGGAATACTACACGGAAAATATGACTCTACAAATTAAATATACTTACGTGCACAGCTACGCGATAAATTGCTTCAAGTATAAAAAACTATCGAGATTTGGTTTTGCCGCGACAAAACGCGACTAGGTGAAACGCTACAAGGAATTTTTGCTTTTGAGATAAATAACTAACAAACGCAAAAATGCTACAAAATCTACGATATCACTGGTCATGTTTTGTAGTTTTGGAAATTGTTTAAACATATTTGAAGCTCTTTATTCATTGAAAAATTAAGTCGATTTTCTAGCATGATAAAATTGATAAAAATAACTCCTTGAAAGACATAATAAACTGAATGAATTGAAACGATTTACTCATGAATAAAAATATTGTTAAAACTAAATAATCAAATTGATTGTTACAAGATTATGTAGTGCCTAGAGTAGCTTTTTCACACAGTAAAATTGCTTTGCTGCAGCATGACAACAATGGCTAATTAGGACAGCACCTCAGGCCATAATCCACAATTTGTATTGTAATTTACGAATTATTCTTGCTGACAATTTACGACATAAAACATATGTATACTTCCACAAAACAGACTTTAGTTGACCAAGAACTTCCTTTACCACCTTAAGGTTCAATGTCAGTTGTACGGTAACACATTAAAGGCTATTTTCACTTAGAATTCAAAGTGACAATAAGCAATAAGGCCTTATTGCCTTTTTACTGATATTGGCTACGTGCACGATGGTGGCGCCGCGTTGCGTTGACAACATTTCTTCCCCATTTACTTCCATTTTTTATCATGTTGTGCGCTGCGATCGTTTTCTGTACCCCCACCACCCGCTTCGCACATAGCCAATAGGAGCTGTCATAAAAAATGGTAAAGCATTTACTTGGTCGACTATTCATTAAAATTCAGATTAATTTTAACTTTGTTTTTATTTAGGACCTATGCCGCCAGTTGTATCCTGACTCCATAAGAGCTCTCTATGGAAAGACCATTGTGCACAATGCCGTGCACTGCACAGACCTGCCCGAAGATGGGGAACACGAAGTAGAGTACTTCTTCAAGCTGTTGGCCAATGACTGATTTTTATTATTTTTAAGTAATAAACATCTTACTCAGTTAATTACTTATGTTTGTAATCATTCTTGATAACAAAGTCATTGCCTTCTATTTCAATCTTGTCATACATCCATTTACGGTTGTTCCTGAAATTAACAGTAAATAATTTGTATAATAATATTAACAATACAGTTATGCAGTAAATCTTCTTATATCTTATATTGTTGATAGAAGCAGTAAATGTTAAAATATACAGGATTAAAACCGAAAAAAAGAGACCCTTGCTTGAAAATAAATATATTCAAATATTACTTTTATTTTATTAGCAGTACGGCTGCTCACTGTTGGCGTATGTAAGCGATTAAGAATTTCGGGGGAGTCGGTTGGATGCGACGTGGTTCAATTGGTAGAACACCCATTGGGGCGCATACCCAGGAGACGGGTTCGAATCCCACCGGCGCACCCGAAAAACTTTTTCGCTTTTAAATAATAAATATATTTCTAATACATAAAAATCTTGTGTCACAGTGTTTGTGGGCCTCTCTCTTGCACCTACACTGGTTGTGAGAAGTAGCAAACTCAGCATTGCCAGATATTTTTTGGGCAAAGTGGAATTCTTAAACCTTTTGAGTAAAAAAGCAGGATTCTTTTGTTGATAGTGTAACATACTAAAAAAACTTATAAACTTAGTGGTTTTAAATTTTCACTCCATTATTTGAATTCCAAATTATGTTTATATGACTGTTCTGTGTTGCCATATGTTTTGGAGTTTTGTTTTGTCAGGAGGTGGAGGACATCTTATTATATAAATACTAGCTGTTGCCCGCGACTCTGTCTGCGAAGAATGGGGGGGTGGATAAAAAATAGCCTACAACCTATTCTCAGACCTACCAAATACAGAGAAAAAAGTTTCATACAAATCGGTTGAGCCGTTTCGGAGGAGTTCGGTAACAAACAACGTGACACAAGATCTAATATATAAAATCTCGTGTCACGGTGTTTGTTCCCGAACTCCTCCGAAACGGCTTGGCCGATTTTTATTAAACTTTTTTCTCTACACTCGGTAGGTCTGAGAATAGGTTGTAGGCTATTTTTTATCCCCCCCCCCCCCCATTCTTCGCCGACGGAGTCGCGGGCAACAGCTACTTTTTATGTATTAGATAATAATTGTTCATTATTTGCCTTTGTTGTTGTTGTTGATTTTGAATTGTGTGTCGCCATTACACTGCCTGTTACCAACAAACTTGTTTTTTTATTTTAATGAAAATACGTTATTTTCCATTTGTTGTTTACGTTTTTGTAATTTAACATGAGCTTTATGGTGAAGGAAAACATTGTGAGGAAACCTGCATACACCTGAAATTCAATGGTGTGTGTGAAATTCCCAGTCCCCACAGGGCCTGCGTGGAAACTACGGCCCAAGCCCTCTCATTCTGAGAGGAGGCCTGTGCCCTGCAGTGGGACGTATATAGGCTGAGATGATGATGATGATGACATTATTTTCCCATACATTATCACACTTTCTAGCAATCCCCTCAAATGCAGAACTGCGCCAGCCCCGCGCGGGACTTTTAACTTTAAGGCCAAAAATCGGGACGGCCCGCCAAAATCGAGATGTCTGGCAATGCTGAGCAAACTAAGGGCCGGTGCTCACTGACAGCATGGCACGGCATGGCATTTTATTAATCTCAAGTTATTTTGAATCTTATTTCAATGAGTTTAGAATTCATGTTACTTTATTTCAATACCATGATGCCGCGACGTGCCGAGGGATGACGAACGCATAACCAATAAAGTAACATGAATTCTAAACTCATTGCAATATGATTCAAAATAACTTGTTAGTAATAAAATGCCATGCCGTCAGTGAGCGCCGGCCCTAAATCAGCAGGTGACACGTTTGTACGAAATTCTGAATATACCTGCATTCATGGCCGCATTTACAGGAATTACACTTTGGACACGGGAAATGGCAACCAGGGCATGTATCGTCCAAGCAATCGCACAGATCTTTGCCAGTCGCTGCTAGCTGGCCGCGTTCATTGTATACTGATTTGCTTTTGCGACTGAAAATATAGAACAGATCGATAATGTACAATAGACGCAGCAACTTAACTGTGCAATCGTGAAAACGCGTAATATCAACAGCAGTTTAACTTACTTCATAAAATAGTTTTTCCGATTCAGCTTACGACGTTCCCGAGCTGAAGTTTCAGGATCAAAGTTGTGCAAAAAGTGCATTGTTCCCGATAGTCGATGCTTCCGTTTGTTTATAAATCTGTACGTACTTGCTAACTATATCCTTTTACTTTTATAGTCAAGTGTGTGTGTGTAGTCAAACTGCAGTTAACATCAGCAGCAGAACGGCAGAAATAAAATAATAATTTTACTCTGTTTTTGCATTTATAATAATGACACTATGTATGACACTGACATTGGCAAAATCGATGTTGCCTAGTCATTGAAGCAAAAATTAGCTAAAGCCTTCCATACACCAAAGCGCGGGGCGTCGGCGGACAAACGCGTTCTAATAACACTGCAAGTGCAGGCCACCCCAAACCGGGAGCGCGGGGCGCCGACAGAGCGTGCCCAGTGCGCTCTGTAACACTGATTGCACTGAATCAAATATACGGTGTCGCACACCGGCAGCGCGGCACACCGTACGATTCAGCGTTATTGACTGTACGATCGACGTCGTACAGATTATTGCTAACTTTGCGACCTAGTTTTGTCGCCTCGAAAACAATTAGTTTAGTTGACAAATAACACCACTCGCGATCAGACACATCCAAGCACTTTACTTTTACTTTAAACTTTAATAACTTTTACGGGAAACGGTGATTTTGTGTTCAACTCAATTTGCAACCACAAACAACAACTTTCCACAACCTTTTGACCAAGAATATTACATAAAAAAACTGGATGTTGCCTGCCGAACTATGAGTTGAAGCCAGGTTCATTCACCTTTGCTCCTATGTTCTATCTCTTTTCAACACTGTGATATATTGCCAGGTTATTTATAAAAAAACCTTATTTTTTTTAGAAATACGCATTATCCGGCATCACCTAATTAATTTACTTTAAGCTAATTTCAACAGAAATTTATATTTTTCTTATAAAACTTTCTGCAATAAAATTTACTTAGTTTTCTTTGTATTATACAAAAAAAAGAACCCAGTCAAAATCCTCATTTCACCGGTATGCACCTCCTGCGTACTATGGCAGCACTAAATGGCCGATATGTCAGAATCACGTCAGAATTGTCAGAAGTCATTCACCAATTTCAGAGGATTTTTACGTTAAATAAACGTTTTTCGTCGATTTACTTGGGTTATGCGCTATGTATTGCATAGTAAAGCATTGTAGGAGTAATTGGAGGCCGAAATCCGACATAAAACTTCACAGGTGAGTACTTATTTTACGAAAATGTTCATAAATCTTAGTGGCAATCAATTTTCCTATATTTTGCTTCTAAGCTTTGTTAGTTTTTATTCAAAAACCCCACGAATAGGTTTATAATGTTAAGTTAGAAGTATATTTTGTTTATTTGGAGTTAAACATGACCATAAATGAAAAATTGAAGAATGTGTGGTTTTACAACTAGGGTGACCAATCCTTTTTCATGCATGGTATTTATTCGTATTGAATGGAGCTAAATCTATCAACTTGGTACGGTTTCTATCTTCATAATTCATATCACTGTATATAATAACATGTTTATTGTTTGTGTCTTTACAATTAACATGAATAATATTTTACATTGCAGTTTTCCAAAAGATGAAAGAAGGAGGCAAAATTGGCTGTCGATTGTACCGATAAAGGGAAAGGTGTAGAGCGTTTGACAATTTGCAGCTTGCATTTTAAGCCTGAAGATTATGACTATGACCCAGAAAGGCCGGGACGCCTACTCAGTACAAAACAATATTATTCTCACATGTGTAGAAAATAAAGAAACTGTTATAACGTCCTAGTATTTTTTTTTTTTCCATTGACAAATACTTCACTTATGTTTTGCAGTAAGTATTTGTAGCGTCCTCAGGTAAAAGGTAACCTTTTGCCGGATATCAGTAAGGCCGAGTAACTGCAGAGTGGCATAGAAATGCAACCAGAAATGGACCTTATATTGACGACTGACAAAAAAATTAATTATTAAATTATTATTATTAATTGGTACCTTTTACTTGAGTTTGTGAGGATGGATGCTCACTTTCATGATAAAACGGTTGAATAAAAATTTAATAACAAAACCGGCCAAGTGCGAGTCGGACTTGCGCACCGAGGGTTCCGTACAAATTTATATGTATCTATGAACATCCAGTCTTAGCAGACCCCTGTTCCTAAGCAAAATGTGCGCAGTGTGGGATCATTGTAGATTGGTTACTGATATAGACAGACAGACAAAAAAAATTTATGCTTTCTGCTTGCAATTTTTCCTTTATCTGTGCTATAAGACCTTGCTTTGTACCAAATTTCAAGATTCTAAGTTCACGGGAAGTATCCCTTGCGAGTGTCGAAAATTTGCGGCAAATGGCTGTAGGTATCTTTTGATTGCGTTGGGTTAGAAGTTTGATTTTTCAGAGCTCCAAGGGACAGTACAGTAGACTTGAGTATTTGATTTAAATTTCAGCTTGATACTTCCACGCGTTCCTGAGAAAAAGGGTCTTGACAGACGGACGAACGGACAACAAAGTGATCCTATAAGGGTTCCGTTTTTTCTTTTTGAGGTACGGAACCCTAAAAATTGAATTTAATTGAAATTGGTTGAATTTAATAAATTACAAAATCAATCTGTTGTATAAAAGTATGTCAAATTCCGTGGGATATTCCTAATGTATGCTTAATTATGGACACCCTAAAGAAAGAGATGCAAGATCGGCGTGACGTAATTCAAGGTCATTTTTTCTGGCTTCAAAGGAATGTTCGGCATGCAATATCCAGTTTTTTTATGTAATATTCTTGCTTTTGACCATACACATTGACCGCGCTGAGCATCTCCGTCGGCGCCCCCCTCCCGGTTTGTTGTGGCCTTAAGTGAAACCTTATGCCTTCCACAGACCGAAGCGCAGAGAATACAAATTATTTGATGTGGTATTCATAGCTGTGTCAACTGGGACCGTTTCCTTTCAGCGATAATTTTTATGTACTTAGTACGCAAATATTATTTCATATTTCCTGGATTTGATATTTAAACACTATATTTGACAATAACTGAAGAAGTTTTATCGGATGAGACAACATAGAAATCAAATACTAAAGAAGTTTAATTGGAAGTGACAACATAGGAAGAATACTTACTGAAGAAGTTTAATTGGACATGACAATGTAGAAAAAAAATATATACTAAAGAAGTTTTGAGACGTTTAAGTTAAATAAGTTAAAATAACGATGAATACAACTCTCAACAACTGATGACGAGGCGATATGGTCCCGGACCTTAGCCTGTCCGAACGGACGAACCAGGAAAAAAAAATTGACAGTGAGAGTGACAGTGACAGACTGACTGACAGGACAGCGCAGCGTGAGCCAAAGAGTATTGTTACTAGCGTAGCGTGTACTAGCGCTAGCGTAGTTGATTGAGGCCACATTTTATTTATGATTCGCATTGAGTTATATATATTATTTCATTTCATAATATTCACCCATCACGTTAATTGCCTCGCGTCTATATAATACACAATGGCAGACTCATCAAATAAAGAACAATCTGTGACAAAAGTGCCCATGATATACGTTTGTGGAGGTTCGTAAATAACATAACCCAATAATATTAGTAAATTTCAGTCCAACATTGTATATTTTACGAAAAAAAATTGTTATGCGTAGATATTATTTAATATTTGTTCACAGAATGCCACAGAGAGAACGAAATTAAGCCGAGAGACCCTATCAGATGCAGAGAATGCGGTTACCGAATCATGTACAAGAAGAGAACTAAAAGATGTATCCTTTTTTACGCACTCACATAATCGAATTTCCTATAAATTTTTATGTCCTTAATACTTTCATTATATGACAGATATGCCCCTCAGGTTAAACTGATGGGTGTATTTACATGTGGGAATTTTACTAATGCCTTTTGTCTATGTTAATGGCTGTTCTGGATGCATTAATACTATCATACTAACTTTATTAATCTTTATTAATTTAAAACTCCTATTTCAGTTATTTCATAGGAATAATTAGTAACTTCTAGCCTTTGAACCCAACCCATCCGAGTCGCTTCTGCTCCGTACTGTCTTGCTCGCTCACTGAAAATTAAGCAATGTTGTCTTACTTAGTACATACTTTTTGATAACAGTATAGTCACTTAAATCAGTTATTATTATTTATATTATCAGGCAGGCAGTTGAGTTAATTTGTGCTGGCGATATTATATTAAATGTATAAAAATGCAACAGTAGTAGGTACAGTTAACTCAAACAATTCTGAAACAAAAATCGACTGAACAATAATGATGCCACATCATAACTCTGCTTATCATGTTTTGACAAACAGGTTGTTCGGTAAAATTAAACAAATACAAAACAAACAATTGACTTAACATAACTCTGCGTATTGTTTTACTTCCTATCAACTACTCGGCGAAACAAATAATAAGCGTAACAAAATAATACCAAACGTTACTCGGCCAAAAGAAAGGGCTGCCAATAGTTGTCTGAGAAAGAAAAATCTGCATAATGAAATTCGGCGAAACAATAGGTCACCAACAAAAATAGCATTTTTATTACTTACTTGGTTTATCATCATATCGCTCATGTAGAAGAACAGTGACACAATTACAAATTATTATTATATTTATTTATATTTAATTGTCATTTCAAAACTAAACTTTATATAATTTATTGAATCAGGCGTTACTTTGCGGAGGTCCATATTAATGAACTAAAACAATTACTTTGCTCACCCGCGACCCGCGACCGCGCGGTCGCGGGTGAGCAAAGTAATTGTTTTAGTTCATTAAACTTTATATTCTTTTTACATAAAGTTTAGTTTTGAAGTGACAATAATTTGTAATTGTGTCAGTGTTCTTCTACATGAGCGATTTGTACGTCCACCAGCAGGACACAGGGTTCCCTCTCAGAATGAGAGAGCTTGCACGGTAGCTCCTACGTGGGCTTTTTTCCTTCACCTTAAGCTCATGGTAATTTTGCACGTCAATTCCGTAAAACACAGAGATGAGAGCCCAGGCTTAAACACACTACCCTCTGCTTGAGAGGCCATAGGTCAAACCACTAGGCTACCATGGCTTTCTTGTTTACATGGTTACTTATGCTAGAAATGCTTCTTCATGCGTGCGTTTGGTCTGAGCTGTGTTGTTTGTTTTTTGAATGTTTACTTAAAGCATCAATTGTGTGATTGCATGTTAAAAAATTAAAAGCAAATATTATGACTCACTGGAAAAGTTTGTTCTAAAATTAAGAAATGCATTTTAGCCTGGGCAGGGTAAGTATTTTTCTTTTTGCAATAATCATTAACCTATACATGTTTTACTTTTGCAGTCTTTGGATATCATTGCTTGTTATACTTGTCTGCTTGGTTTATCAATTATCACCTTTAAATGGAGTTCTGTAGGCTAACTACTGTTTTTTTTTAAAGATAGTTTTGAACATTAATCCTGTGCAAAATTATTGATTTGTCAGATTACTTCAAACATATTTTGACTTCTTAAGTTTAGAGAGATTGAACACCAAAAATAACTACAGAACTCTTGCAATGCATGATCTGCCATTAAGGCACCTGGGTCATTTTCAAATTTTGTGCAGAACACTCTGTTACTATTTGTATGGAGCTACCACTCTGTTACCATGCATTATTATGAACATTACATAAATACTAAGCATATTTTTTTGATTCTGATAGTCAATAATTATCTGTGATATATCGCTGATCGCAAATCATCAATCATTGATTTAAATAACCACAGAAAAGAAAATAGACAGTGTAAATGGAAACAATTTTTTTTTAGTTTGGGACAAGTTAACCTGCGTAACATTTGATAATGAATGACCCACCTACTTATTACTAATGTTTAATTGTAATTGTGCTCTAAAGAAATGGCGAAGCTTGTCTTAATATGTATATGTATAGTACAGTACATCATCACACACCAGGCTAGCAAAATGCCTCTGATCGTAGGTAGGCGTTTTCAATAAAAAGTGTACCATTTCATTTTTTAAAAGGAAATTTTGGGGTTTTCTTATTCAAAATCATGAATACTATTCATTTTCATTAAGAAAAAAAAGTGTCATTTTTTGAGCCAGTTTTGGAACTTTTGTTATTACAGAATGGCTCGTCACTAAACTGACTCAATTTTTTTTAATGGAAAATTACAGAATTTTTTTTCACTCATCACAAGCAATAGCGCTCTTAATTCTGAGTAGGCAACATTTCCTCATTTAAAGTAAATAAGTAAAAGGTACACTTTTCATTGAATATGCCCAGGTATGTGTGTCTGTATTTCCTTTTAACGTCCCTGGTACAGGCTTCCTCTCCTAGTATACAAGATCATCTGATCGTCCAGCGGACTGTAATTGTTAGTTATGTAAGGTGAATGAACCCATAATTTTCCTTAACAAACATTTCAGTGGTCGTATTTGATGCGCGATGAAGACGACGGCTTGAGATGAAGAATTAAATTACTTTTATTTTTGTTAAATTACATGGCTTTGATATGCTAATAATAATTAAGTAATAAACAGTTTTATAACATATTGTACAAATATTGCATTATTTAAATTTAAATTTTCCCTTTTAATTAGTCTGCTACCGTCAGTAAATAAATACACTCAATGATAATTTTAAAGATTTAATTAATTACAACTTTTCTTTACTTCACTCTGTTTGAGTCGGTTAGCATCAATTTTCACATTTTTAAGGTTCCGTAGGTACCTCAAAAGGAAGAAACGGAAACCTTACTTAGGATCACTTTGTTGTGCGTCCGTCCGTCCGTCCATATCTCGGGATCGCGTGGAGGTAGTTTAGGAATTAGGTTCAGGTTTACAGTACCTTGAAGCTGTGCAAAAATCAATCTTTAAAGTTAACTTAAAAAAAAAGATATGGCCGTTTATGCCGCAAAAAACGTATAGATTTAAGATTCAGACCTCAGATCATAGAAAGGATTGGTTCTTCTTTCTATGGTCTGAGATTTCGACACTCAAGGTACGCTAGTACTATTATAGTTATTCTATGCTCAAGGGAATCAAAATTTATAGGATACTAGCTGACACCGCAAACGTTGTTTTGCCATATATCACCTAGGGGAATAAAAAATAGGTTAGGACCTATTCTCAGACCTACCGAACATGGAGAAAAAAAGTTTCATTAAAATCGGTCAAGCTGTTTCGGAGGAGTTCGATAACAAACACCGTGACACGAGATTTTTATACAGGGTGTCCCGTAAGTAGTACAACAAACGGAAATGGGAGATAGGTGGGCAGGTCGTCTACCAAATATCAAAAAATGACCTCAGTAAAAGATTTATTGAATCAGGCGTTACTTTGCGGAGGTCCATATTAATGAACTAAAACAATTACTTTGCTCACCCGCGACCTTACAATAGTTACGTTTATGCAAGAAATGTGCGTTCATGCAGTTCCTCCACCTCCACACTGTACGAACACACACAAATCACATAAACCCAACCATCACCACCACCAAGCTACACTGACGCGTTTCGAACTCAACCAGAGCTCATCTTCAGAGTTACCACAACCGTATGCTATGCTACCAACTGTTAAACTAAGAAACCAAAACAAATGTTTTAACTTGTCACTGTAACTTCTCAAGTACCCACTTTATTTTTCTTATTCTCAAACTACCCCACAAAAATTAACTTTTATTGACATATTATAAAACTACCTTGAATTTTTTTTTTGTTTATTTATTTGTTTGTTGTGTTTTGTTTGTTTATTTTGTTTATTAATGAACAGGTAAATTTAGTATCTTCTCCTTTACTGCGGCTTGGGTCGAATTTGAACAGTTAGTATTAATTAAATATGCCTTATAAATAAATAAACAAAAAAAAATTCAAGGTAGTTTTATAATATGTCAATAAAAGTTAATTTTTGTGGGGTAGTTTGAGAATAAGAAAAATAAAGTGGGTACTTGAGAAGTTACAGTGACAAGTTAAAACATTTGTTTTGGTTTGTTAGTTTAACAGTTGGTAGCATAGCATACGGTTGTGGTAACTCTGAAGATGAGCTCTGGTTGAGTTCGAAACGCGTCAGTGTAGCTTGGTGGTGGTGATGGTTGGGTTTATGTGATTTGTGTGTGTTCGTACAGTGTGGAGGTGGAGGAACTGCATGAACGCACATTTCTTGCATAAACGTAACTATTGTAAGGTCGCGGGTGAGCAAAGTAATTGTTTTAGTTTCTCAGTAAAAGACTCACCGTTTTCGAGAAATTTAGATTTTTCTGATTTTTTGAAAAATGGACAGCGCACTAAGATTTTGAGTTGTGATATTTGGAATTAATTAATTTTTGCATTCATTTTTATTTTTTTGGAAAATAATCTTGAATACCTAGTTGTGTTATCAGATGCAAAAAAACTATTTTTAAAAACTATTGCAGTTTTTTATTTAAATTTAAATTTTGCCTCTACTAAAAATTGGTCAAGATTTGATCTACCACAGTGAAAAAAAATTACATGACAACTGTTTAGCTTACCAGCTTAAAAACATGCCCATTTATAGGACATTCAAAAATGATAAAATACTTATCAAAAAATATTTATAGGAAAAAAAATCTCCATACAAAGCATTAAGTATCCTACAAATCTCGTTATTATGCCAGTACTACCGCCTTGCCTTATCTAAGTTGAGGCTCAAGGTGGATCAGAATGCACTTTGGTTAAATTCAGCAGCTATGCAAAACTAAATAAATTAAAAAAATCTAAATACCGCGTGTTTTATTAAAAAAAAAACCATTCATATTTGAACCCAATCTTACCGCTTTGTATGGAGATTTTTTTTCCTGTAAATAATTTTTGATAAGTTTTTTATCATTTTTGAATATCTATTAAATGGACATGTTTTTAAGCTAGCCTGCTAGACAGTTGTCATGTAAATTTTTTTCACTGTGATAGATCAAATCTTGACCAAAGTTTAGGAGAAGAGGCAAAATTTAAATTGAAATAAAAATAAATAAAAACTGCAATAGTTTTTAAAAATGTTTTTTTTTGCTTCTGATAACACAACTATTCAAAATTATTTTCCAATAAAAATAAATGCAATCAATAATTAATTCCGAATATCACAATTCGACATCTTAGTGCGGGTGTACATTTTTCAAAAAAATCAGAAAAATCGGAATTTCTTGAAAACGGTGCGACTTTTACTGAGGCCATTTTTTGATATTTGATAGACGACCTGCCCACCTATCTCCCATTTCCGTTTGTCGTACTACTTACGGGACATCCTGTATATTAGATTATAATTGTGAAAGTGTATTTATTTATTTGTTTGTTTGTCCTTCTTTCACGTCGAAATTGAGCGACGGATTTCCGTGATTTTTTGTATAGATAGACATAGTTGAAGGACTGGAGAGTGACATTATTTTGTTTACATTGACATTTTCAAATCCGTAATATCTTTGGTATGTCCGATATCAGCATCTCATTAAAAACCGTCTGGAATGGCTGGCAGAAAGTAGGGGCCTTTTGGCCAAAAGTCAGTATGGATTCCGTAAAGGTCTCGGTACGATGGATAGTCTCTCCATTTTCTCAACCGACATACGGCTTGCGTTCTCCAAAGGTGAGTCCGTAGTGGGGGTCTTTTTAGACATCTCCTCTGCGTACAATAACGTTCTTCTCCCTCTTCTCAGGCAAAAGCTGCATCATCTGAGTTTTCCGGAGAGGTTAGTTGACTTCACAATTAACTTTCTTTTGGCCAGAAAAGTCCTTATTTCGTCTTATAATGTCTCCCTTCCTCCCAGGGTGGTCTATAAAGGCCTCCCTCAAGGCTCTGTCCTTAGTCCTCTTCTTTATAGCCTATATACCTACGATTTGGAATTGTCGGTAAACTCATTTTGTAACATCCTTCAGTATGCTGATGACATATGCTTATATTCAGTCGTTCCTAATATCTCCGACGCTGTTCGTCCTCTTTCCTCGGCTCTTCATTATTTGAATGTATGGTTAATGGAGCATGGCCTGTCCCTTTCTGTTCCGAAATGTGCTGTAGTTCCATTTACCCGTAAAAGGTCCATTCCAGAGATACTCATTTTCTGCGATGGTATCCGTATTCCTGTTCAGGACAAGATCAAATTTCTTGGCGTGGTTCTTGATTCCAAAATGACAGGTGTCCACCATATTAATCATATCGTTAAGAAATGTGAGAGGAACTTAAATATCATTCGCTCCCTATCTGGCGTCTGGTGGGGATCACACCCATACACTCAAAAACTTATATATAATGCCCTTATTCGTAGTCACTTTGATTATGGGTCCTTCATATTAGAGCCGTGCAATAAACTTTGTTTAAGTTCTCTGGATAAAATCCAATATAAAAGTCTTCGTTTAGTAATTGGAGCAATGAAATCTTCTCCTACAAATGCGCTTCAAATTGAGTGTGTCGACCCTCCTCTTTCTATCCGACGACAATTTCTCTCGGATAAGTATGTTATCAAAATTATGCAATCTCCCTCCCACCCTCTAGTCGCTAATCTTCGCTCTCTTTCGGAATTAGTCTCTACCTCTCCTTACTGGTTTCACAAAGATCCCCCCTGTCTGGTCAATAGCTACGTTAAAATAACTCGCCTTCCGTGCCCTATTTTTCAATGTAGGTTAATAAGCCCTCTCTTTGAAACCCCATATGATGCTATCATGTTCCGTCCTGATATTTCACTTGACCTATGTATTAATAGTAAATCCCCTTCCCCTAATCTCGATTTAAATTTTGCCATTGCTAGTAACTGGCCTAACTGGACCTCTATTTACACGGACGCTTCACAACTTTCAAGCCAGGGTTGTGTAGGATCGGCTGTCTGGATACCTAAATTCAAAATTATCCTGAGCTATAAATTGCCGATGCATACATCTGTTTTTACTGGTGAGGCGGTGGCAATTTTCGAGGCCCTCAAGTATGTAGACTCGCACAACCTTAATAACTGCATAATTTTTTCAGACTCCAAAAGCGCCTTACAAGCCATTTCATCCAACCAATTGCGTAGTAAATCCAAATTCCCGGTCATCCTTCAAATTAAGCAAGTTCTACATAGTCTCTCTGTTAAGAATGTGAGAGTCTCGTTGGCTTGGATCCCAAGCCACATTGGAATCCAGGGCAACGAGACTGTGGATCAGCTTGCTAAGGACGCGACTCACTCGGGCTGCCTGGATCAGTTCAGGTGCTATTCGCATGACTTGACATCTCTGGCTAAGGATCGCCTGGATTCGGACTGGCTCGCTCACTGGATAAGTTCTAGTCAGATGAAAGGACTGCACTACTCTGATGTTCAAGACACTGTTCCCGCCAAACCCTGGTTCTTTAAATACCGTGCAGCTAACAAAGCAACTACGTCAACTATATGCAGACTGAGGCTGGGCCACTCCTGTACTCCGGTTTTCCTTCACAAGATTCGTGTGAGAGACAACTCTTTGTGTGAATGTGGTTTAGACGAAGGCTCTATCGATCATTTATTTTTCGAATGTTCGAAGCTGTCATCCTCCCTGTATGACCTTCTCCCCCCCTACATTCCCCGCCCTGTTAATTTTAAATCCCTCCTTCGCTATGTATATTCCCCCTTTATTATCATTCTGTGTGACTTTATATCCTCTAATAATATAAGACTATAGTTCTAATTAATAACAACATGTTTTGTCTTTGTCGCAGTGTTACGTGACTCCCACAACAGCGTACGGCCGGAAAAAAAAAGTCTTATTTTTTTGTTTTTTGCCAAAATTATTTTCTTGCTGCTATCAAACTGTTGGCGTTCTGCAGATTCAACCGCAAACTCCTCATTGTAACTGACATTGGCCCAAGCCTTAAGGCCGCCATTAAGGGGAAATAATATGTCCGATATCAATTATTCAAAAAGTAATTTCAATTATTCAAAAGGTATTGGCGCAGTCTTGAATACGAAATAATTTAATTGGATAAGGATTGAAGGTACGGCTAACATGGTCTGATTTTAGGCGGCATTTCTATCAACTTTTAAAACGTAAAAAAGTAGTAATAGCATAATAGTGACAAAACTACAATATGGTCAAATCAAATCAAATCAAATAGTTTATTTGTAAGAATACAGTTAGGTAATAAGATGATCAATACATTATGTCGTGCAGTGTATTCAGCCCTTTAAAGGACATACAAATATCATCTTATTATATAATTCAAAATTTCAATAAAAATAAAATAAAATAATTCAATAATTTGTCAACTGATTCTAAACTAAATTAAAATCAAATTAAAATAATTACATTTCCTGTCCCTAAAAAAATTAACATTTATCTTATCATGCATTAATAATATTTAGGTACTCTAAGACAATAATCAATTTTAGTAAATGTGAGGCTTATAACCTAAATATTCTTTTATGGAGTAAAATGCATTTTGTGTTAGAAAATGTAACAGACGTTTTTTAAAAAGTGGCATTTCAGATTCTCTTATAAAGTCTGGTAAATTATTAAACAATTTGGGTGCCATGCCAAATGCACTTTTTGAACGTAAAGCTGTTTTTGACCGTATAGATGTTATTTTATGACGCTGGCGCGCACTATTAAAAATGGAAAACTGATTTGCATTGAGCTTAACGTACATTGCTATTTCAAAAATATACAGACAGGGTAGAGTCAATATTCCAAATTCAATAAAGTAAGGCTTGCATGATTCCGTTTGCTTTAACCCACAGACAGAGCGTAGACACTTCTTTTGGGCCTTGAATACTATCTGTCTATCAGTAGAATTGCCCCAGAACATAATACCGTATCTTAACGTAGCTGTTACATATGCGTGATAGGCAGTGAGTACTGCAGTCCGACTTACTATTTTATTTAAATTATACAACGCATAAGAAAATCCATTTAACTCCTTACATAGGATATCAACGTGGTACTTCCATGATAATTTATTATCTAAGCTCAGTCCTAAAAATGTCGTATTATCCGTTTCCTCAATTAAATGGTCATTAGGCTGCGGCTCCACTGAGGCGGAGACGAGAGGAGCGGAGAGGAGACGTGTAGGGGTCGACCAATCATATCAGTTCCATTGAAGCGGTGTGGAGACGAGATGGGGATTTCAACTGATATGATTGGTCGACCCCTACACGTCTCCTCTCCGCTCCTCTCGTCTCCGCCACAGTGGAGCCGCAGCCTTATATCTTACAGTTACATTGGTCATGACATTGGTCTTTTGATAGAAATTCATAATTTTTGTTTTATTTAAATTTATATGTAGATTATTAAGATTAAGCCACTGGATTATTGATTGTAATGCATTATTTATATTTGTTTGACATAACTCTGATGAGAAAGCAACTTCACATTTAGTTATTAAACTTAAATTATCTATTTGAACTAATTGCTTTCTACCGGTCAAGTATGACATAAACAGGTCGTAGATGATGCCACGCATTCCGTACTTATACAATTTTTGCATTAGTATAATAATATTATGGTCAACTAGGTCGAAAGCCTTCGTTAAATCCATGTACAGGGCACATACAGGTTGCTTTTTATCAATGCTGGCCATTATTACTTGTAGTAAATCAAAGATAGCCATGTTTATTGATTTATTCTTGCGAAATCCCTTTTGTTCTTGCGCAAATAAGCAATTTGTTTCAATATATTGACTAACACGGTTGTAAATTACTTTCTCAATTATTTTGGAAAAATTAGGAAGGAGTGCAATTGGCCTATGATTGTCCATACACTCTTTGTCCCCTTTTTTGAAGAGAGGGCGCACAATTGCCACTTTTAATTTTTCAGGAAAGATGCCCTGCAATATACACAAATTCACAATGTAGCTTATAGGTGATGCTATTAAATGTGCACTTTTTTTATTATTTTAGTGCCTATTGCGTCATAACCAGGACTGTTGCTGTTCTTTAGGGAATAAATTATATTTAATATGTCATTTGTATCTGTTGGTTGCATAAAAAATGAACGAGATGAATTATATGTCAATGTGTTAAATGAATTATTAATTGGTAGAACATTGTTATAATTATCAGAACAGTTAATTAATCTAGCTTGGTCTATAAAATAATTATTAAATTCCTGTGCAATTATGGGGGTCTGTTATTAATTTATCATTATGCCTTATCTGTGTGATATTGTCCTTAGGATGTACTGTTTTAGAGTTATTAATAATGTTCCAAGTGGCTTTAGATTTATTTGCCGAATTTGTTGTATAGTAGTCGTTTTGAGACCTTTGTGTTAGTGACACAATTTTTCTCAGGCGCTTCGAGTATTGCTTAAAGGGCGTCTTATTGTTTTCATTCGTAGATCGTCTAAATTTCCAAAGCAACGCTCTCTTTTTCTTGCAGCTTTTTTTTATGCCTGAAGATATCCATTTGGGTTTTTTAGTTGCGGTAAGTTTCAATTTAATAATAGGGAAACACAAGTTATAAAATAATTGAAATAGGTCTATGAAACTGTCGTAAGCTTCGTTAGCACCATTCGCCATATACACGCTATTAAAGGACAAGTTCTGGAGGCATTCATTGAATTTATTTACGTTCTCCTCACACATATCTCTTCTTTTACGAACCAGTGTGATAGAAGACAGGTTTTCTTGACTGGACATTTCATGATTTGTGCAGTGTGGTCGGAGATGGCAAAATCAATAACTTCGGTTCTGCTACCTCGCACATTACTGATAATATTATCAATACACGTATTGCTTTGTAGTCGCGTGGGTCTTGTTACACCCAGTTTAAGACTGTAACCGGCAATCAAATTCAAAAATTCCGTCGAAATCTTAGTTCTCTTTAAAATATCAATATGGTATCGCAAAGTTGTTTGTTATATTGTTGTTGTTGTTATATTGATATGTTCTTTTCCTACTCCTGTACTTTTATCTGGTTTCTACATGGTCGCGAACAAATATACATATAAGAACATAGATAATATGATTTCAGAAAGTTTATACTTAATCTATTCGCCATAACAGCACTTGTGTCGTAATGTCGTTATTACGATACCGATACACCTAGCTGCCACTTAATATTAAATGTAAGGTACAGTCAACACTAAAGCCCAGTTTAGACCTGCTGAGTTGAGTAGAGTAGGGTACAGTCGGGTACAGTAGGGTAAAATAGGGTACAGTAGGGTACAGTCGGGTACAGTAGGGTACAGTAGGGTAAAATAGGGTACAGTCGGGTACAGTAGAGTAAAATAGGGTACAGTCGGGTACAGTAGGGTAAAATAGGGTACATTCGAGTACAGTAGGGTAGAATAGGGTACAGTTGGGTACAGTAGGGTAGTCGGGTACAGTAGGGTAAAATAGGGTACAGTAGGGTACAGTCGGGTACAGTAGGGTAAAATAGGGTACAGTCGGGTACAGTAGGGTAAAATAGGGTACAGTAGAGTACAGTCGGGCACAGTCATACAGTAGGGTAAAATAGGGCACAGTCGGGTACAGTAGGGTAAAATAGGGTACAGTCGGGTACAACAGGGTAAAATAGGGTACAGTTGGGTACAGTCGGGTACAGTAGGGTAAAATAGGGTACAGTCGGGTACAGTAGGGTAATATCAGTATTTAGTTAATGTTGCATTAATTTTTGTAGGCTTTAATGTATTAAAGTAACTATTAGTCAATTATTATTAATTTTGTTTGTATTTTTATTTGATTACTTATTCTGAAGTTTTTGTTTGAGTTGAAAATATTTGAGAATTTGAATTTAAATCTAATACTTTCTTATGTTTACCTATTATATAGTTTATTGTAATTGTTGCACAGTTTTTAGAGGATCGGGGTCTCCTGTCACAGGTATCTCGCATACCTACTAGGAGGTCCCTAACCTACTGTTTTTGAATTTTTATGAGCAATAAATATATTCTGATTTTTTGATTTTTTTTGAGTAGGGTAAAATAGGGTTCAGTAGGGTACAGTCGAGTACAGTAGGGTAAAATACCCTATTTTACCCTACTGTACCCAACTGTACCCTATTTTACCCTACTGTACCCTATTTCACCCTACTGTACCCGACTGTACGCTACTGTACCCGACTGTACCCCATTTTAACCTACTGTACCCGACTGTACCCTACTGTACCCTATTTCACCCGACTGTACCCTACTGTACCCTACCCTATTTTAACCTACTGTTCCCGACTGTATCCCATTTTACCCTACTGTACCCGACTGTACCGTACAGTAGGGTACAGTACAGTACAGTAGAGTCGAGTCGTAGGAAAAATATTGTATGCAACAGTGTATAATTTGGTCTTAACGGCTCGTGCCGTCTTCCATTGCGATACTCGCATTCGCTCGTATCGCAACTCACGTCACTCGCCTTTTAACACCTTACTTATACAACAGTTGCATAAAATACTATTAATATTGTAGAACATTTTTTGGGGTTCCGGAGCCAAAATGGCAAAAACGGAACCCTTATAGTTTCGCCATGTCTGTCTGTCCGTCCGTCCGCAGCTTAGCTCAGAGACTATTAGGGCTAGAAAGCTGTAATTTTGCATGGGCATGTGTAGCAGTTATCCGGACAAAGTGAAAATACCTCCCATAGACGTAAAGTGGGGAGATTTTTTTTCTCGTCTAACCTTCTAGTGTGGGATGTCGTTGATAGGTCTTTTAAAATCATTACGGGGTTGTGTAAACGATTTTTCGATATAGTGATTCGTTTGCGAAATATTCAACTTTAAAGTTTAATTTTTTGTTAGAATCGAACGTCCCTTTTCCCCTCCCCCAATTAAAAAAAAATCAAGATGGAGGAAATATGTCACATTAACAAGGAAAACGACGACGGCAATAAATAACTTACAAAAGAGGCATCGCATCTCTGCCATCGAGATTAGCAACCCAACAATAATTCCTCTGGTATCTGGGTTCATACATAATGTCTGTGTACAGGCGATGATCATTAATCAGCTTCCATCGAGTGATCTAGCTCGGTCTGCTTTATAAATACTAAATCATTTACTAAGACTGGTAAATAATACTTCACACAATTAATAAGGATTTCGTTTATTTTACATATCTTGTTGACTGTTTTCTTTAAAATACCTAAGTGTACAAAAACTGTGGCACACTGCCACCATAAAGGTGTACCTACCTTAATTGTAATAATATAACTTAGTTACATGCTAGTACATATTACAGTCGACACCAATTATTGGTAACCACTTTTCACCTTCATATATAGGATTTGCTGCCAAGGCTTAAGTGTTAACCGACTTTTGGAGTTGACACCATTGCAACTGTCTTAACAAATTTTCATTGCAAGTGACGTACCTTAATTGGATAACTCAAAATATACAAACATTTGTTTAACAAAAATAACGTTGTGATTTACACTGTCAAGTAGGTACTGATACTTTTTCGACGTGACAGTGTGGTGCTATATTATACAAGCTTTTATTTTGTATAATTTGTTACATAAATAGCTACCGCACTCGGAGACATTTAATTTCGTTAAACATTACTCCTAGGATCGGTTTTCTATGAGCATAAATAAATTTAAATCAAATGCCCCCAGTTTTGCGGTAAGACTTATACTTGTATCGAGACAGACAGGCATTCAATTTTACACAACAGTCCCCTAATTAAACGTCATACTGCAAACGCCATACTTCAAAAATAAAAAAATAATTTAATGCTAGTTTTGGTAGGTATATATTCACGGAGAATGTAATAGAACAATCTAAAATAGTCTCAAAAAGCTGCTTATTTATTATAACAAAAGCGCTCGAGTCAACTTATCGCCTTGATCGGCGCACAAATTACTAAAAGGAACCTGTGAATTGGCTTTGCCACTCGCAGAACAAGTTACTGTCTTAATTAGACCGCGCAAATATTTTTCGTTAAAATTATTTCGGTGGCACCTGTAGGAAGTGCACTCCACGATATGATTCAGTAATATAATAAATACATTATATTTACACAGGAAATACAGCTAGCAGCTTATATTTGTAGGTGTAAAGTTAAATACGCTCGTTACAAATGTATTCACCCGAGTGAAGAGTAACTAACAACAAATATCTAGCACAAGTACTATTTTTGATATGGAAGACTCTTCAAGGATTGTAATAATGTATATCTAAATTTCGTTTATGGAAGATGATATGCCAATCGTTTTTAAAGATAAAAGTTTTTTGGAAGTAGTCGTTACTCACTGTAAATACATAGTGGTATATATTTTATAAAAATATATACAAAACATATTTATGGTACTTATTAAGTTAATTTTATCGATGAATATATTTTAAGTTTTTATAATATGTTTCTTTGATATTTCAACAGTTTCTTGATTTACAACATGGACCGCAATACGTCTATTGTTACATTATACTTTAGAAAGGTAATTACCACTTGAGTTACTGTTAAGTTTCATGGCCATGGTACTAATTTAGTTACGTGCACATGTTCAGTTCAATATCAGACCTACTGCTACAGATAGGTACGTAAGCCTTATAAAAAGGAAGCAATTTTAACAACGTTAGAATATTTCAATTTGAGATTTTTACAATACCTTTTTACATAATTAACATTAAAACAAAATACAAATATATATGTATTTAAAGCGTATTATCTCGTTTTCATACGTGTCTGAGTCAAACCCCGTTACGAATAATTACATTTTAAATTAACAACAAAATTGCACATTAAATAACCTACTTAATATAATTTTGGCACTAATTATCTGTGGCACTATAATTAACTCCTTTATCTATCCTGCTCATCACTATTTTCAATAGTCTTCACATCAATATCTCTGTCACTGTTGGTTGCGGTCGCGGATACGTGGTCGGCGGCGGCGAGCGCGCCGTCCTCATCGTCGGAGTCGTCCCGCGGCGCCGGGCCCGCGCCCGCGCCCGCTCCCGCCGCGCCGACCGCGCCCGGTTCCCTGTACTCCAACTTGCTTGGGTCCTTCTCGTGCAACTTGCGCGCCAACGATTGTAGACTCGCCAGCGAACTCGCGCAGTCCGTCGTATCGATGTCCGTTAAACTGACTCCTGCCCTCTCTATTTCGGTAAACGTTCCAAAAGGCAGCTTAAACAAACACTCCAGGCGCATAACGTGCATTTTACTCCTGAGATGTTTGGCTAAATGTCCATGTATTCTAAACGCGATGTTGCAATCTGAGCATCGGAACGGCCTGGGGTTTAAGGAGGTTGCCGCGCCGAAAGTTGAAGTCATAGACACCTTGTTATGGTGAGATCCCGATCTTTCGTGTTTTTGCAGATGCCCTCTGGTTCTGAAACTGACAGCACATGCACTGCACCTAAATGGTCTCTCCATGTAATGGATATTCAGGTGCAATCTGAGCTGTGACGGTTTAGTGAATGTTTTATTACAGAAGTCGCATACTCTTCGCCCATCCTCCATGAGTCGCCCCGGAGAGTAAGACGAAGACCCATCGAACTCCTTCCCTTTCGTTACTTTAAATGCTACGCCACCTGCGCCGATTACGACTTTTCTGGCAACAGGGTCGTGATCTATCGAGGACATTTTCAATGTATCTGCATCAGCCGTGTTTAAGTCGTCTCTGTCTTCCATATTCAATTTCGCACTGCTAATTTCACTAGCTTTCTCAATTTGGTTGTGCGTATTTTCGTCATAAGTTTTGATCATATTTATACGAGCATGTTTTAAGTATTCCGAAACGACATGTTTAGCGTTCTCGGCATTCGTGCTACTCGGTGTGCGGGTTCTTTTTACCTCTACAAGTAAATGGTTCGAGGTTGAAGGATCAGTAACAACAGTTAAATTCTCATCTTTCGATGCACTGGCTGGCGATTGTGTTACATTTTCACTCTCGCTGGCAATCGTCATTTTAACAACACTAGCAATTACTTGAGAAGAAGAAATAGGCATATTGATGTTATTAGAATATTCAATGCTCGGGACATTTTGTTCTTCAGGCAACACATTTTTTTCTAGTTCAACCTTTTTTAGTTTACTTAAGCTACTTGAGAGCTGGCTTTGTTTTATTTTGGAATCTTGAAGAGCTCTTTCAGTCAAATATGTATGAAGCATTGGTTCCCCATTCGACCAATGAGTCTGGTTATGAGGAAGTTTTGCTGTATTTGAAGCTAAAGACGCTAGTACGCTGGATTCTCTAGCCGTTGGTATGTCAGGAATGATGGTTGGTACTTTAACGTCATTTTTGCTTAGGTCCATCGGTTCATTATCAACATCTGATCGTGAGTCTACAGAGGTGCTTCTGGACAAGTTAAATTTATCCGGACTCAACTCCGAGGTTGTACTTTCAAGACCAGTGGGTGTATATGGATAGGTCGACGGCCTCGCGCTGGTGATCAGGCCCGGCGTCGCCGCGGTAGCCGGCCTGCTCCCTCCGAGGGAGAGCAAACAATGAGCTGCTTCATGTTCCGGCAATCGGGATTTGCACACCTCAGTGTCTGAAACATTTATCAAATAAATTAGTATCTGCCTTATATACTCTGGGTGAGAAAACTTTTTTGACATTATATCTTAAAGTATCTCCTCTATATCAACAACCACTAAATGTTCGTGAAAGACTAGATAGTACTATAATCTCGTACGTTTATGTTCTTTGCTCATACACATGAAGAATATAAGAGTATCTCACCACTGGACTCCGTCTCGCCTTCGTTGCCCTCATCGCCATCGGAGTCGGAATCGTCGTCGGTCTCGCCGGAGCCGAGCGCCGCCTCGCCGCCTTCCGCGTCGTGGCCCTCATTCGGGTTGATCCCCAACTCGCAACATTTTTTGAAGTGGGCTTTACTCTTCATGTGTTTCGTGAGATTTCCTTTTGTTTTAAAGCTGAAAACGAAAGTATTACCCATTAAAACTAATGAAAACTGCGTAGGTGTGTATATTTGTTTGTGAAATAATTGACGTAGGAATTAAAAACTATAGTACTTATTGTATAACCCATTTAACTAAATACCAGATGAAATTGATTCTTAACCAGTTACGTCACAAGATAATGGTAGTGTATTTGTAGCCAAAAGCACTAACACTGACAAGAAAATTACCTGAAGGCACAATGTACACAAGTGTAAGGGCGCACATCAGTATGAGTTCTTATATGTTTCTTTAACATTGACGGTTTCTTGCAACGAATACCACACTCTGAGCAAACGTACCGGCCTCTGCCGCGGCCGCGCACGTACGTATATTCTTCGTTGCTTTCAAATCCGCCCGCTAACTCCTTTTTCGGAGTGATGGCATTTTCTGTTATATGTAATTTATTATCTTCTGCTATCTTGGGGTCCATTGTTAGTATTGACTGAAAATAGTAATTATACATTTAGTTTTAGTTTTTATTTTTTAGAAGACGAGTATAACATTTTGTACGGGCAGTGCGTTACAATTTCAACAAATATAAATATCCTGTAATTCGTACATTTACAGAAGTGATACAAAACAATATACCTAAACTTATTATTTTGGGAATTATAGATAATTTACCTGTTTGCTATCCTTCGTAACTCTATTCCATTGCGAGGAATGCGTCAGTATAAGATCCTGTTTAATCACCGAGCTGGCCACGTTTTGCGGGCGGTGACGTGAGTCATAAAGAGACATGGCAGACGAAGCTGAGAGACCCAGCGGGTCTGGCGTCAGCTCTGATAATAACTGTAAACATATTATACATTTTATTCTACTATCATTCACGAAGTAAAGCTTGGTGTCGTATAATTTAATTGTTTCAATAATTACCTGCCAGTTACTGTACATCGATAGGAAGTGTTGATTAGGAACATAGGTCGGCTGAGGCCGATTTATGGTGCAGTAGAATACTTTAGTTGAACACTTGAGCCCCAAATAGGTATAGGCGTTTCCATTTAAATACAATTGACCATAAGCTTTAGCGGGACGTGGAGTTTCAGGGGAGACTAATGGCATTGTATTCGCATTAGGTGTTATGCCGTGATGTCTCTTAGGCGTAAATGTACCAGGTTTTAGTGGCAGTGTTGAAGGTCTTAAAAATTTTGGTTTCTTATCGTCTACCATGGATTTGGCGGTGACGTTCTTTTGGAAATATGCCGTTTCTGATCTTTCATTGTGATTAGAAGAAGCTGACATCTCTTGAGCATTTGTATTTTTTTGAACTTCAGCTGAACTTGGTATTTGATTATTAAATATTTCCGCTTTTGTAATAAGATTTTCAAAATTGAAATTTCTAATTTCTATGTGCGCTTTTGGCTCACCACTTCTGGGTATGTTTATTTTGTCAAAATATTTTGATTTAACTGATAGTACGTTGGAGTTCTCTTTCAAAACAGCAGTTCTAGGCACACCTTCAGAATTTCTTTTGATAGATCCCTCTTGTTTTGCTGTAATAGATTTGAGATTAGTGGGCGTTTTCGGAGTTGTGTTAGGTTCATCTACATGTTTTATATTTATCATGGGAACCGTGGCGCTGTAGTGGGACGTATCGGAAATGACCTGTTTTTGGAAATGTTTGTCCGCATCAAAATTAGTTGTTCTGCAATTCGGACTTCTAATAGTTCGCATAGATTCATTTTTATTGGTTTCATATTTGGTAGACGAAGCTCCCTTAGGTGTTTGGCCATTTACAGTTATAAAATTACCATACGCATTATCGGTTGAAGTGTATAGTGATGCTGCTACTGGACTAAAATAATCTGTATTTTTCGACAACGTTGCAACATTGGTTCCCGGTGTATTTGGTCCAGGTATTCCTGGTACATGTGGTATTAATTTTCCTCCATGAAGAATCGTTGACGCACCATTAGGTGAAGATGATGGACTAACTGGTGGCAATGTCAAAGGATTAAATACTGTAAGGGGTGGAAACTGGAAATGTGTTATGTCGTGAATTTTCGGTAAGTTATTGGGAATATCACTAACGGATGAAATAGATATTCTAGGAGTTTGGGCTTTCGGTGTTCCTATAATCTCTTTAGGAGTTGGAGGATTATGGACTATAGTGCCACCAGAGTGCAGGCCTGATCTGACTACAACGCTGCTTGCTTCAATGTCGTTTCCCATTTTTGATGGGGATAAATTTGGTTGAATTAATATGGGTGACAGTTGATTTTTACTTGGTTCGATACGCAAAGTAGTAGTGCTCCCAGAATGGTGGACAATTTTGACTTCACCACCGAACATCTGCAGGGACGTTGAATTATGTCTCCCGAGTTGTGATATCTCTTCCATTGACCGTAATGTTACAGCATTAGCTTCAATACATCTTATCTTAGGTTGACTATACATGTCAACTGATCTAGGTGAAACATTATCTGACAATCTAGGGCTGTATGGGTCGGAACTACTGTCTATTTTTCTCTTGGGGCTAGCCATAATCGGCTTGGCTTTTAAACTATCAGTTTTTCTGTTGTAATCGGAAGACATTCTCGTATCAACAAGCCTCGTATTACCAAGCAGAGGACCAGGTGAAGGCAGTGGGGCTATGACGTCATTAGATTCTGGTTTGATAATAACTAAATTATCTGGTTTGATTTTTAACGGAGGCGACTTGTTAAAATGCAATTTCGCTGAAGAATTAGATGTTTCTGGTAGACGAACGTTTACAGAATTACTTCTTACATAGACATTTTCAGGTCTGCCAACTCTTATTTCCTTCTGAACAGCATTAATAGTACTGTTGTTACTAGAGAAATTTCCTTTGCAGTAATACAATCTATGTATTTCTAAATTTTCAGCGCTTTTATAAACAATCTGACAAAGCGGGCAAATATATAAAAGTGGTGATCCATCGATCAATTCTCCTGTAACTGATGTCAGGCCGTTAAATTTTGTTTTTAGGAGAAGATCTTTTATTATGGATCCTTCTGGATTTAACGGATGTTTTTGATGGTCAGATTGGGAAAAGCTTTCTGAATGAGACCGCTTCCGAAATACACTATCCGAGTCATTGAAATTTTTTGTCAAGTTCAATGGTGATGGTTCCGTTTTGATATCATGTTCATTCAGGAATTGTTTGCTTTCAGCAATTTGTTTGATTTTTCCATATTTTTTCTGCAAAGGCGTTTCAATGACATCGACGATTGCTTCATTATTTGATATTATTTTAGAGATATGTTCCGTTAGGAAATCTGCGTTTGGCGAAATAGTCTTTTTTAACCTATCCTTTTCTTCTGTTTCTTGATAAAACGCTGCACGAAACTTTGGCTTATAAATCATTTTTGATTTACTCATATCACTCTGCGGAAAATCCGCACCCACAGGTGGGGTAATGCGATCGTTTGTCAACTCTGGAGATGAAAATTCATACGGTCTCGAATTATCTAAGCGAATAATTGATGCATCTAGTCCAGGATCCGAAATAGAAGTAGGAGGTAAGGATGTATCACTTTCGGACCCACCGGACATGTCTTCATCATTAATAGTTGCAGGCACGTCAGCCCCTTGCAATCTTAATGCGTGGGTTCGTGATCTTCTATGTTTATAAAGATTTGATTTCGTTTTAAAGGCAAAACCACAAGGTACACAAGGGTAAGGTCTCTCGTTAGTATGAGCTCTGATATGTTTTTGAAGAACTGAAGGCTTGGCACAAGATAATTTACAGTATGGGCATATATATCGCCCACCTGCTCCTCCACTTTGAACGTCTCTAAAATCATTTTCAAGGTTCTCAGTCTTGTTTGAAAATTCATCATTAAAACTGGTCTTACCAGATACTTGATCACTATTATTTACATCACTTATCCTAGTATTCTCATCACTAACATTAGTTTGTACATATTTTACTGCAGAGTTCTGATCATTCTGACTTCCTTTTATCTTCTCTATTTCTGGATGGGCTGCTTGAATGCTCCCATTAGAAATGTAACAATTCCGAGCCGTTTCTTCTACAATGATATCTTTCTGCCTGACTTCTCCGACTTTGGAAGTGTTAACCGGGAACACTGTAATGGTCGATGCCATTTTTTTAAACTTTTTATGCAGATAGCTGTGGTCATTGTTGTTGGTAAAGTTATTATCCAAACGTTTTTCTTGGGTAAGAGGCATTTTACCCGCGAATTTCGTACCTGAAAACAAAGGAAAGCAATATTTTAACAATGTAGGTAACAAAACAATTTCAATATAATTAATTAGAATTAGCTTTCTCTTTCATGCTTAGGTAATTAACAAGATATTGTTGTCTTTACATCGAGTCTTAGTCAACACAATCAGACTTCATATAATTGTCGACAGGCAATCGTCAACACAACAGAGTGTGCTGCGGTGAACGAGTTGACGCAACGCGCATGTGCCGGGCTATTTCTATTAGTGTGCGGTGTGACATCATCGTGACGTAGGCACATCTTATGCTAACGGATGAGGATATCCCCGCCAAACGTTGCTACTTTCTGATATCTGTCTTTATCTTTTATATTGTGTGACTAACATAACAATAGGTATGGAGGTTGGTGCCTGATACATTTTCAAGTTAAATTTATGAGCGTAAAAACTGGAGTCTAACAAATTAAAAATACTACATTACGATGATGAATTATGACAATTTATTTAACATATGTTCATACAAATATGTACCCAGTTGAAAATTTGAGACCTAATTACTTTGGTCGTAATCTTGTCATAGATTTTATTCGAGGACACCAATTACGAGCATTGGAATAGATGACATCATGAATTCATGACTTGCTTAGCGCTCGTTAGGCAGTGTATTACGTACACATTAATTGTAAATATCTGACTGGCTTGGCTACGGAATGCGAGATGACATTTTTCAAGTATTTGTAGATGTTTTCACTATAGTAGTAGTATCTGTAGGAGAGAACGGTGGAAACCAACCAACCTCATTTTGCGCTTATGGCTCACTCACCGCCGCGTCAAATCGTTTGTGGACGACTAAGTTTGTGCGTTCTGAGAAGGCGTTACAATTTCTGAGAACCGGAGACAAGCAAGCCGCTCCACTCGTTTCAGAACGAGCAAGCGAATAAACGCTAGTGCCTACGCACTACACACACAAGCGCATGCACGATTGGAATTATTCAGTGCCAATGTGTGTTTCATGGTAAAAATGCAAAGATAAATAACTACCTCTTGTTGATAATAGTCATTCCCGCGGTATTATTAAGATAAAGCTTTTGTTAATAGTTGAAATATTTAATTTTAATATATAAAAATCTCGTGTCACGGTATTTGTTATCGAACTCCTCTTAAAGTTACGAAATGGCTCGATCGATTTTTATGAAAAAAAATTATATTTTTGGTAGGTCTGAGAATAAGTGGTAGGCTATTTTTTATACCTACTCCTATTCTTCGCGGACGGAGTCGCGGGCAACAGCTAGTAGTTAATATATATGTATATTAAAACGAATATTATATATAACGAATATATAACGATTCAGAAATTTTACGAAACGAAATCTATTTGTTAAGTTACGTTCAATAATCGATAGTTCTCATCGCATAGTGAATTAAGTCCACATTTAAAGTAGAGAGTCGAGAGAAGGTAGGCCTGTCGGCCCAGGGTGGGGCGGCGGCTCAGCTCACTAGTGTTGTAATGAGACAAAGGAATCCCGGCGGTCGGCTGCCGCCCGCCGGCCTGGCGCCAAGCCAGGCGGCCCTGGCGACGCTTGTGTCGACCGTCAGCCTGCATTGCCCCTACCTATCTAATTCCAATCTGCAAGAAGGTACGTCGCACCGGCTAGGAAACCCGTTTGGCGTGACAATCCGTACTAATACAAATTAGATTGTAATGATTATAGCGAGTATTCTTGTTTGACGAAAATTATTTAATTAATGCAATTCATCGTAATCCCGGTGAATTGAGCAGGTACACTTCTTTATTCTCATCTTGGCAAAAGTCATTTCTACGTGAACTAACCATGTCGAAGTAGTCAGTCTTATTATACTTTTGCACAATTTGAGCTCGTTTGTCCTTTACCACCCTGTCAAATTAACACAACTGATGTGCTTAACTGTGTTAAAATATAAAGACCTGAATGATTAATCCTGATGTACAAGTGACATCCAATCATAACGTCTAGTTGCGGCGGAAATATTGCCTTCCGCGATGATGAACTTGTTGCTCAATGTTGATGTTGGTATCGAAAGATGTAGGCGTACGAGTCTGCTACCAAAATGCGAATACCTGACATTTGTTATCTCCGTTATTACCAAGCACAAAAACTACAAAGCTGATTTGTAGATGTATGGATGTTGGCTTTTATCGGTCCAACCATGCGTTCGAAAAGGATGACATCACAAGATACACATTTATCTCTTTCAATCTCCCTGATAATTTCTTATACGGTAAAGTTCCTCCTGTTTTTTTTTGGTAATGTCATGCAAGTGAATATTAGCACTTTTTGTACCTACATCTCAAGGTGATAAAAATTTTTTGTACAAACAGTCCCATAACAACATACAACACAGTTGAATAAACAAGGAATTTGACAATTTCCATGCACTTAATTTATATGTATAAACCACTAAGCGGATTATGTACCTAGTGAATGTGAGCGCACTTGGTTCTCGAAATGCTGATCAAATAAGCAACTATTAACCATCACAGTGTTTTAATTTTATATTTACACTTGTCCGAGTAGTAAACTTACCGCGGAAAAATGAATTAGTCCACCATTATATGTATGCCGTTTTGATATCATTTGTTTACGCCTCCAGAACAAATGTCAACAAGTCCGATAGGCTGCATTTCACCCGCGCACAAGTGAATCATCGTTAATAACTGCGCGACGATCCACGCCACGCTCACACACACACACACACCTGTGATAACACACTCTCTTCACTTGTACTCCGACATAAACGCCACTTTCTTTTTCACGAATTAATATCTTCGAATAGGTAATCATTAATTTTGTCTACAAATCGTAATATGTAGTGGGATGGTTGTTGGTTGTGGTCACGAGCAGCACACACCGCTCTGTCGTGGGCGCGGATGACTGACTGTTCGTCGGTCGGGCAACCCAACTGTTTGTCGTTCGTTTCGTCGTGCTCGGCGGTGCGGCGGCGCCCCGCGCCCCGCGCGCCGCCCCGCGCACTGAACGGACTTGCCTGCGCTCGCTTGGGAGTAGTGATTCATGTCGCGTTTATCTATCTCCCTCCTTCAACATAACCGGATCGGTCGTTCTTCGTAATCTATTTATACATACATATCTATACTTCGTAAACTACACTAAAACGTTACGTTGCGACTTGCGATTACAGTAGCAACTTCAATAAAATTACCGTGAAGCAGTTTCGAGAGTGATCGAACGCCTAATACCTATAGGTATCGTTTTCGTCATTGAATGTACAGCACTTCATTACGTTTGTGGTTTCTTTATTTTTAGTTTAGGCGCTAGTACCTAAAAATAATGGTATGAACCTTTTAAAAAAAGACAGTAAGCGTAATATGGCGTAAGTAGGTACCAACCTTATAATTATTAATGATATTTATTGCAACGCTGCCTATTTGGTTGCGGAACTAATAATTACAATTACCCATCCATCGGCGTCGGCAGTGCGAGCCAGTGTAATTTTCATGCAGCACTGATTTCGTAACGGTTGCGCTCGACTAGAACGGGTATTGGCTCCGTAGATCGTACGTTCTCCAATTTACGAAAGTAAAGACAGCCAGCCAGCTTAGCCTTCTAGTTCGCCCCATTAAAGGTCAACGATTAAAAAATTCTTATTGTTGACGTCAAATAAGTATCATAATATTGAAACGAGTGATAAATAGTTGGCATTTTCCTATATTTAACTCGTATCTCTTGAACTTGTTATCTGCACAGTGAGACCCCTTTATCAAATTTCAGTACCTACCTACTTTAATAATGAAACTTATAAATTAAATTACCTAAAGATAAACAAGCCTAGCTGGCGTCATTTTGGATCTGAATCTATGTGCGTATACATGAGAAATGAGAATGATAACATTCAGTGGAGAAACTTCAGAGTGCTCCGACGCTCGCGATCAGTCCGCCTGAATAAATACATTATTTGCAATGATAATTGGTTGGCGCTATCAGTGAGCGGAGGCGATGACGCATGCGCGCCGCCGATAGCAGCGTTTGATTGCGCCGTGAACAACATGGTCAGGAAACAAGCTATATGTACCAACACCAACACTGAATAAGGCTTCCAAATATTATGCACGATAACATTAATAGAATAGACTGCATCTAAAGAAATAATGTAGAGTGAAGAATGAACTTAATCACAAATATCTCTACTTCTGTAACGTCATTGAATGCGTAAAAACCGGCCATGTGCGAGTCGGACTCGCGCACCGAGGGTTCCGTACAAATTTTTAGGTATGTCAAAACATACGCCTACGCCATAAACAGCCGTAACTATAATAATCCAGTGATAGTAGGACCCAGTTTCTAAGTAAAATGTACGCAGTGTGAGATCATTTTATATTGGTTAGTCAGGATCCCCTTAATATTTAATATAATTAAATTTTTATTATTTTTTGTTGTACCGGCCACAGTAATACATTATCGGTGAATATTTTAAGAGTCTAATTAACGCCATTATAAAGGTTGATTTAAAAACGCTGAAAAAACAAGTTTCTTGTATGACAACCCCCTTTAATTTTTATCTTTATTTTATTTTTAGTATTTGTTGTTATAGCGGCAAGCGAAATACATCATTTGTGAAATTTCAACAGTCTAGCTATCACGGTTCATGAGATACAGCCTGGTGACGGACGGACAGCGGAGTCTCAGTAATAGGGCCGCGTTTTTACCCTTTGGGCACGGAACCTTAAAAAAATATATATGTAATTAAAATAAAACAATAATACCTAATATATGTATAGCAGGTAGCTAACCATTGTATCTATTGTACCTAGGCAGTTCCATATGAGCGATGGTAAATATTTTACGAGATTGAAAGAGATTAACAAAAACTTGAAGATATAAAATTGGATTATTTATTATTTTTTCGTTTATAAATGCTAGTAAGATCACTCAGATTATGCAATATTATCAGCTGTGGGAGCAAGACATTTATGATCCCAGTGAATCAAAGTCCAATTGAACAAATAAATACCTAATATAATGTAGTTACCTAATGCTACTGAAGATAAATAAGGTTCCCTGAGTAACCACCCCTCCCCCATATCATTGAATTTGAACGATTGCACAAAAACTACAAAATGGTGAATTATTTGCAAGACGTTTTAGTATGTACTGATAAAATAAATAAATATGTTCAAGGAACTCTTAGCGACCAGTAAACTGGTTTCCATTATCAGTTAAGTTTTTATCAATTTGCAACGATCAATTTGTCTAAAAATTACGAATCCAGGATAAATAAAATACTAATGTAACTATCATGATACTATCTTGATCGGTCGTGCCGTGCGTGCGCCTGTCACATCAAAATTGTATCCACAGGATATCGCGAAGCCTTGTGAAATCCCATTAATAACTAGCAAAAGTGTGCTGTTACAGAAAACGTTATTTAAGAATTCATGTTTGTTTTAAATGATTCGGCATTGTTATCTCCAGTCAAGTTGCGCAATTCTCGCATATATTTCTAATTGTTGACATATCAAAGTTTGTTTATCTCGCCAACCCGTCTGATTAAAAAAAAAACTAGGTAAGTAGCTAAATTATTACAAGCTACGCCAAAACGTTGGCAGTAAAATAAGTAAGTACCTATTAGGTACAGCTGTTCCGCGAAAGGCACGCGAGTTGCGGGGGCGCGGGCGCGAGCACTTGTTGCGTGCGTTGTTTGGTTGGCGAGGCTGGTTTGGCGTTTCGTCTGCTTGCAGAGTGCCGTCGCCGCGTGCCGCCGACGTCACGGCCCGGCCTTGAGCCACGCGGCGGCCAGGGGAGCATCTGCCATAATGTTTGTGGACGAGTACGCGATACATGCTATCATCTCACAACTTGTGTTATTGCCAAACTGACTTTAGTTTTGTAATATCGTTAACGAACTTTAAGTGGGTACCTAGCTATTAGTATATTTTTATATGCATGGCATGTGTGCAAATCTTTAAATTTAATAAATGTTATATTTTTAATTTAAATAATTTAATAGAACAAAAAAATATTGCGCGTTGTCTTAAATATATATATATATATTTTATGTATTACCATTCTACTGGATACATTTTATCAGGTACCTACTTAATTTAACATTATAAAAAAGACAACACACACTTCGGCATTCCTGTGTCTCAAATTATATACTACTAGCTGATGCCCGCGGCTTCGCCCCAGTTGTATTTTTCTAAAATTTATTTCATATGAACCTTCTCCTGACAATAACAAACGCAATAAAAAAAGAATTATCCAATTTGGTGCAGTCGATCAGAAGTTATGCGCGTGCGCGTACATACATTTCGGTGATTCATTTTTATTTATATAGGTAGATAGATTTCAGCTTTCTATCTTCTATTCTTCTTCTTCGTATTTTAGCCGTGTAATGCAACGCAAATCGGGTTTAGTCGCTTATTTATTACTCGTATATCCTGATTTGCATTACACGGCTAAAATACGAACAGTGGCAAGTGGCTCATCATCTCATCAATGTCTTTGACCGTACCTAACCTATTTAATGACACGAATTTTAACACTAACGCTTAATAAATAAATACAGTACTTATAATTTTTTTTAAAATAGGACCTTAGCAGTATATCTACGCATTCGGTATGTTTTTAAATAACGATCGAACTACCTATATAATATTAACAAAAGTAGGCACCTAAATAATTAACCAGAGAATACGTACAACTACACATAAATATATGTAAGTATACGAATTGGTCCGGACGGGCGCCATCAAGTCGCGTGGGCGGGAAACCCGTCGTTGAGTAGTTAGACGCTTATTAAACAAGTAACCTAAGCACCCAAAAATGGTACACCTCAATAGTTTACTAAATTATACGTTCTTTTGCGTTAATTTTCTATTATTCAAAGGTCAGCCATGCCAAGCGATTGCACAAATATTCAATGACGCGTAGGTGTTGGTAAAAGGCTCGAAGTAAGCAAACTTGGCAAACAGTGCCGTTGCAGCATTGTGGCCGAGCGTCGAGCGTTGCGTGCCGCCGCCTCCCCGCCGCGGTCGGGGTTCCCTCGCAACCAGGTCACTGCGGACCGGCCGCGGACCCCGCGCCGCGCGCCGCGCGCCGCGCCACACCTCGCCTCATACCCGATCTCCATCTTAGGCTTTCTAGACCAACTATGTGACGGCTACCTGTTTACTTACACACATCTAATTCCCTGAATAAGTTAATCGTACGCACAATAAACTAAGTGCTACCTGCTTGCTTGCTTTAGAAACAATGAGAGAGACAATTACTAGGCAATTCGCGTGTCCCGAGTTTAATATTGCAATACTATGTATATACTTATACTCATAAGACTCAGCCTGATTTGAGCATGATGCCTAAAATAGCAAAAAGTGGAAAAAAAATGTTTGTTGCCATCTATTATTGTCTCTAGGTACTTTTATCAAATAAATTTTATTGATTTTGAGTTCAACTCGTGAAAATGTGATATTATTAAGTAAAGTGACTCAGAGCCCACAATGTTAGCTCGACCATATTTGAATATGGTCCACCGTTCTAACTTGTTCACATGTCTCAAAGGTGTCTACTGACAGCAATTTTTAAAACATTAAATTTATCCCGTTTTATAAAGCTCCTTAAAGTACCATCAACTTACATTTTTACAGAATTTAATAAAAGGCAGCTTTTGGCTAATAACAGGAGCAACAAAACAAAACTATAAATTTCTCAGATTCAGTTCACAATTACAGGTACAAGTTGAAGTGAAGAATAACATGGGTAGGTAAAGCGTCTCTGCTAGGCTTAATACCCCGTGCAGTCTTTGCACCCCATATCAGCACTATTTTGAAATCATTTTACTACTTAATATATTTATGGAAAGTAGCGAACCAGCCAGGAAGTAACTGATATCGGATTGTAGAAATTTATCAGGATATAGGGTATGGCAAAGTTAGGTAGGAAGGTGATAGTAAAATTAGAGCTGTCCGTTTAGTTAGTCAGTCAACCAGTCGTCCTGCAACTTCAAAATTTATACCACAAGTCTCGTGAATCATGCTGACACTGGAATAGTAATAGTAATAACACACTGAATAATAAAATAATGGAACTTTCTCCAGTAGCTTCAAGATTACATTTATTCTGTTTTTGGTATGGAAATCTTGTATGCCGTTAACGTCACCGTTGACAATAATTTTATAAATAATAGTTATTAAGTTAAGACGCAGCTCACGCAGCTGTAGCGTTTCATATAAAAACAGAAAAACAACTAAGTCTCCGTACGTAGTGTAATAGTGTAGGAACAAACTGTATAATAAATATCACGGGAAACACTTCACACCAATTGATCTAGTCTCAAACTAAGCAAAGCTTGTACTATGGATGGGTACTAGACAACGGATAAACATACTTATATAGATAAATACATACTTAAATAGATATTTATTAAACACCCAAGACTCGAGCACAAACATTCGTATTTTTCACACAAATATCTACCCCGATCGAAAAGAAAAAAAAGAAAAATGGAAAGAAAATATTTTTACAAAAACTGTCTACATAATATACATTTAACGCTTATATGAATACATATTTCAAGAGAATGGCGTCATTCTCTGCGAATCCTGGCGTTCGCATATCAACGGCCAAAATACGCCAGATGTATGTGTGCGACAACAATATTCGTGAGTCAGCCAAAACCGGGTACCACTTGACCAAACAAATGTTTATTCATTATTACGCGATTCGGTGCGAGTCTTTCCTCGATGACGACGTTCAATGTATTTTGCATTTATTCACTAGGTATTTTACCTACCTAAATCATATTATACTTATTCACTGGTTTTTATTGCCACGTTTATTCTATCTATTCAGAATGTTTTGTTCTTTTAGTTTTAATTGTTGAATTGTGTTATTATTAATTGTAACTGAAATAGACTTGGCGTGCGTCACCTTACCTAATATAATGAATGTCTGATTCGTGGGTCCCAGCGCGTCGCCTCAGTGGTTGGTCTCACTCGGGAATCTCGGGGTTGACTCTTGGACTCCCGCCAGTTTCAAGAGGTGTTCCCGCTTCCGAGTACCATACTCCTAAGCATAAAACAAATTCACAGATAAAAAATAATAGTTTAAAAAAACTAAAAAACACGCTTTAAAAAATAAAAAATAAATTTTAATAAATTTCAATGCACTATTCTTATAGTGCAGTAAAAAATCTTAATAAGCAATTATTATATTGTTATATCCAGATCAAAATTTGTAAACAATTCTAAATATTGATAAAATAAATAATAATAGTTTAAAATATTTTATTGTAAAAAAACCGTGGGGTGCATGGTGTCAATTGTCAAGGATTATCATTTTGATAACATCTTAAAAAGCACCCCACGCTTTTTTTACAATAAAATATTTTAAACTATTATTATTTATTTTATCAATATTTAGAATTGTTTACAAATTTTGATCTGGATATAACAATATAATAATTGCTTATTAAGATTTTTTACTGCACTATAAGAATAGTGCATTGAAATTTATTAAAATTTATTTTTTATTTTTTAAAGCGTGTTTCTTAGTTTTTTTAAACTATTATTTATTTTCTATTTTTTAGTTGCATTTTTTTTCTTTCTAACTTTACCCCCCTCACCTACAACCCCCAAACCCCCCCCAAACCCCACACCCTTACCCCCAATCCCCCTTACCCCCTCCTCATTTTACAAACCCCCGAACCACCTAAACCCAACCCCCCTAACACCGAACCCCCAAACCCCCGGAACCCACCCCACCCCACCACCTACCGCCCCCCCCTTCCAGTTCCATCATCAAACCCTTGTTACCATCTAGGCCTCTTACCCCCTCCCCATTTCCCACAACCCCCCAAAATCACTTACCCCCGAACCCCCCAACACCCCCACCCTATTCCCCGTAAACCCCCCCCCCATCTCCTAACCCCAGCCGCCACACCCTAACCCCCAACCCTCTAAACCCCCGACCCCCTTACCCCATACCCCATTCCCCCCCCACCCCGCCACCTACCCCCCTTCCAGCTCCATCATCAGACCCTTGTTACCATCTAGGACCAAAGTACTCGTCAAAACGAATCAAACGAGCCCAAACTCGATGGGGTTGTTTCGTTTTATTGTGGAGTGCCTTTGGCCATCTTCCAGCTCCATCATCAGACCCTGGTTACCATCTAGGATCAAAGTGCTCGTCAAGACGAATCAAACGAGCCCAAACTCGACGGGGTTGTGTAGTTTTATTGTGGAGTGCCTTTGGCCATCTTCCAGCTCCATCATCAGACCCTGGTTACCATCTGAGATCAAAGTGCTCGTCAAGACGAATCAAACGAGCCCAAACTCGACGGGATTGTGTTGTTTTATTACATAGTTCCTATGGCCACCATCCAGCTCCATCATCAGATCAGCTCCATGTTACAATAATATTGCATTGTCATCCAATTTACACATATGTGCAAAATTTCAGCTCAATCGGAAACCGGGAAGTGGGTCAAAATCGCGCCCTAAGGAGTCGGTTACAAACATACATACAAACATACAGGTGAAGCTAATATAAAGCGTGTAAAAACATCATTCCTACCGTTGTATGAGATGAGTGAAACTGTTACTTATCTTACGTCGTTGAAAGAAAAACAAATTTATTAACATTGCATAACATTAGGTACCCATATCAAATTTATTGTAGTTGCACCTAATGTATGTAGTTAGGAATAAGAGGGTACTATGAGCATATAGAATTATTATTACAATGCTACATAATTTTATGATCGCATTAATGCCTTAAAAGTGAAAATCGGTATCGACTTAGATAAGCCACTTGGGCATGCAAAATTTGCGTACCCGCATATCTATTCTATTCGCTGATAAAAATGCCCGTCTATGATAAAAGATAACGGATGTAGCAAATGTAGGTATACTGTGCAAAACACATATTTACATAACTACTAAAATCATAACACAGATAAAATAAATTAATTTAGAAAATGGAATTGCAGTATTACGTAATTTGTAGGTGGTATGTTTTCGTTAGTGATATTGGAAACTACATATACGGCCACAATGCCGAATAGTCATCGCATTGTTTGCCGGAGTTACGACCTATCATGAAAGTATGAAAGTGACGAATCGGGAAATTTACGACTCGTTAACCTGAATTGTACTTGATTAGGATTACATAATTAATCAACAATTTTAATAAAATAATGTGCAGGATCCTGCCGTGAAAACAAATCAAACGGTTTATTTGTCAGGATTCAATACTTAACTCCCGTTTACACAGTATTTAGGTAAGTATCTACACTGTCTCTAAATTAAAGGTACCTACTTTGGCATGGCAGTACCTACTCGTAGACACAGGTGTTGCAAAAAGCTTTTAAAAATAATTTATATTATAAAGAGGCCATCTATATTGCAAAATCATATTATGGTTTGGTGGGAATATAAGTACAGTGACAACATGAGATTTTGGGCCACTTCCCACTGTTCGTAATTTAGCCGTGTAAGGCGAAATCGGCTTTATTAATGACGAAATTACGTCTTAACAATGATAATATTATTAAGTAGGTGACTTAACATTCCCGTGTTGTCAGAGGCAGAGCTAGGCGTAGGCGTCGTAGGGCACCACCTACTGCCTCGCAGTCTAAGGGGCCTTACGCCTCGAAAGTTTCTCGTTTTTTGCTCATTTAAACATCCGTAATCTAACGTGTGATGCGCCGTCATTGGGCCTTGCAAAATATAATTATTTTGCCCACACCAAAGTTAGGTCTTGCGACTCCAATGCGTGTTGTGAATTTATATACCTAAAAGGAATGTAGTTATTTTGGAGAATACTTACAGTGATAATTTGTGTGTTTATTTCGCATAGGTACCGACATTCCCAACAAGACCGTAGCTTCTGCACACAAACAAAAATGCCAAATGCGATGTTATTTTGGCTCGTACCTACCTCAAAGCGTTGCGTTCATCCGAACTTTTCCTAAGCCCATTGCGACTGAATAAGCCCCTAAAAATGTACTTTTCACGACACTGCTCGAAAATGTGGCCATAGATAACCTAAATCCAGTACTCAAAACTGCCTATATTATGTACATTTAACAGCTGACTCATTTATGGCGCGCAAACACGACAACAATGTTACACTAATCGAAAACAGGACGTATCAGTATATTTATTTCATTATACGATACGACTTTTTGAAAGATAATTTTTGAATTTCATTCCTGGCGTGCTGAAACGACATTATTGGACCAATCAACAGTAATCGTCTGCTGCATGTGATGGATGGATGGATGGATGGATGGACGGACGGACGGACGGACGGACGGACTGGATGGACGGATGGACGGGGTGGACGGGATGGACGGGATGGACGGGACGGATGGACGCATGGACTGGATGGACGGAATGGACGGAATGGACGGGATGGACGGGATGGACGGAATGGACGGATGGACGGGATGGACAGGATGAACGGATGGACGGGATGGACGGGATGGACGGATAGACGGATGAACGGACGGACGGACTGGATAGACGGGATGGACGGGTTGGACGGTATGGACGGGAAGGACTGGATGGACTGGATGGACAGGATGGACAAGATGGACGGGATGGACGGGATGGACGGGATGGACGGATGGACGGGACGGATGGACGGATGGACGGATGGACGGATGCACAGGATGGACGGGATAGACGGGTTGGACGGGATGAACGGGATGGACGGGATGGACGGGATGGACGGGATGGACGGAATGGACGGGACGGATGGACGGATGGACGGGATGGACGGGATGGACGGGATGGATGGATGGACGGGATGGACGGGATGGCCGGGATGGATGGACGGATGGACGGTGAACGGATGGACGGGATAGACGGGATGGACGGGATGGACGGGATGGATGGATGGATGGATGGATGGATGATTATGATGATGATGATGATAATGATTTCCTCGCATTAGTCGTGAAAAGCACAATGTTTAGTCTCGGCCAAAAGTGCAATAGATGGACTCGTACTTTCGAGGGCCTCCGCTACGCGTCGGCCCTCAAACAAACTCGTCCATCTATTGCTTACTTTCCAGCCTCTACAACAATGTACTATATTTGAAAGAAGATAAGCGAACGCAGCGGCGTCTACACAATACCCATGCGTGCAGTCAAATAAAAGTATGGCTGGACCCAAGCCGAAACGTTGAGACAGGTGCGTAAAATTAACGGCAGACCTTTTTTAGGGTTCCGTAGTCAACTAGGAACCCTTATAGTTTCGCCATGTCTGTCCGTCTGTCTGTCTGTCTGTCTGTCCGCGGCTAAGCTCAGAGATCGTTAGTACTAGAAAGCTGTAATTTGGCATGAATATACATATCAGTCACGCCAACAAAGTGGTAAAATAAAAAATAAAAAAATAATTTTTTTAGGGCATCTCCCATAGACGTAAAGGGGGGGTGATTTTTTTTTCTCGACTATTCCTATAGTGTGGGGTATCGTTGGATAGGTATTTTAAAACCATTGCGGGGTTGCTAACATGATTTTTCTATTCAGTGATCTGTTTGCGAAATATTCAACTTTAAAGTGAAAATTTTCATTAAAATCGAGCGTCCCCCCCCTCTAAAATCTAAACTGTTAGGTGGAAAAATTTGAAAAAATTCAGAATGGTAGAAAATATCAAATTTACTAGGAAAATTATAGCGGCTAAGATTGCTTGGAAATTATTTGTAGTTTAAGAGTAAATAGTAGCCTAAGGTATAAAACATACCTAAACTTGATGATTCCGACATACGAAATCCTTAGAAAAATATTACTTGATTTTTTTGTAATGGCTACGGAACCCTACCTTGTGCGTGTCCGACACGCTCTTGGCCGGTTTTTGTATACACATTTTGTCAACAATCTATACTTGTTCCATCAGTATTCACTTTATATACTAGCTGTGCCCGCGACTTCGTCTGAGAAGAATTTGTTTATCGCCATCCCGCAGGAACTATGATTTCTCTGGGATAAAAGTTATCCTAGTCTATCTAATTATCTCCATACGAAATTTCAGCGGTTTAAGCGTGAAAAGGCACAGACAGGGTTGCTTTCGCATTTATAATATTACTTAAGTACTTACTTAGTAGGGATTTTTGAGGGCTTAAAAAGACAGAATTACAGAACTCGACTAGGTGTTGTCCAATTGTTGGTAGATAGGGCAGAGAGAAAAAAATCGCCAACTTTTGAGGTGCCATACCATTATGTTTTAAAACAATACATCCTGACCTGCACAGCTACCACTTATGTAGGTAAATCTTTGTTTCGATGTATTTAATTGTCAAACATTAAGACTAAATACTACTTTGTAAAATCTTTGCACGTTGTCAAATATACATATAATAAACTAGCGACCCGCACCGGCTTCGCACGGGTGCAATTATCAGTGTTTCTCTGGTTTATCTACTATATTATGCATGTATTATACATACAAACCTTCCTCTTGAATCACTATAACTATTAAGAAAAACCGCATCAAAATCCGATGCGTAGTTATAAAGATCTAAGCATACATAGGGACAGACAGACAGCGGGAAGCGACTTTGTTTTATACTATGTAGTGATTTTAGTTACAATTTTCAGTTTTAACACAAACTTTTTGCTTACTGTTCTTACATAATCTAATCAATCATGCAAACTACATATCCCTAGCAAATTTCGATGCCATTAATCGTTTAAGAGTTTGGTCCTGCGGAGACGATCCTGACCAACTTAAATATGCCAAATTTCAGCTTAATCGGATAACAGGAAGTGGTCGAAAAATGGTTTGCAAATTTTGAAACCACAATCTTCATGCTTACATACATAAATACTTATTTGCATAAGAACGTTGCAAAAAAAAACGTTGCATAAAAGCTTGTAAAAATAGGATCGAATGGCTCTAATCCAAAAAAGAATATCATGTCAGTCAGAAGAGAAGCTTGACTGCTATAAATATTTCACCTACGTTATTATTCCTACGCAATTTGGCAATAGTTGCTGAAAATATTTCGCATACCAATTTAAATTTTCAGGAAATTCATACATCAATACATCATCAATGCGGAGCTTTTTGTTATCACACTTAGTTACACGGTCCAGGGTAAAAAAATTGAACGTAAAACCTAAGGCCCACCAGAGTTAACTTTTAACTCTGAAATAACTCTGAATGAAGTAGGTAGGTAGTGTCAAAATTTATGGAACTGTCCACTCTAATCCAGGTTTAACAATTAAATTTTTTAACGCTTTGAATGCTTGTCTTAAGGGGTTTGCGCGGAACAAGCTTAACTACGTAACTAAGAAAGAAGTGTCAAAATGTAAGTATAAAACTATTTTCCCTAATCCAGGATTAACGAAGAATGTTGCAACCCTAGCTAAACCGGGTACGAGGTAGTGGAGGTAGGTAGTAGGTAAAATCGTCACATTTTAATTTAATTTTAGTGTTATTTCTGAGCTCGCGGCCTCTTGGCCGGGCCCTCTAGGGTCGGGGGCCAGTGTCATTTTGCGAGCCCTGTCGTCCTGTAGTTACGCCACTGGTCCTAGGATAAACGTTCTTCTTAAAAATCATCCGGATTATTTCGGGGATTTTGGGTTAATTTGACTGAGCACCCTGTTTTCTGGCTTTTTAATTGTGGTTGACAAATGTTTCAATGCTTTGGTTGATGTTCAAAGTGTACGGCGTCAAAAGAGGTGACTTCATCTAGCTAGAATCAAACACTCCGATGAAAAACCTTTATAGACAAACTAATCCAATCCTCTGCTAAAAGACTTCGGATTATTTTTTTAAGACACCTTGTATTTAGACTAGATGAGTGGGTTGCCTTTCTTTGTTTTGCTTTTTGGACGTTACTTATTCATAATTTGTACTTTAAATAATAAATTCATTTTATACATGATACTTATTATTAAAGTAAGTACTAATAAACAAATTTATTATTATTATAAATTACAATTTATTATATTAAATAAAATAAAATAACAAAGACATGAAATTAACAGTTAAACAGAAAATAAAGATAACTTACCTAAGTAAAATTAACTAAATATGTACATGTCACTATAAAAATAAAAATTATAAAAAGAATACCCCGTCCAAAAGATCTGACTGTGGCAGGGTTCCCATGATGCTGACCGAATTACCCCTTTGGACCGAAAGTGCAATCCGTTGGGATAAATATGCGCCAGCTCTTGGGTCCCCAGAGGTGTCGACCAACCGGGAAGAAAGGGCCTTCATGAATGACTTCATGTCGGCTGACCAAGGCCCTAAGGTCTCAACAGCAAGCGCTGCAAACTCGTAATCCTTTAATAAAGATGAGTACTTGCGGCGCTTGAGGAGTTGGGCCTGATCAGCCGCAGCGCCGGCTTGTGAGCTAGTTGCCTTGATGTGGGACAGAGCGAAAGTATCAACGCATGTAGCGTCCCACACCAGAGCCCTAACGAGCTTCCACGGCACCAGTGTGACCCCGTCTGGACGCTTGCCATCGTCCCTTGCCATGCCAGCCGGCTCTAAAGCCGAAGGCACTGACGCGGTGGCAAGCGACCGACGTACTAAGTCATTTATGGTGCCATGACGGTACATACGGCCGGCGCTCCTAACACATGAAAGCCCATGTCGTCCCAGTTGATCCACGTTTTTGCCACAAGCGCAGATGTGAGGAATGCATATTCTGGCCCCAAGTCTTAGGGAAATTGCTATCCGCAAAGTACTTGGGTCCAGAATAGTTCCAATATTCCTCGATGGCAAGGCGTTCAGCCAATGGCCTGCCTCGGGCGTGGAAACAGCTAACAAGCGGGCGCGTTCCGAATCGTCCGGACAGTTTTCGAGAAGGGAAGCGTGAGTCGAGTTAAGGCGAGGGGTGTCCCAGGCCCGCTGGATCTTTTTAACGGTGGGGGTGTCCACACCAGGGCACGAGTCACACCAAGCTTTCTCGGCCTCCGCCAGGCAGGCTAACTCATCGACAGGTACTTATTTGTGGTTTATTTAAAATAATACCGACGAGAGACAGCGAGCTGTAGGCCGAAGACAGGAAAGCTGGTAATGCCACACTGGATGATGAGCGAACACCCAAACCACCAAATCGAATGGGGAGAACCGCTTGAGACCACGAAAAAGTATTGAATGTAATGTTAAGAATTTTGGATAGAGTTGTCTGGAGAGAATCGTCAATGGATGAGAGAATGGACGGAAATTTCCAAATCGGGCAACTGCGAAGTAGATACATGAATTTTGGTGTAAATAAGCAGAACCGAATAATAAAAAGGGCCATGTGGAGATTTATCTGAAAAAGGAGGTTTGACGTACTATTGAATAAATTTAGTTTAAAATTTATGACAGGGTTGATTGATTCATCAAAAACCGGCCAAGAGCGTGTCGGACACGCACAAGGTAGGGTTCCGTAGCCATTACAAAAAAATCAAGTAATATTTTTCTAAGGATTTCGTATGTGTACGGAATCATCCAAGTTTAGGTATGTTTTATACCTTAGGCTACTATTTACTCTTAAACTACACATAATTTCCAAGCAATCGTAGCCGCTATAATTTTCCTAGTAAATTTGATATATTTACTACCATTCTGATTTTTTTCAAATTTTTCCACCTAACAGTTTAGATTTTAGAGGGGGGGGGGACGCTCGATTTTAATGAAAATTTTCACTTTAAAGTTGAATATTTCGCAAACAGATCACTGAATAGAAAAATCATGTTAGCAACCCCGCAATGGTTTTAAAAGACCTATACAACGATACCCCACACTATAGGATTAGTCGAGAAAAAAAAAATCACCCCCTTTACGCCTGTGGGAGGTACACTAAAAAAAATTTTTTTTTTATTTTTTATTTTACCACTTTGTTGGCGTGACTGATATGTATATTCATGCCAAATTACAGCTTTCTAGTACTAACGATCTCTGAGCTTAGCCGCGGACAGACAGACAGACGGACAGACATGGCGAAACTATAAGGGTTCCTAGTTGACTACGGAACCCTAAAAATGGGTGAGCCTAAAAGTGTGAGAGATGAATTTGAATGAACGGAAATATTTGGCAAAAGCGTGTTAAAGTTCGACAAAATTTCAATTTTTTTATCAGAAGAAAGGTGATTCGGCAGATAAATTTCGCATTTAGTGAAGTTTAAAGTGAGGCCAATATCTGAAAATTTTTCGATGATATGCTGTAGATCTTGAAAAACGGTTAATGCGTTTTCACCAAGAGAACCGTCGTCTAGATACCAAAGATTAAATTTAGAATTTAGATGGGATATGATGGGGTGAATTGCTAAACTAAAAATTGCGGGCCCAAGCGGATCTCCTTGCTGACAACCCACGCTGGAAAAAATAATCTTGTCGCCGAAAACTAATTTTGAAGGTGCACCGTAGCATTGCCATAAGTAAGGATAAAGCTCTGGTACCTCTTTTTTAACTTCTGCCAACAGCGCACCACGGTCAACTGAATTAAACGTATTAAATAAATAATTAGTAGGTACCTAAATAATCAATTTCCTGACAATTTTCTTTATACATTAGGCTGTAAAACGCTGGAAGTTCATTCAACGTGAAGTTGATCAAGTTAGTACTAATTATTTCCGGATAAGAAGCTTCGCAAATAGCTGTATTATTATTAACTATGTTGTGTTGGGTTGGGCGCACGGGATTCTCGGAATATCCCCAAGCACGCGCCGCCGCCGTCCCGTCGCGTCAGTCTATAGTTTACTTTTTCACATTTACGATTCCGATATTTCCAAGAATACCTCGCTTCTCTCTCGCACATTACGAGTTTTTTTTTGTTGGCAAAAAATACTTGTTTACTTCGTTTTATTTTTATATATATTTTTAACGTATGGTTCAGTTCAGGAATAGGTTTGTTATAGTGTTTCAGTTCATAACAACGGTTAGGTAAGCAATTAAGTCTACCAAGAACTGAAGCTTTAAAAATGACCTTAGGTTAATTGAGTTAGTAGTTTAAAACCGCACGTTGGTAAGGTACTAAATACGTTGCTTGAAATTAAATTGTATAGGCGAACCGTTAACGGAATATAAGAGCCGAATCAAGGGATCAAAAATGTTCCATCTTAGGAACTTTTGACGTGTTTCGGGAATAAATTGAAATGTCTCTTCTCCTTCAGTCAACTTCAAGGCTTCCCTAGATATCCCTAAAATAGCAAACAACGATTACAACGCCGTCAGCACCGTCACGGAACAAAATAATTGCGACACTCCGGCGCCGCCCACCCGACGCGACAGCCTGCGTCGCCATGGTAACCACTTAAGCATCTAAGGAGGACCATACAATTGTTACATTTTGATTCGGCATAAGAGTGATGATGTTGGTAGAAGAATATAGTCTTGCAACGAGCTAATTACCTACGGACAGAGAACCAGACGTGAGCTAGTTGTTGGGGGTAGTATAGTGATCATGCCAAAAATAAGTAACACGGAGATCTGCGGACGAATTGAGGTGAGGCCGGTGAAACTACGCCTCGCCCCGTGTGCATACAATAGCAGGCGGCGTAGGTATACAAATGCAACTAAACGTCGCCAAGGAATCTAGTTGAGCTACACACACACGCATGAGGCTTAGATTTCCATTTTATTTGATCCGAGGGATAGGGTAAATAAATAAGTACCAACATTCAATTAGGGTCAGCCGCCATTGTATTCCCGCTGACCTTTGCGACACTTACATAATTATATACTGTACGACAATAGTAGTAGGTACCTACATTTGCACGTATCATGACATTGTCACGAGCTGCTGAAGTGATAGGCTAATTTATTAAAGCTTTTATCACGTTACACCATATCTCTATGTTATTTGTAGCTTCATAAAAAATATAAACGCGAAATCGTTTATTTTTTCGTTGCAAGACCCAGAACCAGTAGGGGCAGACGAGAGGCAGGCTAGGCTGCACGGCGAGGGCTACTGGCCGCACCTGCCCCGTGCCAACGTTCTGGCGCGATGGCGGCGCGGTCCGCTGCACTGACGCCAGAAAACATAACAACCTTGTTGTTATTTACGGTTAGCGAGTAAATAAACCGCGCTCGCCAAAAGGGACTGGCGATCTGAATTGCTCGCTTATTCACGATCGATTAGCTACGAATACAAATTGTTTTTGGTTAAGTTTAGCTGAGATTACATGATCTTATGTTAGACCGAATTAATATTAACGTAGATTGTTTTATTTACATCTATCTTCGCCTCGTAACTATTCCTAAACTAATAACTAGTGTATCAGTGGCGTGGCATCGTAACAACTCGATTTCCGCCGGTTTGGTTTGGCAAAGCAAACTCGAAATGTAATGAGTTTTGTTAGTATCTAAAATGCAGTTCCAGACTCTCCTGGCTCATCAATATTAGATTTCAAATCTAAAAACCGGCCAAGTGCGAGTCGGACTCGCGCAAGAAAGGTGCCGTACCGTTATCAGTCAAAACTGCAAAATAACACGTTTGTTGTATGGGAGCCCCCTTAAATATTTGTTTTATTTTAATTTAATAATTTATTTTAAAAGTGAATATATAACTAAATATTCTGTGAATATTTCAGGCGTCTACCCGTTGCCGTTAATAATATCGAGCAAAAACGAGAAAAAAAATCACGTTTGTTGTATGGGAGCTCCCTTAAATATTTTTTTTATTCTGTTTTATTGTATTTGTTGTTATAGCGGCAACCGAAATACATCATCTGTGAAAATGATGATGATGTGAACTGTCTAGCTATCACGGTTCGTGAGATACAAATTCAAATTTGACCGCATCCGAGTCACGACTAAGACGAGTGATTTTCCAAAAATCGATAAATGCAGTATTTTTTGTTTTAAAAAATAAAGGAATGTATAACGTCTCCTTAGTATAGAATGTGCTTTTTACAATATTTAAAGTAGTTGTCCTCCATGTGGCGTTCGATCTTTCCACCCTGTATACTACAGAATATTGAAAGTTATGTATTTTTAGATTAACCGTGTGTTCTCTAAGGCCCTACCGAGCTTTTGGCGCTAATCGATTTTAGGTATTTTATGCACTCGTGTATGTGTGCGTGAGAGCGGCTAGGGGCCATTCATTTATTACGTAAGACAATTTAGGGGGGAGGGGGGTCGACCATGTCTTATTTTTTTTTTACAAGGGGGTGGGAGGGGGTCTTGATAGTTCTTACGTAAGATCACAAAAAAGCGCAAAGTTAAGATTATACTTTGAAAAAGCGCGCGCTCGGATAATATGCGTATAAGTAGGTAAACGATTTCCATGACAAGAAAGATTCGAAAATAAAACCATGGTTGATTATTACCAAAAAATAATAAATATTAGTACTTAACTACAATAAAAGAGACGTTCCTAAAAATTGTATCTTTGAAAAATTAAAATTAAAACAATCCAAACGTGTATTCATTTTTCCTTATATTACACTGGTGGGGAGGGGGTCGGCCGATTCTTATTTTTTCTTACATAGGGGTGGGAGGGGATCAAAAACTGGCAAAAATCGTCTTACGTAATAAATGAATGGCCCCCTAGAATTAAAAGCCGTGCGTAAGCGCGAGCGACACGAGTTCCCCGTTCGATGGCCGAAGGAGAACTGACGCAACTGGCAATCGATCGGACATGGGGGAAGCACGATGGCTCAAGATAGGTTGGTTAGACTGCGCGTGTGTTTAGGTATTTTAATCGTATTACTAAAACAAATACACATTTTAAAAATGTAGCAACACTACGCCCTAGAAAACATCTTGTTTTATTAACATTCAAATAGTTATGACCTGCCGTGCATTATTTACGTCGTACTACGAATTTATTTTATTTTTTAGAGACGACTTTGGATTTTTTTCTATCGAGCGAACTACAAGTAATCGTGTTTCGATAAACACTTGTCATTAGAGTGAATCCTCAAATATCTTACACATGAATTTCAGGACTATAGCTTTGCTCGTAATGATACAGCTCGAGATTAAAAAGGATTGAATTTCAAGTAGAGAAAAAAAAAGTATGAATCATTTAGGGGCATGAATCTGCGTGAGAGAATTACTGGAAAGTATATTTCAATTAATCCTTATGAGACTGAGTGAGTGTAGTGAATAATGATGAATGGGTGTGGACGGAATGGCGCTCGAGACCGAGACGTGGAGAGCATGGTACTTGCTTGGCTGCCCTGAAACCTGCGGGACCGGTCGTACGGCAACGCTTTTTGTTCCCTGCTGATGTTGCCAACTAGCCGGCCGCCTCGCCCGGCGCACTAATGAGATATCTACACTGAATAGGAATTGTTCATTACACTTAAATATTTGCAATCATTCTACGTCTGAGGTTCATATTCTGAAATTCGCTCCGTGTAGGTGGTCAATTAATATTAATTCGAGCCCTCCCAGTAAGTTGTGTTTCGTTCTCACTTTGGTAACAATTTAAAATATTACTATTACAAAATCAATTTGTCGCTAAACCGAGAGAAAAGGTACTAGATTCTAGAACGTAAGAAACAGTAGAACTTAAATAAGGGCGCCACTTTCTGCGTAACTTCTACATTTTTGACGTTACGTAAATGGCACTATTTTGTATGGAAATGTTTAGTTCCTCTTTCCAGTCATGATTAAAGCATAGCTGAACGAATAAATAAGAGATCTACTAAATAACTAATCCCAAAAAAAAAATACAGTAGGAAATGGAAAGTATTAACCAAACTTCTTGCTTTGCAAATTATTATAGAAAACTGGCGCCCATATTGACTATACCAGTGAGATGGGAGCCCCCTTAAATATTTATTTTATTCGGGTTTTTAGTATTTTTTGTTATAGCAGCAACCGAAATAAATCATCTGTGAAAATTTCAACTGTCTTGCTATCACGGTTCATGAGATACAGCCTGGTGACAGACGGACGGACGGACACACGGACGGACAGCGGAGCCTCAGTAATAGGGTCCCGTTTTTATCCTTTGGGTACGGAAACCTAAAAAGAGGTTTCTCTATGCAGTAGTTGTACTATTATGTACCGAATATAAGCTCGTCGAGTGGCTCAATTAACTAATGCCAACTGACTGCGTCATCGACTTACACCGATGCCAATCAGCAGACGTAGGTACATAAAATGCCAGCCGCCTCACTACAAAAAGCTTTAAATGGCTCGTGTTTGGGTTATTTAAATGAAAGTTGACCGTATTGTGAAGCAAGGTGCGGCGTTGTGATGCGAGTGCGAGTCGCCCGGCCCGAATGAGATGGCTCGGTAAGTATGCGGGGCGGGGGCGGGCGGACGTGCCAATGTTGCGACGAGCTGAGGTAGGCAGCAGGCAAGCAACATATTTATTCATATGCCCGAGGCGTAAATCACCGTGCATCTATTTCGAGTGGGCCGGTGCGGGCGAGCGGTGGGGTGGGGCGCGGGTAGACGCCCGATGCCGGTCTGGCGCCAGAAGGATTCCCCAACGCCCCCCGCTCCCTGCGCTCGCTGCCGAGCCGAGGTCACGCGCGTCGCCCGCGCTTTTGCTGCCGCGAATGGCCGCGATTTAAACGAGGCACCGTGCTGCGCGCTGCGCCATCAAATGCCGCCAATTAAATTGTTGTATGTGTACATATATATATTGCACCTTCAACAATAAGCCTATACACGCGCCGCGTCATCGACCGCGTTCATTTTTTGTATGTGCAATTGTAACTCGTAGGGCTCTCAGAAGAGAAATAAAAATTTCTGCTAGTTAAATAACGTTGCCTCTTTGTTCGAAGATATGCAAAACACTGGATTTTATGTTACTTGTATTCAATTCTGCGGTATAATTTACTTCCGGAAATGATCACCTACTTTATTGCCTGCTGCTAAGTTTCTTCATCTTACTATTTTTACTTACTATTTGTCAACAAGAGATTGGCAACAATCTTTCCCATCCTCAGCTTTGACGCAGTCCTCTGTAGTACGTTTTTTGGGGAACTTTTTAGGTACCATGTATGAGAAAAAACTTAAATCAGTTTGGTGCATGGCCAACGAATAATAACAAGTTCAACATGCGATAATTTGTAATATTTTGTATTAGTCCCGTTACACCTTGGTGGGTACGGTTAAAATACGACACTGTATTTGTCGAAACTGAATGAAAGACCTGATAATTCAAACCCTTATGGCAAAGCATTGAGTTTGAATTGTCAGGTCGTACACTATTATCATTCATTCCGGATCGACAAATACTACAGGTCGTGTTTTAATTAATCGCACCCACCTTAGTTTCGTTATCTACAGTACGCCAAAATTATGTACGCGGTAACCATGTAGTGAATTTCGGCACCAGTATTCATAATGCTCTTGACGGTTGTCAATAATGTTTTTGTTTTGTTTTTCCTTATTTTTTACAATAGTTTACATACATACATACATACAAGAATGCAAAACGAAGGAACATTATTTAAGCCATATTTTATACTTACACGTAATATTAACAGGTATAATGAAACCTACTACATATTTTTTATTAAATAGTCAAAAGTCCGATGTCCAATGATTTCAGATTCTTAGGGGCTGTTTCACCACCCATTGATTAATTTTAACTGACGGATAAATGTGATGCCGTCTCCGTCTATTCGAACAAACAAACAGAGACGGCATCACATTTATCCGTCAAATAAATTTGATCAATGGATGGTGAAACAGGGGGTAAATCTAGTTTAATCTTATTATGCTTATTTATTACTCATTAAATACCCAAGTATTACAATTAATATCGACCCCTAATCTCACTTACCATTCGTACGATGTATAAGATCATCATAAGATCATTATAATTAATGATGGTAGAATCATGCGGATTGTCAAGTAAGTGGAATTTTAACTGTGGGCTAATTGGACGCTGGCCGATAATAATTCAATAGGTATATTCTTAATTAGATCACCTATAAGACAGAATCAGTTCGCACGAACTTATAGTATCTATTGAGTAATTAAACAGAATTATAACTAAAAATGCCATTTGTGAACGCATCTGAACTAGCCTTCGAATGCGCACTTTGAATTTCGTACTTACTTAGCCCCCCTGGGCAGAAAATATGACCTTATTCGAAAGGTACTTGTATACAGCATTATTTACGACAGACCTACACAGTACAGGGTCAAAGAGCATCCGCCAGCAGCCTGGCTTTAAGATAAGATAAGATAAAGCTCATACAGATTGTACTACATTTAATTATATTCTACGAAATCCCAGGGTTCTACTAGTAGGCATTCTTACACTTTGGTACCTATTCAAAATTCAATTTCACACTAAGTAGGTAGTATAAAGATAACATAATAAAACCGATAAATTCAGTAAGGAAAAAAAAGAACTGTCACTTACCTACAATGTGACTTTAAGGCGAGAATAATCTATACATATAAAATCCTTTGTCCTGACTGACGGATCAACGCACAGCCTAAACCGCTGATCGTAGAGACCTGAAACTTGGAGGGTGTGTTCTTTGTATGACGTAGGCATCCGATAAGAAAGGATTTTTCGTAGTTCTACTCCTAAGGGGGTAAAAAAGGGGGGCAAAGTTTGTATGGGACAACGTGATTCCTTGGTCCAATCTACTTCAAATTTTGCATAAACATTCTATAACAGAATTGATGGAAGACGTGTTTCGTATTTTATTGAAATTCATCCCTTGACGGGGTTCAAAAGGAGTAGAAAGTTATTTTGGGGGTGATTTGCTTCGAAGTTGATATCAATACTCCTTAGTGCTTTTGATTTAAATTACTTTTTATTTTGACACAATGTAAACGAAACGAAACTTCAAATTTTGCAAACCATTTGTCTACGTTTGTCAACCACTTCCTGATCTGATCTCTGATAATAAAGGGGGTGATCTATTTGCGGACTTAAAAACCGTCGGATTTGCTCGGTGGCTCGCTGTTATATACTTGAAGCTTTTGCTTTTACAAGCGCAGCGTGGGACGTCCACCAACGAGATGGGCGGACGTTTTGGTGAAGGACGCAGGTTCAGGGTGGATGCAAGTCGCTTCCAACCGTAATGATTGGGCGTCAATGAGGGAGGCCTATGTCCAGCAGTGGACGTCCTACGGCTGAAATGATGATGATGATGATGAAGCTTTTATGTGAGTTCAACCTTTTTCGAATAAAATCGAATTGAGTATTCAAACATCATTGTTGAACTCGCATAAACGCTTGGTGCTATGCAAATACATATAAAATGCTTTGTCCTGAAGTCCTAAATGACTGACTGGCGGATTAACGCACAGCCTAAACCGCTGTATGTAGAGACCTGAAACTTGGAGGATGTGTCCTTGTATGACGTAGGCATCCGATAAGAAAGAATTTTCCGGAATTCCCACGGGATAAGGAATATACGGGATGTATATATTTCATCAATCGAGAGTGACCCTATCCCCATAACGAAGATTACTAAACTGTTCCAATTGGGCATGCAAAGTAGACTATTATTAGAACATAAAGCTAATTTCAATACTTTTGAAAATATCCACGGGATAAGGATAAATCAGGATTTATATACTCAAATCAACTGGATCCTATCTCCGTAACTACAATTAAGTACTAAACTTTTCAAATTCAGTATAAACGTAAATGGTCATACATAACAGCAAAAAAACTTATTGCAGGATTTTTGGAAATTCCTGTGGGATAGATAGTCTCTGAAACTTCCGAGCCGATTTAAAAATTCAACTTCGGAGCTCATTTTAAAATGTCTTTCACTAATAGAAAAGATACACTGTCCTTGATTAACATAGGATGCTATTTTCCGGATAAATGCAAAATTCCCGCGGTATAGAAAATAGTAAATATAACTTCGGGGCTGAGTTTAAAAAAAATGACCAATAGAAAGCTACACTATCCTTTGTTGGTATAGGCTAGGCTACCTACTATTTATTCGGTAAAATGCAAAATTCCCGTGGGATAGAAAGAAGTGAACATCACTTGAGGGCTGATTTGAAAATTTCTTTCACCAACAGGAAGTCAACACCAACCATTATTTACATAGACTACTTTTCTCCGTGAAAAAGCAAAATTCACACGGGAAAAAAAAAAAAGACAATTCAAGTTTTAAAACTTCTTTTACCGGTAGAAAGCTACACCTTTAAGGACATAGACTACTTTTTCTCGGGGAAAATGCAAAATTCCCGCGGGATAAATATAAGCGAAAATTTGCATAGAATAAGGACAACTTTGTTAAAATTCCCACGGGATAGTGAATAAACGGGATTTATAATATTCACTAACTGATACTGATGATGATGAAATGATAATAATAATGGATGTTGCCGTTGCCGGTTTTTTGTTTTATACAATGAAAGAGATGAAGAAGCTTTACCACAAATTGGAATTCTACGCGGACGAAGTCGCGGGCAAAAGCTAGTATAAACTAAAACAAAAAATAATCAGTCTTGTTGAAGCACTGATAGTGCTTTATAAATTATACTACACTATCAGTGTATTGAAGCATGTCTTATCTCGTGGCCATATTTTGGAGAATATATAATTTGAAACAAACGGACCGCAATTCGTAAGATGATGTCTGTTGAATTGTTATCACTTACCTATAATATAGGACTAGTAATAGTAAGTAAGTACGTAAGTACCTAACCCCTAATGATATGTAGTCGGTATATAGCTTAACGATTTCAACTAAAATGTTACGAATTCGTATAATTCATAGCAACATCTTGAAATTTATCTGTAGGTACTCATACTCATACTCATACTCATTTATTCATAATATTTATTACATGTCATTCTTAAAATTATTTTAATATATTATTCATAGTCATCATAATAATTAATAAGTTGAAGTTTCTGGCTGAAAGTTAAGGAATTCATCAAAAGTGTAGAATGTGTGCTCGAGAAGCCAATTTTTGAGTCGTCTCTTAAATATGTCCAACGAAGGAGCCGAAATAATCGCTTCAGGTAACCTGTTATAAACTGTCGGGCCTACAACATGTGTCACCTTGCCAGACTTAGCAAGCCGTCGCTTCACTGTAAGGAGCCTTTGAGGGTTCCGCAGCAAGTGGGCCGCCATATCAGCGCGCTTTCCATACTCATTCAGATTACTGTGCACATATACAGCTGTCTGAAATATTACAAGCGAGGGTAGCGTGAGTATACCTAACTCTTTAAAGTATGTTCTTGCCGACATCTCCTGTCCCGCCCGAACGATTGCTCGTACAGCTCTCTTCTGCAATCTGAATGCGCGCTGGCAATCAGCAGCACGCCCCCACAACTCAGCACCATACTGAAGAAGTGAGTGGATTGTGGCGAAGTAGCAAGTCCGCACCGCGTGCCGCGGCGCAACTCGAGCCAGGCGTTGCAATGCAAAACAAGCACTTCCCATTGCACTGCATAGTCTATCTATGTGAGATCCCCAACTAAGGCCGCTGTCAATTTGGAACCCCAAGAAAGTTGTGGTTTGCACTTGCTCCACACTTATTCCTTCAGCTTGAACCTGAAGCAGTCTGGGAGTTCTACCTCCCAAATGAAAATGAAGAAAATGTGTTTTGGTCAGGTTAAGAGACAGACCATTCGATTTAAACCAACGAGTGAGCTGGTTTGCGGTATCATTCAGACGAATCTCCAGACTATCAATATTTGGAGCCGACACAATACCGGCGACGTCGTCGGCGTACATTAATATATTAGCTGCCGAAAGTAGGTAAGTACTTTAGTATAACATAGGGCCATCTCCATCTCATATGCAAAAGTAAACACAATCTTAAAGTGCTTTAAGGGTTCCGTATTAAAAACGGTAAAAACGGAACTCTTATAGTTTTGCCATGTCCGTCCGTGGCTTAGCTCAGAGCCTATTTGTAAAGTAGGTTTTTTTTTTCATCTATCCCATGGTGATTGGATTGAATATTGCAGACTTACGGAAACCATTTTGCGATTCTTAGTTCGTTTGTGTAACATTAAACTTTAGTGCTTTATATACTAGGGATGCTTTAAATATAGTAAAACTTGACATTGAATTTTTTCCGAATATTACTGCACGTATATCGACACGTACAGTCGAAGTCAAATATACATACAGCCATCGCGCAAATAAATAAAAATAATAATAATAATAAATATTAGGGGACAATCTTACACAAATCGACCTAGTCCCAAACTAAACAAAGCTTGTACTATGGGTACTAGACGACGATAAACATACTTATATAGATAAATAAATACTTAAATACATAGAAAACATCCATAACTCAGGAACAAATATTCGTGCTCATCACACAAATAAATGCCCTTACCGGGATTCGAACCCAGAACCTCTTGCTTCGTAGGCAGGATCACTACCAACTAGGCTAAAGCGGTCGTAAATATATGCAAACACGAACCTTATGATTAGTGCCATAGAGTTGTTTATATTTTTGACGCCTTGGTAACGTACATATATTTAAGACATATTTTCTGCATGTAGGTATGTCATCCGATTTTGATATTTCCAGATTGAGTAATTAGGTAGGCAGGGGATTTTTATTTGTAATGAAAATGGTAATACGTGCATTATTTTCTAGATAAATGTATATAAACTCTCTTCACTTCAGTGTAAAGATAAGCAACGATAACGAGATAAGCTTCCGAGATATCGAAATAATAAAAGTACGTCATTGATGGATAACGAAGAATTCGGGTTTCCCTATCTTTTCCGAGAATTTCAAGTCATAATAAGGCGTTTAACCGTAGTAAAGAGAATAGTATTGCGTACGTACTAAATAAAATCATTATAGGAGTGAATATTGGTATAAAAAGTTCGAACAGGAAATTATGACAGACTTAAGTGCCGTTTTACACGTACCAGGCGTCTGGTAATCGGCACCGGGTACCTGGTGGTAGTGGTGGTGAAATGTACGGGCGAGCTGGGTAAAACACTCTGGTACATCTGAAAGCCTACCATCTGCCACCTGGCGCCAACTATCCGGCACCCGGTACATGTAAAAAGGCACTGACATTGCTCGTGTTAGTCATGTCGAAACAGATTACACTACTACTACTACAGCAAAATCTAGATAGCATGATAGCAAGTCTTAAATAAAAAACACCCGAGGTGGAAAACTTGATGCAATATTACTGCAAGGATTACACAATTATTTTGTTATAATTTTATTTTTTAAAAGCCATAATAATGAACACTTAAATATTTCTTATACAATGTGCAACTCAGGTCATAGTAAATTATTTAGGTTCAAACTAATAAAAAAATGGATTAATCAATCGACATTCCAGCGTCGCCATCTTTTTTGTCGTTCTTATCTTCTTTAGGCTTTTCGTCTGACTTCTTGTCTTCTTCTTTGGGTTTGCTGCTGTCGGAGGCGCTAGATTCGCTTTCGAGGGCCTTAAAGAAAGCCTGCATGTCCCCAGTGTTAGCGGCTGAAGCCACCTCCGGGGAGAGACCGAACTGTGTCATCACCGGACCCATCTGTCCTGAAGTCAATGCCGAGGAGAACTGGTTTGCTGCCTGCAATAATATCAAAAGCATTGAATGTAACTCTGTGTGACCCAACAGTGGAAAAATAATGGAATAATCGGACACTGTCTGTAGAGATGACTCAATTTCACACCATGCTGTTAATTACATCAGGCAAGGTGCTAATTGCTATTGGGACAATTTACAAACTAATAAATTTGCATAGTCAAATCATAAATACATCAAAACATACTAATGACATACAATACAGTAAACACCACATAATAAAAGTTCAGAGCAGTAGTACATTAAGAAAATTTACAAAATAAGCAATGGGCGGCCTTATCGCTACAGAACGATCTCTTACACGCTACCTTTGAAAACAGAAAAACAAAGAACCCTTTTTAAGCAGGTGTTGCAATTATGAATGACACAGTGTTTTTTTATTTCCTTTAAATTCGACAAGTTGCTTGGTCCGTTAACAGAAGCTACATGGTGGTGCGGTAGTGATCATTTTCCATCAGATGACCCGCTTGCTCGTTTGCCTACCTCTCATAATAATAAAAAAATGGTATATATAGAATTTGTTAAATTCGAAAAACATTTTTTTTGTTTTCATACATCGCTACCTTAGTTTACTTACACTCATACTAATTACAATCAACTGCACAATTGGGGATGTCTATTTTTTTGCAATGTATAGTAAATCGAAAACCATTTCGAGATAAATGCTTTTTAACTCGTTTTCTGTAGTTATTTAATTTTAATATTATATAATGAATTTATTACATAACAAATAAGCAATGACCTTCATTTGACTTTGGTGTAAATTGCGTGACCGGTCCAAGTCGTACTTTATTCTGTGTGGTTAGAATTCTTCACAAACTTACGCGTGGATTATAACTACGGAGTTCGATTTGGACCCACTGCCTGACATCTAGCACTTTGACAGCGCCAGTAAAGTGACACAAGTTACAGTGTACCACCACGCAAAAAATAATTAAAGGGGTTGCCTTATCGTACGCATTTAGATAGATTTAGAAATTTGGCAGTGTGGGAGCCCTCAATTACAATCTGACGTCATCAACCAAAATAGTTTCAATAATTAATTTTGAAAAAAGTAGTGGACTAAGTGACAAAATATTGAAATTAGTTTCTTAAAATTGACTTTTCTATACAAAAAAATATAAAAACCACTGGTAATTTTTTTAAACATTCCCAATTAAGTAGTAGTTTTGTTTTTCGTTATTGAATCGTGACCATAGCAACCCTTTTGTAGCGACCAATAGTGGCTTTTGTTTAACGTGACCATAGTAACCATCAAGCTGACGTACTTTTTATGAGCTGTCAAAACACAATTCTCCCATAGTTTGAATGGCAATAGCAACTTATGACGTCACTTGTTCGCAAACTCAATCAACTAACTCTTTATTTGTTTTAGAGCAACAAACAATTTAATTTTGCAGGTAATCGAAAATTAAGCTGGTTTTCAGGGCTAAAATAAAGCGTTTTTTTACCAGAGTCATGTCTTCGAATTATTTTTAATGGCTTCATCACCCTATTCCTGACGTAATGAAGGACCTACTTACTACACTGATTCAGCCGTAAAATTTATTTATTGAATATTTCAATAAAAAGTAATTAAAAAAACTAAAAACCCGCCTGCGGTGTAAATAAAATAATAAATTAAAAATCAAAAACCCGCCTGCAGAAATACTCTGAAAAGGTGGAAACAAGATAAAATGTTCAATAACAATAAAACGAATTTAAAACACGTCGATGGCAGTCTTTCAAAATTAAACACAACAATAAAATGCAGTCGGAGGCATGCATGAAGTGACATTAAATCCCATGCAGCCACTGACTCCCATGCCTCCGACTGCATTTTATCGTTGCATTAAATTTTGAAAGACTGCCATCAACGTGTTTTAAATTCGTTTTATTGTTACTGAAAATTTTATCTTGTTTCCACTTTTTCAGAGTATTTCTGCAGGCGGGTTTTTGATTTTTTAATTTATTATTTTATTTACACCGCAGGCGGGTTTATAGTTTTTTTAATTACTTTTTTATTTCTTGCTTTTTAGTGTACCTAACCTCCTGAGACCCAAATAAATTATTGAGTATTTTAATTAGGAATCCGTTGCTATTTAGTTAAAGTTCAAAACCAATCTATCTATACATATAATAAATCTGTAACAAGTCGGTGTCTGTACATTGAAGATATTTGAGAAAAATTGTCACTAGGGCTATTTATTAGCGCAATAGAACCCGAAACAATGATTTTTAGAATTATTGTCTGTTTGTCTGTTTATCTGTTTGTCTGTTTGTCTGTGCGTTTGTGCGCGCTAATCTCAGAAACGGCTTAACCTAGAAGGATGCGGTTTTCACTGATATGTTGGTATTTTCTTGGATTAACATTTAGTGTTTGTTTCATTTCAATCGGTTCACAAATAAGAAAGATACGTCTATTTAAAAAATTTATCGAGCAGTTTTTAGAAGAATTAATAAGCTGAAGAGTTTGTTTGTTAGTTGTTTGAACGCGCTAATCTCAGGAACTACTGCTCCGATTTGAAAAATTCTTTCAGTATTAGATAGCCCATTTATCGAGGAAGGCTATAGGCTATATATCATCACGCTAACACCAATAGGAACGGAGCGGAGCGGAAGAATGTTTCAAAATCAGGGATTTTTGAAGTAAAACTTCCATAGGCACGCGTGACTTGGGACTATGGTGGTGAATGTGAACGCGGGTGTGCGGGGGGTTTGGTGGGGGGTGGGGTTGGGAGGGGGGAGAGGGGGGTTTGCGGGGGGGGGGTAATTTTTTTTTTATATCGAGGAACTAAGGAGAGCCATAATTGATGAAAAAGCAAATTTGATAAAAAAAATAAGCTGCCCAAATTACTAATTCCACGCGGACAGAGTCGCGGGCAAAAGCTAGTTTTGAAATATGTAAGTTTAATTTTCCACATGGGTTTCATAGAGAAAATTATTGCTCAAAGATATCTTAGTAAGTAGGTTTGTCGTCGTTTTAATGCATTGATTGCCAATCAATTTAAACACATGACTTGTATATATTTTTGTAATCTGTTTTAAAATCCCTTTATTTTGATACCCTACTCGATAGGTTTGAATAAAAAAATTTTTTTGGAGACACAATTTCACGCAAAAAAACCGCCATTTTGTATTTTCAAAAAATTCATGTATCCAGTGTTACTCGCGTTATTCAGACAAATCCAATGACGTATCATTTATCAAAATCCGTTCAGCCGTTGTGTAGTTACGAGAGGACATAGGAATGGACATACATACATACATACATACATACATACAGGTCAAACACATAACCCTTCCTTCTTCGCAGTCGGGTAAAAATAGTAAGAGTTAAGACACTAGTTTCTAAGAGAAATTAACTATATTTGATGTGAAGAATCTTCCCTTAAAGTTAAGGAAATAAAAAAACACAATGTATAAAAGCATACAACAAAGACAAAGGCAAAGACTAAGGTACACAAGACGACAGATAAGAATGGACTTCAGAACAGACAAGAACAGCACCCCATATAAAATTCACCACACAATAGAATTCAGCCTTCTAGCCTATGCCTAAAGTTTCTGTTTTAAGAGAACGGGTCTACTCTTGTGATAAGATGCTAGTGGAAATGGAACTCGTGCGGATTAAGAATATCGATGTGCTTATTTGCTTGAGATCTCTTTGCTATCCACCAGGATCATAGTTTTTACAAAATTGAGCAAAGTATTATTTTTCAAGCCTTGGTTGGGCAAAAAGTGACATTTTCTTCCAAGCTGTAGGACTTGGCTTTAAATTTTAAACAATAATTCATATTATTCTGGATTACATAATAAAAATAAATGAGTAAATATTTGTAGCAAAATGAGTGAAAGCCGCCACACATACAAAGAAAATAAAGGGCTACCTACATAAAAAACCATTCAATGTAGGATAAAATCAAGAAAAAACGCAATCATTAAATGTTCCGTAAAATGACGTTATCTCATCCATCATTACTGCAACTCATTGTGCAATACGCGTTGTATGTCGATGAGCAATAGTTAGGTTTTCCGACGATTTAATCCGATGAGGCGATAAGGTTCTTGCACTGAGATCACAAACCTATAGGAGATGGGAGACATACTCAGCAGTAGAAAACACGAGTTCAAATAATGATTGTGATCAGACTGATCAGTAACATAAAACGTAGCAAGTCGATAACCAAATACAGTGCCAAAAATAAAATTCCAACCACTGTATCTATCCCATGTTGAGCTTTATATATATAATATTACGGCTACATAGTATGACATTTATCCTGCGTTAAGACTAAAAGCCCTATTTATTTGATTTGAGGCCCAAAAAGCATCACAGCATTATACAGAATTAAATTCCAAAAAACAAAACAAGCGAAAAAAACTTTTAAGTACTTACCTTAAGAAATCAGAAGGGTTTTAGAATTTTTCAACAGTCAGACAAAACACATCAACCATACCGTTTTAGGATACTATCATTCTCTCAATACACACATTAAAAAGAAGGTAAATGTAAGAACAGACGGCCCCCATATCACGTGAGAACATAAATTAATGGAAATTAGTAAATCGCAAGCGAAAGAACATTCCGGAAAATCAATAAAACCAAACGACATGCGACAAAAGCGGCGATTGTGTTGTTAAATTGAGCAGTGGAGCGCATAGTGCAAGCCCTAGCGCCACCTCGGGGGACGGTACTTGGGGTTTCACCTGAGCAAACTGCGGTGAGAGCAGGGTGGTCCTTACATCGTCCTGCGCCGGCGCGGGCGGCAGGTGCGGCGCGAGGCGCTGCGCCGCCGCGGGCGCGCTCGCCGCCGCCGCCACCTCGGGCTCCGCCAACGCCGCCGCCAGCTCCACGCGCGCACCCCCCGCACCACCCGCACCACCCGCGGCCCCGCCCGGCGCTGCGCCCGCGCCAGAAAAGTAGCGTTGCAAATCGGACAACACTATTTGTCCACCTGCAATTAGGAATTTATTCATTTTGCAGTTTCTATCTACATATGTAAATAAAGAAAAGATGGTCAAGCGCGAGTCGGACTCGTACAAGAAGGGTTCCGTACCTCCGTACAATTTTTGTTATTTGTTGTAATAGTGGCTATAACAATCAATATTTTGTGAAAATTTGAAGTATCTATACTTCGTTTTTTAGGGTTCCGTACCCAAAGGGTAAAAACGGGACCCTATTACTGAGGCTCCGCTGTCCGTCCGTTTGTCCGTCTGTCACCAAGCTGTATGTCGGGAACCGTGATAGCTAAAGAGTTGAAAGGGTATAAGCCGGGTAAGCATAGTAAAACTGCCCTTAGCGAAAAAATGATTTTCCTTTTACCAGATTATTAACCTTCATATATGTAGTGCTTTCACCAAAAATTAAGCCTCAAATGCTTCTGGTTTAAAAAAAAATGCATAAAAAGAAAAAACATTTTTTTTTTAGCTAAACTACTATCCCGATTTATTTGTAATTTGGATATATTGTAGATATAATTAAGGTCGCTTTTTGAAAAAAATATAATTGATTTATCTTTTGAAAAAATAGTTAATATTTGAGTTGAAAGTTTTTAAAAAATAAAAATAAAAAACTTGCGACATAGCGACAGTTGCCAAATTTACATATTTCATGTAAAATTTAATAATGTTTACATACATGTATTTTTGCCAATAAAATAAAATGGGATTAACAGTGTGCAAATATCGAATTTGTAACATCCCATACATTCTCTCCATACAAAGCGAAGCTAAGTAGACAATAAATTATTAAGTACCTACCTATACATATATTACGAACGCAATCTTTACGAATTTGAATTAAGAATGTGACATTATTGCACTTTCAATGGGGATGTTGAAACCACCAATCAACTGGCGTTCTTTTTATGAGCTGTCAAAACACAATCTCCCGTAGAGTTTGAATGACAATAGCGACATATGACGTCATTGTTCGCAATGCTCAATCAACTAACTATTTATTTGTTTTAAAGCAACAAAAAATCTAATTTTGCATTTAATAGAAAATTAATCTGACTTTCAGGGCTGAAATAAAGCGTATAAATACTGGAGTCGTGTCTTCAAATTCTTTTTTAATGGTGTCAACATTCCTATTACTTTTGTGTCTATATACGGCTAGGACGTACGCATTTTGTAATATATCTCATAATAGGTACATATTCGTATTATTACGTAGTTGTACAGTCAAGTGCAAAAATAAGTATCTATTCAAACCACTCAAAAATATGTTACTACGGCCTTATTGCGTCGGAATAAGAGTCTGTGGTGCTTATTTTTGAAACTTTGAATAAGTTCATATTTTTACACTTGACTGTACATACCAGCGATTTACATTGTAGCCATAACACAGCCGGCGTAATTTTAGTTCATTAACAAAATAATATTTATCCATACGCGTTTTCAGATATAATTGTGTCCTGAAATATAAGGGCAGAGCACTTTAAAGACACTATAACTTCTAGTAGGTATCATCATCATCATCATCATCATTTCAGCCGAAGTACCTCCACTGCTGAACATAGGCCTACCCCAAGGCTCGCCAAACAGATCGGTCCCGTGCCCTCCGCATCCAACGCGATCCCGTAACCTTAACCAGGTCGTCGCTCCATCTTGTTGGAGGCCTACCTACACTGCAGCTTCCGGTCCGTGGACGCCACTCGAGAACCTTTTTGCCCCATCGGCCATCAGTTCTATGAGCGATGGCCCACTGCCACTTGAGTCTGGCGATTCTTCGAGCTATGTCGGTGACTTTAGTTTTTGCGCGGATTGCATCATTTCTAATGCAATCCCGCAGAGAAACTCCGAGCATAGCCCTCTGCATTGCCCTCTGAGTGACTTTGAGCTTCCTTATGAGGCCCATCGTTAGCGGCCACGTCTCAGTGCCAAAAGTCATCACTGGCAACACACACTGGTCAAAGACTTGACTTGAGACATTGTATTGTGGTATATTATATTGGATGACAAGATATTGCGGAGCTTCCCGAACACTGCCCAGCCGAGCCAGATACGTCGATTGACCTCTTTCTCGAAGTTGAACCTACCTAATTGGATTGTGTGTTCCAGGTAGATATAGTTGTCAACAACTTCGAGCGTAGAGTCTCCAATTATAACGGGAGATGGTACAAGACGGGCGTTCGACATGACCTTCGTCTAGTCCATGTTCAATTTGACGTAGTGCTTATGGATGAGACCTTGGAAGACCTAAGAGCGATGCTCGCTGACCTCGGGACTGTCTCTGAGCGAGTTGGTCTTAAATTGAATATGGACAAAAATTGTGTACTTTTATTTTCCAATCAGGCGATCACTCCTGAGTTATGGAAATAGTTATGTTTATAAATAAAAGATTATAATATTATGTACTAAATACAATTTGTATCGGTAAAAGAGAACAGTTGGCCCATTCTACGAGATTTAATTTTTTGCATTAACTCTCCAAATAAATTTCTTACAAAAACGGTAAAGTGCTCAGTTCAGTTATGGTTATGACATTTAAAATTTAAATAGTCACACAATTGACTTTTGTAGGTAACGCAGTGGTCATGCATGTCCCCACCATTTGTACGGAAATTGGTGCATTTAATACCGAGTTACGAATCTTTTCCACAAAATTTCTGTAAATGTTAAGTTTTTTTGTTTGAAAGGATTAAATCTAGAAATTCCGGTTTTTATATAAAATTATTACACTTACCTTTTTGTTGACATTTTATAAGCTGACCGTTTATCACTCGAAAACTTAAGAATGTAAACGGTCAGGTTATAATATTTCAACTATACTAAAAAGTAGAATAGTATGGCAATGAGGACTCACTTCGGGGCTGCGTAGCGCTGGCGGTGTTAGGCGGCGTGGCGGGGGTGGTGGCGGCGGCGGCGGCGGGGGGGGCGGCGGCGGCGGCGGGGGCGGGGGCTGGGGCGGGCGCGTCGCGCGGGCGGGCGGGCGCGCGCGACGCCGGCTCGGCGCGCGGCGCGCTGCCGCCGCGGGAGCTGCCCCCGCTGCCGCCCGATGTGCGGGACCCTGTCGTGCCGCTGCTGCTATTGCTGTCAACAACAATATTCAACATCATCCTCGGTCAGTCAATAATTTGTTTCATAGGTGTATTGCAGGATCTCTCACAATTTTTCTTCAACAATAATTTCATGGAAAATTTTAAATAAATAAATAAATAAATATTAGGGGACAATCTTACACAAATCGACCTAGTCCCAAACTAAGCAAAGCTTGTACTATGGGTACTAGACGACGATAAACATACTTATATAGATAAATAAATACTTAAATACATAGAAAACATCCATAACTCAGGAACAAATATTCGTGCTCATCACACAAATAAATGTCCTTACCGGGATTCAAACCCAGGACCTCTTGCTTCGTAGGCAGGGTCACTACCAACTAGGCTAAGGCGGTTGTTAAATGTAATGTTAAATGTAACTGTTGCCCGCGACTCCGTCTGAAAAGAATTTAACCTGCGGGAACTATGCAATTTTCCAGAATGTTAAGGTTATTATTATAAACTAAATATTTGTGTGCCAAATTTTATCAGAATCTAAACCCGATTCAAACCGTTTTAGTGTGAATGAGTAACAAACATCGACACATCCATTCAAACTTTCATGCTTATAATGGTAAGATTTGTCACATAAATTCCAAAAGACCCTGATGTGCAGCTCAAACTTGTAATCCTCTGCATAATATGTCATTTAGTTATTAATTACTAGGCTGCCGGGGCTTTTTAATCATAAGAGAGTTTGATGTGTTTTTTTTGTTTAAGGTGTTTTCTGCGGCTTCCCATGAGCAGTGGCAGACTAAAAGGGGGGCGGAAGGGGCAGTCCGCCCCAGGCCCCACGTCCTGGGGGGCTTCCAAACCCTTCTATGTTTCTAATCTAGGCCTTAAAATTATGTTCATTCAGATTTGCTGTCCCGGGCGGGCCTCAGACAGGCCTAGTCTGCCGGTGCCCATGAGCTGACATTGTCATTATTGGTGTAAATCCTCGTTCAAATATTAAATAAAAAATATTACAAGTAACATAAAATATCTCATGTAGGTACTGTCATAACATCACCTACACGACAACACGCTTGCCTGGATCTCATTGTGAGTAATATTGCACAAGCGACTGGTCGCAATGATATTCTGGCGCTCTCTGACCACAATGCGGGACAAATATTATCTTTAAACGCTGGAAAATTAAAAACCTTCCAAAAATGGTGGGATTACAGAAGGGATTTTAGTACGGAAAACGTAAAAAAATTTGTCCATTGCATCTGCTCACTCTCTTTTAGCGACATACTAATTCAATCTGAAGCAAATGAAGCTTTTAACGACTTTCATGATCTATTATTGTTGTTCTTTGATTTGTGTTTTCCCAAAATTAGGATAAGAATGAGTAATAAAAGTAAAAATAGTCCTTGGATAACAAAGGGGCTAAGGAAAAGTTGTAAAAATAAACGTTACCTCTATCTGACATATCTAAACTCAAATGCTAGGGAGAAACCAGCAAGCAAACGAGTATACTCTAAATATTCCAAGATTTTACAGAAATGCATAAATAAAGCACATAGAATTGACAGCAAAAAAACTATAACTAATTCAAAAAATAAATGCCGCGCAAGTTGGACAGTCATTAATCGCAATACTGGCTCCAACACAGTAGTGAAACAAATTGAAAAAATAAATCACAATGGTAGATATATAAGCGAACCTCAAGACATAGCTGAAACCTTCAATAACTATTTTATATCCTTAACTAATGACTCATCAACAGTACAAAAATCTCCTACAAATAAGTTTAAACAAACTACTACTATATTTTTAACACCTGTTACTGAGAATGACATCAAACAGATCATTATGTCACTAAATAACACTGCTTCGGTAGGTTATGATGCTATAAGCACAAAACTATTAAAATTATGCACTAGCAAACTGGCGATCCCACTTGCCCATCTCATAAATTTGTCAATTGAACAAGGAATATTCCCCGATAGGCTTAAGTACTCGGTAATAAAACCAATCTTTAAATAAGGCAATGTCGCAGATATGGATAACTACAGACCCATTACTCTCTGGCGAATACCGATTAATCCCATCACTAAACACAATTTCTACCCTCCTTTTCCTTACCAATCCAATCCAACTTTCTACGGTCTAACCGGGGGTAGAAAAACATTCGTTCAACTTCGTATCATCACGGCGGCGCGTTGGGTCGAGCTTCTGCTCCCTTCGACGTTTTCCCACAAAATACTTTACGAATTTCACTACAAATCACCCTGGGGTGGAAGAAACACAGAAGAGAATCAAGCGTCCAACAAGATCCAGCACGCGAGGGAAAGAATATCGAACCAGGTTAGATTCCCTAAAATTCCTTCTACTTCGCCTCCCCACTCTCATTCCAATAATTTCTAAGATATTCGAAAAAGTGATGGCCAAAAAAATCAATAACTTCATCACCAAGAACAACATATTGAAGCCAGAGCAGTTTGGATTTCAACGGGGAAAATCAACATCCCTCGCCTGTTTCGAAATGATTAAATATGTAACTGAATGTATTGATAGGAAGACACCTATTGTGGCACTGTTTCTGGACATGTCTAAGGCATTCGATCTTGTGAACCACAATATATTGTTGAACAAACTGTATGATTACGGTATCAGAGGAAAAGCCCACGAGTGGCTTAGTAGCTATTTGAGAAATCGCAAACAGTCTACGGAAATAGTAAAGATAGTTAATGGGGATAAAAAAAGTGCTTTATCAGAGTTTAAAACCAATAATAAGAGAGGTGTACCTCAAGGAAGTATCTTGGGCCCTTTGCTATTTCTCTTATATACAGGGTTATTTTTAATTCACTGACATCCTCTTAACCCTGAATTCCTATCACTCAAACAAATGTTTTTTGTTGTACGACTTTTTAAAATGAAGCACTTTTTTTCCCATACAAATACACAGAGTATCAGAAAAATAACAGGTAATCTCAAATTTTCAAAACGTTATTACAACAAAAATATTAAGTTATGACAAAAGTCGTAAAACAAAAAACATTTGTTTAAGTGGTAGGAGTTTAGGGTTAAAAGGATGCTAGTGAATTACAAATAACCCTGTATTAATGATCTACCCGACATAACTAATCACAAATGTATACTGTTTGCAGACGACACTACAGTGTTGTTTGAGTGTAATAATGTAGCCACTTTCGAAAAAGATATAAATGCAACTATAGGGGACGTCGTTAAGTGGATGGAGAAAAATGATTTAAGAATTAATGTCTCTAAGACTAAAGCTATTCAATTTAGGACTTACAAAGGTCAAAAACTGCCTTTGAATCTGACATACAGAAATGATAAAATAGAAATAATAGATACGACGACATTTTTAGGTATAGTACTTGATGAGCACTGTAATTGGAAGAGGCACATTGACCTGGTGTGTACAAAGGTTAATCGTTTTGTCTATGCACTAAATAGGTTAAAGAAAATCTCGTCCTTAAAGACAGCTTTGAATGCCTACCATGGTTATGTTTCTTCAGTGTTGCGCTATGGTGTCATAATTTGGGATAATTCTGTAGAAATCGTAAGAGCATTCAAAGCTCAAAAAAAGTGCATTAGAGCTCTAAGTGGCATTGGAAATAGGGATTCGTGCAGGCCCATGTTTAAAAAACTTAACATTCTTCCGTTACCATGTATTTACATTGCTGAATTATGTATCTTTGTAAAAACAAACAGTCACTACTTTATTACAATATCGCACATGAATCCCAACGCAAGAAGCACGCGGCTTAATAAATTGCGGGTAGTTAAAAGCAATCTTGCTTTCTACCGCTACAATGTCAGTGGGATGGCAGTAAAAATTTATAATAAGCTCCAAACTAATATATTAGAGTTGCCGTCAAAACAATTTAAATTGGCTTTATTAAAATTCTTGCATTCAAACAATTTTTATAGTGTTAGTGAATACTTAAATTATAAAACGCAATAAATAATTATATGTATTTTTTTTCTTTTTAAATTGAATTGATAGTTTATAAGAGTTTACCTACGAATGTAAAACCAAACTAAAAACTTGGTTACTAACACTGAATTATGAAGAATCTGAGGCGCTGTTACCGTAGACTCGTTGTTGTAACACATACACACGCACATCACACACACACCACAAACACATATACACACACACACATACACGTACGCACGCATCTTTTATTTTTTTAATTTTTTATTTAAGGCTAAATGTATCGCATGAATGGGAGAGGACACTGACTTCTGTAACACAGGTTTCAACCTAGCTCGGAGGTCAGGGTACTTCTATTGTATTTGTACTTAATTGTCAATAAAACATTATTATTATTTATTATTATTATTATAAGAATTGTGATTAATGATAATGACATTGAAATATGAACTTTATTCCATTTGTAGCTTTATTTAGACTAAGAAAATGTTTGCATGCCTACTTTTATAAGGTAATTGACATTATTGATACTTTTTGAAATTTTAAATTGATCACCATCTATTATGATTATGACATAATGTTACGCAAATAAATATATTTCATTTCATTTCATTTCATTTCAGTTTTAACTGATAACCCAAATCAACTGCCAGTTATGTGTGTCAGCTATTACAATTGTACATTCAATAGTTTTGTAAATTACACATTAAAACATAACTCAACTAACACCTATCATTACAGCTATCAATGATGACATGAAAGTTATGACTAAGTACTTGACTAACTTCCACTTATCCAATTATCCCAATTACAGAGGATTTTGCTAACATCATCGTCACTCACAGGATTTAGGATATTGAAAATGTAATATATAAAAATCTCATGTCACGGTGTTTGTTACCGAACTCCTCCCAAACGGCTTGACCGATTTTTATGAAACTTTTTTCTCTGTATTCGGTAGGTTTGAGAATAGGTTGTAGGCTATTTTTTATACCCCTATTCTTAGCAGACAGAGTCGCGAGCAACAGCAAGTATTATATAAAATATGTGACTGTTATTAATATACCCCATAGTTCCAAGAAGGGAAGACAATCCACCAATCTGGCCAACACCTCCAAACAGTTGCATGAGTTGCTGCTGCGACATGTTATTGAGCAAGTTTTGTAGTTCACCGTCCTGCGCGCCGCCGCTGCCGCCACCGCGCCCGCCCGACGTCGGCGGGTTGTTCAGTGCCTCGTTGATGCGACGGCATAGCTCATCATCCTTGTCAGTTTTAGACTCCTGAAAATATCATAGCATTTAAAGCCTTAAGTAACTTTTAAAACAACTTAAGAACATTTGATCATAACAGAGAAACAGTAAAATAATAGACATACCTGCATCCAGAAGAAATATTTCTTGGAAAATGACTTGAATTTCAAAACATATACTCGGCCTGTAGTGCATTCGTTCACTCGTACAAATTCACAATCATCAGGAAATATCAGAAGATCGTCTTCGACTTCGCCAGTAGTGCGGTCTTTCCAACAGAAGTGCATTAGGGAATCTTCACCTTGGTAAACATACAACAGACCCTTCCTCTTGTCAGGATGAACCATACGACCCTTAAGAGTCATTCTTCCTGCCCGAAACTCGACCAAATGCTTATTGCCTCCTGAGCTTCCTCCGAGTGCTGATGTGTTACCAAACAATGCAGTCGCAGACATGGTGCTGTTGACGAAAAATAAACAATAGGAATTTAATAAATATGTATTAAGAATTGCATTATTGCTTTAGTTCTTATAGATAATTCTACTCACGGTACTAATTTAGCCCTTTAAAATTCTGAAATAGATTACTCAAAGATTAATGAATGATACGACAGAATTTCACTCGCCACAGACCAGCCAGACAGTGAGTGATCACTTGCTCAATGGACAGACAGACTGAGGCCCTACCACGAAGTGCATAATTCGAACTTCGTTTTGTGCCGTCCCGCTCACGCTAATATGATTTGACACGAGAGTGAGAGGGGTAATACGATACGAACTTCGATTTTCGAATTTCGTAGTAGCGCCTCAGATTGAGACGGAATAGACAGATTCGACAGAATAGAAGTTAAGTTAAACAAAATATCAATTGAACGCTTTTTTTATTTTCAAACTAAGGGTATGCGCGCACGAGCAACTTTGTCTCCGCGACTATTTTATCAAGTCTATCGGTTAGTATGGAAGTGCGCAAACTTAGCGCCGCGACTCCCGGGATACAAATACACATAATTCAAAAAAAATCGCTTTGTGACTAAGTTGCTCGTGCGTGCATACGTGCATACCCTTATACAGATAGAATCCGTCCATCGTGCAACCATCGTGTAAGACCGATGTTGGAGAATTTCATGAGAATTTTCATATTTGGCCGATATGTTGGTCAGTGTGAGAGCCTTTTATAGGGTTGCCATTTTGAAGGAAGCTGACTATGGAAGCTGACAGTTCAACTGTCAAATTAGACAATTGTTGCACCATCCATCGCCATCTTGTGAATATTATCGTTATCACTGAAAATTTTACGTGGATTGGTCGCAAGACTTCACAGACTTTGTGCAACTGTTAACTGTTTCAAGCTTGTATTAAATTGGACTGTGCGCTGCGACACAGCAAGTCAAAGTCTGTACTGTATTGAGTTGTGAATCATTTTCTACGTAGACACCTGTTTCATGAAAATTTTCGTACATTGTGCATTTTATATTGCTGTCGTAGCCTGAACTTACTATTGTGAATAGTTCTTTAACTTCAAGAAGACTGAGAAGTTTGTAAAGTTTTCCAATCAAAATGAGCGGTGTCCAGACAGGTATGTGACATTTTTATATTATTTTATTTATAAATTTAAATGCAGTGTGGTACCGGTTTCAACGAATAATTGCAGTCTGAAGCGCATTATTTATATTTATTTTGCGTAACTACGTGCTCCATGTTTTTCAATGACTAAGTATGTTTTGCTTTATGATGTGCATTGGCATAATATCAAGCAATGTAAATTCTTATTAGATAGTGCTATTCTTAATTAAGTTAAGGTTAATTTGTCTAGAAAAGTCTGACTATAATTGTTTTGTGAAGAAATGGAATTGAAAAATATAAAATGAATGTTGACAGATAGACCCCACATGAAATACAATCACCTACCTATAACTTTATCACTTTGTATTTGGATAAAGAACATCCTCTCTGAGTCATCACCCTGCAAAAGTGGTTTGTATCTCCTAACTCATTTTGCATTGAATATTGAAAGCAAAAGGACTAAAATTACTTAATTCAATGCTCTTAATTTTTTTTACATCATGTGGGTGTGCAATTTAATTTTTTGTTGTACCTTTTGATTTTTTTTTAATTCGGAAAATTTTATGTTTTTCTGCTCAGAATCACAAGCTCTTTCGATCCTACTAGGAGAAAAAAAGTGTTCCAAGTTTTTTCCCAGTCCATTACCATTTTTCATAGACTTTATATAACCGTAACGGAATGGAAGAATCAAAAATTATATGAAAGTTATAGGACACTTTTTTTCTCCTAGTAGGATCGAAAGAGCAGAAATCACATAAAACTTTCTGAATAAAAAAAAAAGTTAAAAGGTACAACAAAAATAAAATTGCCCGGGTGTGCATGATTTGTCCATAATAATTAATGAAATGTGGCTAAAATTTATTGTTGTTGAAAATATCATGAGTTATAAATTATTATTGCATTCTTACTTAGTGTTTTCTTGATCATAAGTTTGTAAGAACAGCCAGTTTATACCAATTGAATACCACAATAAACCAAATTTTACCCTAAATTATTCATTTTCTTACATCCACTTCCTAGACTTGATTGTTTATGAAATGCTCTTGCTGCTTATGACAGTAAATCATGTATATTTAGTTTTGATGTGCTTTTACAGCATGTTTTTGTTAAGTTTTCACTTTTTTTGTAGGTAATTTTATTTTATTTCTTCTGTGGTGGTTATGGGTAGGCAATATCTATCTTATCTTTATTAATTTAGATCTTTGATTTTTATGGACCAGTAGAAAATGTTCATCAAATTTAATCACTATTACTATGGCTGCATCTCAATAGCTTTTATAGTTATGCGGGACTCTTAGTTTTCCACACCAGATTCTCCAAAACATACATTTTTATATGCCATCAGAATTGTTCATCAAAATTAAACGTTTTTACTAAGATGGCATTTCAATATCTCTAATAGTTTCACTGGGCTTACATTACAATCATTTGGTCCCGACCTTCGATTTTTATATACCATCAAAAAACAATCATCAGATTTATTTAATCTGGTTTTTACTTAGTTGGCATTTCATTATCTCTTATAGTTAGGATGGGCTCTCGAGTGTCACGAGGCCATGAGGTGGTCCAAATCTTTGAAAATCCAGGTGTTGAAGGTCTTCTCTACATGTTGGTATTAAGAGGATACAGTGCCTGAGAGGCTTAAAAATAGGTACATATTTTAACTAAATGTTGCTGTCTCGCTGAAATCCCTCCACATTGTTACAGCAAGAAAGGGTCAACCTTCAACTCAGGCCGTTAATAGGTACATAAAATTTATTAAAATAGCATTTCATAGTCTCCTTTCGAGGAGAAAATTCCTCGAAAAATTTACCAATAATAACAGTTTTTTTTTCAAAGTAATTTGATGAAGGATTTACCTATGACCATATGTTTTCGTTTTATTGTTAATAGCTTTTGCCCGCGACTCCGTCCGCGTAGAATTAGTAATTTAGGCAGCTTATTTTTTTTATCCAATTTGCTTTTTCATCAATTATGGCTCTCCTTAGTTTCTCTATATAAAAAAAATACCCCCCGCACCCCATCCCACCCCCCGCACAATTTGAAACTGTAAGATTCTTTAGTTAATTAAATAAGCTCCCATGCTGCTAGACAGAGGTGTGAATATACCTTGAAATCTTCAGAAATGGATGAAATGGCAGTTTACCTTGAGTTTGACTTGAATTTTAAAAAACAAAAAACACTTTAAAAATAAATAATTAAATTAAAATAAAACAAATATTTAATGGGGGCTCCCATACAAAAAACGTGTTTTTTTTGCCGTTTTTATAGAGCACTTGGCCGGTTTTTTAGATGATACTGAGTACATTTCGTACATGTTATACATTTTTCGCGATGTCCACTAGGATCACCTAATATACAATTATTGTACCTGGGGGATCCAAATAGGTGATCCTAGTGGATATCGCGACATTTTTCGGCAGAGATGCAGAAAGAACTCAAATCTACATTTTGAACGCCAGTTCGGCTATAGCCGGTAATATATACGGTAATACAAAAATTAACCTACCCGCATCCGCATAAGAATCAATTTTGTTTGTAACAAAAACGATGTGTGGCGTTCAAAAATTGTTAATTTTGATATATAAATGATAATAGTACCTAATAAAGGTAGCACAAAATAATGAACAAAACGAAATCATTTATTCCTATGCAGTTTCATTCAAATGAACTATACTCACGAGCAAAATAATTGCATCCCTTTGCAATTTTTTCATGTGCACCCAATAACTTTGTAAACCAGCGGAAATTTAAGGGTGAATCAACTTTTTTGTGTTGTTTACTCTGTCCCCGGTTACTGTTTCATAGAAAAATGCTTAGGTTGTCCAAGGGACAACATTTGTGTAACCATAGAAACGGGTGGCACTAAGGCTGCGTTTCCACCAGATATGTGCGAGGATGCGTTGCGAGGGATGTGTGTGTCATGAACCAATAGAAACACTTCATTTAAAAGGTCCTAAGTGAATGAAGTGTTTCTATTGGTTCATGACACAAACATCCCTCGCAACGCATCCTCGCTCATCTCTGGTGGCAACGCAGCCTAAAAAGTTGATTGAATATAGCTCTATGAAGTAATATAAGTTCATTGACTATATTTAAAAACATAAAAATCACAAATAAACAAAATGTCGCCTAAATGTGTGAACATTCTTATATTTTAATTTCAAATTTAGATCAAACTTCTAAAATTCTACTACCTATTACGTTTCGTAAAATGTATCACTAAAATTCTAGATAAGTAACCTATCAAAGCTTCCTGATTGATCCAAATAAATCCAAAATCTGGATGCAGCGTAGTTACACGCATTTTATAAAAAAAACCCTACAACATCTTCTAGAGTTAGTAGAACTGTGCGAATAATATTTGTCTTAATATTCAAATCAGATATGCTAATGCTATTAAGTTCACTTATCTGGAAGAAATGCAAATGAGCTGACGTCGCCTTGTTCAAGTCTTCGCATTACTTATACTAAATTAGTTTCAGGTAGGTAGGTACTTATTGTAAAGATTAAAAAGAAAGTTACTGACGAAAAACTTAAATTAATTATCGTTAGCACATCTTATTCTTAGTCATTAGTCATGTTAACTTTGAATCTGTCAGCGATAAATACAACAGCGGACAAAATGTTCAAAAACGCTTTTTTTTTTAACTTATCATCATTGATTTTAAAACTTGACTGAATGCCCGACAATCCTTACATTCTCCGTTCGCCTTGAATTTATTTTACTAAGCAACAAAATGTGCAATCTACATTCTGTTGCACACCAAAACATGACAAAGAATGGACAGACTACGATTTAGTAAGACTGGTTTGCAAAATGTTTAAACAACTTTGGCGGGTGTACACATTTAAAAACCGTTCTATCTATGCTTAAGGACCACTTGTAAACATAAACATGGTTTAACCCATTAAACCTAGTTAAGGCTTGCTAGTTCCATCCATTTGGATACTTAACTAAGCTTAATAAACTTTTTAGTTTTAGTTTTTTGCGGCAAGTGGCCCTAAGTCAAATATTGCCGTAGGTATCGCACTATTTATCAATAGTAAACACAGCCGTGATCACTAGAGAATCTCGCAAACGATTGAATTACCGCTCGCAAAAAGTGTTGGTTCGTTCCTGAATTTAGCCCCTGGCTCCTGTAACCATAAAACGGATTAAAAACACAATACGTGAGATGTGTAATGAATGTCTCGCTGGATGATTGGGTTTATCGAACTCTTCAACAGTATCTAAATTATGGTGCATGTACATTAGCCAGATAGGCGATGTTTTTATAATTATATGCTTTTTCTTAAAGCTATTACAGCGCTCCGACCTCTCGCCGCATGACTCATTTCCTAACAAACTGGTCGTGTAATAGGTATTCAGTTTTTTGTTTTCAAATCGAGAAGCAAAAATGACGTAACAGAGATGGTCCAGCGGCCTGCTCTCGGCGCGCCGCTCGCCCCGGGCCCTGTCAATAAACTTTAGGCGCACAAGGTGAGCTCGACTCGTGCTCGTCGTTTTGTCCGTACTCCACGACGGCCTCAAACCTGTAGCGCGCTCTCCGTCGCCACGTGACAAATCTACATCATATTCCAACGTAACACCATCAAATAGAGTAAACCCCTGTTCTGCACAATTTTCGGGGTCAAGTTCATTGTTTATAAATTTTTCCAAGTTTGAAGCATGGCCGTCGGTGAAAGTGGCGAATACGAGTTATACGAGCACTCGGGCAGCGGCGCGAGACGGGCGCGGGCGTGCTAGCGGGGCCCGACGTGGCGGAAGAGAATCGAAAAATATCTTGCGCGCCGGTCGCATATGTTGCGTTCGCGCGGCGACTAGCGCAAATCACATAATGCAATAAAGCGTCATGAAAGTGCTGTGAAAGTTTGACAGCTGTGATCGTTGTGTTTTTATTGACTATGTTTAACTCGGCAATAAACATGTTGAATATTTGCGCGGGACGAGATAGATAGTGATTCGCTATGGCTACCGGAGGGGGAGTGGAGCCGGCGAGCTTGGAGTACATGGAGGACCCGTACTTCGTGCCGCCGGACGACGACTCGACGCCCAGCTTCGACGTGGCGGTGGACGAGCTGGACGGGCTGGAGGAGCTGGCGCCGCCCTGGCCGCGCGACGACGCCGACGCCGGCTGGCGCGCGCTGCCCGACCTGGCCGACGCCGCCCTCTGCATCGAGACAGAGTTCTACATGGACAACCGGCGTCGCAGACTACGCATCTTCAAAAAGAAAATGCGCGAAGTTAGAGTCACCTTTCAGGACTTATCAAAGCCATATCTTGCCAAAGTTTCCAGCCACACGAATTATAAAAAGTTTTTAGGTATCACACCTGGAGGTCAGTAGCAATATTTTTAAACACGAACTCGATATGTGTTTGTACATACGTTTACGATACGATAAACCATTGTCAGTGCGTAGGTAAACAAATTCTTAATTACTTGTTACATAGGTTCGCGTTCTGAAACAAATTATTATTATCTCACCTGACGTAAATACGTAACGCACAAATAATTTTAAAAATTGTGTTATGAATACCGATTTAATATTAGGTACGTGTATTTAGGTACTATTTACAGTATTACTCTTTAACTTTACCACTGACAGATGGTTTGCATTAATTTTTAAAGCCATTTGTATGTTTCCCACATTTCCACATTTTGTAATAGGTGTAATTGCTTTATATGATGTTAAAGTTGAAAATGAAATGTTGGAAAACCATCTTTTAGTGGTACCTAAACTCAAGAGTGATCGTACGGTAGAAGTAATCTATATTGGCGCGCCTTTTAAATTTGCTAGATTAGTTGCTCTAGCTAGACCAATAGACAACCATTTGTTGTGTCTATGTATATGGTTAATATGCTGATAGATAGATAACTATGAATACTAAATGTACTAAGCCCGAGACCGTTCAAATGAAATAAGAATATTCGTCTTAAAAGTTATTAGGATAACGTCGATATTTGACCGCAATAACCACATCGCAATTTCTCTGTCAGAACATCAAACTGAAGTAGAGACCACATTGCAAACAAAAACAATTCTAAAACGTTATCTCATCGTCATTAGGTCGTTACCATCACTACCATGGTAATCTCCAAACCATGTGTCATTCAACACGAAATATCCATAAATCTTCAAAAGTCTGGTGCTAATTGCAAAGTATCCGATCTGATTTGCTCATTCGTTTGGCACTTTTTGGTATCTTCATTTCATAGGGTAAGGACCTTCATTTCTATCAAGGACCATGTACAATATAGGTACATATAACTATAAATTTATAATACTTCTATGGTGTCCTTATTTCTGTTTTATAAAAACTCAACTACTTGTGATCACTTGTTGTGTGAACTTGAGATGGTTAGATAACCTGAAATTGAAGCCTGTCAGATTATCCTGTTATTGCTTGGATCAAATAACGCAACACGAAATATGTTTCCTTTATGTGATAACGCTAAATCATTTCTTCTAAAGCTCCTCGTTTTCTTCTATTGCCTATGCCCCCTTAAAAGCCTTTAACGCGCACAAGGGGACGTTATGTATCCTAGCGCCCACGTTTACAACCTATGTTCTAAACGATTAAAGCTTGTTTCTCGAAATCCTACGTCCAAAGGTTGCCTTACGTGTTGGATTAAATCCAGTTTAGACCTGCAAAAAAACCCGTGCATGTTGCATTACATTGCGGCGCTCGATTGATCACGTTAACTTTGATTTACAGCCTCGCAATGTAAAAGCAACTTGCACCTTTTTTCATGCATACTAAACTCTGCTTCAATCAGTAAACGGTTGGTTTCAATTGTGCTGACGTAGTCTGGAACATTTCATGAGTATCGAATGTTTCAGCGGAAGAAGCGGTCCCGGGCGCGGGCGCGGGCGCCGGCGACGTGCACACGCCAGAGGAGCTGGTGGGGCTGACTCCTGAGCAAGCGGAGCAGCTGCGCGCCGAGTGGAGCCGCGAGCTCGCCCGCGTCGAGGACGAGATCGCTACTCTGCGCACCGTGCTGCAAAGCAAGGTACGCTTAGCTCTAGAACACAGGCATTATTATCTAACGCACTCGGAAGCAGCTGTTTACTGTCTAGCTAGACTGTGAGATCTTCCAACAACAAACAGTATTTTTTATATAAGCATATAATTCGTAAATTCGTAGTAGTAGTTACGAGTAGGTAGTAGAGTAGTTTTCGAAAACGATGAAACTTTTACTAAGGTAATTTTTTATATTTGATAAATCGTGTATGTAGAGAGTACCTAATCGCTGGAACTACAAGTATACAAATGTGAAGAAGTACCTAATCATTTTGATTTTTCATCGAGGTTTCAGTTTTTTATTCTTTGTTCGCCTATTGTGCTGCATAATTATGAATCTCGCGGTTATTTAATGGATTAGTGGATGTAATAAGGATTTTTTTTGTTGACATCCAGATCCGTCAAAGCTCCGAACTTAAAAGAAAGCTTGGAATAACAGTGTGGAAGGAGATTACTGAAGACGTCAATCAGGGTTTGAAAAATGTAAAAGAAAGCCAAGTGTAAGTACCTTGTGATTTGTCAACTGTATTGTAATGGTGCGATTTAATAACATCTCCATACCAGATTTTACGTATTTGGTTTTGGCGCTTTTCTTTAGGGTTAGAACAGAATTAGTATTAGACCACATCATATTGCTTGCTTTTTTGATTCCCTTGCTTCGCTTGGACGTTGTATGTATTTAAAGTAGATGGTGGCGTTTTTTAAAATATTCTTTAATTTCATTTCACATTTGGTTTGTTGCACAACAGCTATCAGTCGATAGAGACTCGAGTGGCAGCGCTTACAGTAGCTGTGACTGCAACACCTCTGTAAGTACATTAAATCATGTCTTACAATAACATATAAATTTGCAGTTGCACATTGGTTTTTTTGGTTTTATGGCCCGACGAGCTTATTACTACGAAAAATAATTGCTAGTTAGTATGTAGAGTGATAATAGATTGAAGCATGTACAAATCTTTAGAAAATGTGTTCTAACCCCAAAGAATTTTATATTTTTAGATTTTTTATGAATTGTTGTTTTTTTAATTCCATTAATAACCTGGTTAAGTGTGATTTAAACCGAATTTAACTCGTGTATCTACTTTAAGTATCTACATAGTGTAGAATTATAGAAATTGATTACTAATTTCCATATGACTTCATTACACCCTCATCTCATGACTCATTATAAGTTAACCAAATCATTATTATAATTTATTGTTGGTCTTCATGTCAACCAACAATCGTGACCCACTGTAAAACCTTTTCACAGAAAATGTATTCACATTGGATTGCCTGTCAAGAAAAAATATTATTCAGTCGTATGCTTTGTGCAACTGCAGTTGCCAATTTATTTATTTATTTCAATTAAATTTATTCCTTAAAATAATACTGACATTGTTTGAAATCACTTTTCAGTAAATGTCAATAAAGTCAAAAAAGCAAGTGAGTGGTTATGGTTATGACACTTTGAGAAGTTTAACAGGACAGGTCAGCACAGGACAGGAAAGAAATGTTTCGACTGTCCCTACCTATACTATCAGCACTAAGTGAATTACTTTGCGTAAAAACCGTTTCGAAATAGCTTCACGAACTGTTGTGAATAGAATAGATGATTAAAATCAGTTTTTGTTGGAAACAAAAACTACGTCCGCAACATTACATTAAATAGTCAGTCATTGAATTGGACTTTATTTCTTTGTAGCGACAAAACTGCGGCTTAAAGTACTTAATAATTAATTACCTTAGAGTAGACATCTATCAAACTACTTTAAATAGTACGTATACTTGTTATGAATATAGATCTAAAAAACTACTAAAATAAACTACTACTAGTTACTAATTACAGAAGAAACTACTGCACAGACGAATCGATTTAAAAGTTTGATTGTGTTATTTTTAATAAGTGAATCATGTCATGAAACAGTCATTGTTATCAGATCAATACTTCTCGTTATCATTGCGAGTTATTGAATGACTTTGATTGGGAATCGGGTTTCTAACGTTACCGTTACCTCTATAAGATTTCTATCTTTAAAGCATAAATACCCACTTACATACGTCGGGAATTCAGGAATACTATGCTAAAAAATACCTAATTATAATAAAAAGGTAAAAATTGTTTGTATGTATGTAAAGAGTAATTTCTTGAACTCCTGAACCGATACAACAGTCGTTTTAAAAAAAAATGTACTCAATTAAGGGATTAATTAAAAACAAAATTTAATTAATTATTTTTGTGTATCGGAGTTACCTATATACTTTGTATGACTAACTTTCGTTACACAAAAATAGCGATCGTGATTTTTATTTTGATTAAGCCTTTAACTATGTACCTACAATTTTTTTGAAAACGTTCCACAAATAATCTTCCGTGGTTAACATATCCAAATTTTTATCACGGATGTGATGAAATTGCGGACAAAATTTGTGAACAGTTTGTCAAAACTCAATGTGGTTGTGATTTCATGGGGTAATTAATTACTCATTGAAATTATGTTATGCCACTATTGAATGAAGTATCAATGCTCAATGTCGTCGGCTGTAATTTAAAATGACTACGCACGTATCAGTTTTGCTTATCTGATGATTCCGAATGATCAATAGTTACGTACCCACTTTAAAATTTATAAGAAGTACCTACTTAGATACTCAGATGCACATAAAAAGATGACTGTTGAACGTTTGTCATCCAACAAGTTCCACAATATAAACAGAACAAGAATATCCAGTATTTACCGACCTACTAGGGTACCTAAGAAGCGTTAGTTAATAATTTCGTTATTGCAGGAATGTTATTTATTGATAGCAGAAAAAACAAAGAGTTCGTGTCTTTGATCATAGCTGTCCTCGCATAATAGTTTTAAGACTTAAGTGCTTAGTGAGCTCAACTGATTAATTACAAAAAAAGTGTGCTCAGATGGAACCATTTTAATTTTTCCAGACTTAGTAGTATAACGGTCATTTGTACCTGCTCACGGGCGAACTGCACGTTTTTATTTCTCTTCCTAATTAGAATAACTAATGAACATTTTTATCACTAGATACCAAAAAACGGAATCTGTGATAAAGTCTACGGCGGAAAAGACGACGTCGATCCTGGGCGGCTTTACGGCCGGCGTGTCCACCAAGCTTGGCCAGATGCGCAACTCGGAGTCTTTCCGCTCCATCGAGGAGCGCGTCGGCTCGGCCTACGAAAACGTCAAGGTAACTATACCACAATATAGCGTGCGAACCGAAGGCCGCGCGACAACCTACTGCCATACTCCTCCCGGGAGGACCGCCGGCCGAACAATACCTAAACTGCGGAGTGAAACCCCCCTGACTATACTATACTCAGTTGATCTCTTGGGTAGGTAGGTAGATCACAAAGACTCAATAGCTAGCTACACTTTAGCTGTCCCTGCGATAAAATAAACGCGACGACTTTAGAACCTCCTTTTTATCGTCGGTTAAAATTTGATAATTTTTAGCGTGTTAATCTGTCCTTAATGATGATGCTCCTTCTAATAAACGTTGGTGCGGTTCCTCACGTTAATGTTCTTCCTTTATTTTCGAATTCACTTTTTCCAGGTGTCACTCCAAGGGTGACAAACAGAACCCAATTAGGCTACTACTAAGCCTTTGCTGACCGTCTGTCTGTCACAAGGCTGTATCTCAGGAACCGTGTTAGATGACAGCTTAAATCTACACAGAAGATGTATTTCTAACAAAAATAAAATGAAATAAAAGGTTAAGAGGGATCCCACAAGAAACAGAAATATTTTTGTTTTCCTTGTTTGTACATATTGACGTTTAGTATAACGTTTAGATAAAGATAAACCTCAAACATAAAGATATACTGCATATCAACAAAATATCACAAAAACCGGACAAGCGTGAGGCGGTCTAAAGTTTTGAGGAAAAAAAATTGTACGGAACCTCAGTGCTCGAGTCAGACTCGCACTCTGCCGGTTTTTTCTCTGTTTATCAGACGAGAGCCATGACTCTTGCTTATTGCAGGTACATAGTGTATCGGAGCGGACTGTCCGTTCCGTCCCGGCTAGTCGGTCAAAACTGCTGTAATGCATATGCTACAAATTTGTAGCAGAGGCATCGCTAAATACGCAATAAGAACTTATCTGACCACTAACTTCGTTATTTCCAGGGTAAAGTGGCATCTCGGTCGAACTCTACGCAAAGCTTCGACGACGCCCTGCGCGACGCGTCGCGCGGTGCCAGCGGCGCCGCCTCGCCCACCATCCCCGAGCACAAGCCGCTGCCCTAGTGACCACTGCCCACTGCCCACACCGGCCCACTCGCGCTCGAGGGCCCGCCACGGCTCGACTAACACTTTCACTACGAAAGCCCGGCAGATTCGACCGATACGTAACTCAAGTCTCACCATAAATGTTTATTTACCATTCCCCTGCGAATGGAATTGCATTTTACTTACCGAGCGACGCCCCGGATGCGCGATTCGTTAATGTCTATTAGTTTAGTTCCAATGCGTGAAATAAGAATGCTTGCGTTACTCGGTTAAGTAAAAACAGATACTCCCGAGCGTCTTCTCATCAAAGCAGACGTTCGATCGATAATTGTAGATTTAATTTAACTACGCATAAACCCGACGTCACTGTTGACGGTGACATCATGTGTTTATAACAAGTTAAGCAAGCGAGTTCTTAATTGTGCAAAGAATTGATGTTGCAGTACTCAGAATCAGAACAACACGCTTACATCACCTCATCCTAAATACTTGCACTTTAAGTTTTCACTTAGGTAAGTCATAGGCTTGTATTATACATTATTTGAGTATTTTGTGAAAGCGGTTATTCTTTGAACGATGTTGTACTGATTTATTTTCTTTAAGGTTGCAAAGAAGCCACTAATGGTGCGGTTCTGGTCCCGCAATGCTGAGTGCAAACTATTGCACAACGTAATGATAATGACTTAACGACGCGCGCGTCTGGCACAACTCCGGTAGACTTTGCTATGATTTTAGAACTTTAATAAATGTAAACCCCATTCATATACTTACTTTGATGAGATATTTGTACTAGATTTAATGTACTTAATGGGGTATCAATAAGCTACATTTATGTTTTTTTTAAAAGTGTTGTGGAAAATTGGGTTTTAGTATTATTTTTTAGTTTTGTTTAAGTGTTCCATAAAGTTTGTCCATGACTAGGAATATACTATTGAAAGTAAACGATTAGTGCAATTTAAAGAGTTATCTATCGGCCTGCGCATGAGCAGTGCCGGGAGTCGAGACTGCCGGAGTAAAGCTTCTTGTGAACACTTCAAAAAGGGTAATTCATTACGTATTCCTTATATGTGTCTGTTAAAATGCATTCCAATGAATATTACACTACTATAATATTAATGTATCTAATTAGTTTTCAAGGTACTATATGGAATGTTTAAAGAAATAAACAGTAAAAATACATATTCGAAGAAAGGATTAGACTTTTATATGCCTGTTGAAACCCATAAACGCTTATATTGTGCGTAATAGCATGACAATTCGCCGATGGCTTTAGGTCCAGTTAAAAATTTAAAAATAAATATTTTTGTAAGATGCTTAGCTTTCCTTTACTTATAAAATATTTTCACTATTTACATCAATACATTTAAAGATGGCAAATAAAATGTATGTATTTTAACTTAGTTATATTTGTTTTAATTTACCACCGGTTACACCTCCAAATTATAATAAAACTAGCTGATGCCCGTGGCTTCGCCCCCGCTGAAGTAGATTAAAATGTGAATTCCTGTGGAAATGAGATATTTTCCCGTGGTAAAAAGTAGCCTATGTCACTCCAGCTCTTCTACTATGTCCGTACAAAAATGACAGCAATCCGTCGCTCAGTTTCGACTTGAAAGAAGGACAAACACTTTCACATTTATAACACCATTTACCATTTCAAAGGAAAAAATTGTGGGGAGAGGAAGAGGAAGACGGAGATTTTATTATTCAACCAAATTAAGGAGGGCCATTAACCCTACGGATGCCTTGTACCGGATCTATATGAAACTGTATCATTGGATTTATATGAAACTGTTGAGGCTAGAATGCACGACCTTTTTTTTTAACTTTCGGCATACGAAAGGTTAAGGCCGCAACGAGCTTTTGGCGCATTTATTGCATTCATTTAATCCCGTGCTGTATCATTCATTAGTACCATGGCGACCGAGCTCCGCTCGGGCTGCAACTAGGTACCAAGCGTTTTTCCAGATATAAGACTAAGCTAGATCAAAAGTGACAAGGTACAAAAGTGATCAGTTATTTATGACGTTGACCGTACAAGTAGGTATGGCGTAAACACTGCACGGCAGATCACGAGTCTTTGAATATTAATAAAAAAAAAACAAGATGTTTTCTAGGGCCTAGTAATGCTACATTTTTAAAATATGTATTTGTTTTAGTAATACGATGAAAATACCTAAATACACGCGCGGTATGACTGGCCTATCTTGAGCTGCCGTGCTTCCCTCTGGCCGTCGTATAGCTAGTTGCGTTAGTTCTCCTTCGGCCATCGGACGGGGAACTTGTGTCGCTTGCGTTTACACACGGCTTTGAGTCTGGCCGCTGTCACGCACACATACACGAGTGCACAAATACCTAAAATCGATTAGCGTAAGAAGCTCGGTGCGGCCTAGCCGGCGGGACAAAGGGAATAGTGGCAACTACTTCACCAACAAGAGTGCAGCTTTTAAATTATGTTTATGGCGATTATACCTTCCACTTGGCAAAAGAAAACTTCACTTTAAATAAACAGATTGTATTACAACCCATACACATCTCGCAAATCATTAACTGTATTACTACTACTGTTATAATATAACATACATGGAACATTCATGACTTCATGGCATGATGCTCAATTATAAAGTGATCGTTTTGACTTTGAACATGAAACTACCGTGACTCACTCATAGTGAAAAAAATACGGATAACTCATTAAGTATGTCTATTAATAGAGTTTAGCTTGACGTGTTTCAGGCTAATCCGTAGCCCTTCCTTCTGGAGCACACGCCACGGCAGCTGCTGACAAACAATAAACTCGTTTATAGACATGAGTTATCCGTATTTTTTCACTATGATCGTTTTGAGTCTAATGCGTGAGTATTGCAGTGACGGAAACACGAGTTAAAGCTCTTTTTTTAGAAAGCATTTCACTAAGAATTATTGTGTTGCAGGAAAATCAAACCAACTTACATTACAAATTGCATTGTGAACCATTCTGGTTATTAAAATACTAAGCTACGTGCAATAAAATCTTATTTATTTTTCTCGGTTTTATTTGTGTAGCTTAGGTTTTACATAAATCAGAATTTATAAAAAAACTACACACCTTGTTACAACTACATCGCTATAATGGGCAAAATATTATTTCGGAGTCATTTTGAAGTCTGTCCACCGCTACTCCTCGGTCACATAGTTTTTATTGATTTAAAAGGAAAACTACTACAACATATACGACAAAGTATAAAGAAACGGGCTCGTGCGGAAATATGGATGAATCTGGAAGATGTAGAGCAATATGGAATGTTAGCAAAGACCAAGCAAGGAAAAAACTGGTTTGATCTCAGCCTATCCCAAAGGAAACTAACGTTACTCCGTCGATTTCTAGGTTCAAAAAGATAAAGACAAGAGACAATACACTTTACGGATGTCCATTCGCGTCGGGTATATCACCCGTTTATTGGCGAAGTTCCAATTTAGCGCGGTTTAATAAACCTCTCGAGCCGTGGGTCAACTAATTTGTCCAACCCGGAAAAATGCTGTCATTATTTTGAATCACTCAATAATATTTTAATACAAAAATAGGTAGGTTATGTTCGGTAGGTACCTTCAGTTGCCCGAAGGGCAAAATACTCGCAAACCCTACCCTTGGGCGGAGCGCCGTCGAAAAACAGTTGGACAAACTACGGTTGGACCACGGGTCGGGAGGGGAGGAGCGGCGGTTTAGTTAAATTTTACTAAAACAATATAAAGTCCTTGGTAATGCTCTTTGTATATACCATGATTTGCCTCTTTTACATGAAAAATAATTATTGAAAATAAATACATATATACCCAAGTACGAACACGGATACGATTTAGCCGCAGACATTTTCGCAAATAAAATGGCGTCCGCTAATACTATATCAAAACAATAATAAAAATTATGTTCTTTTTACAGTTCATGGAGACGTAAAGCAATAACAAATAAAATGTTATACTATTTTATCCTATTTTTTTTAGCTAATCGATGGACAGTCAGCGTCATGGCTTGGTCTACCGCTAATTTACGAATTAAGTACTATTAAGGTCTCATTTTTGATAAGTGTGTACAGAACTTACAATATATAAATTTGGCATTAAAAATTGACGTTCAAAATTGTTATTAATTAGTACGTTAGCGGCTCAACCGTCGATACGTATAAATATGATTTCATGGGGCGTTAGAGCGAGTCCGGTATTTTTTAAACAATGCCCGGTTTGTAACATTTTATACAATAGACGCTGACTGTTTGAAGTGGGGCCGGGTCACGTAGGGCAACATCGCTATGATGTCGACTTAAAACCCAAATCTTTTGTTGAGTGTGCTTTACATTTCTATTTAAACCTTAGGCACGTGACGCACTTCCAAAGAAAGCACATAATAAAGAACTTGGCAATTATTTCCAAGTACATTTCACATAATACAATATTGCCCTCTGTCAGTATCTATTTACTATAGTTCCGATATTTGCCATACCTATGTGAGTAACTTATTAAATCTACATAACTATTGAAACTTACAGTTCATATTGGGTACAGTCGGCATCAGACTAAGTATATGTAACAAAAACAAGGTCCTTAAAATAATTTAAAAGTGTCGTATCTTTGACAGTAGCCAATTTTTAGTAAGAACCTTGTATTTTTCACATATCTGATGTCAACGACACTAATATTCTAACTCTAATAAACTGGATAAACCACTGTCATTTAAAGTTTAAATTACAATCAGGCGGAGGTATCTATTGAAGTCACTTTATATGTAAAAATATTGCTATATTAGTTATATAATGAATCAACTTACAGTGCGTGATTAGATTAGTAAGATATTTAACTAAAATCTAGACTTATCTTAATAAATCGGCAAATACAATCAGCATCAGACATACCTGAGAGGACAAGGCCCAAGATGCTTCGAAAGGTCATATTTCACATTAAGCTTAATTCTACCGTCGGGAGGCGGGGTTGACAAAATGGCTTGGAGCCTAAGCCTTAGACATTTGTAAGCACCTTGTCCACTGCGTTATTTGATGATGATCGTACTAAGATGTAACATAATGCCATATATTGATGTATCTTGTCAAATATACAGTAGAGGACATTTATGATTCACGTAATAAAATAGTAAGTTGACGCAGATTGAGCGCTACTATTACTATATGAACAGACAACGGCCATCGACATTTTGACTCCATGAATTACCCTGCACGAAGAAATTTGAAGACTATTCTATAATAAACACTTGACTCGTGAACTTAACACGGAAAGCGTTAGTGTAATATTTAACAAAGCTTGTCGTTCCAATGTGGGCTACAATACTTACAATCATTATTACAACTACATACATACAAACATACACAAACTTATACATCTATCGTATAAAAAAAGAATTGTTCCAATGTACGCTCCAACAGTTACGCAATATCTATAAAAACAAAGTCAGTAATACATAAAAAATTAAATAGTCCTGTTGATGACCTTTAACTGTTAGTATTGCAATCTAATTTAAAAAAAATAACTTTACTATTATTAGCTAGGACCTGGAGGTCCTAATCTTGCCACAACGTACGTAAACGTACAAACAATGGACTGGAATTATCTTAAGGACCATATTTTAAAGACACGATAGGTATATACGTAAAATCCAATCATAATTGAAGATGTTTTCTGATAACTGTTATTTCGGTCCTTGTAGTAATTCGACTAAGGCAGTTTCATAAAACTATATCAAAAATGGGTTGAAAGTAGATCCCAAAAGGATGGCGGATCGCAATTAGAGAATGTATGTCAAGTGGATTATTTATTTCTATCCACGATCCGCCAATATTTGTCGTTTACATCTATGAGTCGAACGAACGCTTCATTATATATTTTAAATTTATTTGTGTCGACTTTAATATATAAATTCATGTAAAAAAGATAATACTAATATTTACCACATCAATTTCCAAATACACAATTTTTGCGCACTAGTTAAGTATTAAAGTAACAATGATTGATTTATCATACATACCCAAAAAATAAAAAATAGAGTGAACTAAACTTAAACTAAAAAGGCGGTATAACAACCTTATTTTTGGCCTCAAGGGGGATTATGGTGTTGGAGACATCCTAAATTCTTATGGAACTTAAAAATCGTTAACTTATCATGAAGTGTTTAGAGCCTATTAGCTAATAAAATTGCGCCTTAAGTATATTAATGATTTTTGTGGTCCGATTTGAGTTCACGTTAGGTAAGTACCTAATATAGCGCCAAAATAAGTTTTTGGTCAAATACCGTTAACCGCGTAAAACTACACTTCATAGAATAATTAATAATATTGCTTAAGTCTTAATAAAATAAAAAGAAGTTTTCTTGAGCTGGATGGATGGAGTTTGACTTGACTATGTTAAAATGAGTCGTAAATCAGCCATTCAATTAGCAATCCATAAATTACTTGGCATAAGAAATGGATATGTGATCTTAAAGCACATTTCTTTAATCATCCCCATAGTTTAAATAAGTCTGCTAATATTAATTTCAATCCAAGCTCATGCCGCCTCTCATTCAATAAGGTTAAAATATATCAATTAAAATTTTAATATATACTATCAAGAGAAATTAATATTTTATTGTAATACATGGTAGTACTCTTTACTAATAAGAAAATGTTATGCTTCCAAGTTTAATGTGCACTTACATCTAACAATGTGTATTTCCCTTGTTTAGATTCATAATTACATTAACAATAACCTATTTAAATATTCTATTCCTATTTAATGCAAAATAGATTTATGCGTAGTGCAATCTCACTCGTACACTAGACATTTGGCAGGCTTTAAGTAACAGAGTAGCACTGTTCCATTGTAATAAATAAAATAAGCATTCAAATGACTATCCGTGACACGAATTATTTCATTCTGCTCTTTCATGAGTGTACTGGACGCTACCACATGTATAATTTAAATAATGCAGATGCCATTTCCACAACGTAGTTTGCTACTTAATCCTAGAGCTAGAAATAAACTTATAGTAATTTGAAATCAATGTTTTGACGTCATTAAAATTAGTCCGATCAGTAAAGTAAGATAGAAAGCGATCGATCGCAAAATCTCTCAAAACGTTATTTATTTTGTTTGATATGTAAAGTAAGGTCTAACTAACATAAAAGCGTTTGAAGTTAGACATTGAATTGAAAATTTGGTTTGATTTAATGTTAAATAGAACCTTAGGGAATTTTGTTGCTTAAAACTTTAGGGTACTTTCAGGTTATAAAAAAAAAGTTACTGATATTTTGAGTAACTTTAACCTTTTGAACGCCACACATCGTTTTTGTTACGAACAAAATTGATTCTTATGCGGATGCGGGTAGGTTAATTTTTGTACTACCTATTGTCGTTTATAGCCGACGCTGGCGTTCAAAAGGTAACTATAGCCTCCTAAATCCTGACGTACTTTACAAACAACAAATCATCAGTAAGAATAACGGCCGAATATGCTATATAAAGTACAAATTATTCAATGAATAAAGAATTTCAAAGATATTTAAATAAGTTCCAAAAATTATAAAAAGTTCTGCATCGGTTAGAAAAGGCCGGGACTCAGGAGGACAAAGAGAACCTGCAAAACCTGTTATTGATTAAACTACCAACTCTAGATCCACTTTTCTTTAGACCCATGCTCTTCGCCTCGGTGACATCATAATTTTAGATATAGATCTTATATAAACCAGGCGAAGGTAAAATAATAATAATTGTATTTGATGATGAAAATAAATAAATAAAATAAACAGTTATCCAACAACGCGTAGGAACCTTCGGATCGAAACCACATTCGACACGTAGTCAAGTAGCATTTAATTTGAACCAAGAATGTTTAAATTGACTTTATTCGGCTATAAATTCTAAAAAAATGCTAAAATGGCAGCACATCGTACGCGATCGATCACGGAACAAGTATACCTACAAAATAATAATAATCGACGATTAACATTTATAAAAATAGCTGATATGGGCTCAACCGAGTCTATTTTCCGAGTGCGGTGCTGCCTGAATCAAACGTTCATAACGTCTCGGAGTCATATAATTCGAATGCGGTCCGGGGTTCCCGACGGAAGCGTGCCTAAGCGAAGTACATGACCTTTTTGGTGACGGCGTGGACGGTGATGGCGCGGGCCATGGCGCCGGGCGTGCGGTCCTCGCTGCAGGCGGATTGGTGCGAGCCCTCGCCCGAGTCGTGCTCCTTCTCCACGAGGTGGTAGCGCGCGCGGAACGCCACCAGGTGCGCGTAGTACGCGGGCGCGGGGATGGACACCGAGCGCGTGCAGCGCACGTACGTGTGGCACAGCTGGTACGTGAGGCACTGCAGCTCGTCCGACCCGAAGTGGTTGTCGTCCCACAGCACGTGGTAGTGCGACGGCCGCGACGTGCCCTGACACCATCACCAAGATACGTTAACACACATTTTCACTTTAAATGGCGCAGAAAACTTTTTTAAACGAGGAAATTTTGGTGTTTTCTTATTCAGAATCAAGAGCACTATTCATACATTTTCATAAAAAAGGTGCCCTTATTTTTGAGTCAGTTTTGTGACTTTTTTTCATATGTTTTACTGTCAAAAACACTTTTTTTATTATTAAAAACAATAGCGCTCTTGATTCTGAGTAAGAAAACATCAAAATTTTTTCATAAAAAAAAATCTGTGCCATTTAAAGTGAAAATGCCCTAACATCTACTGAAAATACATCGCTTCAAAGTATGGTAGCCTCAAAAATCGCTTAACACTAGTACTTTGTCACTTTCACTAACGTGCGTGACATATTTCTAACTTCACAGTAAAACTGGTTATTGCGACAAAATACTAAAGTGTTCAGCGACTTCTGAGGCTGAATGTACCTATACTTCGTTTAACAATCTTGATGAGCCTTTTTATTGAAAAACACTGGTCACAGCAAATATCTAAGAATACGGCCATTTAGATTCTTTTGGTTTAATATTGTAATAGTTACTATTTAAAAAAAAAACGTTTTTCAATAAAAAGACTCGTCAAGATTGTTTTATAAGTGAAATACTTAAGATGACCTGTTGTATGTAGTAGTGCATAAAATTGGTATGGAGCTCAAGTGATTTTTAGGGTTCCGTCCATAGCCAAATGGCAAAAAACGGAACCCCTATGGATTCGTCATGTCTGTCTGTCTGTATGTCCGTCCGTATGTCACAGCCACTCCCATACTTCCCATACTTAGAACTGAAACACAATTTTTTTTTCATCAAACCTATACGTGTGGGGTATCTATGGATAGGTCTTCAAAAATGATATTGAGGTTTCTAATATATTTTTTTTCTAAACTGAATAGTTTGCGCGAGAGACACTTCCAAATTCCAAAGTGGTAAAATGTGTGTCCCCCCTGTAACATCTAAAATAAGAGAATGATAAAACTAAAAAAAATATATATGATGTACATTACCATGTAAACTTCCACCGAAAATTGGTTTGAACGAGATCTAGTAAGTAGTTTTTTTTTAATACGTCATAAATCGTAAAACGCAATTTTTTATAGATAATGGTACCTTTGAATGGAACCCTTCGTGCGCGAGTCCGACTCGTCAATTTGTCTATACGGACACGTTACTACTACATAGAACAGCAGGCTTATTGTCTAACGCTTCTGACGCTTGCCTTCGCAATCACTATTTCTTTCTGTCAAATGGTATAAAATGATGACAGAAAAAGATGGTAAAAGCGAAGACAAGCGTTAGGCAATCCGGCCTCAGGTCATTTTCTTAAGTTTTTCACCTATAACCCTTTTTCCAATGCTAAAATAAACGAAGTATAGGTTTGATTTTTCAGCTGACAATATTTTTGTGTCAGGGAAAATTGACACAGTTGACAGGTCAGTGCGGCTTCGGTTGAAGGTCTGAGAAATACTTTCTCGCATCCGGACATTTCCATACATTGAAAAACTTCCAGAGTTCTTCTAATGAATGTACACATATACAGAGTTTTCCCGCAAAAGATCTACTCGTCTCTAATAACTACTACAATAATAAGGTTTTTACGTACTTGGATACCCTGATGACTGCAGAGATAGAAGTCGAATTCGGTGGGGTGCGTGATGCCGAGATCGACGGTGGTCCCGGCCGGGATGTTGCCAGACTTGCCGGACTGCTCCTTCTTGTCGGCGCAGAACAGACGCGTGTGATGCCGCTTCTGCACCACTATGAACGTGATGCCCGGCTTGTACTCCGCTTCCAACTGCACAAGGTAAATGGTTAGTATAGACTTTTCTGAAGTCATATTATCTATGTTCTTATTTAATTGTTCGCAATCATGTAAAAAACAGATAAAAGTAACAGAAGTAGAAAAAAATATTTTCGTTTTTTTGACGTGACAACGTCTCATAAATCGATGAACGCCGGCTGCACGCAATAACCCGTACGGTGTACTTTCGTTTGGCAAATTACGTTTCCCAAACTGATTAATTTGGCAAATGTTTCATTTCCCAAATGTTTATTTTTTCTGAAACTGTAAACTATTCAGGATATATTTCAGGACTATTTTGTAGGTTAGGTTAGGTTAGGGTTGTTTTATAACAATCCTGAAAAGTTTACAGTTTCAGAAAAAAATAAACATTTGGGAAATTAAACATTTGCCAAGTGAATCAGTTTGGGAAACGTAATTTGCGAAACAGTAGTAAACCAATCATTGATTTTGCCGTAGGATGCACCGTTTTCCAGATATTTGACAAAACACCGGTTCTCGTCCGATCACCGAGGTTAAGCAACGTCGGGCGCGGTCAGTACTTGGATGGGTGACCGCCTGGTTTCATTTTTGTTTTTTGAATGTTTTGTTATGACGTTGTCACGTTAACCTATCGTCCGTAAACCGAATTTACAGACAACCGGTTTTTTTGTGTCTCATTTGTTTTTAACCAGCGATTGTTACCTTTATGCAAGCCTCCCTGACGGCGGTGAGCTCATGCTGCAGCACGTGTATGAACTGCCCCTCGGAGATGCCGTCGCGGTACATGATGATGCGGTGCGGCTTGAACCCGCCCGTGCTCTTGTAAAACATTATCAGCAGCTCCTGAACCATGCTGCTCATCTCATGAACTATCTCCTGTCTGCAATGCGTAACTCCACCATGCATAAGGGTGAACCAAGGGGACAATACCAACAGCGTATGAAAGCGATACTTTAAATATGATACGGGTTTATGATATAAATATAGATGAAACTTTCAGTATGAACTGATGCTAATGCCAATAAGTACGCGTCGGTGACTAAAATGCCAAATTTGACCTATACACTGCATTTTAAACAACAGATTTTTGGACTGCCGACAAATCTGTTGCTAAAACAGTGAGTTCACGTGGTCAGCATCAGGTGTTCACGGTGCAAAGATGTTCAAAACATGTGAATGTGCCACATTAACATGTTTTAGACATCTCTATCCGCTCAGAACTTCCTGATCCAAACTACAGTCAGTATTAGATATATCTAGAAGAGCTAAAGACAGTCTAAAATAAGCGAATTCGACTCTAACGCCAAAAGCATTGGAGTCAGTTTAATGTTCATGTACTTATTTAGATCTATGTTAGCTACTCATTGGAATGTGACAATAGGATAGTTGATCCCAATTACACCACTAATCACCAATATTTAACCCATAATAACGTACACAACTCCAATAATTTAAAAAAAAAACACTTTACTTTAACCATGTAAACCAGATTAATCCTGAATTAACTGAGAAACTCAATGTTTTAGTTGATTTGAAATAAAAAAAAATTGTAATTAGTCCATTAGGTTGGCCAATAAGTGACATATGAGGGGATCGCGTTTTGAAAAGGCCTCACTATAAAGTATGTCTATTGAATGGTGTTTTCGAATAGCCTATTGCGAATACATGTATAGCCAGTTGACATGAAAACCGGATTGTCTTTCCCTAGTGATATGAACATAATCCATAAGCAATCAAAAATTGGATTATGATAACATCACCGGTGATATAGACCATCCAAGGTCCACGCCCATGTCTGTTGGCTATACAGGCTGAAATTTTAAACGTAATAATTAAAAAAATTAGTGTTTCTAGCTCTGTTAATGCTGAACAATATAATGCATTTAACCAATTGTTAAAATTAAGTCAGATAAAATTTAGAATGTTCATACTTTGTCGAAATTAAATCACAAACTCAATGTATGGACAACTCAAATTAAATAAGACTAAGGGGCTGTTTCACCACTTTTCTTAAAGTTCGGATTAGCTTAAACATAACCTTATTTGACAGATGGAATTAAAATTTCTGTTTCACCAGTCTCGATTAGCGCTAAGTGACGGACAAACTGTTTCTTAATTTGACCATCAGATCAGGAGGCATTTAGCATTTTTATCCGTCACATAAAGTTAGTTTATTTTTTTGTGGCCATGGTTGGAGAGCCCTTCAGCCGGTTTCAGAAAAATAAATCAAAGTATTTTTTATTTTTTAAAGAAAGAGGTCATGCTAAATTGCATAAAATAATTTAAATATCAAGATTTGAATAAAAAAATGTAGGTACACTTTTAGTATGTAAAAATAAATCCAAAATTTCGTAATATTTTTTAATAACAAACTTTTTCAGAGGCTCAATCGTTTGTTCTACCTGAACTTGTATGTCGCCATTAAAAAAAAGTTTATCTGTCAAATGGTTTGGCGCCACTTTTCGATTCGTTTTACGTGATTTTATTTTTCTTTGTTATTGTTAACAAAGTATCGTAATTAAATACCGTTTTTGGCTCAATTATAATGTTACATATTTGTTTATGCAAAAAAATAGATGTATTTAAAAATTATATAGTTAACCATTTCTTTTGCTTTAATAATGAGTGACTCTTTGAACGAAAGTGTGCGAACAGGAACGCGTGGTCGTGAAATGCGACGTTGCCATTCAGACTTTTTGTTAAACCCACGATTAGTTAAGTGGTACTTAGTTTGCACAGGACCGGAGTGGTGAAACTGAAAAAACACTAGATTTGTCCAGTACTTAGTTTATTCATTGGTTACGTAACCAGCAGTTTGACAATAAGGTGGTGAAACACCCCCTAAATAAAACAATTGAGTTAATGCATTATATTGTCCAGCATTAACTGAGTTAGAAACACTCATTTTGTATCACGTTTAAAATTTCACGATTGTCAAGATTCCAATGAATTATATATCCCGATATATCTAATGCCCATATAAATTTTGGATGAAAGAATGATCGTCAATTTGAAAAAAAGCCATAAGCGCGCTTCTCACAACCCCGATACTGAAAGTATAGATATAATATTCCCATCAAAAGCCATAAGCGAAAAAACCCGGGCTTGGTGGGATAACGCGTCCCCCGCGGGGGGAATGCCCAGGGGGTGCGTTAGCCCGCCAGGCCCGGGATTTAAGCTTACGATTCCCGATCTTCGTAATTGAATGACCTGTGTTGCTGCACGCGCACCGTGGCGGCGTACCGCGAGGGGTGCGCGTCCATGGAGCCCACCACCGCCGCAATGGACGGCTTCTTGTTGTCGCCCGCCGGCGGGTGCGTCACGTCCACCCCAAGGAAGATCACGGGTTCGTTGAACACCTGCACGCAATACAATACACGCGGTTCACAATCGTAGCGGACGCATATCAAAGTTATTTACCTACTAAGAGCTGATTTGCAATGTCCTTCTGATAAATATTATAAACTAACTACCCGCCTCAACTTCGCACGCGTGTAAAATTAATAAAAAAAAATAGGTGCAGTCGTTCTAAAGTTATACGCGTACATATTTTTTGCAATTAATTTTTATTTACATAGATATATGTAGATGAAAATGTTAGTGTTCTGGTAACTTTTTGTCGGGACGTTTGTCACAGGAAGAGAATGTGGCAATAACTGTACCGCCAAATGAATATTATTAAAATTAAATACTGTTAAAAGGAAATGACCGTTAATAAGTGTTAAACTCAAATCAAATGCAGAAAGTCCTATAATGTTGTGAACAAACGAAGATACCTTTGGACGTAGTGACGGCACCAGAATCGAGTTGATTCCGCCAAGCTTGACGTTGATTTTTAGACATAAATTGCTTAGCGTTTGCGGCGAAGTTTTGTTCACGTTTTTAGCTTGCACGCACTGTGTCGCCATACCCAGTACCGTGTCTCCCACACGTTTTACTTCCGCTGTTGACAAAACAATAAAAGTATGTTATTTTATGTTACAACCAAACGAATTTTGGTTAGAAATTGCAACAAATGTAGCTCTAGAAAGAAAAGTACCTACTATTAATTAATTATTATGGTTCATTAATGTCTATCCAAAATCATATTAGCAAATGATTGTTTTACAAGAAACAATTAATTAATCATCATTTTATTAACACACACATAAATTTCACAAATACTCAATTAGCAATCATACTATTTAAAATATGTTAAATAATAAAGTTTCAATTGTACATTTTTCATTTCACCAAGTAATTTTAAACATTTTGCTAATTCGGAAATTTACCAAATGTCATCAATCAGATACTTAAATTAGACTTTCAAGGTGGTCATAAAAAAACTACCACCAAAGGCATTAGCCTAACCTTTAATCCAAACGGTTCCAAGTCGCTTCCACTCCGACCAGTCTTGCTCGCTCGCTTGCTGACTACTTATCATTATGTTTACAGTTTGCTTTATCAATTATGTATGTATGTATGTATGTAAACTCTTTATTGTACAAAATAAGGAAAAAAAAAAAGAAAAATATTATAGACAACCGTTGAAATGCATGTACAAAGGCGAACTTATCCCTTTATGGGATCTCTAACAGTCAACCTTTGAGTGGATGAAAGGAGCATTTAGTAAGGGACCGACAAAGAGTAAGTAAAAATAAAACAGTCGGACAAAGCATAAGGCTACAATACAACTTTTAGTAAATACAATACATAAACTCATAATATAAAGAAACCTATTAAAAATATACTACCATATATAACATATATATGCATAAAACATATAATAAATAAGCAGTGTTCTCAATAAATTAAAGAGATGGTGTGAACCACATCTTCTTCAAAGCTTCCCTGAACGACACCACGGAGGGAGATTGCCTAATGGAGGTGGGCAATCGATTCCACAGTCTAGCAGATTGAACAGTAAATGATTTAGAGTAAATTTTGGAAGAAGTAGAAGGACAGGCCAAAAGGAGATTGGCACTCGACCGCAAACGATGCTGGCTTCCTTCAGCCAAGTAGCTGAAACGCTCGGAAAGGTATAAAGGGCCGGAAGGATTAAAAAGAGTGTTGCAATTATTTGTTTTAAAAAAACACATGTCAAATAATACAATACACCGTGAAATTTTAGTGGTTGTTTTCCCGAAACGAAGTGATTTAGTATCGATTGTACAATCGATTTATAATTACTATTTTGACTAGAGTCAAAAATCCAATTGTGAAAAACGAAAGTGGAAAATGACCGCAAACCAATAGTAACGCTTCGTTGGTACAAGTAGCGTACGATCGTACGATAGGTTAGGTACCAACGAAGCGTTACTATTGGTTTGCGGTCATTTTCGACCAACAGTAGTATTTTCAGGTAATTAATTTGTTAAATACTATTTCATTTGTCTAATGATCTTATAAATAAATAAATAATAATAAATAAATATCAGGGGACAATTCACACCAATTGACCTAGTCCCAAAGTAAGCTAACAAAGCTTGTGTTATGGGTACTAAGCAACGGATAAACATACTTATATAGATAAATACATACTTAAATACATATTAAACACCCAAGACCCGAGAACAAACATTCGTATTTTTCATACAAATATCTGCCCCGACACGGGAATCGAACCCGGGACCTCAAGCTTCGTAGTCAGGTTCTCTAACCACTAGGCCATCTGGTCGTCTTATATTTACGAAATTTTAATTATTTTGACAGTAAATATACGAAACATAATTATGCCAGTCGTTGGTTGCTAAATGTAAAGAGAAATGGTATTGGTCAAACTGCAGGACACCAATTATTACAATTGGAAATGTCTAATAAAAATTACCAATGGTTTTTATATTTTTTTGTATAGAAAAGTCAAACATAAGAAACTAATTTCAATATTTTTTCGTTTAGTTCACTACTTTTTTCAAAATTAATTATTGAAACTATTTTGGTTGATGACGTCAGATTATAATTGAGGGCTCCCAACACAGCCAAATTTCTAAATCTATCTAAATGCGTACGATAAGGAACCCCTTTAATTATTTTTTGCGTAGTGTCACTTTACTGGCGCTGTCAAAGTGCTAAATGTCAGACAGCGGATCCAAATCAAACTCCGTAGTTTAATCCACGCGTAAATTGTGAAGAATTCTAATATGTACCTAATGCTATTCAACACCGACCGATTAAAGTACAACTTAGACCGTCAACGACATTTACTTCAATTTCAAATGAAGGTCATTGCTTATTTGATATGTAATAAATGCATTACATTATATTAAAATTAAATAACTACAGAAAACGATTTAAAAAGCGTTTACCTCGAAATGGTTTTCGATTTACTATACATAACAAAAAATAGACATCCCCAATTGACACACTAATACAAATTACAAATTAAAAAAATACAAATTACTCTCAGTTGAAGTTGTCATACCGTACACATGCAGGCTATCGTTATCGGCAAGCATTCTATTTAGGTAACTATTTGTTTACGGTCAATTATTGAAATAATAGTGTATGTAATAATTGTGGTTCCGTACCATTATCTATTATAATAAGTACTTAAACCTAAAATTGTAATTCGTCTGTTAAGGTTTTAAATTAAATTATTGTATTTTTTTAATAATTGGATTATATTGTTATAATCAAAATAGTAAAAATGTTGTAGAAAAAATACAAAGTTTAACATGTATCTATATAATTATTAATAATTTTTACAATCTTGAACATCGTGATAAATACAGCGGGTGCAGTATCGGAACGCATCTTTAAAAAATAGCGGGATTCAAATTTTAATTATTTTCTTCTTCTGTTTCGCTAGCTACAGAGTTCGATATCTAAGAGTTTGATACACGATCAAAGGCAATTTAGAAATTATAAGAATAAATAATAAGTAATTACCAGTGATCGGATTTGTCTATGCCACTCGGGGTGAATAACCTCAATCATTATGCTAGTATGGATATGCCGCGGGATTCCGTAAAGGACAGTTTTTTTGTCATATTATTTTATTAGATATATCATGTGATATGTTTGAAAATAAATGAACAATAACGTACGTACGTTGTTCTACCACTTATTTAGTTTTAAGTAGAGTAAACTTTGTTTTTTTATTTTCTCTTAAGTTAAATACTGAAGTCTATTATTTTATTTATTATTAAACGTTGTTAACTAGTTTCTGCTATAAAATGTCATCTGGTTCTCCGCGATACAGGCGAAGCCTAATGCGGGGACCCCTGTAATTCTTGTCACACAATGTTTTTCAAATACTTAAACGTTTTTTTTTATAATACCAAAAGGTATCTTTAAAATAGGTAAAATAAACTATAATCTTTTCAATCTACAGAAACGAAACTGCTGATTAGTTGAAAATGACAGAAAACAATCACTTATTCTTAAACTTCTACAGAGGTTTACGGCCAGTAATAAAACCATAAAGGTTTTCTTACTTGGTTCTCGAAGTAAACAATCAAAAATTTTTCAGTATTTTCTGGTGTCAAACTTCTTCGCCTATTTGAAAAAAATCTAGTTCAATTTATTTCGAATATTTAGTATATTATTTTTTATTACTTTTGGTCTCTATAAAATTAAAATAACAAACCAATATTTTTTATTTAATTCTGGTTATTTAATGTCGTTTATTTTATATACATAATACCAACACGGACATAGCGTTTATTTTTCGAACAGTTTAATTGGTATCGCGGGCCAAACGGCGTATCCATAATAATCCATGGTACCATTTCTACTTGACATTTCGCGGTGTGGCATAGAAATATCCGATCACTGGTAATTACTTAATAAATATTTAAATATGATATGAGCGAGTCCAGTGACGAAGTCAACAATTAAACACCAGACGAATTAAGGCAGTAATACGAAATGCAGAGTTAAGTTTTTTGCCTTAAAAGTCTCGCGAAAAATAGCTAGCAAAGGGTGCAAACACTTTTTCGGAGATTGTATTGTTATCTACAATATGGAGTAGGTATTTACTCAATGTTGAAAGCTACAATAAAGACAAAAATACGACGTGCGTATACCTTTAATAATTATTATGTTTTCGCTGCTGAGGTGAAAAGTTGTATGTGTCACACGAGACCAAAGTTTTTTTGCGTCTCGTGTATTTGAATCGAGAGAGTGCGCGAGAGCGCACTCAGGATTCTAACTTAGAATCACTCGCTCACGCTCGTGATTCAACTTTGCAGTGTTTTTCAAACTTTTTGGCGTCACGGCCCTTAATGACCATCAAAATTCCTTCGCGACCCCCAAAACCCAATTTGTACGATTAACCTTAAAACCCATATACATCTTTCAAAAAAAAATCCATTCCATCTAGTCACAAGACTTTCTCGGAGCTGAGCCTCGCGACCCCCCTAGATAGATAGGTCTCGCGACCCAACTGAACTATAGAATCCTTCGCTTACTCGCGATTCAAAATCAACACTCGCAGTAAAAACCAACTTTGCTCTCTTGTTGCACAAATAACTATTTGCTTATTGGTTTTAGGCCAAGAAATTCATTGTTTACTCTCACGAATGTTTGTTTTTGAACTATGTTATAATGCTGGAAAGAACCTAAATCCTGAAAAACGTAGATTAAAATATTAAAAAAATATAGAAATTAAAAATTTAAAAAACCCCCTACCTAATTATGTCACACGTATGTTTGAACATAAATTAAATGCCCATTATACGTTTAAGATCCCTTCCGCAGCTAACAAAAGAGCTGATAACTTTGAAACGGCTGAACCGATTTTGATGAAACATATCTAAGAACCATCGCCAAGAAACCAGCTTTCTAATAAAAAAAACCGCATGCAAATCGGTTCACCCGTTTACGAGCTATGATGCCACAGACAGACAGACAGACACACGCACACACACACACACACACACACACACACACACACACACACACACACACACACACACACACACACACACACACACACACACACACACACACACACACACATAGCGGTCAAACTTGTAACACCTCTCTTTTTGTGTTGGGGGTTAAAAAAAGGATCCGGTACCAAAAAATTGTATTTCAGCATACACAATGGTAATAAAAAAAAAAATATATATATATATATAAATAAAGTTTTGTATTATCTAAATAACAATTTTTGTATTTTCGACCGTTGTTCTATGAACGCGGGACCACTGTGCACTAACCATTAGGTCTCGCAGCCGAATCGAAATTCCGGGATTTCCTAAATATTCCAATGGGAAGTCCCAATAATACATCATGCTCTTTATTAACATTGCATAAAAATATCCGTGCCCAATTTCATGTCTCTACACCCAGCAGTTGAGATTTCGAGATTTTATTCTGATCTCGTGGAAATATAATCATCATCATCATCAACAAAATATCAATCAATATAATATCGGCACAAAAAACATTAGAATTTGTAATAATAATTAAGTTATCTTTCCTAACGTCTTGATGTTGATGTTGAAATTGGAATGTTAATTGAATCACATCTAAAAACTCATTATGAATGACCGTTAAACACGGACATAACTACTATAACTATCACCAAAGTCTGAAGACAAATGTTTCCATAAACTATTGACGCTTAAAAACTGAATATTACCATAGACGGGCGTCTTTCCTGGCAAGACGACTACGACGAGTTGCAGCTGCACGAAAGTGGACTTAAGGTATTTGAACATCGGCTCCACTTGGTCGGGCCCTGTGGCGTACTTGCAGAAGCAAGGCTGCCCGATTATAGGCATGCCCGCGTCGTTTGAGATCTTTTGCAGCTGCTGAGTGAAGTTTCTGTGGAAGAACCCATCAGTTAAGGTTATGAATGTTGCTGTCCATCTATTGCGGTTCTCAAGATACATACAGTCCTGTGACCATGAACCGTATAATTTTGGTAACAAAAGATGAAGTTTCCATACAAATGAATCAGGACATTTTGGAAAAATATGTTAATTAAGCTCAGTATCATTTATTTGCAATATTTTTTGCAAATTAGAATTAAAAAAAAATTTTTTTTTTTTTTTAAGTAATGCTCAAAGCATTTATTGGTGAATTAACTTTTTTGTGTTGTTTACTCTGTCCTTGGTTGTCCAAGTGACATCTTCATACTGTATCATAGAAAAATGTTTAGGTTGTCCAGGAGACTAAATTTGTGTAACCATAGCAGCGGGTATGGGCATTTTCAAAAAAAGTGTACCCTTTTCGTAAAAAATATTCCTTATTATCCATAAAAAAATCTATAGTGCTCTTGATCCTGAGTAAGAAAACACCAAAATTTCCTATTTGAAAAAAAAGTAAAGGGTACACTTTTTTTTTAAAATACACATGTATACCGTTTTAAACTTTCGTGATTTTTACTCATAAGTATTATACAAAACGGGACTTATTCCGTAAACAATATTTACCTCGACGTTTCGGCCACATTGCAGCGGCCGTGGTCACGAGTTGACTGAAGTGTAAGATGTTATGTTAACACCAAGGTAATGCACCAAGAATATTGGACAAACCTACTGCACTGGACTGCAGGCAGACCAGAGAAGCTCTTCCGGAGATCAACCCCGGATTATCCCGCAAACTTCGCGGTTATGGAAGAACTCAGCTCCGACTACTGGTCGGGGCTCTAACTGGACATGCCTTACTTAACAAACACTTACACAATTTAGGCGTTACAGACAGCCCCCTATGCAGAGCGTGCATGGAGGCGGAAGAAACGGCCTCACACGTCCTGCTGGAGTGTGTTAGTGTGGCGAGCTACAGGGCGCTACACATCGGGACACCGAGGTCGCTCCAGGAAGTCGTCGGCAACGTGAAGGGTCTGCTAGGCTTCCTTATGGAGTTGGGCTGGCATGAATAGTGCCTACAGCCAGTTACGCAAAATAGGCGCGTAAAAGACGTCGAGTTGCGGAAACTAGCTCGTTATTACCTATTAAGATGTTATGTTTGTTTAAAGTGTAAGATGTTATGTTTGATTACGATTAGAATCAGCACCTATATCTGGAACAACCCGCAATTTGATCGAGATTTATAACGGCACCCCATTATACCGACTCAAAACACTAACAACGTCCGACGATCTCTCCGAACATTTATCCCGACGCCGACATTTGTTTATAACAGGATTCCATGAAAACGAAAGCTTATATCCATTCACCCGGATGAACTTTCTGTGCTCTTTAATTTCAAGTGCTTCACGCACCATTCTAGAGTAGAAATGACGTTTTGTGGAGAGAATTTTGGTATTGTGACTCCAATAAATGTTTGGCTATGGCTGACTTATTTACTTGGCGATTTTTAACGAACAACAAACATCGAGGTAAATATTGTTTTCGTGATAAGTTAACAAAATTAATCGCTTTGCCTATGCACTATGGAAACTTACTAAAATTTCAAACGAACAAACCGCATTAAAAGCGTACCATGGCTATATTGCGTCAATATTGCGATATGGTATACTGATATGGGGAAATTCAGTAGACGTAAACAGAATATTTATTGCTCAAAAACAATGCATACGTGGAATTTGTGATGTCTCCCCTCTAAAATCTTGTAAACCACTTTTCAAACGATTAAATCTATTAACAGTGCCATGTCTATATATTTTTGAAATATGCAACTTCGTCAAATCATATCCATACTACTTCAAAAGGAAAGACCAAATATGTAATTTGAATACAAGATTCCCGGAAAAAATAATTTACCCCAAAACTAACACACACTTATATCGCAGAAACTGTGTCCCAATGGCAATACGAATTTTTAATACTACCTAAGAGCATAACTGAGTTGCCCAGGAACAAATTTAGATTTAAATTATTTCAATGGCTTAAGGATAAAGCATTTTATTGAATCAAAGAATACTTACAATAAAAAATACAAATAAAATTATTCCACTGTCAAATTGACACTAAACCTTAATTAAATTTTTAAATAAACTGTATTTAACCTAGGTTTCAACATAAAAAATGTAGATATTTCAGCTAAATAAATCCTTTTTAGAATATAAGACAATGTTTTGCATGCCAATGTATCTGGCTAGACATGTCATAGCACATTAGAACTATTTTATAAGACCATTTTACCATGTCTAGAGCAAATAAATATTTCATTTCATTGAATTTCATTTCATTTCACGTTTAGTATAATAGTCATAGCAACGAGTGGCAAGAAAAAGTTGATTCACCCTTATCCCTTTATATGCCTATATACACCGTGAAATTTTAGTGGTTGTTTTCCCGAAACGAGGTGATTTAGTATTGATTGTACAATCGATTTATAATTACTATTTTGACTAGAGTCAAAAATCCAATTGTGAAAAACGAAAGTCGAAAATGACCGCAAACCAGTAACGCTTCGTTGGTACCTAACCTATAGTACGATCGTACGCTACTTTTACCAACGAAGCGTTACTATTGGTTTGCGGTCATTTTCGACTTTCGTTTTTCACAATTGGATTTTTGACTCTAGTCAAAATAGTAATTGTAAATCGATTGTACAATCGAAACTAAAACACCTCGTTTCGGGAAAACAACCACTAAAATTTCACGGTGTATAAGCAAAAATTACACATTTTTTTTAATTTGTTGCAATTGAAAAAGAAGCTATCCTTCTATTCGTATCCGAAGGAGAAAAAAAAGTATGATGGGAAAAATATTCCCGGTGCCTTATAAAGGGTTAAATATGTGAATAATATTATAAAATAACATTGATTGGTACTGACTTGAGCGCGTCTTCCCGCACCGTCCGTTGCGGCGCGAAGCAAGCGATCGCCCACACGCGGATCTCTACGCCCATAAAGAACTGCTTTCCGCGCATGTCCCACACCCCTTGATTCGGCAGCGCCTGGGAAAAGGGAGCATTTGGACATTGATTGATTGTTTTTCCATCCTCACCATCTTGATGATTGGCAGTCTAGTACCGTGCGTTTTAAGCGAAACTTCTTTCCTCGCACGACGAAGATCTGGAATCAGCTTACTGCGGCAACATTCCCGGAGCGTTACAACTTAGGGATCTTTAAAAAACGAGCCTACCAATTCCTAAAAGGGTCGGCAACGCGCCTGTGATTCCCCTCGTGTTGCGGGTGTCCATGGGCGACGATGATCGCTCTCCATCAGGTGACCCGTCTGCTCGTTTGCCCCCTCTTATATATAAAAAAAAAACCGGCCAAGAGCGTGTCGGACACGCCCAGAATAGGATTCCGCAGCCGTTGCGAAAAAATTGCATATATCGACGGTTAAAAGGCAAAACGCATGAAGCGAACTTTACATGAAACCCGGCTCAAACGACGGAGAAAAATTCGCTGATTTCAAATATGTATATAACTCATTTTGACAAAAAGTGTCGCTTCATGCGTTTTGCCTTTTAACCGTGGATATTATTAATTTTACTATTAATTATACTATCCGTATTAAACAAGTAATATTTTTCCCCTCCGGACGACTTCGACATTTCTAAGTCAGGCTGCTATTTACTCTTAACCTACTAATGATTCTCAAGCAAACTTAACCGTAATAGTTTTCCTTGTTAATTTGATATAATTATTTACTCTCAGTTTAGCTTTTAGAGCGCTTTTAGAACGCTTGATTTTTATAAAATTTTGCTCTTTAAACTTGGGCATTTCACAAAGAAATCACTGGATCGGAAAATCGTCTCCACAACCCGTAATGATTTTAAAGACTATCCACAATAAGGTTCAATGAGAAAAAAAAATCACCACTTTACGCCTATGGGAGGTAACATAAAAAAAAATCTAAATTTTATTTTACCACTTTGTTGGGGTTGTTGCTACATATGATATGATATATCCATGCAAAATTACAGCTTTCTAGCACTAATAGTCTCTAAGCTAAGCCGCGAAAGGACGAACGGGCGGACAGACAGATATGGCGGAACTATAAGGGTTCCGTTTTTGTAATTTTGCCTACGGAACTCTAAAAAGGAAGAAACTTGCTGTTCAGCCACCAATAGTCAAGAAGCTAAGGAGCTTCGCTATTTTGCAGAGGAGCAAGATCATTTCATACATAATTATGGACCTCCACAAAGCAACAAGTCGGTTTAGGAATCTGTCTAAAATTAATGAATGTCCTAATTTCAGGTAAGTAATTCTTTCTTTTGTTCGTGTGGTTCGACTTCGCAGTTCTTTGAACGCAGTGCACACAGGGTGCGCCCGTGGTGGACCTTTACATGCAAGAAACTAAATGAAAACGGCAACAAAATCACGTTTTTGTATGGGAGCCCACTTAAATATGTTTTATTTTAATTTAATTATTTATTTTTAAAGTGAACATATTATAAATAAATATTCTGTGAATATTTCAGCCGTTATCAATATCGAGCAAAAACAAGCAAACAAAATCACGTTTGTTGTAGCCTCCTTATATATTTATTTTATTCTGGTCTTTAGTATCTGTTGTTATAGCGGCAACCAAAATACATCATCTGTGAAAATTTCAACTGTCTAGCTATCACAGTTCGTGAGATACAGCCTGGTGATAGACTAACGGACGGACAGACGGACGGGCGGACGGACAGACGGACGGGCGGACGGACAGAGGGACGGACAGCGGAGCCTCAGTAATAGGGTCCCGTTTTTACCCTATGGGTACGGAACCTTAAAAAACGATACAATAGATCTGTAACAGATTCGATCGCCCATAAGATCTAGTAAAAAAACATGAAAACATTAAATTTCACGCTTACGATAGTCACAGTCACAGAACAATATGTGTCATCTGCCAAAAACTATTCAAAAAGACGTCACTTTGTAAGTAAAGCATTATTTGCCAAGACGTCTTTTGAGCACCACCCCGTTGTCTTTGCTATTATTATTCAAAGACTGCGCACCCTAATAAATAAATATCACCAGACAATTCACACCAATTGACCTAGTCCCAAAGTAAGCTAAGCAAAGCTTGTGTTATGGGTACTAGGCAACGGATAAACATACTTATATAGATAAATAAATACTTAAATACATATTAAACACCCAAGACCCGAGAACAAACATTCGTATTTTTCATACAAATATCTGCCCCGACACGGGAATCGAACCCGGGACCTCAAGCTTCATAGTCAGGTTCTCTAACCACTAAGCCATCTGGTCGTCTTATGTATCCTTATGGGCTCCCACACAATACCGCGAATTCGCGTCGCATCGCCAATATCTGCGAACTCGCACGAATGCATCGCAAGAACTTGCGATCTAATTCGCATCGCGCAAGGTTCAGGTGACCATACAAATTATATGGTCACTTGAACCTTGGTCTTACCTCACGAATCGCAGAAATTCGCAGGAACTAGCGATGCGAAGTCGCATCGCAGTATTGTGTTTGAGCCCTATGTGTGAGTGGTTCGGTTCGGAGACCTACCTGTCCCCCGAGCGAGGAGACGCGTCCGCCGTACTGCAGCTTGGGCGGCGGCAACACGCGCCCGCGCACCTCCATCATATTGTTGGAGATGGTCAGGCCGAACTCCTTCACGTACAAGTCGGTGTTGAAGTTGGCGCGACGAACCAGGTTGTTGATTTCACGCTCTCTGGTGGATAAATAATAGTGTCTAGTCAATGACAATCTAAACGTGGCAACTAACTTGTAACCTTTGCTTGTAATGTATCGGTCACGGCGATCGTGTTAAATTACATTTACATTATAGCTACGCGGCGAACGCTCTTCTTGCCCGCCCTGCACAATTGTACCTCTAGGTCATTCGGTTTATTAATACTGAATTGTAATGTAACACTCAAAGGGATTCGCGTAGCGTAGACACAAGAAAGTCAGTCGCCACCTTAAAAGGAGGTTTTTTATAGCGCTTATTTATAGAGACATGCAGAATAGAATAATCACATTGGTCGAAATCTACATCTCGGCCCACTCCACTAGTGTTGTGATTGCCAAGTCCTGGTTGTCTTCATTCCGCTTCATCTCAATGGGAGCGCAGTCTTACGACCACAGACAATGGGGTCTGGTCCCGTTGGCCTTACTTGCATTTAGCCTTGGCGAGCAAAACGGCTCAGTAATACACTGACCAAGTATGCAAAATGATTTGGTTATATAATGCCATGGTTACAAAATTGTCTTAGTTTCAGGAACACTTACTTAGCAAAACGTCTAGGTCGATAAATGCACAAGTAAGCAGAATGACTCAATTGTGTAAGGTATTGATTGTATTAAATAGATTTTCAAGACCAGACCAGACCATTTACCTATTAAAACATAATGAATTAATGACATTAAGTCGTTTTACAACCAAGTAATTATCTACTATGGCTTATAGCAATGAGGGACCCGACCCAGACAATGTATGTTAAAAAGTTGTTCACAAAGTCCATCAAGTTATAATATTTGATAAGGGAGTCACAAGTTTTCATAAAAGGAAAATATCAGCTAACTTCACCCTTTTCAATTGAAAAATTACAAAACCACAGAATGTATTTAAAAAGACCTAAATGGTTATAATATAACATTAATTAATGACTCTACAAATAGTAATGATTATCAAATGCTATCCACAAATAATATAATAAATTTCCTCAAATACTTACCTATCAGGAGCGGAGCGTGCCGTGGCCTTGATCATAGTTGAAGTCTGCATGTCTGTCAATTTTTTGATGCACCTCTGGCCGGGCACTATGTTGCACACTTCTAAAGGCAGGTATGTGTGTTTGTGTTCTTGGCCCACTTGTAGACATGGTAAGTGAGGATATCTTAACTTCATCTTATATTTGTCCAAGAAATATTTGGCAACTGTGCATTCTACAGTTTGACCATTGTCCAATTGTAGGGGGAACCTGGTGAAATCAAATCAAGGCATTAATACTGCTTGCATGATGAAACCGGTTGGTCTAAAGAGTGACAACATCCTATATAGTGTAAGCAGTAAAAAACTGTTACACAAGCATATACCATCACCTTATCATAATCCATTTTTCTCATGCCTATTAATCTAATTAGAATTTTATTTTTAACTAGCTAATGCCCGCGGCTTCGCCCCCGTTGTATTTTTTTTAATTTCTTTCATAAAAACCTTCTCCTGACAATAACAAACGCAACAAAAAAAGAATTATCCAATTTGGTGCAGTCGATCGGAAGTTATGCGCTTAGCAACACATTCAGCGATTCATTTTTATATTATAGACTATGAGCTTTTTCATGCTGCAGTTAACATATTATGTTTTATTTGATTTGTTAGATGGGTGCCTCGAATGCATTTTGTATCAGTAAGGTTTTTGGCCTAATCACTTTTTGGCACAATCGTGATTTTATACTCTCACTTTTTCTTGTTGCATTTAGACATAAACACATTTTTTAAATCTCAATTTATGTCATCACGTTCAACCTTAAACAAACATTTTACAAACTTTGTACTTCACAAACATGTTTTCATAATTATATATAATACCTAAGTAAGTGTAAAGACTTCCTATTGCATATTTAAAGAGTTTTCAATGTAAATCTTCATAATTACTTCCATCCATCCATCCCAGCCTATACACCGTGAAATTTATTGGTTGTTTTCCCAAAACCAGGTGATTTAGTTTCGAGTGTACAATCGATTTATAATTACTATTTTGACTAGAGTCAAAAATCCAATTGTGAAAAACGAAAGTCGAAAATGACCGCAAACCAATAGTAACGCTTCGTTGGTACAAGTAGCGTACGATCGTACGATAGGTTAGGTACCAACAAAGCGTTACTATTGGTTTGCGGTCATTTTCGACTTTCGTTTTTCACAATTGGATTTTTGACTCTAGTCAAAATAGTAATTATAAATCGATTGTACAATCGAAACTAAATCACCTCGTTTCGGGAAAACAACCACTAAAATTTCATGGTGTATATGTCCCACTGCGCACAGCAGGGCACGGGCCTCCTCTCAGAATTTATTTACATTTGAAATTTACCATGAGTTTTATGGTGAAGGAAAGCATTGTGAGGAAACCTGCATATACCTGCGAAGAAATTCAATGGTGTGTGTGAAGTTCCCAATCCGCACTGGGCCCGCGTGGGATTACTTTATTTTCACTTACTTTTGGAATTGACACTGTCATTCACAATATGCACATGTCTAGTTTTAGGTAGTCACTCAAAAATTGAATTAAATTAAGTGCGAAAATTGGCAATAAGTCATTAGTTATTGCAAACCATGTCATTTATAACTAATCAAACCAGTGTAAATAGTTTTGCCATAATATATCACTCAATCAAAAATTGCCTACAATCTATTCTCAGACCTACCATGTATAGAGAAAACATTTGATAAAAATCAGTCAAGCCATTTCAGAGGAGTTTGATAACAAACACCGTGACACATGATTTTTATATTATATTTTTACATATAATAAAGAGAAAAAAATATATCTGTTAATTTACAGTATAACAAAAAGCATAAACAATTATGCTGTTAGACAAAATCTTTTTAGACCAAAAAGTGCTTAAATCAACTTGCTTGAAGGTAAATCACCTATAGGATAAAATATGGTCCTACATAAAGCATATATGACAAAACACAATTGGGGCAAAATGCATTTAAGGCAAAAACCTCTGATACAAAATGCGTTTGAGGCATCCATCTAACAATTCATTTTATTGGAGGAAATAATTTCAACATATTAATGTGCACTTTCCTCATAGGACAGGAAACCGTAATGGTAACAAATGGTCCATTTTATTACATCATTTTGATAAAAGAATAGTTTCTTGAATGTATCTAAACCTGAACACAAAGCAAATTGTGCATTAGGTCAGTGTTATCTTAATTTAGAATAATTAATTACAATTATGGTTGTACTAAATTGAAAAATTTTGGCAGACATGCCATATTTGTGTGAAAGGAAAACTTACGATTGCATTTGTGCCGGCCGACGGGTGACGTTGCAGACACGATATTTCCTCTTCATGGTGCCACAATGTGTTATTTCTATTTTAAGGCCTTTTATTTCTTTAGTAAACTTAACTCTTTGCGAGTCAGTTAGTGGTTTTCTTTGGTCATTAATATCTCTAATATCTAAAACTTCACACATGAACTCTATGACTGGCTGGGCTTTGTAAAAAGCAGTTGCAGACACTGAAATAAAGTTAAAAGTCAATTTGCCACTTTTAAAATAAAATTATGAAAAAAAATAAGGTGTAGGGTAGTCTAAGGATAAGATTCTTTATGTTGTTCCTACCATCAATATTTAGCATCATTTTCCATTGGCTTGGTCTCACTGATTGATGGAAACCAAACCAAACTTCTCGGCCACCACCAAGGGGGTGGTAGTACCCTTCAGGTGAAGAGAAGAATGAACGGCCAACAGGAGTGTACATCATTGACGGTAGATGGCGCATCACCACATCCAGAGCCAAAATGGCGTCATAAGGAATCTGTCTTGTGCGACCTTCTAAAGCCTCTTCCAATGCAAATAGTGACACCTAAAATCCAATTTAAGTATTTGATTGAATCATGAGATATATAAAGGCAATTCAATCTCATTACCAATTAATGATTATTATGTCAGTTAATGTTTTTTTCCAATGAACTGCAATTAAGTAATGAAGTTATAATTACCTGAGCAACCCACTTAATAGTTACACGAAAAACCCTGTCTTTTCCTTCCCCTGGCAAGATGACTTCTAGCTCAACCCTGTCATTGCCAATGGGCAAAGGATCTCTTGTGTACAAGTTATTCCTGCCATCAAAAACAGGCTTCAGGGCACCAAATATCTTATTGTAGCAATGTACCATAGTCTCTACAATTTCTCTATTCACCTGTAATAATGAGCAAGTTAGTGTAGAAATAAATTTAAAAATAACATTTTCACAAATATATATAAAAAGGGTAAATATTCAATAAACAGTCAAAATTTTAATTGTATTACAGAAGCCAAGTTCTGATCATAAGCAGGTTAAAAAGGAGAGCATGAACATTACGGATGGTGGAGGATCCTAAATTGATTTATAGGTTGTACAATAAGAATTCAGTTCATTAGTACCAAAACTATCTAATTAGAAAAAAAAATCTTACCTTTCTTGGGCATTTATCAGGCTGTATATTAACATCATAATGATGGACATATCCTCGGGGCATTGATATTTGAAAGTGGTTGGCTCGTAACATAATAGGGCGTCCCTCGTGGCCCAGGTTGGGGCGCCGTGGGCAAGTGAGCACGGGCAGGTCGGGCGGCGGCGCCGCCGCCGGCGACGCGAGCGCCATGGTCGCCGCGCCCGGCGTGCCCGCGGCGCCCGGCGTGCCTGTCGTCGGAGCCGCACTCGGGGGCCCAGCTGCCGTGCCCGTGCTCCCCGCTGCAGAACTCACTACTCCAGACACACCCACTGCACCACCACTCGTTTCCCCCGCTGGAGCTAAACCAATAATCACCAATTGAAATACGAACACATCATAAACACACAACTGTTATTGATATAGAAATTCATTTTGCTACATAATGCCAATATTTAGGGCAATCAAACAAAGGACGTGCTTCTTTAGTAGCTGAGGTAGCGATCGCTAAATCGGATGGATACTAACGTTGACCAACGGGGTACATTTTGATTTCTGATTAAATTAACGAAAAGTGTAAAATTAACAACTGTACTAGGTCCTCGTGCTAAATTTGCTATAATATGACCAATTAACGATGTGGATTATGGTCTGCTGCAAATTGACGTCTCGTCTCCTCGTTTTATAGTTTGACAATTACCTGAACCATAGACTACAGACTATAGAATATTATTGTCGTTGATCAAATTTCCATGTAAAAGCGGATTCATACGTTCCAATTTCTCAAAATTCGTTCCAACCTAACAGAGGCCCTACCACGAAGTGCATAATTCGAACTTCGTTTCGTGCCGTCCCGCTCACGCTAATGGTATTTATTACGAGAGTGAGAGGGACCGCACGATCCGAACTTCGAACTTCGAATTTCGTAGTAACCCCCCAGGTATGTGAATGGGTCTCTTTATTTCATTAATCAAGTTTGTTTGCAAAGACAGTTTTAACATAAATGACGAACGAGTGTATGATAAATCGTTGCGGATAATAAAAATATATATGTGTAAACAGACTGCATAGGCCAGATAAATTCCTTATATATGTCGTTTGTTGTAGCGAAGCAGACATAAGTTATTGTTAGGGCGCTTAGGTTTTTTTTAAACGCGCCGTCGACGCGCTCTTGTATCGATACAAACGCGATACGCACGGGGGTTATATATAATATTACAATACTCTTTGGGTTATATCAAAGAGTATTGTAATATTATATGAACAAGAGTGGCAACTCTATGGTCAAATATGCATGTATGGAAGGTGCTGCTGCCCTACGCCCTGGTGAAGAACTAATGTGACGTATCTATAGATGTATACCTATCTATATGTATATGTTGGTAGTGATGTACAGCTATAATTACGCGTCATTTTAATTGATAGGCTAATTGCCACTATTCGTATTTTAGCCGTCTAATTCAAATCAGCATATACGAAGTATAAGCGGCTAAACCCGATTTGCACTATACGGCTAAAATACGAACATTGGCAAGTGGCCTATCAATTAAAGTCCTTGACCGTACAATTTGGTACGCCATGGCCATGGCCGATGAATGACAACTGACAAGGTTGACAAGTCAACCAAGATGGCCGCTAATTTAGTTCTTTACCAAACAACCAGAGATCGCTGTAGTCGCATGAAAAGTGTGATATATGTAAGTGTGCCCCCCCTGGGTTATATTATGGCTGTTCTGTGGAATGAAAACACGCTGTAAACGCGCGTTCCTAAAACGCGCGTCGACGGCGCGTTTAAAAAACGCCGTGTGGTTAGGCCCTTAGGCCTCAATCGCAAGGGAGCTTTTTTAATGCCCGTTAAAAAAGCGTTCAAATAGAACAAATGCATTTTCAAGTATATGTTCATACAACAGCGCTTTTAAAACGCGACGTTTTTTATCGAACAGAGCTACATTTTGAACGCTGGGCGTTAGGCGTTAAAGGCAATTTTAGTATTTGGTTCTATTTGAAAGTTTTTTTAACGGGCGTTAAAAAAGCTGCCGTGCGATTGAGGCCTTATGTTAGATTGACTGACAGCCGCTCCACTGGCAGCGTTTTAGCTAGCTGGCTTCAGAAACGTTTTTTATAGCTATTTATATAGAGCTATCTATAGGGTAGCATTTCTTCCTGAAAATTCGAAATATCTATAATTATTATGTCGATCCCTTTCAGTGGAGCTTTACGAAGATCTGGTGGAGTGGTTTCCGCTATCGGCAAACAACTAAAGGCCGTAAATTTAAAGGCTGCGAAAAGGATTACGGTTAAATTCGACCCTTTTAGTAGTAATGTTACAGAGACACGGTAAGAAAGAACGTGAATACTATCAGATTGTGACGATTATATTTTATTTACAACCTCCAGTTTGTATAGCTACTGGCTTTAAATACCGCATTTTAAAGTCTGCACGATATGCCTGATCGACTTTCCTTCAACCTATTAGTAAGCAAATATTAGTATTTAGTTATCTTTGAGTAAATATGCATAAATATGTACCTATTTCCTTAAAGTATCTCTTAAAGATACATGTATGTTATATTGATTTATTTAGTGCCATATCCTCCATGCTTCAAGAAATATTTGAAAATGTTTTTGTTAACTCTACATCGTTTTTTTGTAGGAATTTTCTACACTACATAAGTTCATCAAAAATTGCGTTAACAAATCCAAACTGTTCGCTCAAAACAGAGATATTGTGCGATCGCAGTGATCCCATTGTGGACATTACAATAACGCCTTCTATTGCTGGTAAGTTGATCATTATTTTGAGGCAAGTTAGGGTTGGTGGTAGATTCTTCGACGTTCATAGGAGCATCAATTGATGCCTAAATTGAATAAAGAATTTTGACTTTTTGAAGTGAACTTCTAATGCGACTTCCAACGAGCGATGCGTTGCGTTAAATACGCAATGCAACGCAACGCAACGCAAGTTGACGTTTACGAGAGGGGTGAGGGGATTCAAAGGGGGATTGAAAATTTCATTGATTTTGCTGTAGGATGCACCGTTTTCAAGATATTTCACAAAAACACCGGTTCTCGTCCGATCACCGAAGTTCAGCAACGTCGGGCGCGGTCAGTACTTGGATGGGTGACCGCCCGGTTTTTTATTTTTTACTATGAAGTTTCACTTCTTCCGCGCGGAGGAACTCCACGCACTATTTTTTTTGACTGGTGTATATTCAAGCTTCCCTCAATATTTCATAGTTTAAAACGTGTCCAAAAATGTTTTACAGGGTAGTGGGGTGTATATTGTACACAAATGTATCGCACCCCGAAGTAAACTAAGGCATTTGACATTACCCCCCTTAGTGCCCCCGCCAAGACGAGCCAAGCGGAGCGCAAGGGCACTACCTACCTTTTCTCAAAACGTTTCGTCGTTTTTTTGAACTCTTATAACTTTGCTTTGGATGATGTTAAATAGTTGAAAATTTCCAGATATAATGACACCATTACAAACATGAAACATACAAAGTTTGAATGTCGTAGCTCTTATACTTTAGATTTTATCAATGTCTAAAAGCCCCCCATTTTGTCACTGATCACTGATCATCAAAATTCAAAAGGCACATCCTGAAGTCCTAGAAAGCTGAAATTTGGTATGTAAGCTACAAACAACAACGAACGAAAAAATCTTAAAACTTGGAACTTTTACCGCCCCAACCCCTTAAGAACTAGGGGGTGAAAGCTTGTATGAGACTTCCGCAAATTTTGATGCTAGAGGTCTGAAAATTGATATAGAGGGTCTTTGTTATCCTTGTTATAAATAATAAGATATGTATTTCAGGATTTTTAGTAAATCATCCCCTACCAAAAATAAATGAAATCCCACAAAAACATTTCATGTTAAATGTTGCCAAGAGGAGACCATATAGCTCGCACTGTCAATAAGCAATCAGGTCTCTTGTAGAGCCAAGTTTCTAACCCTATGTGCCCAGCTCTAAATCTATAAGCCCTAATTTTACACTAATCAATCTCGTAGGCGTGCAAACCGTGGACTTAACTGGCGAGTCGGCCGCACGGAAAGAGTTTAAAAGATTGAATAGATTTTTAAGTTCAAGCCCATATGCCGAATTGCAAAAGGTTCGTGCGGCCGACTCGCCAGTTTAGTCCACGGTTTGCACGCCTACGAGATTAATTAGTGTAAAATTAGGGCTTATAGATTTAGAGCTGGGCACATAGGGTTTGAAACTTGGCTCTACAAGAGATCTGATTACTTTTTGACTGTGCAAGCTATATGGTCTCCTCTTGGCAACATTTAACATGAAATGTTTTTGTGGGATAATAATATTTCCTTGATAGAAACCTATAAGTACACCTGTTATTGGAAACATCTTAGTAGTTCAATAGTGGATTTTTAATACTCATTGATCACTTTTGTTTCAGAAACAGCAAATCTGAAGAAAGTGACATTAAAAAGTGGCAATTTAACTTGCTTGGAGCTGCTTCAGTTGTTAAACAAACACGTGTCAGCACTTGCACCTGTAGAGCAACCAGTTTCAACAATACAAACTAAATCAGAAAAGAAGAAGATTAAAAAGAAGTAGTATAAAAATGGCAAAGAACAAGAAAGGCGGATTCCTTCAGTTAGTGGAGGAATTCTATAGTCACATACCGGCATTTACTGATGTGTTCTCAGAAGACACATTTTACATGTTTGTTGCGATCTTTGTTCTCTCAACAATCATGGTTGCCTTTATTCTATCTAGGTTTATTACTATCAAACCAGTTGAATAGCTAGCTAGCATTTAAATTATTATTATGTTGATCAAAACCAAAAATAAATAAAATTTAAATTATTTTGCATTTTTATGTATAACTAACCTGAAAGTTAAGAATAAAGACCATTCATTTGCAAACAATATTGCAAGATGAATTGAGTGTTCTTTCTACAATACTGTCTTTAGATTTTTTCTCATGTTCACAAATTCACAATGCAAAGGATAATTTGAAACTAGATTTAAAAATCATAGTATCTTTGACATCAACTACATTTAACCCCTTGTATGCTTAAGACATTGGTCCGTGCCCACTTTAAAGCATTCTTTTTCTATTTTTTTTTTAATCTACAATTGGATTTAAGAATCAGTTGAGACTAGAAAATGCACTATTATGTGCGCCTATTTTGGGTAAATAATTGCGAACATAATATTTTCTCTGACACTATCCAATTGGGGTTGTATTTTTTTACAATGTACAGTAAATTGAGAACCATTTTGAGATAAATCATTTTCTGTAGTTATTTCATTTTAATATACTGTAAGATGAAGTGTAAAAGAGAAATAAAACACTCACTGTATGTAATTGTTATTTATTACAAATTGCGTGATCCAAAAAATTACTTGGAATGAACTGTGTGACCAATATCTGCAAGTGACAAAACTGATTAAACTGATAACTTAAAATTCTTGGGCACCCCAGCGGATCTGTAACAAAATAAATAAAGAATAAAGTTCTAATAGATTCTATAAATCATTCAAGTGAAGTGCTCACTCGCACAGGCACATGTTTTCCATCAGTGTAAAGTTTACACTTTTTTCTGTGTTATTTGCTAACTTTTCCATCTTTGTACCATTATCTACCAAGACAATCGTATGGTGTAGGTTTAATGCATCAATTATGTAAACACTAGCTTTTGCCCGCGACTACGTCCGCGTGGAATTAGTAATTTGAGCAGCTTATTTTTTTATCCAATTTGCTTTTTCATCAATTATGGCTCTCCTTAGATCCTTCCGGAAGAAGTGAAACTTCATAATAAACCAACCCGCTCCCAACCCGCCCCCAACTCGCCCCCAACCCGCCCCCAATCCGCCCACAACCCGCCCCCAACTCGCTCTCAACCCGCTCCCAACTCGCCCCTCCACCCGCCCCAACTCGCTCTCATCCCGCCCCCAACCCACTCCCAACTCGCTCTCAACCCGCTCCCAACCTGCCCCCAACTCGCTCTCAATCCGCTCCCAACCTGCTCTCAACCCGCTCTCAAGCCGCCCCCAACCCGCTCCCAACCCGCCCTATCTAACTGGGCTATCTAACACTGAAAGAATTTTTGAAATCGGAGCAGTAGTTCCCGAAATATAGAAGTTTTACTTCAACCCCCGATTTTGAAGCATTCTTCCCCTCCGCTCCGCTCCTATTGGTGTTAGCGTGATGTTATATAGCCTATAGCCTTCCTCGATAAATGGGCTAACTAACACTGAAAGAATTTTTCAAATCGGAGCAGTTCCTGAGAGAGATTAGCGCGTTCAAACAAACAAACAAACAAACTCTTCAGCTTTATATATTAGTATAGATATGTAGTAAGATTTCGTGAGAAGGCGCGGCAAGTATCGTTACTTAGTAACAGAATTAATTGTTACTTACGTCTTGATTACGGGCTTTATGTTTGCGCTCAACTAACGAAGTAAGTGCTTCCGATCGCACGGCGAGCGAGTCGATTCTCTCGACTAGTTGTTGGTAGGGCGAGAGCGGTTGTGCGCCCATCACCACGTGACCCAACTTCGAGTCGATCTTAGCGTCGAGTCGAGCGTTCCGGATGAGGTTTACGATCCAGCATTCAGCCTCATCTGGTTGCATATTCAAGTTCTCGGCTAACATGCTGTGGAAACAATCAAAATCAATTACTATTTTCACATAAAAAGAAAAACAAAATCTATATTTTAAAGCATAATAATTTCAAAGGATCTGTGGATTGGAAAATGGTCACTCCACACAATACGAGAACATAATGATGATAGTCCAATAATAAACTACATATTGTTCAATAAAAAAGCTTGGTTTACAAAAATAATAGTAATTTAAGTATTCTGTGTTATATTTACCCAATACTGATAACTTGGTGGATGCGACAGAACGTTTCGAAGATCATGAGGCGGGCATTCTCGACGAACTCCTCCAAACAGGCGATCAGGAAAAAGTCAGTCAGCAGAACCGCTTGGCACTGATTTAATTTCCGGCGCGCCGCCTCGAAATCGAAGTTAACGTACAGATGTTCAATGAACTCTGTGATCGGGTCCCTAAAACAAAAGCAAATCGATTTGTTGGACAGAATCCTTTGGTAGCATAGCCCATGAGTTTAAAAATTCTAGTTGCATTTTAAAGTGGCACTCGAAAGATATCTTGTAAAACTCGTTAACCCAATGGTCCAGCAATGTAATTTAATTTAATTTAATTTTTAATGCTCTTGGAATAATGTAAACCGACTGTAAACAATCAGTCTTCAGTTTATTTACCTATAAGTGTAGGCTTCCTGTTGGATTACTTTAACAAGATCCTTGAGGGCGTTTCTCCGCGATCTGTTGATGATGACTGCGGTGGCCAAGTAGCGCATGATGTGCGGGCACATCGTTTGGATGGCGTTCAAGTACCTTAAATGAAAATAAAGTAATAGGATGATGTAGTGACATGTGAGTAATGTGATGTTAGTTATATTTATTGCAAAATTCTGCGTGCCAGATACTGGCGAAATATGTGAGCCGTTATAAGTATGTATATGATTGTTGAGCCATCTTCTATACCATATTTCAAGCGAAATAAAGTTATTTGTATTAGTATGTTAAAACGAGCAATTCTTGTTCTCGGATCTTAGAAAACGATTGCAATGAAATTTGCTATACGTGGGAGTTTTTCGGGGTCGACCAATCGATTCCATCCCAAGCTCGGTCTTATCTCTGAGAAAAACGTGTTTCTTCTCTGTTTTCACGTTTTCATGTGCATTTTATTCGTTTTATTTCACGCGCAAGAAGTTCGGTAATTTCACTCCCATCTTCGTAAATGCAGTGGCATTCCTGTATAAGCGTTGCACTTGCAAATTGGTGTCTGGGTTCAAATCCCGGTCAGATATAACAAAATATTTTTATTTTACTTTTGTATTTATTTACTTTTTAAGTTTCACTAAAAAGAAAACTATTTCACAAAAAAAATGAGAAAATGATTCTTTAGAACGCCATTTAGGTTTTACTTTTCAAGTTTCTTTAAAATACGTGGATTCACCGAAAAAATAATCTAACAATAAAAAACTTACTCTCCAGCGTGTTTATCGGCGTCTTATGAATAAATCAATCATATAAATCAATGAAATTCGGCTATTTATTTTCATTATAACGGAAAAATGGAGATAAGAACTCGACAGATTATGACCATGACATGGGAGAAGTGAGAGAGATAGCCGTAGTAAATTGTAATTAGCCATTTCAAATATAACAAGTCGAAATTTATGGAAAACTTAAGGTTGCGTTAAGAGACAGTTGAGCGAGAAAGTGTGACGTCCCGCACATACATTCGGGGATAGCACACTCTCTAATGATAATATGGTAATAATAAAACTTACAATGGCTTGTACAAGAACATCTCAATGATGAGATCGCGCCCCTTGACGTGGTTGAAGAAAACGAAGAGCGACCAGTGCACGAGCCAGGTGCGCTGTTGCAGCGCCTGCATGTTGGTGGCGGCCGCGCCACCCGCGCCGTTGTCAATGAATTCGCGGAGCTTCGTCAGGTCGTCCAGTGCCCCGTCCCAGTTCTGCACCAATATCTCACTGGCCAGCTTACCCCATAGCACTGACAAGTAATTCTAAAAAAATGAAAAAGTTCGCATACATCATCGTGAAATCGAACTCCACCTAAAATTTGTTTTATAAAGAAAAAAATAACTGTCAATCGTGTCACTGTCGTCAGCTCAGTCATATTCGCAAAGATGTCAGCAAAATTGGTAGTTCAGAAATTTGAAACAGACGTTAACTTTAAATTTAAATATTTGAATGTTACGATTGAAGATGATGACCAGACTAGATTCGGTGACTGGTTGGATGGCGAATCCCAAAATTTGAAAAAGGCCAATTCCAAATCGTCGCATTTGGTAGTGAAAATAGTTTCAGGGCAAGAGTACGGGCATTTTAATTTAGACTCGTGTGCGAAAGTGGTGGAAGGTTTACAGAATAACAGTTTTGAAGAGCTACCATTAATTGAAACAAACAGTTTTTTGCCAACTAATGGGGATAAAAGTAGGTTTGTTGATACATCTGACTCCACTATCTTTAAATCATTGCAAAACATTTACAACTACAGTGACATTGGCCACAGTGATACCACTCAGAGTACTCAACCACAGTTATCACACCTTCAGCAGGTTATGGTGGATAATACTATTACTACAAATAATAATGTTAACGCCAATAAAAACATTTACGAAGATCTTTACATGTATTCCAGTAATGCACAAAATGCTGTTAGCCCATTAGAATATAGTTTGGAGAGGGTCAAAGAAAATAATGCTCGTATAATGGAGAATATTCACATGTTGAACAGAACCCTAAATTATACCAAAAAGAAGGAGAATATAGATATCGCTTGCCCAAAGACTATTCGGTCTTATCCGTGTAATACATGCGGCAAATGTTTTGTGTATGAAACTGGACTAAGAAGGCACTATTCCACAAGACATTCGATAATAGACGTTCAGCCAAGATGGCAGGTTGTATGGACTTGCATAGAATGCTTTCAGGTGTGGCCACGCCAAGATGTGGCAATACAGCATGCAGCCCAGTGCTGTCAATCCGACGGTATGGATTGCGTCCGAGAAATCAAAACATCCTCACTGCTGCAATGTGAATTCTGTGAGAAAGTTTTCACGAGCATACCTCGCTTACTAAGACACGCAAAAACGCATACTACTGCTAATAACTATGAATGTAATGCTTGCGAAATGGCCTTTCTGTCTTACAAGACAGCTGAACAGCATTGGCTTTTGTGTCCATGGCTGAAAACATGTTACATGTTTTATCTGCCCAAGCTGCTACTTTGCAATGCTTGTGACCGTAAGTTTCGGCACTATGAGCAGTTATATGCTCACAGGTGAGATTTTTTTAATTTAAAAAAATTACATTCGGACTGCCTGAAATTGTTTCGCCATAAGTAAAAATGAAACTCCGCATGCTATGTGAAAAACGTAACGCATTTACTTCCGTTCTCAATTTGGTCTAACTGACTTTTTTACTATTTAGAATTATCAATAATGGCTGCTTTATTTCTCTTAGGTATAAAGTCAATCATTTCATGACTAAAACCCATCGCAACCAAAGTCTTGTAAAGACACTTGGCATATTAGTATATCAGTGTGAATTGTGTGCCCAATGGTTCCCTTCTGTTACCCAACTTCACACGCACAGGAGCCACTATCATCCCCGTTATGATAACAACTTGCAAACTGTAAGTAACCTTGTTTTCAATTAATGCGCCTCATTATAAAACGGTTATTATTATTAACTAGTTCGTTCATTTTACAGGACATGAACCACAAGGACAACAATGCCTACAACATGTTGGGAGATGAAAATTTACATGGACTGGAAAATTTTACAGACCAGTAATTGATAATAGGTATTATATAGAGTAATCATAGATCTAAATGTTTTTTGACTGCAAGGCTACTGTTTCTTTTAGTTATTAATTAATAAAGAGTTTTCAGTTTTACTTTCTGATGATTTATTATAAACTAGCTGATGCCCGTAACGTCGCCCCCGTTCTATTTTTTCTAAAAGTTCTTTCATAAAAACCTTCTCTTGACAATAACAAATGCAACAAAAAAAGAATTACTCAATTTGGTGCAGTCATCAGAAGTTATGCGCGTACAAATATTTCGGTGATTCATTTTTAATTATATAGAAGATAGATTTATATTGATAGCACTACTAAGCTGACTCACTGAGCAATGCTTTTGCTGAAAAGTTTTTAAATTAAAGATCTTGCTTACCTTATCAGTAGGAGACATGACCAGTTGACAGAAGTACAAGTAAGATGCAGACTCCACATAGTTACCACATTCATAGCGGTATTTAGCTAGGCGGTACATGCTGTCAATCATTTCTATTTTAAACTGAAAACATAAAGTTTCTATTAATACTTTCAATTGGTATCCTATTTCCTCGCCTCATTCGTTTTTCGTTTAAATCTTATTTCGTCTCATTCTGTATTCGTCACTTCGTCTTGTTCGCTATCGGTCACTATCTTATTCGTTTTTCGTCACGGTCTTCCTTGGACTCATTCGTCGTTCTTCCCTTTCGTTTTTTGTCTCATTTAGTTACGAACATTTATTAACCAGCACCAAACGCATCGAAATAATTTTGGCGAATAAGTAAATGAGACAAAAAACGAAAGGGAAGAACGACGAATGAGACCAAGGAAGACCGTGACGAAAAACGAATAAGACGTATTAAGAGATAAACAAGTTTCAGAATTTGACCATAAAAGAGATTTGTTCGACAAGTTTCACAAAAGCATTTTTCATAGCAGCGAATTTTCACATCGCGTTCTTTCATGATCGCTAATTTAATTATTCGTCTTTTTTCATGTAGGTAGCGATTTTTCATATAGCGTTTTATAATGTTCGCGTTTATGTTTTTCGCTTATTTTACCAGTAGCATAATTTATTAGCCGCAATTTTTTTCAGTATTTTTCAGTCGCAATTTTGACACTTGGGCCAATACCTATACCCTGGAGGGGATTTTTGTTTCAAATACACTATTATATCAAATTTCATGGAAAAAATCCGTTTTGGAGATTTCAACAATTTACAGGTATTGTTTGTTTAACAGTAGGTACTTATTATGATTGTTGTATATTTGTGCCAGTTTGAAATGCAAAAGTGTGTGTTACTCTTTCACATAAAAATGTATGGACAGATTTGGATGAAATTTGATTTAGACAGCTGAATTTTTACAATAACACATGCGATCGATAACTCCAAAGTCTCCCCAAATCTATCGACGCGGAATCGGCTTCAGCCGATCGAAAAAACCTTTATGTCAACGCAATAAGAGCGAAGAAGACTTTGATCACCTCGGCTCCATTCGGCTGGCGTAGCGGCATATCGACGTCTTTTTCGCGGGGCCAAAGTTAATAAACTAGTTTACACCATAAAATAGTAATTTCAAGATGCAACATTAGTAAAAGGACACCTTATTTTAGCCATGAAAACCAGATTAATTTTCAATAAATGGATAAATTAGGTTTTTAGTTATTTTGAAACATGTAAATAGTAATTCCATTGTGTTGTAAAATAAGTAATAATTAAGTAGTGCACTACATCCTGTAGTTGATTGAGTTGGCGAACAAGTGACGTCATAAGTTGCTATTGCCATTCAAAATCTATGGGAGAATCACAATTTGATACCTCATAAAAAGTATGTCAATAGGGATGTTGAAACCACCAATCAACTGACATACTTTTTATGACCTGTCAAAACACAACTCTCCCATAGAGTTTGAATGGCAATAGCAAATTATGACGTCACTTGTTCACCAACTCAATCAACTACAGATGTAGTGCAAAATGATTTTCCATCGGGAAAACTTGGATCTCAAACGGAATACAATGGCACCCAAATTGACAATCAATGATTGTATTATATGAGTGATTTTTTAATATCCATTAATATGGAACTTTATTGTTTAGTGTCAAATGTCAAACTGAAAAATGTCAGATGGGTACACGGCTGTAAGATGGGTACTGAAACTGAAGCTAATTGTGAGAGCACAATAAATACGAACTTTTCTGATAAAGTACGAAGGAAAATCTTTTTACACTACATCTGTAACTATTTGTTTTAAAGCAACAAATAAATCTACTATTGCAGTTAATCAAAATTAATCTGGTTTTCAGGACTACAATAAAGTGTTTTTTTACTGGAGTTGTATCTTCAAATTATTTTTAATGGCATCAACATCCGATTGATTGGTGGTGTTGATTACCCTACTGTTTATGTGAAGGAAGGCACTAGGAAAGGCTAGATATTGTCTGTGAAACTGCAATACCGCATAACTAGCTTTTTCCTTAAGGCTCGACTTGAAATGAAATAAAATAACAGTGAAAATTAACAAGTTAGCTATGAAGTATCTTTTTGTATTTATTTTTTCAACATCATTTTTTATTATTTTTACGGTCATCCCCTGAAACCATATATTTCATACTAAATACAAACTAAAATATAGATGCACAGAAAAAACCCCAGAAAAAAGACCTGAAAATTAGACAAATTAGACCTTATGGAAAAAGCTACTTTTGCGGTATTGCAGTTTCACCAAAAATGTGTATACAATGAGAACAAACCTCAAACTCCTTATTGGTTGTTAAATAATTAATAAGAGTTTTTGGATCCCTCATGGTCTCAACAGTCTTCATGACATCATCACGCTGCATAAGCCTCAACACTGGCTCTACTGCATCTTGGAGCTCTTGAAGTTGTGATAAGACAACACCTCTGCGGGACTTGATTTCCTAAAAAGAAAATTTAAGTGTTACTACTCTATAGAGTATATCTCTTTTGTAACCAATAATCTCAGTACTTTTTGACCGAGACTAAGATTTTGGTTTGACCTCATTTGCAGAAAAATTATACTTATGAAATAAAGAGGTACACTTTCCTAGTTTGCACCAAGGGTGTAATATCTGGAAGCACAGAATTGATTTAAAAAATCAATCTAAGATGACTTTTCAGGATAAGTAATAGTACAAATACAGAAGTTTATCTCCCTTTCCACCATCAATATATTTGTGACAAATATTTTTTCCTGTGTAATGTGCAGTTTATCTCAAGTTTTTTTTTTATTTGTCACCAAGAGAGTGGCACCACGGCTCTTTGGTCATACTTTAGTTATTTGCATTTGTCTGTTTGTTTGTAGGGAGCAGTGGCGAGGCGTGAATTTTTTTACAGGTAAAGCCGGACGAAAAAAAGCAAGCAAAAATCATACCCCATTTCTTAGTAGTTATACTAGGTTATATTCTTGAAAACTAGTACTTACGTGCAGTAATTCGGTCCATAAGACTGCAGCATATTTATCGTTTCACTGATATCAGTATCAAAACAATATGTTACTTATACTTACATGAATTAGACACTGAATTATAATCAGATTTACAACCTGACAGACGATAATATGTACGATTAAATTTCACCGATATCGCGTATCAACACTGATCTAATATTGTGTTTTTATTAAAGTTATTTCACATAATTTTATTATAATATAAATAAAGAAACTACAAAACACTGAGCGATTGACATGACATTACCTAATGTTGTCATTTCAATAAATACAAACAAATCGACCGCGCTAGCGGATCACGTCCGGCACGTTCTATGGCTCCGAATCGTACATATAGTGACACATTCCGGCAGCGCGGCACAGCGTATACGATTTGGTGTTGTGCAGCGCGCTGAGCGCAGCCCGTGGCGGTTTAATTTTGTCTGTTTATAAATCTTATTATAAAAATAGATAATATATCGTACTTTCTGTTTTACACTAAAACTCGATATTTTAAAATTAAATTTCGCTCCAGTAATTTTAAATAAGTCTACGAATGGCTGCATGAATGTCAATTCCGTCGGCTATTCCAAGTGGGATAAATTAATTTAAAAAAAAGCTTCTGTCAAAGTGAAATTAAGCCTTATGCACAATGTAGAAAGTCTTTTTTTAAATGCGATAAGCCGATAGAGACCGGGTTATCTTCAGCCTATTCCATGCCTATTCTTACGGTAGACGCTTGTAGTGAATCTATGGTTTTATGAATGAATATTTACATGTGTGAGTGTACAATTCCTGCCGGAATACTGAATTTATGAATGACTGATTGGTCTTGTGGATATTTTGATGCGTTTTGTTACTGCACCATTTTGAAAAATACTTAAAAGTTTATTATGGAAGAGTAAGTCTCTATACAAACAATCAGTTACTAAGAGAAGCGTTTGGTTACTTCAAAATTTTAGGCAACCCGCTGGGAATCGAGTTGTTAGCACCCTTCGCCACTGGTAGGGAGTAAGGATTAGTGATAATATCTCCACAGGACACAAAAAAGTCGCAGGTAACACAAGTAAGTTACAAGCTTGTAAAACATAACTTAATTTAACAATACCTAATCAAATATAATAAACTTAAGCATACCTCTGGTGTGTCTTCATCAGGATAGAGCATTCTTCTAATGTCAATAACATAATCAATCATGTTAGTTTTGCTTAATATCTCCAGTTTGGCTTGCAGGAGCTCTGATTGATCATAGGTCTGAAATATTGGAGGACAGGTTAAAGAACAGGTGATAATAAAAAAATATGTAACAATATCATTTTTTTATTGTGAGATGGAGGCAAACAAGCAAGCGGGTCATCTGATGGAAAATGATTATTCTTAAATTGTTATTATTCAGGCAATTAAACTATCATCATGAGGGTGATCCCTCACTGGACGCATTTACTTGTAACAGATCAGATTCAAATACTACATCAGAAAGTGAGGATAACAAATGATTGTACAGCCTGTATTGTTACAATTTGTTGCAAGCGATTGCTACCACAGGCGAATGGTCGAATGCTCCTGGTAAGGGCCCGGACCGCCTTCAAGAAAATAGCTTAGTAATTTTGGCAATGAATGTGCAATAATTCAACTTCTTATATTTCTGCCATTACAGGTACAACGTCGGAAATGCTACTAAAATTTCTAGTAAATATAATAACGATAAATACTGTTTTGATGACGAAAACCAACCTCTTTAGCAGCCAAAAACTCCAGTAAAGGAAACACAAGGTGACGGTCTAAATATTGACCTATCTTAAAAGTCAAATCAAACTTTGAATAACTCATGATGAACTTTTGACTCGTCACTTTTTAGATAAATAATTCCAACAACACTTCTATACACCCGTTATGGAGACATGGTGGAAACGAGAGAGAGACCAATTATCTTTATAACCTCAAAAAACTGACGACTGAGACGTTGAATGACGAAGACAAAGTTGCGTTCATAAAATTATTTTATTATAATGACAGTTGTCGTGTTTGGAAGCTTTGTCGGATAGTGTAATATTGCCTTTTCTGGTGATGAAACTCTAGATTTACATTCTGTCTCTGCGACATGCGCACATGCGAGTAGTGTTATCTGTGGAACGTCAAAAAAAATAAGCGATTGGATTTTAGCGAGGTTATAATTAAATTTGTTTTTCTTGTTGCATGTATTGTGACAGTATGTATAGGTGTCTAATATGTTTATTTTTATATGATTTTCAGTTTTGATACCGTTTCAAGCATCGTTTCATGAATTGAACCTTCAAAACTCCAGTGCCTCGCGACTCTTGCAGTGGGTTCATTTCAAAATGGCGTCAAGCGCGTTGCTTGCTAGAATGCGTCATTTATAGAATCGGTGCATGAAATTCTACCAAGGTTTAAAAATAGAGGACTTGCATAAGGCAGTTGCATGGATTACAATGAAAAATGTCAAACACAGTGATAACAAACTATACGGACCTTAACGGACCTTCGACGAAGGCTGATAGTTCTGTTGTTGTTATTGTAAACAAGGATGGATCTCTTTCTGTGGATCAAAACTTACTCGGGACCTTAATGGGTAAGCATTTAACGATTCTTGAGTTTCACTATCCATTGCATTACATATGCATAGTTGATCAACACTAACAAGATGCGTATTATACTGAAAATAAAAGGGACATGAAAGCGACGCCGCGGAGGGACGCTTCCCATTCACCATAAATTAAAAGTTGAGATAATAGTTGTAATCTTGTTTAAAGCAGATCTACATTAAAAGCAAACATCCGTCGTTTCTTTCTAGATCGCATTATTTATATTCAATAAATCTTGTGTAAATATTCGACAGTTTTGTCATTGTTGGTTGACTGACCATAAATTTTATGATAACTTGGGTTATAAAAGGAAAAGACGCATTCTCAACACATGAAACTATAAATATAATATGTGACTTTATGTTGGAATGTTTAATTATGTTCATTATACTAATTAATAAGCTGAATTGAGCTAAACTCGTTTTGGCGCCAAAATGTTTTTTAATGATTCCTTGGAATTGTTACGGTCATTCAGTTATTTTAATATTTGGGCAAGCAAGCCACATGTAATGAATTTTAAAAGAACAGGGATAGTACTTAAAATGTGTTAAGGTGGCATTTGTAGGAAGTATTTTTGATGATTTTTATTGGATTAATATTCATTGTTAAAGGGACTGATGGGGCCCAAGCAGCTGGGATAAGTGTTGTCAGAGTAGGTCATGAGGGACGTCCTGATGATGCCACTGATTCTGAAACAGAAGATGATAAAGTGCCCCATGTTACACTTACGGTTGACAGTTATTACAATGAACCCAACAGCATCATAAAATATGGTAAGTTTTGAACTAATCATTGATTTGAATTTGGATATGGGCAAATCAACTTTTATAGTGCCACCCGTTGCTATGGTTACACAAATTTTGTCCCTTGGTCAACCTAAGGATTTTTTGATGAAACAGTATGAACTGTCACTTGGACAACCGAGGAGTGGGGACAGAGTAAACAAAACACAAAAAAGTTGATTTGCCCATATAAATGTTTGGAATTGGAACACTTTGGTGATCCTTGGCTTCAAATAGAGTTAGGTAGTTACTGTTTTAAAAATTATGTTGTTTTAAATACTTTGGTTGTAAGTTATCAAAAAACATTAAAGATCAGTTTTGAAAAACCTTATTTAGTTTCTTGCCAAATTCTTCTTAACAGAGGTTTTTCTGAACTGATGGTAGATTCTTCAAGTACCATTAGTGCTTGATATAGCCTAAATTGAATCTTTTGACTTTAACTCAGACTATGACTATGTTGGTTTTTACCCAACTGGTAATGGTGTAGTTATGTTTTTCTTTTACTATAAATTTCAGACAGTGGAGCAGAAATGTTGCAGTCATTAAGAATTGAAACAAGAGAAAACAGTTTGATTGGATTCCAAAATGATCATTGCTATACTCCACTCACTTCTCCTAGCCAATCACTGCCCCAGAGAACTGACAGTTATACTGGCTTTGATGAACCAATTATTGAGATTACACATACACCACCACCACCACCCAAACCTGTTCCAAATGCTAAGAAAATCACAATATTAGAACAGCAAATCATTCCAAAAGGTAAAAAGATTGCCATCAATCCCCAAGAGGGTATAATTTTTAAGGGCAATGATGTCCTAAGTAAACCTCTTCCAGTCTTAACTAAGTCTAAATATGCCAATGAACAAGAAAGAAGCTCTGAAAGCTTAGAGAGAAATGAAGAAGATGAAACATCATCCTCAAGTTCATCTGCTGATGGTGTGTCTGACCGAGACTCTGATTCTGATTACAAGGACACCAAGGATAGATCAGGCTCTTTGAAAGTAAGAAAAACAAAAGTGAAGCCTCGAATATTAAAGAGCTCCCAAGCATTTAAAGCTAAGGCTGATCCAAAAGTATCTTCAAGATTGAAGTCTAACAAGAGTATTATTAGACGAGAAATCAAAGAAAAAATCATTCATAAAAATTTCACAGTTAAAAAACAACCTAGTTTGGATAATGTGCCACCAAAAGAAAGTATATTGCCTACAACTGAAGCAAATCTTGCTGCAGCTTCAAGCAATGAGCTGGGCAAAGTGGTACCAAAACCATCATTGAAGCCTGTTAAGAAAGAAAAGAAAACACCAGCCCATGTCTCAGTATTACTGTCCGATATGACCTCATTATTTTCTACACCTGATGTCATTAGAAGAGTCTCAACTGACGGTAAGACGCCATCTAAACCTGATAAAGAACCAGTGGGTCCCAAGAAAGTTATTGATACTCCTAGACCTCAAGAGTCAGATGAAAAATTATTGGACAGTGCTAAATTTAGTGGAACTATAGAAAAAACTAAAAATGTGGTACCACAAAAAACTTATTCCAAGCAAAAAGATAAGACCATTAATCCACCTGATAAAGTATCTAAAGGCTTTGATCTCATCCCACAAATTGATGATGCAAGTTTAGCACAGATATTCCAAGACACTCCTGGTATAACAACTAATTTGAATAAAGGTCAATCAAACATCTCAGCAACACACACCATGAACAGCCCAGGTCTAGCTGGCCCACTATCTCCCACCTTAGATTTATTAGGAGGTTTACCATCAGAAGAAGAAGGTTTGAGTGAGGACTTCTTAATGCATGTAGCACAACTGGTGGAAAGTTCAGAAAATCTGCAAGAAGTTTTAGATAAACAAGTACTTGGTAAAGTGGACGCAGTTCCTGCCAGCACCATCGCTACTCCAACCGTGATGCCAGCGCCGTCGCCACAAACGCCAGCAACGAGGAGTCTTCTTTTCCAACAAACACCAGCTAAATCAGCTAAAACCATTTTGCCACAAAAAAATCCAATAGAGATAGTGAGACGCGATGGACGTGTTATTACACTACCGCCTATTGAGGCACCTGCTACGAGATCGTCTAAAAGAAAGAGTCAACTGGAGACCCCGATTCCCGCCGCGGAAGTGCCGGCGCCCCCCGCCCCCCCGCCGCCGCCCGCCGCTCCGCCTGCACTCGCCACTCCCGACCTTCAAGTGGCGCAATCGTCTAAGCAGTACATGAATAAGAAATTACCTGCTAAGAAACCAGAGCCAGTTGTACCAGCACCTGTTCCTGATAAAATATTTCAAGAATCTCAAGAAAGTTGGAACTCTGAAGATGATCCTTATAGGTAAGAGCTGAACACCTTACTGTATTTATTTTGCTGTCATTGATTACAATAATAATAATGTATTTATTTCGGACAAAATCCATAGACAATACATATAATTAGTGGAATTAACCTCTGAATGTTGTAATGTAAGTGTGATTGTTTTTTTAGATTATGGTGTATTTGTAAACAACCTCATAACAATCGCTTCATGATATGCTGCGACAGTTGTGAGGATTGGTTCCATGGCAAGTGTGTTAACATAACCAAAGCAATGGGGCAGCAGATGGAGGAGCAAGGGATAGAGTGGAGATGTCCTAATTGTGTGAAAAAAACCAAGGCAACTCCTAAATCTATCACAAATAAAGTAAGTTGAAGTTTAAAGTTTCCAAATATAAAAAAGGTGTGTTATATAATGTAGCTATTGACAACATTTCATTTTAAAAACACTTCGAAATGCGTATATACAATTCAAAAGCATTTTTCTTCCTGAACACTACACTATCTAATTTCTAATATACACCGTGAAATTTTAGTGGTTGTTTTCCCGAAACGAGGTGATTTAGTTTCGATTGTACAATCGATTTATAATTACTATTTTGACTAGAGTCAAAAATCCAATTGTGAAAAACGAAAGTCGACAATGACCGCAAACCAATAGTAACGCTTCGTTGGTACAAGTAGCGTACGATTGTACGATAGGTTAGGTACCAACGAAGCGTTACTATTGGTTTGCGGTCATTTTCGACTTTCGTTTTTCACAATTGGATTTTTGACTCTAGTCAAAATAGTAATTATAAATCGATTGTACAATCGATACTAAATCACCACGTTTCGGGAAAACAACCACTAAAATTTCACGGTGTATAAAAATCTAGTGTCACGGTGTTTGTTATCAAACTCCTCCGAAACGGCTTGACTGATTTTTATGAAACTTTTCTCCAGTTTATACAACCGTTTTACCATGAGACTCACTCATAGTGAAAATAAACGGATCACTCACGTCTTAAAACGAGTTTAACTCGACATGTTTCGGGCTAATCCGTAGCCCTTCTTCTTGGAGTCACACGTCACGGCGGCTGCCAAACGCGCACCCAGATTTCCAGATTTTTTTTCATACCCCTATTCTTCGCAGACGGAGTCGCAAGCAACAGCTGGTTATTTATAAAAATCTTATATCGCTTTATATAAAAAATACAAAAGAATATAAATATGTCCTAATTTTATTAGTTATACAATAGATAAAATGCCACTGCCATAATTTTGTATTTGACATTGACAATTTTATTACATAAGTACATAACCTGTTTACTATCAATGTTTATGTGTAACATACCAAAGTAAAATTAATAGATTATTGTGACAATGACTCTTTGAAGAAAATGAACATACATTTCTTCCATGTACCGCACCTATAATTTCAGCAGTATTGAATGCTTTGTTGTCTCGCATATACTACATCAGTATAAAATGATCTAAACTTGGTACATTTGTGCTGTCTGCAGCACTAAAACCGACGGGAATCTTCATATCTTTAGGCTTTTTGCCGCGCCAAATAGTCAAATGTTTATTATAGTCCGTCAAATCCATATGAAAGCCAGGTGTCTTATTTATATACAATGCAGTACAGTATACCTTATCACCACAGATCGGAATTTTCACTGCAAAATATACGACTGTCACAATCAAGCTAGTGTTAGAACCAATTTTTTATCGATATCAACATTTGTGCAATAGAAGAAAAAAACGGTCCACAACATAAAAAAAACATATTTAATATAGAATTTTAGGTCAGGTTTGTATAAAATTATATAGAGACAGATGCAATTTCTTCTTCGAAGTCCGCGTCAGCAGGGCCATTCTACTTTTAAGTAACCATTAATCTTTTGTGAAATATAAGGCATAACTGGTGATTTTTTTCAAGTGTAAATAACTTATATACAAACTGAAACACCTAAATTTAATGTTTTAAAGCAATAAAACTTTAAATTCAAAGAAATTTTGTGGAAAAAATTGGTAACTCAGCGGAAAATACATCAATTTCCATACAAATGGCGGGGACATGCATGTCCACTGCGTTACCTACTTTATAGATAATAATGATTACTTTATATACGTAGTGATAATTTTAAATGTAAGCTTAATTATGTGCCTATTTATATCTTTAATGATTTAAACCGAGGACTTTACAGTTTTTGTAAAAAAAATATTTGAAGAGCACAGTACAAAAAATGACTGGTCAACGAAAAGTAGAATGGCCCAGCACACACAGCAGCACATGACATTTTATTCGGTTTGTGATGATAGTGATAGGAGTAGATAATCATTAATTTCTCAACGTTCTCTGGGAGTAGCCTGTTTTGTTTATCACCTGACCTAAAATTCTGAATTAAATATGTTTTTTTTATTTAGTAGACCGTTTTTTTCTTCTATTGCACAACTATCGATATCGATAAAAAAATGGTTCTAACACTAGCTTGATTGCGACAGCCTTATATTTTGCCGTGAAAATTCCGATCTCTGCTTATCACAGCCAAAATGGCCGTAAAAATCTTTTCTATACTAATATTTTAAAGAGGAAAGATTTAATTGTTTGTTTGTTTGCATTGAATAGGCTTGGAAACTACTGGACCTATTTTAAAAATTATTTTGCCGTTAGAAAGCTACATTATCACTGAGTGACATAGGCTACTATTTACCGCGGGAAAATACCTATTCGTACGGGAAAATTAATTTATCGCGGGCGAAGCTGCGGCCGGAAGGCTAGTAAATAATAAACAAAATACACCCCAGACTAGTTTAACACTTTCACAGTCCAGTGACCCATACGTGGGGTACGATAGCTCTTATTCCATTGTAAAAAGGATCTACTTTAAGGCGCGGACAGGGAACGTGTTAAGACAATGACAATGTCAGATGTCAGATCACTTAAATATCTACTTATCTATTCTACCATAGAACTGGATATGCGCCATTTTAGAATAAGTTAATAATAATGAATTAAATACAAACCCTGGTGAAAAAAAATGAACTATCAGCGTATTAAATTAGTCTTTTCAAACTAAGTACAGAGAACCAATAAAATGAAAGGCTCAAAAAAATTAAATGTCAATTTTGTGATTATCTACTTTTTCTCCATTAGTATATTGCTGTCTTTACAGGTCAAATGTTGAAAATGTAGCTTTAACAAACGCTTTAATATTTTCATCACAACACTCGCAACATTCAAGGCATTAAGTAAAGAGTGACTTAATTTTTATTACTGTCTTAACCATTTACCTAAATTGACAGATGACACTTCAAAAGAAACAAGAAGTTGGAAGTGAACGAGTATCACCTCAGGCAGTGGCACAACCTGCTGCTAAATCGGCATCATCTAAAACGAGTTGTATAGTGTGCAAGAAAGCTGCACGCGCTAGCAGCATTTATTGCAGTGATGCCTGCATTTTAAAACATGCTCAGGATTCACTGGGAAATCAAAGTCCAGCAGGAAAAACTGATGGTGATAACTCAGATCCTCAAGACAAGCAGAAATCTGAATCAAGGGTAAAACACAATAACCTAATAAAAATTGCTGCTTCTGTACAATTCCACTGCAAAAGTTAATTGTATATTTCTTGTTTTAGGTTATTGTTTATGAAAGGAAATCTGGAAGATTACTTGCAGGACCAAATGCTCCTACAGCTGAAAACCTAAAAGTCTGGTTGCAGAAAAATCCTACTTTCGAAGTTGTACGACCTGGAACTCTTAGTGCTATCAAACCTAATGTTAATAAAAAGAAAGCAGCTGTGAAAGAACCAAACAAAATTCAAACTACTCTTAACTTTGAGAGAATCCCAAAGAAACCTGGAGCGCAAATGGTAATGAAACATCAACCAGAAGTTAAGGATACCACTCCTAAGGCTCCAGTTTCTGCTAAAGATGAAATTAAACCTTCACCATCTCCCAGAACCCCAGTAACACCAAAATCTCAGCAACCACAATTCCCAGACACTCCCAAAGCCAGTACATCTGGGTTGAGGATGATAAATGAGCCCAGAAAACTAGTTCGTCCCACAACTACTCGAACGCAGTCTGCACACGATAAAGTAAGTTTTTTTTGTTCAATGTACATGTTTTACTGTTTATATTCAGCAATTTGGTACTAAAACAAAGTCTTCAGTGTTTACGGAAAAGATTGTCTCGCAGTTGCCTTATGACTATATACGTAATGGCTATAACCTTGATAATGTTTGCACTTTGATTACAAATGGTTTGGCATATTTATGATAAACATTTCATTACAGGCACCATCAGTTTCACCCGCTGCGTCGCGTAGGAAAGACACGCCAGATAATAAAAGCAAAATGAAATCGGCAGAACCGATCCGAGATAACGTAAGGAAAGCTCTGCAAGAGCAAATGACTACAAGAATGGCAGAGAACACTGGACCAAAGTTCACTGAACATGAAATACAACAATTTGCTAATGAAACGGAATATGAACTGCACGAGCTATTCAGAGATGTCGGCATGAAGTACAAGGCGAAATACAGGTCGCTCATGTTCAATATCAAAGATCGGAAAAATCTGTCTTTGTGGCAGAAAATTTGTGATAAAACTCTTACACCTAAGCAATTGGTATGTTTCTCTTCTTTTTTTTTTTGATGTCATGATATTTGTTACGTTAATTAACATTGCTTTGTATTGACAGGTGCGTCTTTCACCAGAAGAATTAGCTAGTCAAGAGCTGGCACAATGGCGGGACAAAGAAGCAAAGTATCAATTAGAGTTAATTAAAAAATCGGAATTAGATCTCTTAGCCGCTAGTAAAACATACGTTCTCAAGACCCATAAGGGTGAAGAGGTAATAAAGTAAGATTTATGAGCTTTATTTTTATTTTTAAAGAGGTGTTGGTTAACATTTTATTGTTTGTATAGGTAATGGAAACAAAAGAATCTGTTTCAACTGAATTAGACCCAAATGTGCCAGTGGAAGATTTAGTAACAGCTCTTAATGACTCTACAGCTACTGAGAATCCAGCTTCAGAAGAATCCCCAGAAAAGTAAGCAAATACTCACACTCTTTATAATTTTCTGAATATAATTTTGTGCCTGTTAATTATATATAACTCGCATTTTTTTAGTATTGAAACTCCAAAAAGTAAACTCGAGAGTAAAAAACATGGAAGTAACAGGAAAAATGCAAAGGATTCCTCAAGTCATTCTAAAAAAAGTAGGCGAGAATCGAGACGGAATTCAGAGAGCAGAAAATCGCGTTCATCAAGAAGAAAGTCAGATATGAAGGATAAAGATGAACGCCACACGAGAAGATCCGAAAAGAAAACAAAGATTGAATCTAAAAGAAAATCTAAGGATGAATCAACTAAAGAGAAAATAGACTTAGTTGACCGCTCAAGGCGAAGATCACAATCCAGATCTAAACCAAAAAAGCGGTCCAAATCGCGAGATCATTCCAGGTCAATATCACAGGGTCGCGAGCGATCGCAGTCGCGAGGACGCTCACGACGCTCGAAATCAAAAGACACCGCCCGACGAAGGAACAGATCGCGTTCCAAACACAGAGGCAGCACAGAGGACAAGGCTAAACAACACCGCTCTAGATCTCAAGAAGCAGTTTATACAAAGAGCAAAAATGAGTAAGTCAAACAATTATCATTATAGTAAGAAGCCCATTTAATTGTATTAAATAAAAAAAATAACCCTTATTTTTCTGTAGGTCTACAGATTCTGATTCACTGGAAAGGCCCAAGTCAGCTATGTTAAAGGAAGCACATCCCGAGTATGATCCTCACGAGCCCATGATTACGTCTGCATTTTCTGAAGAAGATTTGAGAAAGTCAAGAGATGATGTGTATGAAGATAGTTATAAAAACGAAATAGGAGAGTTCGCTGATCCAGAGTATGACCCTGCGAAGGCTTTCGCGGTCGATGCGAATATCGGTGTAGCTGAGACTACGTTTATGTCACCGAAATCGAGTTCGGAAAAACGGGAGAAGCTTTCAGGTAAATTATAGTGCTGTACTCCTTTTGTTCATTACTTTTACGTTAAATAATGAAATAACAAGATGTTGGTTATCGCATATTATAATTGACTTTACAGAAGCAGAGAGTGACCAGGAGCCGAGTAGCACCGTGGACAACGCGGCCGCCACCGTGTGGAATGGCTGCATCAATATGGTAGACGTTGCCCGCTTCTACGTTGCTGCTCATGAGGTACGTCACGCGTCTCCTAGAATTTTGAAGTTGTTGTGTGTGTTTGAAGCTTCCAATCCGCACTGGGCCCGCCTGGGAACTACGGTCCAAGCCGTCTTGTTCTGAGAGGAGCGCTTTGCCTGCCCCGCAGTGAGACGTGTACAAGCCGAGATGATTATGATTTATGACCATAACTGAATCTAAATGCATCTATTTTGTAGCGGATGTGCTTTATGTACACAGATTTACGTTTGAGCTACTTTTATTTCGTTCAGAATGTTTAATTTGATTTTTATTCCTAAAATTGACTAATTACATTTTTG